>JAOPSE010000008.1:67975533-68690533 GCA_029449295.1 Zea luxurians
GTGGAAGCAGAGCATGTTTCCACTGTGGAGAGCAAGGCCATTGGGTGATGCAATGTCTGAAGAAGGCAGCCTAGCAGCAGTCAGGCCCTAATGCCCCAGCAAAGCAGAATGCACCTCAGCCAGGAGCAGGCAACCGCTCTCAGCCACGCTATAACCATGGGAGACTGAACCACTTGGAGGCTGAAGCAGTTCAGGAAACCCCCGGCATGATAGTAGGTATGTTTCCAGTCGACTCCCATATTGCAGAAGTGTTATTTGATACTGGAGCGACGCATTCATTCATTACTGCATCATGGGTAGAAGCACATAATCTTCCAATAACTACCATGTCAACCCCCATTCAAATTGACTCAGCCGGTGGTAGAATTCGAGCCGATAGCATTTGCTTGAATGTAAGTGTGGAAATAAGGGGGATAGCGTTTCTCGCTAATCTCATAGTAATGGGTACTCAGGGAATAGATGTCATCCTAGGGATGAATTGGCTTGATAAGTATCAGGCAGTTATCAGTTGTGATAAGAGGACAATCAAGTTGGTGTCCCCACTAGGAGAGGAAGTGGTGACCGAGTTAGTCCCGCCTGAGCTAAAGAAAGGAAGTTGTTATCAGATGGCTGTTGATAGCAGTGAAGCAGACCCACTAGAGATCATCAAGGTTGTGTCCGAGTTCCCAGATGTGTTTCCAAAGGACTTACCAGGTATGCCACCTGAGCGAAAAGTTGAGTTTGCTATAGAGCTTCTTCCTGGAACCGCCCCCATCTTTAAGAGAGCTTACAGAGTATCTAGACCAGAGGTTGTTGAGCTTAAGAAGCAGATTGATGAGCTGTCAGAGAAAGGTTACATCTGGCCAAGCACCTCGCCTTGGGCCGCCCCTGTTCTATTCGTGGAGAAGAAAGCTGGCACCAGAAGAGTGTGTATTGATTATCGAGCTCTGAATGAGGTCACAATCAAGAACAAGTACCCCTTGCCCAGAATAGAAGACCTGTTCGACTAATTGAGAGGAGCCAGCGTGTTCTCCAAGATAGATCAGAGGTCAGGTTATCATCAGCTAAGGATTCGACCTTCAGACATTCCGAAGACGGCATTCATTACCAAGTATGGGTTGTATGAGTTCACCGTGATGTCTTTTGGTTTGACAAATGCACCAGCCTTCTTCATGAATCTGATGAACAGTGTATTCATGGATTATCTTGACAAGTTTGTGGTGGTATTTATTGATGATATTCTGATATATTCTCAAAGCAAAGAAGAGCATGCTAGTCATTTGAGGATGGTATTGTAGAGATTACGAGAGCACCAGTTGTATGCAAAGTTGAGCAAGTGTGAGTTCTGGATTGATGAAGTCCTGTTCTTGGGTTACATAATCAATAAAGAAGGATTGGCTGTGGATCCGAAGAAAGTGGCAGATATTCTAAACTGGAAAGCGCCAACAGATGCCCGAGGAATCAAGAGCTTCATTGGAATGGTCGGATATTATCGGCGATTTATTGAAGGGTTTTCGAAGATTGCGAAACCAATGACAGCTTTGCTAGGCAACAAAGTTGAGTTCAAGTGGACCTAGAAATGTCAAGAGGCCTTCGAAGCGCTGAAAGAGAAGTTGACTACAACGCCTGTCTTAGTCTTGCCTGATGTGCACAAGCCCTTCTTGGTGTATTGCGATGCTTGTTACACTGGTTTGGGATGCGTGTTGATGCAGGAGGGAAGAGTTGTGGCTTACTCGTCCCGACAGCTGAAGGTTCATGAGAAGAATTACCCAATCCATGACCTAGAGTTGGCAGCAGTGCTTCACGCACTGAAGACATGGAGACACTATCTGTATGGGCAGAAATGTGATGTTTACACAGACCACAAGAGTCTGAAGTACATATTCACTCAGTCGGAGCTGAATATGAGGCAACTAAGATGGTTAGAGTTGATCAAAGACTATGAATTAGAGATTCATTACCATCCAGGCAAAGCGAACATAGTGGCAGATGCTTTGAGCAGGAAGAGTCAGGTCAATCTGATGGTCGCTCATCCGATGCCTTATGAGTTGGCCAAAGAGTTTGACAGACTGAGTCTCGGGTTTTTGAACAATACGCGAGGAGTAACAGTTGAGCTAGAACCCACCTTAGAGCGGGAAATCAAAGAAGCACAGAAGAATGACGAGAAGATCAGTGAAATCCGGCGACTGATTCTAGACGGCAGAGGCAAAGATTTTTGGGAAGATGCAGAAGGTGTGATATGGTTCAAAGACCGCTTGTGTGTTCCCAATGTCCAGTCTATTCGGGAGTTGATCCTCAAGGAAGCTCATGAGACAGCTTATTCGATACACCCTAGTAGTGAGAAGATGTATCAAGATCTGAAGAAAAAGTTCTGGTGGTACGGAATGAAGAGAGAAATCGCAGAGCATGTGGCTATGTGTGATAGCTGTCGACGGATCAAGGCAGAGCATCAGAGGCCAGCTGGATTGTTGCAACCGTTGCAAATTCCTCAGTGGAAATGGGATGAAATCGGTATGGATTTCATAGTCGGATTGCCTCGCACTCGAGCCGGCTACGATTCCATTTGGGTAGTGGTGGACCGCTTAACCAAGTCAGCCCACTTCATACCTGTCAAGACCAACTACAGCAGTGCAGTATTGGCAGAGTTGTACATGTCTCGGATCGTTTGTCTCCACGGTGTACCAAAGAAGATAGTGTCAGACAGAGGAACACAATTCACCTCTCATTTCTGGCAGTAGTTGCATGAAGCCTTGGGTACACATCTGAATTTCAGTTCAGCTTATCATCCGCAGACAGCCGGTCAGACCGAAAGAACTAATCAAATCCTTGAAGACATGTTGAGAGCCTATGCATTGCAAGATCAGTCCGGATGGGACAAGAGGTTGCCTTATGCAGAGTTCTCCTATAACAACAGTCACCAAGCCAGCTTGAAGATGTCACCATTTTAGGCACTCTATGGGAGGAGTTGTAAAACTCCGTTGCAATGGGATCAGCCTCGAGAAAAGCAAGTGTTCGGGCCAAACATTCTACTTGAAGTTGAAGAGAACAACAAGATGGTTCGGGAGAATTTGAATATAGCACAATCAAGGCAGCGAAGTTATGCAGACACAAGAAGAAGAGAGCTGAGTTTCGAAGTTGGAGATTTTGTCTATCTGAAAGTGTCACCGATCAGAGGAGTCAGAAGATTCGGAGTCAAAGGCAAGCTAGCGCCCCGCTATGTTGGTCCGTATCAGATTCTCGTAAGGCATGGAGAAGTGGCCTATCAACTCAGTTTGCCAGAAGGCTTGTCCGCGGTGCATGGTGTCTTTCATGTGTCTCAGTTGAAGAAGTGTTTGCGTGTGCCAGAAGAGCAGTTGCCAGTGGAAGGTCTGGAGGTCTAGGAGGACTTGACCTACATAGAGAAGCCAGCGCAGATTCTTGAGACTGCAGACAGAGTCACCCGGAGGAAAACTATCAGAATGTGCAAAGTCAGATGGAGTCACCACTTTGAGGAAGAAGCAACCTGGGAGCGTGAAGATGATCTGATGGCTAAAGACCCTGAGCTCTTTGCTAGCCAACCTTGAATCTCGAGGGCGAGATTCTTTTAAGGGGGATAAGTTTGTAACGCCCTGAATTTGGGGGTAGAATTTTTTCTTCTTTTCACTCACCAAATTCGGGCGTTACTCTCTTTTCTCTTCCCGTTTCGCTCCTTCTTCCCAATTTCAAACCAGTATAGTGAAGGGTGTCCGTGTCATGTATAAACAAAACCTAAGTGTCATGGATGTTGCATCATGCCGAAGCACATTTCTTTGCCTGATGTCGCGTGTTCGTGTCGCCCTGTTTCAGATTTTTGGTTCGCGATCGGATTCCGTTTAGTGGTTGTGCGTGTCGTGGGTTTCGATCCGCGGTGTGGCCCAGCCCGGCCCGGTCCGGCCTGCGCGCCCTTAGCGCCCTCTGCTCTCCCCATGCGTGCGCGCCCCCTCCCCCTAATCCCTTTGTCTCATTTGATTTTCTCCCGCGCAGTAACCTCCCTCTCCCTCTTCCACCTCTCTCTCTCCCCCTGTGGTGCCCTAGGGTTTGGAGACGTGATCGCCGGAGTTTGAATCCCCGGAGGTGAGTTTTTTCCCTCCCCTTCCCTTCTCTCTCTCTCTCCCTCCCCTCCCTTTCTTCTTCCCCTGGCTATGCGCGCGTCCCTCCCCAGCTCGCGCACCGCGCCTTTCTCGCGCGCCCGCCCTGGCCACGTGCCCCTGCCCCGGCGAGCCGCTCGGCCCCGCGCTCGGCCACGCGCGCCCCTCCCCTCCCCGTCCCGCGCCCGGCCCCGCGCTCCCCTCCCCGTCCTGCGCCCCGGCGGCGGCTCGGTCGCGCCCGGTCCCGCGCCCGGCGAGCCCCTCCCCGTGCGCGCCCGGCCCCAGCGGCGGCTCGACCATGCCACGCCCTCCCTAGCGAGCCCTCCCCGACCCCGTGCCCTGGCCGCGCGCCGGCGGCCGCGATGCGCGCCCCGCGCCCCGGCCCCGCGTGCCAGTTGCTGCATCCTCGGCTGCGCCCTCGCGCGCCCCTGCCCGAGCCCGTGCCCCGGCAGCTTCGCGCCACGCGCGCCTGCACGGTTCACGTGCCCTCGGCACTCGCAGCGTGCTCTCGCGCGTGTGACCGTAGTCGCGCTACGTTTAACCCTCGTTCTAATCCATTTTAATTGTTGTTTAGTCGATGTGCTGCATCGCGCGCTTCGCCGCACGATGGTTCATTCTAATTTCATCTTTATTAATGTGCTGCGTTGCGTGACGTTTCTTTTTAAATTTATATTTGTTAATGTGTTGCGTCGCGCGATGATTCTTTAATTTATATTTATTACAGTGCTGCATCGCGCACTTCGTCGCGCGACGATTCGTTTTTTAATGTAGTTCTGTTGACATAAGCCGTCGTGCGTTTCATCGCGCAACGCTTAACGTTATATATGATTAATGTAAGAATCTCGTTGCGCGTTCTGTCGCGCAGCGAGTCGTTTATTTCTTGATTCAATTTAAATATTGTGTCATACGTCTCGCCGTGCGACCACTCCCTTTCATTCATCTTTATCTATTTATAATGATTAAATGTGGAACATGACTTTACTTTATGCTAAACGCAGTGTCCAAATTAATGCCCTTCTGTTAAGCGAGTGGTTTAATTTATAATTATGTAACGTGATCGCTTCTCGACCGTAGGCTCGACTGTCATTTCCTCTTTCTCTCTCTTAACCATAATTGCGAGCCCCGCGTTGAACGTCTGTTTATTTATTGCATTCCATTGTATGGTGTACTGTTCTTTTGTATTAAATGTGTGGAATGTATGTGTGAACTCGTATAGAGAACGATCTGGTTGAAGAGCCCGAGGAACTCACAGGAGAAGCCCCTGAGCAGCAGCTGGTTGGTGGAGGCAAGTGTCCCTTGACCTATATTTGTCCTATACATTCTTAATTCACTTCCCGCATTTACACAATTACACTTAAGGATTGACTAGCTTTTGTTATCCATGTCCTTGTTTACCTATTTGGGTTGGATTATTATTGTTTAGCTTTATGCTATTGCTCAACACTAATCAATGAACATGATGAGATTTATCAATGATACGCTGTTTCCCCTCTTTATTATGATGTTATACTTGTGGCATTCAAGGGGGCTCGAGCGCTTTCTTGAGTGCCTCTCCGTAAGGACCTGTTCGTTGGATGACCGCCCGAGAAAACAGTGCAACCATGAGGGTGGAATGGGATGCCCTTAGCTGAATAATTAGAGGAACCGGGGTGTAGTTCGCTTAGCCGTCGTGTCGTCAATGGGGCTCGGTGTATGCGGCTCGCTCTGCCAAGTTTGGTTCGCCCCTTGGGGAGGAGTGCGGTACATTTAGGAAACCTAACGAGCGGCTAGAGCCCCGGGGAATCTTTGTAAAGGCTACGTAGTGATACCCTACTGGGTCACCTTGGTACTGATCAATGGAGAGTCATGATCTCCGGGCAGAAAGGAAAATTACGGCTTGTGGGTAAAGTGTGCAACCTCTGCAGAGTGTATGAAAACTGATATATCAGTCGTGCTCACAGTTATGATCGGCCAAGGGAGCTCCAGTGATTAGTGGTACTTGATCAGAGATGTTCGGATTACAGGTGGCAATGAGATTGATGGTTTTTGGTATTGACTCTGGTAATGGTAAGTGGTACTCTTTCCGTTTGGAAAGGAGTACGTTTGGGTTAATAACGTGGGTTAATTCTAAAACTTGGCTTTCTCTACTAGTAATAATAATCTGACCAACTAAAAGCAACTACTTGACTTACCCCCACATAAAGCTAGTCCACTACATCCAAACAGGACACTTGCTGAGTATGTTGATGTGTACTCACCCTTGCTCTACACACCAACCCCCCTCCCTAGGTTGTCAGCATTGCAACCACTGCTAAGGAGAAGGCGAAGCCGTGGAAGGAGACTTCCAGGAGTTCCAAGATTATGACGAGTTCTAGGCGTGGGTTAGCGGCAACCCCCAGTCGGCTGCCTGTGAAGGCCGCGTGTATCTACGTTTCTTTTCCGCACTTTGATTATTGTAAAGACTATGTGGATGTCTCAGACATATGATGTAATCGACTATTATTCCCCTTTTATGTTATTATTTGAGCACCGTGTGATGATGTCCAGTTGTGTAACTGTTGTGTACGTGAATTGCTGATCCTGGCACGTACATGGTTCGCATTCGGTTTGCCTTTTAAAACCGGGTGTGACAGCGACACTGTTCGATGACAGAATTGATCTAAGGAAAAACCCCAAACCTAATGTGGTGGCGGCTGCTAAATAAATAGAGTATTAGGGCGTGTGTGACCCCTAGACTCGCCCCTAATGGGCTCTGACGCGATACACGGCCCAACGGCCCAATAGACGGTGTCGCAGCACCAAAACAGAATCTGAACGCTGAATTGTTTAGTCGATTCCCGTTGACTCCGGATGAATTTTAAGGTGGAACCAGTTGGGTTAGATAATCTCTTTATCTTTCCAACCATATTAAGCCCGTCGCAATCGGAGTCCAGATGCATCTTGGGCGTCCATTTTAGTGCAGACTGGTCCTGGAACCCGAGATGGAGTCGCAGCCGAGTCGGACTTGATCTCCTTCCTGTTGTGGACGTCCTTGCTGCTCCTCCTCAACACCTAGGCCTTTCCCAAGTCCTTGCTGGTCCTCTCCAAGGTTCCTAATCATCAAAACATCCATGGCCCTAAGCGTAAGCTCTGAAACAAAATTGACTAGGGTAGAACGTACTTGGAGATTTAGCTGTCGTGCACGCGATCGTGTTATCGGTCCATTAATTGTATGTATAGAAGTGATGTCCTCATCATCCTCCTCCTCTTGAATTGGAGTCGTCCTCAACTCGATCTCATCTTCATCACCCATATATGGCTTCAAATCTGAAATTTCCTTCCTGCCTTTATTAGCAGCAATATGATACTTTTCATTCATCTTTTCAATTTGCAACTTAGTTGTTTCATGTAACTTAAGAATGAATTCAGAACGTTGTGTAGCATCCAAATTCATTATTTCAGAAGTTGGTAAAGGTAGCAAATCAATTGGAGCACGACGATTAAAACCATATACTACCATAAATGGACTAAGCTTGGTTGTGGAATGAATTGATCTGTTATAAGCAAACTCAATATGTGGCAAACATTCCTCCCACAACCTCAAATTATCCTTCAAAATAGCCCGCAACATGGTAGATAAAGTGCGATTAACAACCTCTGTTTGCCCGTCAGTTTGGGGATGACAAGTAGTAGAAAACAGCAACTCTGTTCCCAATTTAAACCACAAGGTTCTCCAAAAATGACTTAAAAACTTAGCATCCCTATCAGAAACAATAGTATTTGGCACATCATGCAAACGCACAATCTCAGTGAAGAACAAATCAGCAACATGTGAAGCATTATCAGTTTTGTGTCAGGGTATAAAATGTGCCATCTTTGAAAAACGATCGACAACGACAAAAACACTATCACTCCCCCTCTTTGTTCTAGGCAATCCCAAAACAAAATCCATAGAAATATCCTCCCAAGGTGCACGAGGAACAGGAAGAGGCAAATAAAGACCATGGGGGTTAAGTCAGGACTTAGCTTTGTTGCACGTGGTGCAACGAGAGACATAGCGCTAAACATCACGCCACATCCGAGGCCAATATAAATGAGTAAACAACACATCCTCGGTCTTCTTAACACCAAAATGTCCCATCAAGCCACCTCCATGTGCTTCCTGCAAGAGTAGAAGACGAACGGAGCTAGCTGGAACACACAAATTGTTAGCACGGTAGAGAAGGCCTTCATGCAGCATAAATTTTTGCCACGTTCTTCCCTCTCTACAATTTTCAAAAGCATCTTTGAAGTCCAAATCAGCAGCATATAATTCCTTTATAGTCTCCAAACCAAAAATCAGGGGAGAGGAGCCAACCCAAACATACAACCGGCTCAAGACCCTCATCAACAAAATAAGGAGCTATGGAAGCACACGATGGACGGACCACGAAGTCGTCCGCCTAATGCTAAGGTCCTTTATTGTCCTTGATCCACATCTTGTAAACAATATTCGTGAGAATCCCAGGTACACCAAGATATCGCCCGAAGAAGTACTTGGGAAGTTTGTGAGCGGGCGGATGATGATCAAGGAGGCAAGATACGTCGACGATGCATTGAATGGTCCAATTCATGAGCCTCAAGCCATTGCTCTCAAGGCAACGAGTAGCAAGGAGGCGCTACCTAGCAAGGTGGCACAAGTTGAGGCGGCGGGGCTAAATGAGGAAGAGATGACCCTCATCATCAAGCGCTTCAAGACGGCACTAAAGGGCCGCAAGGAGCATCCCAAAAAGAACAAAACGAAGGGAAAGCGCTCCTGCTTCAAGTGCGGTAAGATTGGTCATTTTATCGCTAATTGTCCCGATAATGATAGTGACCAGGAACAAGATAAGAAGAGGGAAAAGAAGAAGGCTTACAAGAAGGCTAAGGGCGAGGCACACCTTGGCAAGGAGTGGGACTCGGATTGCTCGTTGTCCGACTCCGACAACGAAGGACTCGCCGCATCAGCCTTCAACAAATCATCCCTCTTCCCCAACGAGCGTCACACATGCCTCATGGCGAAGGAGAAGAAGGTATGTACTCGAAAGTCTACTTATGCTTCTTCTAGTGATGATGAATCTAGCGATGATGAAATAGATTACTCTAGTTTGTTTAAGGGCTTAGATAGATCTAAAATTGATAAGATTAATGAATTGATTGATGCTTTGAATGATAAGAATAGATTGTTAGAAAAGCAAGAGGATCTTTTGTATGAAGAACATGATAAATTTGTAGAGGCACAAAAATCTCTTGCTTTAGAGGTTAAAAGGAATGAAATGCTTTCTTGTGAACTATCTACTTGCCATGAGACAATTTCTAGTTTAAAAAGTGTTAAGGATGATTTAAATGCTAAACTAGAAGTAGCAAATAGATCTAACTCTTGTGTAGAACATGTTGTGATTTGCAATAGGTGTAAAGATTTTAATGTTGATGCTTGTAGTGAACACCTAATTTCTATTGCAAAGTTAAATGATGAAGTGGCTAGTCTTAATGCCCAACTTAAGACTAGTAAGAGTGAATTTGACAAACTAAAATTTGCAAGGGATGCCTACACTATTGGTAGACACCCCTCAATTAAGGATGGGCTTGGCTTTAAGAAAGAAGCCAAGAACTTAACAAGTCATAAGGCTCCCATCTCCACCAAGGAGAAAGGGAAGGCCCCAATGACTAATAGTTGTCAAAAGAACCATGCTTTCATGTACCATGATAGGAAATTCTCTAGAAATGTTCATTATGATAGGAGTTGTAATGCTTACTATTCAAATGCAATGATTGCCTCAGGTTCTTCTATTATACATAATAGAAATTTGACTAAGAAAAATGTTATGCCTAGAAGAAATGTTGTTCATGTTCCTAGGAAAGTAAACAATGAACCTTCTACAATTTATCATGCTTGCAATGCTTCCTTTGCAATTTGTAGAAAGGATAGAAAGGTGATTGCTAGGAAATTAGGGGCAAAATGCAAGGGAGATAAAACTTGCATTTGGGTCCCTAAGGATATTGTCACTAACCTTGTAGGACCCAACAAGAGTTGGGTACCTAAGACCCAAGCCTAAATTTGCCTTGCAGGTTTATGCATCCGGGGGATCAAGCTGGATTATCGACAGTGGATGCACAAACCACATGACGGGGGAGAAGAAGATGTTCACCTCCTACGTCAAGAACAAAGATTCCCAAGACTCAATCATATTCGGTGACGGGAATCAAGGCAAGGTGAAAGGGTTAGGAAAAATAGCTATTTCATCCGAGCACTCCATTTCCAATGTGTTTTTAGTTGAGTCGCTTGGATATAACTTGTTATCTGTGAGTCAGCTTTGTAATATGGGATATAACTGCTTATTCACAAATGTAGATGTGTCTGTCTTTAGAAGGAGTGATGGTTCATTAGCTTTTAAGGGTGTATTAGACGACAAACTCTATTTAGTTGATTTTGCAAAAGAGGAGGCCGGTCTAGATGCATGCTTAATTGCTAAGACTAGCATGGGCTGGCTGTGGCATTGCCGCTTAGCACATGTGGGGATGAAGAACCTTCACAAACTTCTAAAGGGAGAACATGTGATAGGTCTAACAAATGTTACTTTCGAAAAAGATAGACCTTGTGCAGCTTGTCAAGCAGGTAAACAGGTGGGAAGCTCTCATCATACCAAAAATGTGATGACCACATCAAGACCTTTGGAGTTGCTTCATATGGACCTCTTCGGACCCGTCGCCTATCTAAGCATAGGAGGAAGTAAGTATGGTCTTGTTATAGTTGATGATTTTCCCGCTTCACTTGGGTATTCTTTTTGCAGGATAAATCTGAAACCCAAGGGACCCTCAAGCGCTTCCTAAGGAGAGCTCAAAATGAGTTTGAGCTCAAGGTGAAGAAGATAAGAAGCGACAACGGGTCCGAGTTCAAGAACCTTCAAGTGGAGGAGTACCTTGAGGAGGAAGGGATCAAGCACGAGTTCTCCGCTCCCTACACACCACAACAAAATGGTGTGGTAGAGAGGAAGAACAGGACACTCATTGACATGGCGAGGACAATGCTTAGAGAATTCAAGACACCCGAGCGATTTTGGTCGGAAGCCGTGAACACGGCTTGTCACGCCATAAACCGGGTGTACCTTCATCGCCTCCTCAAGAAGACTTCGTATGAGCTTCTAACCGGTAACAAACCCAATGTGTCTTACTTTCGTGTATTTGGGAGCAAATGTTATATTCTAGTAAAGAAAGGTAGAAATTCTAAGTTTGCTCCCAAAGCTGTAGAAGGGTTTTTGTTAGGTTATGACTCAAATACAAAGGCGTATAGGGTCTTCAACAAATCATCGGGTTTGGTTGAAGTCTCTAGCGACGTTGTATTTGATGAGACTAATGGCTCTCCAAGAGAGCAAGTTGTTGATCTTGATGATGTAGATGAAGAAGACGTTCCAACGGCCGCAATACGCACCATGGTGATTGGAGAAGTGCGGCCACAGGAACAAAACGAGCAAGATCAACCCTCTTCCTCAACAATGGTGCATCCCCCAACTCAAGATGATGAACAGGTTCATCAAGAGGAGGCGTGTGATCAAGGGGGAGCACAAGATGATCATGTGATGGAGGAAGAAGCACAACCGGCACCTCCAACCCAAGTTCGAGTGACGATTCAAAGGAATCATCCCGTCGACCAAATTTTGGGTGACATTAGCAAGGGAGTAACTACTCGTTCTAGATTAGTTAATTTTTGTGAACATTACTCCTTTGTCTCTTCTATTGAGCCTTTCAGGGTAGAAGAGGCCTTGCTAGATCCGGACTAGGTGTTGGCCATGCAAGAAGAGCTCAACAATTTCAAGAGAAATGAAGTTTGGACACTGGTGCCTCGTCCCAAACAAAATGTTGTGGGAACCAAGTGGGTGTTCTGCAACAAACAAGACGAGCACGGGGTGGTGACAAGGAACAAGGCTCGACTTGTGGCAAAAGGTTATGCCCAAGTCGCAGGTTTGGACTTTGAGGAGACTTTTGCTCCTGTGGCTAGGCTAGAGTCAATTCGTATTTTGCTAGCATATGCCGCTCACCATTCTTTCAGGTTGTACCAAATGGATGTTAAGAGCGCTTTCCTCAACGGGCCAATCAAGGAGGAGGTGTACGTGGAGCAACCCCCTGGCTTCGAGGATGAACGGTACCCCGACCACGTATGTAAGCTCTCTAAGGCGCTCTATGGACTTAAGCAAGCCCCAAGAGCATGGTATGAATGCCTTAGAGACTTTTTAATTGCTAATGCTTTCAAGGTTGGGAAAGCCAATCCAACTTTATTCACTAAGACTTGTGATGGTGACTTATTTGTGTGCCAAATTTATGTCGATGACATAATATTTGGTTCTACTAACCAAAAGTCTTGTGAAGAGTTTAGCAGGGTGATGACTCAAAAGTTTGAGATGTCGATGATGGGCGAGTTGAACTATTTCCTTGGGTTCCAAGTGAAGCAACTCAAGGACGGCACCTTCATCTCCCAAACGAAGTACACGCAAGACTTGCTAAAGCGGTTTGGGATGAAGGACGCCAAGCCCGCAAAGACTCCGATGGGAACTGACGGACACGTCGACCTCAACAAAGGAGGTAAGTCTGTTGATCAAAAAGCATACCGGTCTATGATAGGTTCTTTGCTTTATTTATGCGCTAGTAGACCGGATATTATGCTTAGTGTATGCATGTGTGCTAGATTTCAATCTGATCCAAGGGAGTGTCACTTAGTGGCTGTGAAGCGAATTCTTAGATATTTAGTCGCTACGCCTTGCTTCGGGATCTGGTATCCAAAGGGGTCTACCTTTGACTTAATTGGATATTCAGACTCCGATTATGCTGGATGTAAGGTCGATAGGAAGAGTACATCAGGGACGTGCCAATTCTTAGGAAGGTCCCTGGTGTCATGGAGTTCTAAGAAACAAACCTCCGTTGCCCTATCCACCGCTGAGGCCGAGTATGTTGCCGCAGGACAGTGTTGCGCGCAACTACTTTGGATGAGGCAAACCCTCAGGGACTTTGGCTATAATCTGAGCAAAGTCCCACTCCTATGTGATAATGAGAGTGCTATCCGCATAGCGGATAATCCTGTTGAGCATAGCCGCACAAAGCACATTGACATCCGGCATCACTTTTTGAAAGACCGCCAGCAAAAGGGAGATATCGAAGTGTTTTATATTAGCACCGAGAACCAGCTAGCCGATATCTTTACCAAGCCTTTAGATGAGAAGACCTTTTGCAGGCTGCGTAGTGAGCTAAATGTCTTAGATTCGCGGAACTTGGATTGATGTGTAGCATACATGTGTATTATGCTTTGATCATGTTCCCTTATGCATTTTGTTTATTTATGGTGCTCAAGTTGTACAAACTCTCCCCGGACCTCAAAAGTCCATATGTGAGTGATGCACATATTTAGGGGGAGATGCGCTACAACTTGACCCTTTGAGACTAATCATGTGTTTGAGCTTGCTTGATTTAGCCTCAAAGGAGGATTGAAAGGGAAAAGGTGAACTTGGACCATGCAAGACTTCCACTGCACTCCGATGAGAGGGTAACTCACTCCAAGTTCATCTCCATATTCTTATTGCCTTTGTACTCTTATTTGAAGATTTTGGTGAGGCAATGAGGTTTAAGGGCCAAGATTGATCCCGTTTTGGTGCTTGATGCCAAAGGGGGAGAAAATAAGGCCAAAGTAATAAATGGATCAGCTACCACTTGAGAATATTGAAAATAGTAGAATAGAGCTTTTGGTTTGTCAAAACTCTCTTGTTGTCTCTTTTGTCAAAAGTCGGCTTCTTGTGGGGAGAATAGTTGATTATGGGAAAAAGGGGGAGTTTTTTGAAATCTTTGATCAATTTCTCTTGGAACAACTCCCTTTATGTCTCAACAAGTGTGTTTGACTTAGAGATAGGAAATTGAGGTTGATTTGCAAAAACAAAACCAAGTGGTGGCAAAGAATGATCCAAATATGCCAAATTTGAATCAAAACAAATTTGTGTTCTCATTTGCATTGATGTTGCACTTCTTTAGTTGCTTTTTGTTGTGTTGGCATAAATCACCAAAAAAGGGGAGATTGAAAGGGAAATGTGCCCTTGGGCCATTTCTAAGTATTTTGGTGATTGAGTGCCAACACAAGTGCTTAAGTGTTAATCTATGCCAATTGATGGACAAAGTGCAAATCAAGAGTAAAGGTATGTTTCTAAGACTTAGTACATTGTTTAGAGACTAATGTATTGTGTCTAAGTGCTAGAAACAGGAAAAGACCAATTTGGAAAAGACTTGGCTAAGCAGCCAAGACTCTGCGCAGTCTGGGTGCACCGGACTGTCCGGTGGTGCACCGGACAGTGTCCGGTGTGCCAGGCTGGCGACTGTCAACTGGCTGCTCTCGGGAAGCGATCAACGGCGTACGGCTATAAATCACCGGACTGTCCGGTGGTGCACCGGACTGTCCGGTGAGCCATTCACAGGCGAAGTCGTCGCTCTCGGGAAGCGATTAACGACGTACGGCTATAAATCACCGGACTGTCCGGTGGTGCACCGGACTGTCCGGTGGTGCACCGGACTGTCCGGTGAGCCAACGGTCAGCCGCGTAATCCGCGCGCGACGCGTGGCCGAGCCAACAGTCAGAAGGGGGCACCGAACTGTCCGGTGTGCATCGGACAGTGTCCGGTGCGCCAACGGCTCTAGATCTTCAACGGTCGGCTACACCACAGAAGGAAAGAAATCCGCACCGGACAGTGTCCGGTGCGCCAGGCGACAGAAGGCAGGAATTGCCTTCCTGGAATGCTCTCAACTGCTCCTAGCTACCTTGGGGCTATAAAAGGGGTCCCTAGGCGCATGGAGGAATACACCAAGCATCCTCTAAGCATTCCTAAGCACCAAGACTTCAATTCCGCGCATTCGATTCTTTGTGATAGCAATTAGAGCTCCATTTGAGTAGAGAACTCTTTGAGTTGTGTTGAGAGCTCGTGTTGTGACTTGTGTGCGTGTGTTGCTCTGATTTTGTGTCTTGTGTGCGTTGCTCATCCCATCCTTACTTCTGTGCTTCTTTGTGAACATCAAATTGTAAGGGCGAGAGGCTCCAAGTTGTGGAGATTCCTCGCGAGCGGGATATAGTAAACAAAGCAAAACACCGTGGTATTCAAGTGGGTCTTTGGACCGCTTGAGAGGGGTTGAGTGCAACCCTCGTCCGTTGGGACTCCATAACATGGAGTAGGCAAGTGTTGGACTTGGCCGAACCACGGGATAAACCATTGTGTCTATCTGTGTTGATCTTCTTGTGGTTATTGTGTTTTGCAAGAACTCCTCTGTAGCCACTTGGCTTTATTGTGCTAACATCTAATCAAGTTTTGTGGCATTAAGTTTCAAGTTTTACAGGATCACCTATTCACCCCCCCCCTCTAGGTGCTCTCATCGAGGCGTTGTCGCAGCGGTGCATAAACATCGTCGTCATCGTCGTCCACAGGAGAGTGAGCTAGGGCTGGAGTTGGTGGTGGGGGATGAGCCTCCAGTACGTCCATGCGTGTAACAAGTTCAGCAACTCGTCGATCAAGCTACTCATAGGATGTCGCCGCAGAGTCCTGGTATTTTTTAAAAGCTTCAGTCATCGCGCGCATCATCTCCTTCAATTCCAGCTGAGAGACACACTCATTGTCGTTAAGCTTAGGCCCCTTGTCCTTGTCCATTTGATTCTTTGGTCCTGTCATTGTTAGCACAAAACAGAGACAAAAGGCAACAAACAATGTGAACCCTACAACTATCTCTCATAGTGGTGGTGGTGGTGGAATACAAATTATGAAGCGTCTTACCCCGCTCTTACAAGGTTCTTACCAGCACTGCAGGTGGCAAACGGTGACCGATGTGACTGTCCAACGAGCGTGGGTGTGATTGCAAAGGAGTACCTATTCTGCTCGAGAGAAAGCTGGAGCTCTGAGAAGGTTGACTAAATATATATATGGCACTGAAAGGGAAATAGGGTCAAACCTTTTCCTATATAATTTTGGTGGTTGAATGCCCAACACAAATAATTGGACTAACTAGTTTGCCCTAGATTATATGTTCTATAGGTGCTAAAGGTTCAACACAAACCAATAAAAAGTTCAAGATAGGGTTCAAAAGATTGGAGCAAAAAGAAACCGAAGAGCTCCCTGGTCTGGCGCACCAGGGGAGATTGACTTCAAACTCTTCACCTTCGGGTTTTCGGGACCGCGCCCCGCTATAATTCACCGGACTGTCCGGTGCACCAAGCAGAGCAATGGCTAACAGCGTAACGGTCGTCTGCAAAAGCGTGAACAATGCGTGAACAGTGCGTGCAGAAGTCAGAGCAGGCGTCAGAGGCGCACCAGACACTGAATTGTAGTTGTTCGGTGCGGCACCGGACTGTCCGGTGCCCCAAGAAGTCAGAGCTCCAACGGTCAAAACCGTCAGAACCCTAATGGTTGGGTGACGTGGCTGGCGCACCGGACAGTGTCCTGTGGCGCACCGGACTGTCCGGTGCACCCATCGACAGACAGCCTCCCCAACGGTTGAATTGGTGGTTGGGTCTATAAATACCCCCCAACCAGCACCACTCCAAGCATCCAAGTTTTTCAGACATCTCATTCAATACAAGAGCTAGTGCAATCAATACAAGACACAATTCAATAGAATCAAAGCCTCTTCAAGTCCCAAATCCACTCCAAACAAATAGTGACTAGAGAGAGTGTTTTGCTCGTGTTTTTTGAGCTCTTGTTCTTGGATCGCTTTCTTCCTCCCCATTCTTGTTCTCAAGACACTTGTAATCAAAGCAAGAGACACCAAGTTGTGGTGGTCCTTGTAGGGGTCTAAGTGATCCGTTTGATTAAGGAGAAAGCTCACTCGGTCTAGGTGACCGTTTGAGAGAGGGAAAGGGTTGAAAGAGACCCGGTCTTTGTGACCACCTCAACAGGGACTAGGTTCTCAAGAACAGAGCCTCGGTAAAACAAATCATCGTATCATCCGCTTCATTTGCCTTTGATTTGTTTTTCGCCCTTTCTCACGGACTCGGATTTATTTCTAACGCTAACCCCGGCTTATAGTTGTGCTTTAAGTTTGTAAATTTCAGTTTGCGCCTATTCACCCCCTCTAGGCAACTTTTAGGCACACAAGTCAGTAACAGATAGCAATGCTGAATAAGTGTTCCAAGTACTCATCCTAGTTGCTGGCCTAGAAAATGTAATAGAACAGTTGGACCAAGGCACAAGTATCTAGGTGCAGCAAGAAAACAGGCTTGGGGCAAAATAATCACAGAGGTGCACAGAACACCGGTGTTTCTGTTTATGTGCTTTTCTTTTTTTTGCGATTTTTTCAAATATTTTTTTATATTTTTCTCTTTTGCAGCAGCACATAAGAAGAAAACACACAAATTTCAGATTTTTTTGTGCAATGACGCATCCTCCGGAATTTCTACAAGTTTGCCCTAAAATCGGAATAAATGTTTGGAAAATGAGAAGTCCTATTTCCAAGCCGAATTTGGGAGTTTTAAAAAAAGCGAATCCGGCGGAGCGGGAAAGAATCGGATGCGAAATTTAATTCTGTGCAATTTGAAAAAATAGGCCCGATTCGAGTTCCGAGGCGAAAGTTACGGCCATTTTAAGTTTGGACTCCGAATCAGGGTTTCTGGCGAGGTGTTGGAAGGGTGGGGGGTTCAGTTTTATGGATAGGGTCGGTTTTAGAGATAGTGGATCTATTTTGTGGACAGGGTCGGTTGTAGAGATAGGATCTATTTTGTGGATAGGGTCGGTTTTAGAGATAGGATTTGTTTTGTGGGCATGGTCGGTTTAGATATAGGATCTGTTTTGTGGATAGGGTCGGTTTTAGAGATAGGATCTGTTTTGTGGATAGGGTCGGTTTTAGAGATATGATCTCTTTTGTGGATAGGGTCGGTTTTGTAGGATGGAAGCGGATGGACAGAATCAAACTGAACCAAAACAAATCTAAACCAGCAACCAAACTCAATCTAGAACACAAACTCAGAACTGCGAACTTTAAAACTAAATTGTGCAAAGGCTAAGGCGATGATTTTAGGTCAGAATAAACTGACCGTAATTATTTTTTTGGCTTTTTGTGGACTATGGGACGAAACAAAACTAATCTAAAGGTAGGATTATACCTCACAGGTAACCTGGAAATTTGATACCAATTGATAGAAGATGCGACCCGATCTTCCGTGAGATACGATAACTTGATTGAGTGTAGATCTCGACGTTGATGATCTAAGGCTCCGAGCGAACGGTTCCTCGCAATCACTACACCACGACTCCATTGGTTATCACTCGTGACACACGAGTGACCTCGCCACGAAGGCTTATCCCTGCAAGCGCAATCAAGAACACAAGCAAGAACAGAAAAGAAACGCAACCAAAATTGTATTGATTACGGGATGGGGTCTCACAAACCGATGACGGCGACACTGTTCGATGACAGAATTGATCTAAGCAAAAACCCCAAACCTAATGTGGTGGCTGCTGAATAAATAGAGTATTAGGGCGTGCATGACTCCTGGACTCGCTCCTAATAGGCTCTGACACGATACACGGCCCAACGGCCCAATAGACTGTGTCGCAGCACCAAAACAGAATCTGAACGCTGAATTGTTTCGACGATTTCCGTTGACTCCGGATAAATTTTAAGGTAGAACCAGTTGGGTTGGTTAGATAATCTCTTTATCTTTCCAACCATATCAAGTCCGTCGCAATCAGAGTTCGGATGCATCTTGGGCGTCCATTTTAGTGCAGACTGGTCCTGCAACCCGAGATGGAGTCGCAGCCGAGTCAGACTTGATCTCCTTCTTGTTGTGGGCGCCATTGCTCCTCCTCCTCAACACCTAGGCCTTTCTCAAGTCCTTGCTGGTCCTCTCCAAGGTTCTTAATCATCAAAACATCTATTGACCCAAGCGTAAGCTCTGAAACACATTTGACTAGGATAGAACGTATCTGGAGATTTAGCTGTTGTGCACGCGATCGTGTTATCGGTCCATTCATTGTATGTATAGAAGTGATGTCCTCATCAGGCTGTCTCACCAGGGGACTGTGTCTCACTATCTTAGGTAGCATTTGGTTCCAGAGCTTAGTTGAATGGAACAGCTATGTTCTATATTCTAAGGATAGAACGGCTATGTTCTATGTTTGATAGTTTAAACAGAGTTGCTCTATTTTTTACTTGGTTTAGAGTAAAGTATAACGAAGCGACTCCATCTTATGTTTAGTTACATAGTGTAGCAGACCATAGCGACTACATCCTATGTTTATTTTTGTATTTACTACATCCTATGTTTAATTGATGAGTAGCAAATCCCTATGGTAATGAATTATATAACAAGCTGTGAAAACTTACAAATGCTATTTTACTATATTAGCTGTATATACGAATTAATTAAGCTTTTACATCTAATTGTATGTCTATATATACGAACATAAATATACTATACAAATTCCTTCAGGGCTTGGTTCTACCCCAATCCATATAGATTAAGAGGAATTGAGAGGTTTTAATCCTTATTAAATCAAAATCTCTCTCAATCCATGTCAATCATCTCCAATCCATATAAATTAAAAATAACCTAACAAACCTTCAAACGGCTGTGTACGAGTCACTCCCTTCTTAAAGTAAGTATAAGATCTCATCGCTGCCGCCTGCCGCTCAGTCCGTCCCCGCCGGTCGGACGACTGGACAAGTGGACGTGGCGTGGAGGACTGGAGTCTAGATAGAGTTGCTGGCTGCTGCCGAATCACAGGCCGTTAGGGATCGTTGAGATGATGAATGGATGAATCAACTAAAAAGATTTTATTAAAATCTATACTACTCTATAAGACAGTAGTGTAGACGTCCACATTCGTATGGTGCACGGTTCTGCCAGTCTCCTCTCCGCGACGCACGCCCGAGATCCTCTCCGCGACGCACGCCTCCCTCTCCTCGCCCCACCCTCCTCCCCACGCCATCAGCGCCGCCATCATCGGATCCGGCCAAGACGCCTCCGCCCCACGCGCCCGAATCGTCGAGGCACACTCCTGCCCGCCTCCGGCGTCCACGCACATCTCTGCTTCACCTCGGCGCCCGAGTCGTCGCATGCGTTCGCGGTGGCGTCCATCCCCGCCGTCGCCCGTGCTCGGCCCGCTGCAGGCCGGCGCGCCCTGGGGCCTCCCGAGCCCCGGCTCCGGAGCCTCCGTCGCCGACGACGCAGCGACCACCACCACTCGCCCTTGCCCCTCTCCCCTCCCGCACCTCTAAATCAGATCATCATCCGCGCCTCCCCCTTCCATCCCTCACCTCCTTCGCCATGCCGCAGCCACGTCCTCCGGTTCATATGGATCTTGTCAGCCAATCTGACGAGCCCCCACTTGGGTTTGGATCTGTTGTTGCCTTGCAGTTTCACGGCAACCGATGGGAAGGACAAAATCAAGGCGATGCTCCCCACTAACTTTGCGTCGGAGGTCCACTCCGGCAATCTGAAGAACTTCGGTCTCATCCGCATCCTCGACTACACTTGCAACTCCGTCAAAGGCAACGCTGACAAGTAAGTGTTCTCCATCCTTTTTTTCGTCATCATGAGCGGGCTAACGTTGGCAGCTGTTATCGTATTCAGCGTTTCTGTCGTTTTCCTGAATCACCATGTTTGTTTACCAGAGTCCTGATTGTCATCAAATGCGAGACTGTGTGCCAAGCGCTCGACGCCGAGATCAACGGCGAGGCCAAGAAAGAGGATCCTCCAATTGTGCTGAAGCCTAAAGACGAAGGCGCAGTCGTGGCTGAGCAAACAAATTCTCCCCCAGTCGTGATGAAGCCTAAGCAAGAGGTGAAGTCCGCGTCCCAGATCGTGACTGAGCAGCGTGGAAAGTAAGTGCTTCCAATTTCAGTCCAGCCGTCCTGTATTTTGATGTTCTGGTTGGTCCAGTTGAGAGGTTGGATTTACAGTTCATTGTTGTCCTTCTGTTCGTGCAGTGCTGCTTCTGCCACGCGCCTTTCCATGACAAGGAGGGTCCATCCCTTGATCACTCTGAACCCCTACCAGGGTAACCGGGTCATTAAGGTGCGGGTCACCAGCAAAGGCAATCTAAGAATCTACAGGAATGCTCGTGGAGAAGGCTGCGTCTTCAACGTAGAGCTTACTGATGAGGATGTAAGTGCTCTGATCGCATTGCTCTCATGTTTAGTGCATTTTTATGAGTTGTCATGGGTTCATGAGATGATGTTGTCTGAATTTGTGTACGCACAGGGCACCCAGATCCAGGCCACCATGTTTAACGAGGCTGCGAAGAAGTTCTATCGAATTTTTGAGCTGGGAAAGGTCTATTATGTCTCAAAAGGATCTCTTAGAATTGCCAACAAGCAGTTCAAGACAGTCAAAAATGACTATGAGTTGTCACTAAACGAGAATGCTATTGTTGAAGAAGCAGAGGGGGATACTTTCATTCCACCAGTGCAATACAACCTTGTCAAGATTGATAAGCTAGGATCATACGTTGGTGGCAGGGAGCTTGTAGGTATGTCAGAATTATTTGAATTCAGTTGGTTTTATTTCAGGTTTGATGTAGTGTCTCACTGTTTTATGTATTATTATACTTCAGATATTGTTGGTGTGGTTCAGAGCGTATCTCCCACACTCAGTGTTAGGAGAAAGATTGACAACGAGACAATACCGAAGCGTGACATTGTTGTAGCAGATGACTCGTAAGTATCACTTGATCTTTTACCTTGTCGATAGCTTAGAATACAATCATTCAGTGATGTTTCTTATGGATTCTCTAATAGTCAAATAATTGCTCCTAATTGACTTCGTATCATTTCTTGCAGTGGCAAAACTGTTACTATTTCTCTCTGGAATGATCTTGCTACTAGGACTGGACAAGAGCTTTTGGACATGGTTGACAGTTCGCCCGTTGTTGCGATAAAGAGCCTGAAAGTATCTGACATCCAAGGTATGTCATCTAATCTTTGTTCAATCTTCTTCCTGGAAAACAATGAGTTACTGAAAGTGTGTTGTGATAACTGTGGTGCTGAAATTTGTGTTGTAGGCGTGTCTCTTTCAACTATTGGCAGAAGTACTCTCGAGATTAATCCTGACCTGCCTGAGGCTAAGAATCTTAAGTCCTGGTAGTGTTTCTCTCCTGAATGACATGTGCTTGTTGTATTATTTTAACCACTACAGGTATGCTTAGACTTGTGCGTGATTTGTCAAAATAGGTATGACTCTGAAGGCAAAGATACTTCACTGGCACCAATTAGTGCAGAAGCGGGTGCCACACGTGCTGGTGGTTTCAAGTCCATGTATTCTGATAGAGTTTTTCTGTCTCACATCACCAGTGATCCTGCTATGGGCCAGGAAAAGGTACGACCCTGAATATTCACTGAAATATGACGCTGTTCTTATCTTCAATGGAAGATTTGCAAATCTGGAGAAGCTCCAATTCGACTTCTTGTTTTTCCTTTGCAGCCTGTTTTCTTCAGTCTGTACGCCATCATAAGCCACATCAAGCCTGATCAGAATATGTGGTACCGTGCTTGCACGACCTGTAACAAGAAGGTGACTGAAGCTTTTGGGTCTGGATACTGGTGCGAGGGGTGCCAAAAGAATGACTCTGAGTGCTCGCTGAGGTAAAAGCCGTTAGCATAATGGGGTTGTGACTGTTGCTTTCTCATTTTCTTCAACTGTACAGACTTTCAAGAGGAAGGGATCTGATCTAGATCCTCGAAGTTATATATCTGGAAAACAGGCTCTTCAGATATCGAACCTCCTTTATATAAATGTTGTTAATCAGCTTCCAGCATTTGTTTCATTTGAGTTGTGTTTACTGCCTAGCTCTCCATCCAACAATTGATATCTTACTGACTGGTGGTCGAGATTCAATTTGCAGGGTATGATCTCTCTTGCAATCACACCTTATGAAAAAAAATCATTGCATTTAATGGTCACTTGGTTTTGCTTGGGTTATATATACATGTGTGGGACATCAGAACAAAAGTATGTGTTTCTGCTTTAACAGGACATGACAACATTGTATGTTCAGTGTTTGCTCGGCCTATGGTAAGAATGCATTTTAACCTGTCAAGTTCACGATTCACCATAATATTTTCGGCCAAATGGTACACAATATTTCATGATGTAGTTTTATTTGGAGTCACTCCCTCAGTTAACCAATGGATTATTTGAAGCAGTGTCTCTGTTCTGTAGATACTTTGCTTCTTTGAAAATACCTACCATCGATTGTTTTACTAAAGTTTAGAGTGTAATAATAAGGCAAATGAGCAACCATGATAGAATTCATATGCCATCAGTAGTTTTACCATTTAAGCTACACTATTTTAAAATATATTTTTGCTATGGTAAGTACTCTTATGTGTCCTGCTTTACTGTTCATCCATTCTCAAGTATACTCTTTGATCTTTTGATATGTGTGCAGGCCCAGAACATCTGCAATTTATTTTTTGATAAGTCCTCCAAGATTTGGTTAGTTGCTTCATGCTTTCTCCTTTTCTCTCTTAATACTCTTTGATCTTTTCTCCAAGATTTGGGCAATGAACAAACACGTTGAGTATGATAGTGATGCTAAAATTATTGCAATCGATTGAAGCCCTACCATGTGGCAACCATTGATCCATGCCCAAAATTTGCCTGCCACTGGTGTTCTTATCCCAACACTCGATCAACATGCAAGTAGAAATGAAGCCTAGAGCCAAACGATGCGAGAGGAGGTACATTACTTGATGGATTGTTTTAGCATTATGATTATGACATGCTTTGTTCTCTTCTCTTGATGATGATTATATTTGCACCTAAAATGCAGTATGGTCTAGACATGAGCCAGTTCACATAAACCCTTCAGACCCAAGCAGGTACCAGCAGAATGGCACGCCAGCTAAAGAAAGGTGTCATGGTGTTGTTCAAACTTCGAGTGGCGTGTGGAATAGAAGAATCCCAATTCCCAACCATATTATTTGTCACGCTTGGTATGTCTTCTATATAAATGTTCTATGCACCTGTAATTTTATTGTGAATGAGGAACTGTTAGCCATTGACATCATTTATACACGCCACTACTCCGCGCTGCCCAACGGCGGCCGCCAGGTTACGTTGGCCGACCGCGCGCACCGCTACCAGGGCATCGTGCTCATCATCCTCGCCCCCCCTCGACTGCTACTTATAATGATATCATTCTGTTCGTCATGCTACACATTTAAACAGTCGTTTAACCATTGAGTTGTAAATGAGCAAACTTATTTGATATCCTGAAATGGTAGCCTTCGCAAAGTTGATTCAGAAAGTTACAAAGTTCTAGCAATTTGAAACTTTGCCTTTGTTGTAGGTTATAGCTCGGCAATGTTTGGAGGCCTTGGTTTACTTGCACCGTCTGAGGATCATTCATTGTGACCTAAAGCCAGAAAATATTCTTATCAAGAGCTACAGTAGATACGAAATTAAAGTCATTGATCTGGGAAGTAGTTGCTTCTTGACAGACAACTTATGCCTCAATGCCAATCACGCTCTTATCGAGCTCCTGAGGTCATTCTAGGCCTACCTTATGATCAGAGGATTGATATTTGGTCTCTTGGTTGCATCCTTTCTGAATTGTATACTGGTGAAGTAAGTATGTTTTATTTTATTGAGATGCTTGGTGGCTTGTAGGATTGAAACTGGTCTTTAGTATTATTTTGACAATTTTGAGGCCTCTTTTCTTGTATGAATGCAATACCAACGTATAACTCCAACCAGAATTAGAAATTAATCTTTTTTATTAATGTTGTAAGCACATGCGAGCTAGAGAGTTGTGGAATGGGTGTTTTGGGTGCTTCTTTTCCTTGGAACTATATCTTCTTTCCTTTACATATAACATGTATTATTTCCTAACGAGCCTGTGTCCGTAATGCTTGCTCAAATGATTGGGATAACCGGCCCAATTGACATGGAAATGCTAGAATTGGGACAGGAGACACAGAAGTATTTCACTGATGATTATGACCTTTTTACCAGGAATGAGGTATGATTCCTTTTTCATACTTGCTCAAGTATTCTTTAACTGAAAATTCTATAACTAATTGCACAAGTTGGCAATGCTAAATGAGTCTTCCAGTTGGCTCTCTAGCTCCTTGGCCAGTTCAAATTCTGCATCTGCTTCTGCAGTCTTTCCTTCTCTCCGCAACTTGAGGGCGTTGCGCTTGTGGGCCAGGGATTCACGCTGGATTTTGATTTTGAGACGGTCCCGGCTGGACATTGCTTTCTGAGGTTGTGTTCGCTTGCTCGTTTGTGCAGGAGGGGGAGAAGTTATGTCGTCAGTGTGATTGCTGGAGCTAGCAGGTTGTTGAACTAAACTGTTCTGTTCCACAGCAGGAGCGACAAGGCTGGAGACCTTCCAGCTCTACTTTCTTCTCCCACATCACCTTGATTAGGATTGGTTGTCTCAATCTGCGGTTTACTTGGAGAACCACACAGAGTACTGGCATACCAGATTCAGATGCATGCACTAGCAATATTTCGTCCCCACCAGCAGTAGTAACACCTTGACTAGCACTCAAGTTATTTGATTCTTCCATCTCTACAAGTTGCTGCTCCAACACCTTAGCCTTCTCAAGTTCCTCCTCAGCTTCAGTGTTTTTCCCTCCCATTCTGAGGGCAAGAGCCTTTCTTTTTATACCAAGCAAATCCTTCTGAAGCTGGCCCTTAGTTTTTGATGATTTATGATGAACTACATGTGCAGAAAATGATGCTTTGTCAGTTGTTTCCAAAGAATCTGAACCAGCATCTTGCTAAATGAGTATTCTTTAACTGAAAATTTTATATTGCACAAGTTGCTTCCGATTGTTTCCCTCACCTTCATAATTTTTGTTGCACCTTAACCCGACGTAACCGAATTTTAATTTTGAATTCGCTACAGAATTATATTTATGTGGCTTTTTAGGGGGTGTTTGAATGCACTAGAACTAATAGTTAGTTGGCTAACAAATGTTAGTAAAATTAGCTAGCTAACAAATATAACTACCTAACTATTAACTAATTTACCCAAAATAGCTAATAGCTGAACTATTAGCTAGGTTATTTGGATGTTTCAACTAATTTTAGCCACTAACTATTAACTCTATTGTATTCAAACACCCTCTTACTCACTTGATACGCTGAAGGCATAATATATGGCCTTGTCAGTTTGTTAGTTCGAATAGGGAAGACCTAAGCTTTTCCTTAAAATTTGAGTTTCACTGTGCATATCTAGCAGTCTAGCACTGTTGGTTGTAGAACAATAATCCCTAACACATCCCTTCTTTGCCTTATTTATATCCAGGAGACAGATCAGCTAGAGTATTTGATCCCGGAGAAATCCTCCTTGTGACAACACATACAATGTCCTGATTCAGAGTTTGTCGATTTTCTGTCTTATCTGCTGCAAATTAACCCCAGGAGAAGACCTACAGTTGACGAAGCACTACAGCATCCATGGCTTTCTTTCTCGTACTAATGAGAAGCCATCCGGTGCTTTCTTCACATATAAAGGTTACTTTGTCTCCTGACATGGAGCCCTCATAAACTTATTGAAAAATATCGATTTTCTTGGTGTTTCTCTTAATTAACGCGAATCATTACTCTTTTTCCTTCTGTTGTAGAATAGCCCTCCTTTTCTGGGTGCAGGATTCTTTTTTTTGTGTATTCAGGGTAATTCTTGGCGTTTCCTTTTTCTGGGTCTAGGATTCTTTTTTTGTCTTCAGGGTAATTCTTGGTGTGAACCCCTGCCCTGGAGTGATTCATGAGTGTATGTAAATATCAGAAAATTTTCTGCGGAGTAACTGTACAGTTGTAAGCCCACTCTTGTACTCCTGATCATGAATGATAACATGGGAATTTCAAAATAGTGTCCAACGTTTCATCGTTGTTGGTTCTATTGTTGATCGTTGTTGGTTCTATTGTTGATGTGCCCAGTATCACTTATGGTGTGTTTGGTTGGATGTATAAAGAGGAATGGAAGGGAGCGACCAGCTTTATATTATTTGGATGAGAGTCACGTGGTGGCGAGATAAACATATAGTGGTGGCGTGATTCCAAAAAATCGAGACAACGGTGTCGCCCTGGAGTGATCGTTGGTTCTTATTGAAGAAACAAGAATGGGATCAGCGGTAATGGCAGGTCATCGTATCCTATTTCTGGTGCTATAATCTCTACTACTTATTAAGGCTGCAAGAGTAGTCTATAATTTCGTGTTCTGCCACCATTCCCTTCTCTCCGCATGTTATGTCATTCCCTGTTCTGCCTTTCTCATTCTCCCTCCCCGCAAAACTCATTCCAATTCTCATTCCCATGTACAACCCACGTCTAGCTATTCCGTGTTCTACCACCATTCCCTCCTCCCCGCATGTTCTGTCATTCTCTGTTCTGCTTTTCTCATCCCCCTCCCCGCAAAACTCATTCCAATTCTCATTCCTACGTACAACCCACGTATAGCTAAAATTAAAAAACACAAATGACCCTAAGGAGATTCGAATCCACAACCTCTCAGACAAATGCGAGCAGTAGCTACTGCTATATCACATGTGTGTTTATGTCTACATCTATGACAGGAAAAACATCTACTACATCTCTCCCCAAGCCAACCCTACTACCCTTGCACAATGTGTAGTAGTAGATAAGTATCATCGAGATTCTTGAATTATATTTTTAGATGGAATGAGTAATATTTAAAGAAGAGCCTTGCATGCAATTTCTTTTTTTTTTGAATAATGTTTTTCAACTTAAATTCTTTTTTTTGCATGCGTGACATTTATTCTCCATAATATTTTTTTTCATGGATCTCACTTGTGAGTCATTTTCATAAACCAACGCCAAGGATGAATCCATATTTCTTGCTTGGAAACCCCGAACAAACACCATTAGCAGGAGGCGCTCACGTTGGCGTCGCTCATCGATGATGAGAAGAAGCTTGATGACTGCCAGTTCGACCTCTGGAAGCAGTCCTACGTGGCCGCATGAGCTGATGTGCATGACAAGCTCCGACGCAGTCACCGCTTGAACTCGGTCCAGAGCGACTGCACCGCGTTGTCCATCGTCAAGTAGGGGGACCTCATGGTCGTTACCAACATCGGCAACTCTCGGGTTGTTCTAGGCACCGCATCCAACGACGGCGCCATCACGCCGTCCAGTTCATCGTCCATCTGAAGCCCAACCTGCCATGTAAGTTGCTACTGACCGGCCCATAAATTCCTGTGTGCTCGAACGATGGTCGTTGCTGACGTTGTGTGAGTGTCCTCGAACATGATGTATGTAGAGGAGTAGCGCATCCGGTGGTGCAACGACCAGGTTTACTACCTTGCTAATGAGCCCGAGGTGCACTTCGTCTGGCAGCCCAGCCAAGAGTCGTCGGTACTCGACATGTTGCTCGCGTTTGACGACTACTATATCATGGACTGTGGCGTTATCTCGGCGCCGGAGGTGACACAGAGGAGGACTGACAACAATGATCAGTTCGTCATCCTCCCCACCGTCGGGGTAGCTTTTTGTGCTGGTCTACCTTTAATTCTCTTCGCAAAAACACACAATTGCTTTTTTGTTTGAGCAAGCGTGTATGGTGGTACATGCCTGATGACTGATGATGTACGAGGAAACTTCTTCCGGCAGGCGTGGGGTGTGCTCTCCAATGATGAGACCATGGAAATCGTGGCATATATCGAAGTCGGCATGATACTGATGGTTGCAATGTAGTGGTGAAACAACTAGATTAAAACAACAAAATTTATGTATGACCAGAATCACAAATGGATTATGAAACATTTTCTCATAACAGTATAACACACATTTTATATATAAGTTACTATAGTATTATATGTCCCCGTTGCAACGCACGGGCACTCACCTAGTAAATAATGATGAATCTAGACACATATTGTCGGGTACCATAATCAGGGGTACCCCCCGATAGTCCTAAAACATGGCTGGAAGAACATCTTTAAAAAGACCGGTAAGCGCGGATCAGAGTTAAAAACCTTGTCTGCCAAGGTACGTGATTCCGTCTCGCCCGAGCCCAGCCTCGGGCAGCAGCAGTAGCCCCGTACAAATTCACGGCTCGCTCGAGGGTCCCCCAGGCGGTGGGCGCACCCTGACTCGCCCGAGGTAAAGCTCGGATAAACTTTATCGTATAGCGGCCTCGGCCAAACCACCTTGCCGCCGACCGTATCACGTGCGCATTCAATGCAAGGATCGCCTGACACCTTATCCTGACACGCGCGCCTCAGTTGGCAAGGTCGAAGTGTCCGCAGTCACTTCACCCTTTTACTGATCGTTCTGACAGGATGACAACACTATTCACCCCGTTCCCACCACTGTGCCAACCACCAAGGTAAGACTAGCAATAGTAAGTCACCGCCTCTCCCGAGTTTAGCCTCGGGCGCCACAGGTAGCTCCGCCTCGCCCGACCCCAGCCTCGGCCTCGGGAGGGGTCGTCACCACGTCCGACCCAGGCCTCGGCCTCAGCTCCGGCCTCGGGAGGAGGTCTCCGCCTCGCCCGACCTAGGCCTCAGCCTCGGTCTCGGGAGGAGACACCGCCTCGCCCGACCCCAGCCTCGGCCTCGGAAGAGGTCACCGCCTCGCTCGAGACGGCCTCGGACCGACTACGTGAGCAGGGAAACCAACATTATCCTACCCCTAACTAGCCACCTCAGGCTACGAAGGAACAAGACCGGTGTCACATCAAATTACTCCAGTAACAGGTAATGATGATCACCGACATGCGCTCATGACGTCGACTATCCTCAAGCTCTCTACGAAATCAAAGGAACGTCAGCAGGACCTAGGGCTGTACCGCCAGCCACGATTCTACAGGGCTCAAGCACTTCTCCGCCGGCCACGATAGCACACAGCTACACCCCCATATGTACAGCTGGATCACCTCCTTGTATCTATAAAAGGAGATGCCCAGGACCTTCCCACGGTACGCTGGGAGGACGACGGAGACGGACTCGCTCAAATATCGAACTCCTCTTCGCAACACTAGACCTCTCAAGAGACCTAGGACCCGTCCCTCTCTCACGAAGCTTGTAACCCCTACTACAAGTACCCCGGTGCAAGATAATATAAGCCACATCCCCCTCTTGTGTTTCATCTTGCATCAATCCATCTGGGTAGGGACACGCGGCACAAAATTCACTAGTCGGTTCGGTTGAGGGTCCCCGGATCCGAAACATCGACACATATATAAAACAAATATATACACATATATAAAACAAATATATTAATTATTGTATGAATTAATTAAAAAGATAAAATAAATTTTATTTTAGAACGAATAAAGTATTAAACATTAATTAGATTGGTTTTATTTTATTTAAAAATTTATAGCCATAGCTTAGTAGCCGCTCTTGATCCAATCCAGGATTCACCGGTGGCTGCCAGCATAACCGAAAATAACGCTTGGAGCTGATAGTATATCATTACATGCTTGTGTAGTGTGTACTTGGTGAAATGCAAAAAGATCTTAGATGAGCATATGCGAAAGAAAGTTTGGAACTGGATAGTTTTTGACAAAACCTAATGTTTGGCCTCACAGAAGCAATTAACCTTGAAATTGTATCTTGTACAGATGATTTGAATGGTCTTAGATTGATGCACAAGCACAACGTGATAAGATATCTGGCCCAGCCCCCGTTTTTTTTTATCTTAGCCCCTTCTTCGAAAAAAACAAGTTTAGACCACTGAACGACTTAATTCCAATTTTGAACCCGGCGTCATAGGCTATAACGTCGAGGTAACACTGCTCGACGTCGTAGACTGTGACGCCGAGGTACGTGACTCGCTGGCTGGCGAGGGCTGACGCGGTGCTCACGTGGCTCCTAGCTCGGTGCCACAAATTTTGTCGCCGAGCTAGAAAGTCCTATAAATCAGACCTTTCCTGACCGAGAGCTACACCCAGCCATTTGTTTCCCTCATTTCCATCTTCATTCATACCGTCTAGAGGTGCTCCAATCTTCGTATTTGAGTTGGAAAACTTTGATTTGATCTATATATCTTGAAGACCAAGGTATAGTGTCTCACTGATTCGTTTGTTACGTATATTGCGTTGTATGGTTTCGATTAATTAGTTATTGCTATTAGTTATGATTTCTAGAATATATGGTTGATATGATGACTATAGTTTGTTAGATAGTTTGTGAACACTTCACCAAAATAGTGAACTTTCTAGAGCCTAAACCCTAGGAAGTTAGCCCTAAACTCTAGGAAGTTAGCTAAACTCTCGGAAGTTAAGCCATCCTGTCGGAAGTTTGGCTCTCGAAAATTTTTTGTCAGAAGTTAGCTTAACTTCCTAGAGCCCTCTAGGAAGTTAGCTTACTTCCTACAGCTAAAGAAGCATCTCGGAAGTTAGTAGGTTCTCAGAAGTTAGTAGCTTCACGCTGTCAGCTGACTAACTTCCTACGGCTGACTGTAGCCCCTAGGAAGTTTACTGACTAACTTCCTACGGCCCAGTTGGCCTCTAGAAAGTTAATTTGACCAGCATTACAAATGCTGTTTATTTTTATTTTATACCATATTTCATAACATAACAAATATATCAACATCTATATAGCACAACATATTTTCACATAAAACATCTCACACACAATCATTTCTGATATTTCTATATAGTTGTGTTAATATATAATCGTTTGTTAGATAAAAGACATGTATCGGGAGTCGTTGTGGCAGAAGAGATATCGTCATCGGGAGTTATATCCGGATGCATCTAGTAAGGATGCTCCTGTTCCTCCTGATCTTCTTGTGCCTAATTGTAATTGTGGCAGATCGGCTTGGATATGTCTGTTGAATTATTGTAGGCCTGACTCATATTAATATTCAACAATAGTCAATGCTAAATGCCCACTTTAATGCTACGGTGTACTATTACTTTAGTACCATACCAAAAGTTCAAGAGACAATTCAATCAACTTAAATAGGTTGACCATTGGTGCATTATTGACACTACACGACGATTGATCTATAGCGACTCTTATTAGGGACCGACGGTTGGTCACTAAAAGTTATGGACCGACGGTTGGTCGCTAAATACGTTTATAGCGACGGTCTGTGGGTCGCTAAAAGTCTAGAAATTTAACGACTTATGGTCGGTCGCTATAGGGGTAAGTGTGTGACTGATGGTGGGTCGCTATAGGGGTACGTGATTTTTGTGTTTCTTATTTACTCACCAAAGCCCATCTAAAGGCCTACTAAACAAACGACCATGTGGAACCGGTTGGGGAAAACTATTTCGTGGCGGCTAGGGTTTAACAAATGCCAACCATGCTGCTTTGCTAGACCACCGCCGATATCTACGGTCGGATTAGGTTCGGTGCCCTCTTCGCCTCTGTCTCCCGAGGTCTCCCTGCGGCGGCGGTCACCGTAGTGGACTCCGGCCACCCCCACGACGAGGGTGAGGAAGTGCAAGAAACTGGGGTACACCGGCCTCACGAACAGCTCCATCAACAATCTCTTTGATCTCATCACGAACCAAGGTACGGGAGTGTGAACTATGCCGTGCAAAGACCTGCGCTTCACTGCCTTTGCCCACACCGCAGGCTAGAAAATGGTTCCTGATTCCGTCAATAACCAAGGTATGAATAGTTGAAAGCTATTGCAATATACTACTGCAACATTCATTGCTTTGTACCACTTTGCTTATGTCAGTAATTTCGACATGCTCTGCTTATTTAGTTGACACTTGTTGATACGATTGTGCTTGTTGTCCATAAGTGAGTTCTAAAGACTATTGATTTCATTGACGATATTTAATCTTATGTACTATTTTTATGTGACCTATTAATATTTTTGCTGCTTTGTTGATTGCTTATACCTCTTTACTGTTATCTCAGGACAGTTATAGTTTTCCAATTTGTACACTTACATAGAGATTACTATTTGAAGTCCAATTGTTGTTAACAAAAAATATTCCTTAGACATACAGTGCGTTAAGAAAATACCGATGAAGTTGTGTAAAAAGTCTTTACTACGATTGAGTTACACCTCTTTACTACGATTGAGTTACACCCTTAGTTAAATAGGGACTTTATTTTGGAGCAATGAATATTGATCAGCACATTCCCTTAGTATGTTGCTACCTGCAATTTTTTTCTTACAACCTGAGAAGCGGCATGTTTACTACAAGGTATCATCTTCACTTGTTTGCATTACACGCCCATTTTCATTATCCCTCTTTTCTCTTTTCTGTGATAATAATGGAATTAATGGCACTCTTTCTCGGCTTGCAGTTCAACAGTTGAATTTCATCGAGTCCCAGCCAGTTTGATTATATGAACCAGAGGCAAGCCAGGATGCCCTAGGTGTGGATCTCTGTTAGGCTGTGAAGCCTTTTTTATCATAAAGTTACTGCCTTCTCCATTCTTGTTTGCCTATATTTTTGTGAGATATAGTTGTCTGTGACTTGTGATGACTTGTTCCACTTTTTAAAAAAATCAGTAGAGTTGTCTGGACAGCTAACCTCTTGACTGCTTATGTTTGATTTGTATTTGATATGTGCTTTTAATTATTTATTAACTAGCAGTAGACTCCTAATTCCATGCTTGGTTAATTACTCTAAACTTAAACTAGCTAAATATAGCTTATGCAAGTTCTTAGACTGGCACATATCACTTGCATCCACTGCATGTAGCCCTGTACATGCAAAAATTCATGTTAGTAGTATGTAATGGCCCTAGCTACAACTGCAAATAGTACAAGGGACAGCAGTAGAGAAAACAAATGCGGTGAGAATGAGAATCAAGGTAAGTTGGCTTGCAAGCTTCTATGCAAGTGTTTCCTGTATCCATAACTCTGCAAAAGTTTTGGCTAGGATAGGAATCAAAGGGAGAGCTAATTCTTCCATTGACTTGCTAGTTCGGTGGTACTCCCAACAGAAACTAAATTGCAAGGTAATGAACTTAACTTTATATATTCCGTTTTGTGGTACTCCCAACAGAATCTAAAATTGCAAGGTAATTGCAAGTGTTCTTTGCTAATCCTATTGACTGGTGGGATAACAGGACAATTTGTACCATCTTCTTGACTGGTGGGATAACAGAATTGGGCTCTGTTCATCTTCTTTAACCATGAAAATGGTAGAAATGGGATCATTGATCTGTTCTTCCAGGACAGGTTCGTCTGTTACAATCTCAATATTTGTCATTTGCTGACATGAAATTACAATTTGTACCATTCTGGCAATAGTAGTTTTGGGAGCAGCATTTTATTATCAACAGTTATTGAGATATTAAAACATTCTTCGACATCTCCACATTTTTGTTTAGATGCACATAGATATTTTGATTCATAATTAGTGAACACTGCATTTTTTATTGACGAAGTTCTTGGTTTTTTATTCTTAAATAAATGTATTAGGTGATATACGTGCATGTTTAGAACTACACTGTTTTCCACTAGTAGGTTTCACATAATTCTTTTTTTGGAGAAATTTGAGCTTGATCCAAACTCGTTCTTTTGCAACTGTGTAATCCAGTTTGAGTCGCTACTATCTTTTGTCTTTAAGATTATGTATGCTTAGAATATACTAGTAAATTTACATTCACTTGTTTCCCTTGCAGGTACTTGAATGCTATACAGACAAATGCACACCATCTTATTAGGTATCTAGCTACTGCAATTGTTGTCAACAAAAGGAGAAGGAATATGCTTAAAGAGTTGATTAAGGTCATTCAACAGGAGCACCATAGCTACAAGGATCCCGTAACCGAATTTCTGGAATGCTTATATGTTAACTATGATTTTGATGGTGCTCAACAGAAACTCATAGAGTGTGAGCAGGTAACTTTGAGGTTGTTTTTCCTGCAATTTTCAAGGCCTCAATTTTGTTATTCACGTGTGTGCTTCTTGAATTATGGAAAAAGCCTGAAAGACAACACATCCTTTTTTGTGTGTGCAAAACATCCTTCTGTGAAATGATCCTCAACCGTCAATTCTTTTAAATGTTCCCTAGTAAAATGATTTATTCTTGATGGTTCAAAAGTTTCCCTATTCCTTGGATGTATCATATGCATCGGGGATGTCATATTGAAGAATCAGTATAATAATATGGACTATTTGGAGGGGTCTTTAAATGAGCTTGGAAGTTGGTGCATAAGGCTGCAACACCGTCCAGTGGAGGTAGATAAGGCATCAAAACTGTATTTTTATTTGCAAATGTAGCAACAATATACTAATTTGATGTACTTTTTTCTAGGGTGTTTTGGACAAAGAAAGCTTGTACCTTAAAATAGGAGGATACAAGAAGCTGGAGTGGTTGTCTGAAGGCTTTTGAACTGCTTGAAGCATTAGTGTAGCTTTGGTGCTTTTGTGACTGATCAACTCTGGAGCAGCTAGAGTGATGTAGTTGTGGACTTTTGAACAATAGCTGGAGTGATATGAAACATTAGTGATGTAGTTGTGGGCTTTTGAACTGCTTCAAGCTGGAGTGATGTCGTTGTGGTGCTTTTCTGACTGATCATCTCTGGAGCTTTTGTGAATGATCTAGCTAGCTATCTGTAAATGATCTAGTCGTGAATGATATTATAATTGTGATGCTATTGTGAATATATAATTGTGGTGCTTTTGTGTTTATGTGATGGATCTATGGCTGTGGTATACTGATTAACTGTGTATATCTTTATGATTTGTGTATAAAAATCTGTGATTTGTGCTGCTTAATTAAATGTATATTATTATTAATAACAACTGTAAAAAGGGTGACTTTCTGTTAGTTGCTAAATGTATAGTATGACGACTTACGGTTGGTTGCTAAATCTATAGTACAGCAACCCACGATTTGGTCGCTAAATGTACAATATTAGCAACAGACGGTCGGTCGCTAAAAAGATGTCGGTCGCTAAAGCCTTTAGCGACGGCACTTACAGCGACCCTTATGGGTCGCTAAAAGTTTTTAGCGACCAACCGTAGGTCGCTGAAGGCCGTTTTAGCAACCAACTGTAGGTCGCTGTAAGTGAACCGTCGTGTAGTGTGAGAAGCTGAGAAAAAGATAAAGGACTGGCACACGTGCGTGCATCGCTAGCCGGGCCAGGTCAGGCCGTGGCCGATTGGACATTGGTCCGAATATTCCTTCCTAACGGTTGCGCATTACATATAATAGAACGCTTATCTTTGTTTAGAAGATTTACCACGCCTAGACATCCTACAAATCGATAATATGACGATAAAAAATGATTCTAAAAATGATTCCCAAACGGCAACCCTAACCCTATTAATCAGACATAGCAAAAGGACCAAAAAAATGGAGTGAGATTACCTTGATACACACAAACTGGATCCAAGTCGTTAGGTTGATATTGGTCGTTTGGTAGAAGAGAAATGATTACAAATAACTGACGGTCGAAGTGGGATATTTATAGACACGGAGGTCGGCACCGAGATAGTGCCACGTCAGGTACACGTAGGCGTCGACTGTAACATATACACGCCAATTTAATTTGGTGCCGAATCGTTCTAGCCTGGTGCCAATAGTGATGACGTCGAGATAGAAGTTTATTTTTTGTAAATCTCTACTACTATTAAGACTGCAATAGTAGTCTGCCATTCCGCGTTCTGCCCATTCCGTGTTCTGCCTTTCCGATTCCCTTCTGCCCACGCACAGTTCATTTCCATGTTCTCTATGTTCTGCCTTTCCGATTCCCTCCTGCCCATTCCGATTCTCTCCTCTCCACGCACACCCACGACCTCTCAAGCAAATGCCAGTGGGCAGTGGTAGCTACCACTACACCACATATGTGTTTATATCTACATCTATAATATAAAACACATCTACTACATCTCTCGCCAAACTCACCTGCTACCCTTGCACAATGCGTAATAGTAGATAAGTATCACCGAAATTCTTGAATTATATTTTTGGATGGAGGGAGTAGTATTTAAAGAAGAGCCTTTCATGCAATTTCTTTTGTTTGAATAATATTTTCAACTTAATTTTTTTGTATATAAGTTATTGTAGTATACTCGTATTATATATTCCCGTTGCAACGCACGGGTATTCAGCTAGTGAAACTGAAAAGAACGTATATGTGAAAATAAAACTAAAAGGGGCTAAATTAAAAAAAAAAGACGGTCGGGTCGGGTGTTGTCACGCTGTTTGATGAAGAGCGGCAGGTGGTCTTGGCAGCAACGTCGAAGGCAGCGCTCACCTAGGGACATAACACGAAGGCCCTGTTTGGGAACAAAGTTTTTGAAAACCACAGTTTTTGAAATACTATACTATACTTTAGTTATGACAATACCGTAGTTTATAATACCACAGTTTTGAAAACTGAGGTCCAGAGCTAAGTTTAGAATGCCTTAAAACAACTATAGTATTTGCAATACTTCAGTTTTGAAAACAGAGATTTTACCAAGCTTGCCAAACACCATTATGTATATAATACTGCAGTATTTGAGAATACTGCAGTATTCTTCCAAAACTGCAGAAAAACTTTGTTCCCAAACACCCCCGAAATTCTTCCGCGTAATCCAGCATTTGGACTAAAAAATTGCAGTTAAAGTAGCAGTGGGGGGAGTTTTTGTCACCGAGCCCATACCTTAGCCGCCTGCCTAGCAGATTTGCCAATACCGAACTGTGACTACCACCGACCGAACAGGTCCAGGCCGACGAGGTGATATGAGGAAGGAAGGCAGGGTTCAGAAGCTAAGCGTTTTCAAAACGGAAAAAGACCAAGCTGGGAATTATTATTGCCATTCCCTATTTCATCCATTATAAAAGATAATTTTATCTACCTGTGTAACCATTCCCTATTTCATCCATTATTATTGCCAAGAGAGAGACGAACGAAAGCAGCAAAGAGAGAAGGGAGGAGGATCACCCAAAGATACGGCGGCAGCAAAGATAATGGCGAAGCAGATGGTGATCAGATCGGCACCAAGGCGGCGACGTCTTCTGTTCTGATGAGTTGTGATCTGGCCACCAATGAGCCCATCTCTGTTCTGCGAACGAGCCCAGTTTCTGTGGCGTGAGGGGCTCCAGCACCCGTGGTTTGGACACCGTAGTATCCAGAGAATATTTTTTTCCCATTAGCGAACACGGGCATTGGATCTTAAGGTTTTTTTTTCTAGAATTTCTGCATTATATGTGCTTAAGAAATTTTAGACCGTCTAATTTTCAGCGGCGTGCTGTGTGCATTCATGCATGTGTGTGCGTTCAAAGAGGTAAGAGTACGTATGGATAGGATCATAGGATACTTGATTTTTTTTTTTTGAAAAAAACATGGGATACTTTGATTTCTAAAAAAAGAAGATAGGTCGATCGATCAACTGATGGTATAGTATCTCCGCTCCTAAATATTTATGTGTCCGCTAGTTTATTTTTAAACTAAACGGTGATAAATAAAAATAACTGAGAGGGAGGGAGTACTATTTGCCCTCACACACAGACACAGTCGTGCGTGTGGTTGGTGCATGCTGAGCCGCAGTGTGGAGAAATGATGGCGAAAATATATGTGGTGCCAACTGCCAAGGGCGCGCGTGGGGCACCATAATTTCCCGTGGATGCATCAATGGACCTAAAGAGACGGACGCAGCAAAAGAGAAAGATGCTGCTGTGCTGGCCGGCCGGCGCCGTGGTTTATCTAGTCTAGTGCATGCATGCATGCATGCTTGCTTGCTTGCCAGCCAGCCAGGCAGCCGCGTGTAGTGGGGGGTTCAGGAGTAGTAGTAGGCCATCATCGCACATGTACAGTCAGTCAGTCAGTCACAGACACACACACATACAGGTCTAGAGCCCTAGAGAGAGACGGTAGGATAGGATAGATAGAGCATACTGTACGAGATGGAGAGATCGAGACAGAGAGAGACACACACACACAAAGGCGGATATGCCGCCTGTCTCGATGCAATCGATTTGTTCCTCCACTACTATACACTGGCTGCAGGAAACAGATTCTTTGGTTGGTGTAACCCTCCTCCTCCTCCTCCTCCTCCTCCTCCTCCTCCTCCTCCTTTGTGGGCAATGGGGATGGGGAAAAAGGCTCCGGCCTTTCTTCCATAGCTAGCAGGTGCGCTGCTTTCCGATCTTGTTGTCCTGCCTCGCAACTCTCCATCCACCGACCAGTAGTGCATGGTGCAAGCTGTCGGATCAGCTAGCTGCCTCATATCCTTTTTACCAACGTGCATGTAAACCATGGCAGCTACCTAAGCTGTTCTCTCTCTCTCTCTGACACACGCAATTTGGTAACGGTGGCTGCCTACTAGTAGCTAGCTAGTATGCATGTTCCATGATTACGGTTCATCCGTCAGGCGACTATAGAGCATTACTATAACAGCTAAACTTCATTTGATCGCTCACACACAGCCGTGGTCTAGAGCTCAGCATTAATTTTATTACTTCCGCGATTATATTATGCGATAGGACAAGAGTCAAATCATCACTCGATCCGGTCCTGGCGGCTGATCAGCGCTCGCAGATCTTTTGGGCGTTCTTTTTCGCTAGCTTTTGACGAGTAGGTACAGATCATATATGGGCAGGGTTTAGGGGTTATATATATAATTATTCATATAAATATGGATATAAAAAATCTAGAACTAGAACGATTACTATTTTTACACAAAGTGAATATGTCACTAGTGAGAAACAACCACATGGACTTCGTCCCCTCGCTGACCAATTAAGCACCAACAGAAAGTAGCATATCTCGTACTTTATCCTGTCCGATCCCTAAGCCAAACACTAGCTAATAGGTAACCTAATTCACCCCAATTAACTCTCTCTTATTAGTAGGTGACATCTGCATTGATTCCCATCTGTCGCTCATATATACTTGCCCTCGCCTTGGTCATTCCCCAAACCGGCCCTTTTCCACCTAGCAGAGATGGCAATGTGCTCCTGCATGCTCCCCGAGTTTGCGCATAGAATTCTTTTATTAGGAGATAGGGATGGATGAGTTTTTCCCTCACATGATGTAAACGGGGAAATCCATTCTCGATAGATAAACAGGAACATGGCCCATGAGGACCCGTTAAATTTACATGCGACGTTATTTTTATGTAATAGTTAATGATATAAATAAATAAATACCTTATCAACATATCACTCATTATATAAATATGTTCATTTTGACGTATACATAATGATTTTTTACCTCTGACATTGTGTATAAGTGACAATATTTTACATTAATAACAAAGTAAATACATCGTAATTATAATTTTAACGGGGTCCGAGATCTCCGATATAGATTTATCCCCGCGGGGGAGCGGGGACCGAGAAAAAATGTTCCCCACAAGTGTTTATGGAGATGCCCATGGAAAAAAAAATCGTAACGAAAACGAGGATGTGGAGCTAAAACCCGACAAAAAATTCTCTGTTGCCATCCCTATTCCCACCTAAGGGCTTGTTCGGTTATTCCTATCTCATGTGGATTGGATGGGATTGGAAAAATTGTGAAAGATTTTGACTTGTTTGGGATTGAAACCCATCCAATCCCACCCAATCCACATGGATTGAGAGCAAAACGAACAAGCCCTAACACAGCTAGCTATTGCTCCTATATGCCACCCCCTCTTGCCGCACTGCCACAGCCATAACAATGGCTTGACACTCCATGACCGACCGGCCGTGATCCGTCTAAAAATGTCAGCAGATAAGGCGAATTCCCACCGTAAATCCCCAACTCTAATCCCATTTTTTGGTGACCCCTGCTGTATGTGTGTATAGATCTTGCAGGCGATGCGTAGAGTGTATATATGGTCATATACGACAGCGATCAGTTAAGCTAGGGATGATGATAGCAGTAGAGATAATGACAGCCGCATTGCATAGGAACAATTACTTTAATTCTGCTTACAGTGTACATATAGAACGGCTCAAAATCACCAGAACACTGCCTATAACATATACTCCGTATATAATATAAATGCCGAGTACGTAACCAATCACAACTCATCTCCGTATATATATAGTTGTATACTGATAATGCAGTTGTGTACACCAACGCGAAATAGTCGTACTAATGCAGCAGTCGTATAATGACTAATAAATTAATGTCCCAAACAGGTATGCCGCACTAGGTATGTACGTCAGTATTTCATGATCTCTTTCAAAGTACATACATACATATACGGGATGCTGAAAAATACCGAAACACACATGCTTGAACTACTGCTTAACCATGAACAACTAACATTATTATTGTACTATATACGTATATAGCATACAATCCATACTTAGCTTCATATATAATATCACAGAAATTTCTGAACACGGAAAATTGCGAGGTACATACTAGAAGCATAAATTTCAACTTATTTCACAATTTATACGTATCACTTACCAATTATATTTGTAACGAGCATATTTACTAGTATTAATTTTGTTTATTCCGCATACCGTTCGTTCGATCATATATGTATGCATGTGCGTCAAACTGAAAAATACGGACAACAGCCAAAATTGTCTAAAACTATAGATATTACGTTACATACTTTAATTTTTCAACAGTTAGCAAGTAAATGAAGTATATATATATATATATATATATATATATATATATATATATATATATATATATATATATATATATCCCTTTACTAGTTTAAAATATATAACATTGTGGATGTTGGATCAAAGCATGCACTCATTGACCTAGAAGCAGGCAGCAGACGAAAGAACAGCTCGCTAGCAAGTAGTGGCAAGCTAGCTTCTCTGCTGCACCCACAGTAAAAACTAGTAGCTCCGAGAGAGACGTGAGTTTTGCAAGCATCACCTACAAAATATATGCTTCATCCGTTATTTTTTATTTTTCGTATTTTAGTTTTAAAAAAATTCTTTTTAATTTATCACGTTTTAGTTAAAAATAAAATATTGAACGATAAATATTGGAGAGAACGGAGGTAAGTATATACTAATATAACTCCAAGACTGAATCAGCAGAGAGACACATAGCAAAGCAGCCATATCTTTCAGACAGTACGGCATATTTTGCTTCTAGAGCCGAAAGGAAGGAAAAGTTAGAAAGGAGTTGCATCGTTTCATCTCATCTTGACAAGGACACACTTGCTAATAGCGATGGAAGCCGAACAGATTAAACAGCTACCTAGCTTTCTCCCTATTACAAGTTTCATCACGGCAATTACGCGTGTGTATATGTATACTAACAAAGTGCTCATTTATTTATAAATATAGAGTATAAAACATGAAGAAATATGTGTCTTCTATTGGTTAAGTGGATATGAATATAGGTTTAACACCAACAGTTATGGTTTAAAACCTAATTTTAGCTTTTTAATGTGGGGAAGTACTAATAAAATGTCAACATCTGGACGCCAAACAAAATGAGCTTGGAATTAATCAAAGAGAACTCAGATTTATGTATGTACATAATAAGGCATCGCCATATCCCAAAACCAAGAAATGGAAACTCACAATTATGCAGCTTGCTAAATACTTATAATGCAAAAAAACAGTATAGCAGTGGCCAAAGTAGAATTTGTTGCTTGTGTTTCTCAATCTCTCTCTCCATTCTCCACACAAACTCTCTCAGCATGAGCACAGACACGCACACGCTAGCTGAATTACCAGACAGCACGAGAGAGATGGGTTACGTACTAGCTAGTGGCGGCCGTACTTGTCCCCGGTGGCGAAGGAGGAGAAGAAACCGTGGCTGCCGCCGCCGCCGCCGCCGTTCCCCGTCTCGCCTTCCGCTGCCGCCGGCGGCGGCGGGTCGAAATCATCGAACGGGTTGAAGTTGAACCCTCCCATGGTGACGCCGTGGTGGTAATGATCAGGAACCCCTGATCCGCCTCCACCCGACGGCGTCGCGCTGCTCTTGGTGAAGAGCGCGAGCGCGTCCACGAGGGAGCTCGTACTACTGGCGCTGGCGGTGGCTAGGGTGGTGTTAGTGGTGGTGGTGCATGTGCTGGGACCGGGAGGCAGCAGCACGGGGTACTTGAGAGGCGACGGGCGCATGAGGAACGGCGGGGGCCCGCCGAGGAGCCGCGGGCGGACGGTGGGGGGCGGCGCGGGGGCGAAGGGCGGCGCCGGGAAGCCGGTGAACTCCTGCACCATGGCGCGGAAGTTGGAGGTGTCGGTGGTGAGCACCGTGGTGGGCGGGCGGCGGGAGGCCCTCGGGCGCTTCTTGGCCGGCTTCGCGGGCGCTGCTGGGGGGAGTGGCGGCACCGGTGGTGGAGGAGGGGAAGGGGACGACGTGGCCGCCGCGGGGGAAGATGTAGTGGCGAGGAGGCCGTGGAAGGAGGAGTCGAGGTATAGGCTGGGCAGCTGGGAGGAGGAGGATGACGACGGCGGCGGGAAGAAGAGGCTGCTGCTGCTGTGGTGGTGGTGGTGGTGGTGGTAGTGGGAGGAGGAGAACTCTTGGTCGGCGGCTCCGTCGGTGGTGGGGATGGAGGGAGAGGAGGGGAGGCTATCGCTGGTGGTGGACGCCATGGACGTACCCGGATGGCGCTGGATCGGTGGAGTGGAGGTGGCGAGGGGGCCGGGCAGGAGATGGAGGAAGGTGTGGAATAGTGGAAGCTCCTGATGATAAAGAGAGGCAGGGCACACATGACACAGGTAGGGTTTGGTGTGCTGGAAGCTCCCTCTGTAGAGAGGGATATGGAGAGATCCTGATACAGTTACTACTTGGGACGATTGCCGGATTGGAGATATATGGGCTGGTGATGAACAAGGCAAGTGAGGAGAGGTGCAGTAGTAGCTAATGGATCATAGAATTTGGGATGGCTACAGTACCGGCTGATGAAAAGCAGTTTTCGATGGTTTCCTCCTCAGTACAGGCAGCTCATTGGTTTTGCTTAACTAGCTAGTTAATTTAGATCCATATATCTCTGCTCTCTATTAAGAACCTAATATAGTCACGGTTGTGGTTGTTATCATGTCTTCGCCCACCCTACGTCCAACACACGTAAAAAATAGTACAGAACGAGTACTTGAACCCATATTTCTCTACTTTAAAAATTTAGGATTAACCACCAAACCACACATACCTTAGCATTTATAAATAAACAAAAATTATATTTGTAGCCTAGCCGTCGCTCCGCACGCTCCCCGTCTCATGGCAACTCCCGTGGACATACCTAGTGTAACCCCTCATGTTTTAGTAAATCACAATTAACCTTTTTGGAACGTATGTAGAAAACTTTCGTAAGAATTTTACGGGAGTACGTCTTACGTTGAATGCATCCATGTAGTAGGGCGCGCCTCTGTCATGAATTAAAAAACCGAAGGTGTTAACTGGACCGGATACCTCTGCCGATCTCTAGCGCGGTATATATTGGCTGCTTCATCAGTTCATTATTATTAGTAGTAGTTCTCTCACTACTGTAGCTGCACAGCATCAGTGACGGCGACGACCCGCAGTATAGGTACGACGAGCACCGAGCAGCGCCCAGCGGCCACTGTAAAGTTTAACCAACGGGTGGGTGACTTTTCTACACGGTTTATTTTCTCGTCAACAAAAATGAATATATATACTGCGGGTCGGGAAAGGTTGTTCGCTTCGGATGTGCAGTAAGTCAACACACATACGCGGGACCCAGAGGTTTTTTCGTTTTGGATTAAAGTCAATTGTAAGGACTGCTTCAGTTATAATTTATAGAGATAAGCTACAATTTATAGAGACAACAACACTGTAAAAACAGTAGAACCAAACGATTAAGCGAACATGCTGATTATTTTGTGCTACGTAAGTGCTTTGTGTGTCTCGAATACTCGTATCAAGATGCACACTACCTGCACGGCCGTACGTCCCAAATTGATTGCATGCAATATATGTTGTACTACCAATATATTGATATCACCATTTATAAAAAAAGTAGGTGGTGATATTTCAGATGGAGCAAAAACATTAATACCGGCATAGTAATAATATATAATATTAGTTTCTGGTAGGACGACATTTGGGCTGTGTGCTTGCGTGCCTGAAAATTTATTAGTCTACCAGCAATTCTTTTTTTATTATTGTTTTGGCGGATCAAGTTAAATAATATCAACGTGCTTTTCTATTGGAAGTCCATCCGAAAATTTAAGATATATTGGGTAACCTTATAAATCGGAGGCAAGTACTAGTTGGACTTCTGAAAAGGGGAGGGAGAGAGGGCTAAAATTAAACATTGCTTACATATGTAAATCAAACTAAATAAAATAAACACACATGCTCCACCATAATTAGTGGATTTGCTAGTAAAATTGATCATAGCAGTGATACCACTGTATTCTAGGTATTGTGTTGACATATAAATGGGAGTGCGAAAACGTACTAGCTACTCCCACAATTTGTTTTTTCAGTAGACATATACATATATATGAGGTGAGACGTGTAAACGATTCTTATATATTGGTGCACTGAGAAAAGCTAGAACGGCCTTTAATTTGAAAGGGATGGGTATATGGTAGTACGCGCCATGCATGCATGCTTGTAGCTGACTGTGTACAAGCGTACTTTGATGAGTTTACTGTTCTAGATCAGGTAGTAAGATCTTAACAGCGCACTGACGGTGTGCATCATCAGCTCGTCGATCTAGGTCTAGCAATCCAGCTACAAAGCTTGGAGCATCTCCAAGAGACTAGCAAATAAATAGCGCGTCAAGTCAAATTTTGACTACTTAAAACATAAAAAATAACTCTCTAACAGATTAGTTATCTAACTCGTTAAACTATTCGACTCTCCTGATTTAATTCCCTCGCTAGCTAAACTTGGCTAGCCACTCTGACTAGCCAAACTAAATCATATAGAGTCTAATCTTTATAGAAAGGTAAATATAGAGTCAAATAGAGAGCTAAAAATAAATAGTCATTTAGAGATGGTCTTAGCTTGCCCATCACCCTTATTGGAATGCTTGCACACGTACGTGTCCAGCATACATTGGAAGGTGTGTAGGTTGCGCTCGTTGGCCTGGCTCCAACAAATACTACTAGCTCAGCTACGCACGTTGGATTGGATCCGGTGGGCAACAACAAGCCCCTGATCGATCGATGGGGAGCTTAACTAATATTCTCACCTAGTATATTATAGTACTAGCTACTATATAGCTAAGGTTGGTTCAACCACGTACGTACCAGTACATGCGTTGGTTGCACCTACGAATGCATGCATGCATGGCCATGCATCGTCCGTATATATGATATGCTGCATCGCTGGCCCTTTTGGTTTCTTCAAGAAAGATTTGGGATCGATTTCACTAGCCTGGATCGATCGGTCGATCTGCGAAAAGCGGGTACTGTGTACTGGTAGATTTTTTATACGCCCAATAACAATCGAGACGTGCGCATCTGATGAAGTCCAGGCAGGAAATGATGGTTCTTCGTGTATGTGCGCGTTGCAGACAGACAGGGTAGTGGTCCGCCGGTCGGAGCTGCGCTGGCCAGCCGTCGCGTTGTCGCCGTCTCGATGATCGGCGGATATGTATGTGCGTGTGGCTAATCATGATCATACTACCAAGTTGCCGGACGCGATCCATGCACGGACCTGCGGCACGCCATGCTTGTGCCTGCTAGCTCTCGGTCTCTGCCCCATCCACCTTTGCTTTGTTTCAGCAGCTTTTAAGAAGCTTGACCAGAAAAGCTGTTTTGTTTTATCTTCTTTTTTAATTAAAAAAATAGCTTCAAAAAAAGTTATACTTGACAAATTTTATAACCTCTCCCACTCACATGTTTTGGTTAAAACTTCGGTCACCATGCAAACTCTCATATATATAACCTGATCAAATATATAGGTTTAGTTTTATATTTAGTACGATGAGTGAGTTTTGTATAGGGTAGTTCATCTTATATGCTTCTTTTTTCTTATCACTTGGTTGATTTACAGCTTACATCTGTGTGTATTTTAGTGGTGAACACCTACTTTGCAAAAGGTTTGAAACTGATTCAAATGCTTCTACTTCATAATATTGTGCATATGATCAGTTAGAGAATCTGCTAGCATATTGCATATATTGATGCACACGTAGCACAACACAACTTAAAGCATCTTTATATTATGATTGTGCCATCATTAACAAGGTGGATAAATTATATACATACACAAATACCTTGTTGAGAGCGTATTCATTTGTGAGGCTTTGTTAAGTTTAGAGGGAGATGTTTTTGCTACTCGTACCGAGTCTTTGCCTCCTTATGGAGGAACTAGTTTTGGTTTCAGAGTTATCGTTGTGTTTTTGTCTTTTTCTCTAATTTTGCTTTGATTATTGGCTAGTGGTGTTGATCCATTTTTCTATCTCTTCTTAAGGGCTAGCCATTTTTTCTTGATTGTGTAGACCCATTGCCCATGTCTTTGGGAACTAAGTTTTGCTCATTTTTTGTGATTGCGTTTTAACTTTTGTTTGTCCTTTTGTCATTGGAATGAATTCTTCCTTCTTTTCTTTCTTGTTGATCCTTGTGCTGCGTTTGTGTAGTGGTGTTGACAATGCACTCGTCAAGGGAGATATTATGAACACAAGGTTGAGGTGTGCCCTTATGGTTTAGGTTTATGATAAGTGGTTGTCAACAGAGTAGTGTCTTGGGTTGAGTCATGTGGATTAACTGGGACATGAGTATATGTGCAGCATGTCTCTTGGCTTATGATGTGTTGATGTGGAGTCCGGAGGCAGTGGCGATGGCGAAGGTGAGGTCATGCAGGTTCGTAATGACGGACCACGATGAAGGACATGGCTCGTGTCTTGATTGAGGGATTGGAGAAGTCGAGTGACAAGTTGCAATGCCTGACACCTTGAGATATCAATAGGCTTGAAGCACTACAAGAAATTTGTCCTTTTATGACAAAATACCTAATGACAAGGTCAATTATCGTCATATAATGTCACATAATATGATGGAATTTTTTGAATCGTCATAATTTCATGATGCCATGAAGATTTTATGACGATAGTGTTTTCGTTGTCACATAAGGGTACGAAGATTCGTCAGATATTGTCAGGCGCCAGGAGCCGGTTGTCGGGGACCATAATTAGAGGTACCCCGAAGACTCCTAATCTCAGCTGATAACCCCCATCAACACAAAGCTACAAAGGCCTGATGGACGCGATTAAGGTCAAGGCTCAGTCCACTCAAGGGACACGATCTCGCCTCGCCCGAGCCCAGCCTCGAACAAAGGCAGCTGACCCCGAAGGATTCACGTCTCGCCCGAGGGTCCCCTCAAGCAACGGGCGCACCTTCGGCTCGCCTGAGGCCCAGTCTTTGCAGAGAAGCAACCTTGGCCAAATCGTCATGCCAACCGACCGTATCGCAGGAGCATTTAATGCAAGGATCGCCTGACACCTTATCCTGACGCGCGCTCTTCAGTCGACAGAGCCGAAGTGACCGCAGTCACTTCGCCGCTCCACTGACCGACCTGATAGGAAAACAGCGCCGCCTGCGCCGCTCCGACTGTTGTGCCACTCGACAGAGTGAGGCTGACAGCAGCTAAGTCCAGCCTCGGGCGCCATAGGAAGCTCCGCCTCGCCCGACCCAGGGCTCGGACTCAGCCTCGACCTCGGAAGACGGTCTCCGCCTCGCCCGACCCCAGGGCTCAGCCTCGACCCCGGAAGACGAACTCCGCCTCGCCCGACCCTAGGGCTCGGACTCAGCTTCGGCCTCAGAAGACGGTCTCCGCCTCGCCCGACCCCAGGGCTCGGACTCAGCCTCGACATCGGAAGGCGAACTCCGCCTCGCCCGACCTTGGGCTCGAACCCGCCACATCATAGGGAAGGCCATCATTACCCTACCCCTAGCTAGCTCAGGCTACGGGGAACAAGACCGGCGTCCCATCTGGCTCTCCCCAGTAAACAAGTAATGATGGCGCCCCGCGTGCTCCATGACGACGACGGCTCTCAGCCCCTTACGGAAGCAAGGAGACGTCAGCAAGGATCCAACAGCCCCGACAGCTGTACTTCCGCAAGGCTCAAGCGCTCCTCCGACGGCCACGACATCACATGAACAGTGCGCCAAAACCTCTCTAGCTGCCACGACGGCATGTACTTAGGGCTCTAGCTCCTCTCTGCTAGACACGTTAGCACACTGCTACACCCCCCATTGTACACCTAGGCCCTCTCCTTACGCCTATAAAAGGAAGGTCCAGGGCTCTCGTACGAGAACGGGCTGTCGGACGGTCTCTCTCTCTCTCTCTATCTCTCTCTCTCTCTCTCTCTCCCTCGCGGACGCTTGTAACCCCCTACTGTAAGCGCACCCGACCTGGGTGCAGGACAACACGGAGGCCGCGGGATTCCCCTTTTGCCTGTCTCTTCCCCCCTTCGTGCTCCGTCTCGCGCCGACCCATCTGGGCTGGGACACGCGGCGACAATTTACTCGTCGGTCCAGGGACCCCCCGGAGTCGAAACGCCGATAGTTGGCGCGCCAGGTAAAGGCCTGCTGCGTGTTGACGAACAGCTTCCCGTCAAGCTCCAGATGGGTAGTCTCCAGCAACCTCTTCAACCCGGGACGATACTCCGTTTCGGGAGTCTAGAGTTCATGTCCCTCGATGGCAGCTACGACATGATACTCCTTCCTCCGCCGCGCGACAACGACAATGGCGGCCGTCAGCCCACTCGCCGGCGGCGGAATCGACGACTTCTTCCCCTCGTGGCAGAAGAGCAACATCCGGTTCTGTCCCGTCACCTTCCCCGCCGACGGAGGAGGAGGCGGGGCAGGCATGGCCAAGCAGGAGGCGGCACCTCGTCGGCTGTCGAGCGAGTCGACGGCACCGGCGCCCCAACGGGGGACACGTCGGGCGTCGACCTCGCGTCTGAGACGAAGACGAGCGTCGTTTCCCTGCAACACGCCAACTCCAAGCGGACGGACGACGCCAGCACGCTCGCGAAGGACATGCTGGGCGTTAGCCTCGTACCTGAGACAACGGTGCAGTCCGTCCCTGACGTGACTTCGTCACCACCCGTCGACCAAGAGGTAATGTCCGTTTCCTGTTCCATGCCTTTTAGATCTAGCTGCGACCCACCAAGCGACCCCGCTTCGGTGGACGCTTTCGTAAAGGCGTGTCCAAACCCTTCGGGGTGTCATATGCGGTCACCCTGGGACCGGCTGACGGCCGTCTCGACCTACGGGCCTCTGGGTTCCGAGGAAGATGACGAGCCCAACTCTGGTTGGGATTTCTCCGGGCTCGATAACCCCAGTGCCATGCGGGACTTCATGACCGCATGTGACTACTGCCTCTCTTATTGCTCCGATGCAGCCACAGCCTCGGCGATGAGGACTGTGGCCCAAGTCGCGAATGCTTCCACGTCGATCTAGGGGGTCTCGACGAAGGCAACCATCTTGGTATGCCGGAGGACGGTGATCCCCCTAGGCCTACGCCTCACATTGACATCCTTCGGGAGCTAGTTGTGGTCCCAGTCCCTGCGGGGGGTCAGGACGCACAGCTCGAGCAAATCCGCGAGGTACAGGCCAGGCTCGACGAGGAAGCAGGACAACTTGTGCAGCTTCGGCAAAATATCGGGCAGGAGTGGGCAGGCCGAGCACCGGCCGGAGAAGTGCGTCACCTGGCCCAAGACGTCCAGCACCGCATCGCCGACGATGCCAGGGCAAGGCTGCCTCCGGCTTCCAGTGGGGCCGGCCAGAACCTGGCTGCAGCAGCGATGCTACTCCGAGCGATGCCGGAACCATCCACCACCGAGGGGCGGCGTATCCAGGGAGAGCTCAAGAATCTCCTGGAAGACGCCGCGATCCGACGGGCCGAGAGCTCTGCCTCCCGAAGGTAGGGGTACCCCCTGGAGCATCGCGCCGCGACTTCCCGATTCATGCGGGAAGCCTCGATCCACACCGGGCACACACGGAACACCGCGCCTGCGGCCCCGGGTCGCCTCGGCAACGAGCACCACCGTCGCGACCATCGAGCCCACCTCAACGAGAAGGTGCGCCGAGGCTTCCACCCCAGGCGTGGGGGACGCTACGACAGCGGGGAGGATCGGAGCCCCTCGCCCGAACCACCCGGTCCGCGGGCTTTCAGTCGGGCCATACGTCGGGCGCCGTTTCCGACCCGGTTCCGAACCCCGACTACCATCACCAAGTACTCGGGGGAGTCAAAGCCGGAGCTGTGGCTCGCGGACTACCGGTTGTCCTGCCAGCAGGGTGGCATGGACGATGACAACCTCATCATCCGCAATCTTCCCCTATTCCTCTCTGACGCTGCCCAAGCCTGACTGGAGCATCTGCCTCCTACGCAGATCTCCAACTGGGACGACCTGGTCAAAGCCTTCGCCGGCAACTTCCAGGGCACATACGTGCGCCCTGGGAACTCCTGGGATCTCCGAAGCTGCCGCCAGCAGCCGGTAGAATCCCTCCGGGACTACATCCGGCGATTTTCGAAGCAGCGCACCGAGCTGCCCAACATCACCGACTCGGATGTCATCAGCGCGTTCCTCGCCGGCACTGTGGGGGATAGATATCCCCCGGGTCCACTGAAAGAGTAAAGGACCTCACGAAAGGCCCGAGGGCCCAATAAATCGTAAGGCTATTCTTTCGTGGGCCTAGGGGGAAACAACCAGCCAGGCAGAGCGACGTAAGGCCGGATTGGTGCAAACCCGGACGGCCCATAGCGTCGAGCGAGTGGCCGCAACGGAGATCCGACTTTCCCGCGCTGGAGTCCCCATGCAGCGAAGCCACGTGAGGATAAGTCGGCGAGGGTTACGTAAAGGATAATCTCAAGAAGTTTACTATCTTTTAGCCACTTGTTGTTATCTTATCCATGTGTACTGCCCCACGGTCGAGTATATAAGGCCTAGGGGGCACCCCTTCAGAACGATCGACCCATTACTTAGCCACCCATACCAACTCTCCGTATTCTCGATCTAGAGAACTCTCTTGTACTCATATCCACCAAGCATACTCATCAGGACGTAGGGTGTTACGCATCACTAAGCGGCCCGAACCTGTAAACCTTGCCCACCGTCCCTCGTGCGATCAGCACGAACCATTTTGCTACAGTTGTCGACACCTTCCTACTCCTAAAACACCTTGAGGGGCAACCCCGGGTGTGCGGTCGGACCCAAAACACCGACAGCTGGCGCGCCAGGTAGGGGGTGTGTCGACAATCCAAGCTAGCTCAATGGCCATCTCCTTCTACAGCAAGATCACCCTACGCCCCGGATCTGTGTTCTGCTTCGGAACAATCTCATTCGTAGCGGACGAAGAAGGAATTCTGCACCGTATCGCGGATCCGCCGGAAAAGGAATCTTCCCCAACAAACTCCGAAAATACCGGAGAAGCACAACCTCCGGCTCTCCGAAAGAAGATCACTACGACGGCAGCACCGTTCTACCCCGACGTCCTCTTCATCGGAAGAGCGGAATCACCCGTCATCTCCGACGACGAGCCGACTGTACCCGGGGAGGAACCGCCCCAGCGAGAATCCCGTCGACGGAGGAACCGGCGCAGGAACGTTCGACGACATCACGCGGCCGGAGAGCGGAATCCGGAGCAACCTGTCTCACGGGACGAGGTCTCGGAGGTAGGAGAAACCCCGGAAGAACGCGTCTTCAGAGAGCGAAGGAACTCCCGACGACGTGATCGCCGACGAGCTCAGGAACAGGCCGAGCAGGATGCAAGGCAACGTCGAGAGAATCCATTCTTCGGGCGCAACCTGAACCCCGACTTCGCCCGAGCCATGAACACGCCGAGCGAGGTCGGAGGGGTACTGGCTCGGATAGCTGAAGGACTACCTCGGACTCCCGACGCCGATGGCTACCGGCGACTATTTACTCAGGCGGCTAACCACCTTCTACCGTTTGCCCACCCGCCAAACGATCTACGACACACCATCAACAGTCGCCGAGACGCGCGGAGCTCCATCAATGCTTCGCGCGAACGGCGGCATGAGAACGAGATTCGCCGTCGGGAGGAGTACGACAGGGATCATGGCATCCCGACTCAGAGCCAAGCTACCAGGACTGAGTCGGCAACGGCTTCAACTGGCGGAACCACCCGGGGACGGTCGAGGAATCACAATCACAACTCCCCTCCCCGGGACAGACATCGACCCCGACGACAGGAGGACACGTGCGGAGTGTCCGCCCTTACTCCGCGCCTTAGGGCCATCCAATGGCCTCCCAACTTCAAGGTATCCAATGTTGACAAATATGAACCTAAGCAGGATCCGTGGGGTTGGCTAGCCGTCTACACCACCGCTGCTCGAGCTGCCGGGGCGTCTGAAGACGTGATGACCGCGTACTTACCCATTGTCCTTGGGCAAGACGCGCTGCAATGGCTGCGACATCTACCCCGACACTGCATCGACGTCTGGGGCGACTTCAGTCGGCGCTTCACCGCCAACTTCCAGTCCCTCTCCGACAAGCCGGCGCAACCGTGGGACCTCAAATCTATCAAGCGCCGGGGGGACGAGACTCTCCGTTCGTACCTCAAGAGATTTCAAACCATGAGAAATCGTATCCCCGAAGTCACGGAGGCGGCCGTGATCGAGGACTTCTACCGAGGATCCAATGACTCGGCTTTTGTCCGAGCCATACTACAGAAGGCGCCGACTACCTCCGAGGAGCTGTTCCGGGAAGCCGACCTCTACATCACCGCCGACGAGCGAGCCCAGGACCTCATCGGAGGAGCAAAGCCCGCACCGGCAGCACCACGACGCGACGCGAACCAGCAACCCGACAAGCGATGGGAGAAGAGGCCACGTGAAGAAGTGCACGCTGCCGGACCACCTGCCTCTCGCGCTCGAGGAGGACCTCGTGGAGGCGAACGTACGCTGGACGACATCCTCGACGCCCAGTGCCCGTACCACAAGGACATGCGCCACACTCTTCGTAACTGCCGAGACTTCAAGCACTCCGTCGGGCACGGCCGACCCTTCCAACCTCTACCTCCTCCTCCGCCGAGGGGAGGACCAGATGAACCACGACAACCCCATCGGCCGGAGGAGGGAGGAGGAGGAGGAGCTTTTCCACGCGTTGACAGGGAAGTCAACGTCATCTTCGGCGGACACGGATCGCAGGAGAGCAAAAGACAGCAAAAGCTCAATGATCGCCAGATACTGGTGGCGACCGTCGGCCCTCCCGCCCCATACCGGTGGTCGGAGCACCCGATCACTTTCACTCGGGCAGATCAATGGCTTAACTTCGACCACCCGGGCAAATACCCGCTTCTCGTCGATCCGGTGATCCGAGAGAGCCGGGTGAAGAAGGTATTAGTGGACGGGGGGAGCAGCATCAACGTCACCTTCCCTCGGACACTCCAAGGCTTGGGAGTTCACCTCAAAGAGCTCCACGAGTCAGACACTCCTTTCTTCGGCATCGTGCCGACGGAAGGGGAATACCCGCTGGGCCACATCTACATGCCAGTAACCTTTGGAACTCTGGAGAACTACAGAACCGAGTTCCTGAGGTTTGAAGTGGCAAACTTCGACTGCGGGTACAACGCCATCATCGGGAGGCCGGGACTGGCCAAGTTCATGGCCATTCCGCATTACACCTACATGATACTGAAGATGCCGGGACCGCAAGGGATCATAACTGTGTGCGCAGACTTCCAAGGCGCCGCAGAGTGTTTCCGGGTGGCTATTCAAGCAGCCCTCACCGCCAAACCGTCGATGGCTCCCTCTACTTTGGCGAACTCTAAGCCTGAGGAGGACCTCGCAATACCGGCGAATGAAGCTCAGACCGCGACCTCTATGCGGCCGACTGAAGAAACCAAGAGAATCAACCTGGGGTTCGCTGATGAGCGCAAGACGGCCATCATCAGCTCCAGTTTGGATGACAAATAGGAAAGCGCGCTCGTCCGGTTTCTGCAAGATAACCGAGATGTATTCGCATGGCAACCTGCGGATATGCCGGGAGTCCCAAGAGAACTGGTCGAGCACAAACTGAAGGTTTTTCCCCAGGCAAGGCCGATTCGGCAAAAATTACGTCGTTTCACGCCCGACAAGAGAGAAGCCATTCGCGCCGAGTTAGCTCGCTTGGTCGCGGCTGGGTTCATTAGAGAAGTGTTACATCCCGAGTGGTTAGCCAATCCTGTTCTTGTACTCAAAAAGAATAAAGTGGACTGGCGCATGTGTGTTGATTATACTGATCTCAACAAACACTGTCCGAAAGATCCTTTCGGGCTCCCAAGGATAGATCAGGTGGTGGACTCCACCGCTGGATGTTCTATGCTGTCTTTCCTGGATTGTTATTCTGGATATCATCAGATTAGTCTGGCGAAGGAAGATGAAGAAAAAACGGCATTCATTACTCCATTTGGTGCTTTCTGTTATACCTCCATGCCGTTCGGCCTTAAAAACGCTGGAGCGACTTACCAGAGAGCCATTCAAACATGCTTAGCCGATCACTGGGGCAAGCGTGTGGAGGCCTATGTGGATGATGTGGTAATCAAAACACAGGACTCAAAAGATTTCATTGAAGACTTGCAACTGGTTTTCAACAGTCTGAGGCGGTATAGATGGAAGCTTAATCCTGAGAAATGTGTTTTTGGGGTACCAGCCGGAAAGTTACTCGGGTTTATTGTCAGTCACCGGGGAATTGAAGCTAATCCGGATAAGATTGAAGCTATCATGAAGATGGAAGCACCTCGATCGCAAAAGAAAGTCCAACGGCTTACTGGATGCATGGCGGCTCTAAGCATATTTATATCCAGGCTGGGAGAAAAAGGTTTGCCGTTTTACAAGTTGCTCAAGAAGGTGGATAAATTCCAGTGGACTTCAGAAGCGCAAGAAGCTCTAGATGCTCTGAAAAAATTCTTGACAACGCCACCAGTACTGAAACCACCTCGGCGAGCCACGCCAACTCAACCAGCTGAAGATTTGCTGCTATATATCTCTTGCACGACTCACGTGGTAAGCACCGCGTTAGTAGTCGAGCGAGTAGAAGAAGGACATGCCTACCCAGTACAACATCCTGTCTACTTCATCAGTGAAGTTCTAGGCCCCTCAAAGAAAAAGTACCCTCAAGTTCAGAAGCTATTGTATGCAGTACTTCTAACTGCCCGCAAGCTGCGTCACTACTTTGATGATCACAAAGTCATAGTAGTCACAAGTTTTCCAATAGGGGATATACTTCACAACAAGGAAGCCATCGATCGAATAGCCAAGTGGGCTTGTGAGTTGGGATCTCATGACATCGAGTTCCGGCCTCGTACTGCCATCAAAACTCAAGCACTGGTTGATTTTGTATCAGAGTGGACTGAGCAACAAGTACCAGACAACCCGGAGACTGCAGAAGTATGGCGAATGTATTTTGATGGCTCACTAAAGCTGCAGGGAGCAGGAGCGGGGATTCTCTTCACTGCACCTGGAGGCGAACACCTCAAGTACGCCCTCCAGTTGCTATTCCCGGCCTCCAACAATGCAGCCGAGTATGAAGCTTTGATCCATGGATTGAACATTGCCATATCATTGGGCGTCAAAAGATTAATGGTATACGGGGATTCTCTGGTAATCATCAGCCAGATAAATAAGGAGTGGGATTGCTCCAACGATTCGATGGGAAGATACTGCACTGCCGTCCGAAAGCTGGAGGATAAATTCGAGGGTCTAGAATTTCATCATGTGGAAAGAGATCGGAACACGGCAGCCGATGTACTATCCAAGCTGGGGTCTAGTCGAACTCAGGTCCCACCCGGGGTTTTCGTGCAAGAAATTCTGCAGCCGAGTATCTCAATGGATCAAATAGAAGAGTGCAACATCATAGATCAACCCGAGTCAGATCCTAATGACTGGAGAAGGCCAATCATTAAGTACATAAAGAATGAAGAAAAACCAGACGACAAGAATTTGGCAGAGCGCATTGCAAGACAGTCGGCTCACTATACACTCATTGGAGAAACATTATACAGAAGGGGTGCATCAGGGGTCTTCATGAAATGCATCCTCCCATCTACTGGAAAGCAACTCCTGGAGGAGGTCCACGCTGGACAATGTGGAATACATGCAGCCTCCAGAACACTGGTTGGGAAGGTCTTCAGGTCAGGATTCTATTGGCCAACAGCAAAGAACGACGCAGCCGAGTTAGTTCAGAGGTGCGAAGCCTGCCAATACTTGTCAAAGCAACAACACCTGCCAGCACAGCAACTGCAGACCATACCAGTAACTTGGCCTTTCGCGTGCTGGGGACTGGATATGATTGGACCTTTCAAGAAAGCTCAAGGGGGATACACTCATATATTGGTGGCAATTGACAAGTTCACTAAATGGATAGAATTCAAGCCCATTGCCTCCTTAACCTCTGCCAAGGCTGTGGAATTCATACAAGACATAATATTCAGATTCGGGATACCAAACAGCATCATAACCGATTTAGGATCCAACTTCACGAGTTCAGAGTTCTTTGACTTCTGCGAGCAAAAGAGCATTCAGATCAAGTATGCATCTGTAGCCCATCCAAGAGCCAACGGGCAAGTTGAGCGAGCCAACGGGATGATATTGGATGCACTCAGGAAAAAGATTTTCGATAAGAATGAAAAATTCGCAGGAAAGTGGATAAGGGAATTACCCTATGTTGTTTGGAGCCTAAGAACACAACCTAGCCGAGCTTTGCATGGAAACACTCCTTTCTTCATGGTCTATGGGTCGGAGGCAGTGCTGCCTGCTGATCTCAAGTTTGGGGCGCCAAGGTTGATCTTCGAAAGCATAGCAGAAGCTGAGACCACCAGGCTGGAGGACATAGACGTACTCGAGGAAGAACGGTTAAACGCAGTAATCCAATCAGCAAGATACCAGCAAACTCTAAGGCGCTATCACGACAAGGCTGTGCGGCAACGATTCTTCTCAGTAGGGGAGCTCGTCCTTCGCCGAATTCTAACGGGAGAAGGACGACACAAGTTATCACCCTTATGGGAAGGACCCTTTGTAGTAGCAGAAGTCACTCGGCCCGGATCGTATCGCCTCACTCAGATGGACGGCACAGAAGTTGGGAACTCCTGGAACATAGAACACCTGAGAAAGTTTTATCCCTAGCTGTACCTCAAAACTGCTGGGATAACGATGATGTACTCTGTAAAGTGGAAATATGTCATCAATAAAGAAAAGGTCTCAAGGATACTCAATTTATTTACGACTGATTTGCATTCTTACTTAACTCAGGGTGACCACTATGCCCTGCTAACGGAGCAATCGGCTTAAGTCGGCAACGACTTAAGGCGGTGCAACATGCTCACGCTTACTTAACTCAGGGTGACCACTATGCCCTGCTAACGGAGCAATCGGTTTAAGTCGGCAACGACTTAAGGCGGTGCAACATGCTCACGCTTACTTAACTTGGGGTGACCACTATGCCCTGCTAACGGAGCAATCGGCTTAAGTCGGCAACGACTTAAGGCGGTGCAACATGCTCACGCTTACTTAACTTGGGGTGACCACTATGCCCTGCTAACGGAGCAATCGGTTTAAGTCGGCAACGACTTAAGGCGGTGCAACATGCTCACGCTTACTTAACTTGGGGTGACCACTATACCCTGCTAACGGAGCAATCAACTTAAGTTGGCGGCAACTTAAGACCAGTGCAACATACTCACACCTATATAATTCAGGGGATGATTTCCATATCCCACAGACAAAATTCATGGGCATCATGCGTCATTACTACCAAACTCATTAACTAAAAAATTCTGATACAATGAGAGAGTAACTATGCCATTTGAATAAACTGGTATCCTCTAACAAATATTCAATCATGCAAGCTGCGCGCTTGGAGCACGCAGAATGTTTTTTCTATTTTGCAAAGTCTTTCTCAGGAGCGACCGATGAAGAAGGGCGACTCGAGGAATCAGGGGCGGCGTTCACGTCAGCCCTTATATCTTCGGGAACGACCACGCCGGATCTCCTCATCAAGATTCGTCCCGCCCGAATAACCTTGTCCAGGGCTTTGTCGCGTTGGGCCTTGAGAGTAGCGGAAGTCTCTTCAGCAGTTTTAGCAGCCAGTCGAGCGTTCTCTAACTCCTGGGCAATAGATTTTTTGGAAGCCCGGAGCCCCTTGATGGTAGCATCCTTCGCTGATATCAACTGCTTAAGCCGGGTCACCTCCTCCATGGATTCCTGCAGCTTGCGACGATGAAGGTCTAATTCTTCCATGGTGAAGCGATGACTTCTTTCCAAAATGGTCAACGAATTGCTAGAATCTCGATACAACCTGTCAAGATTGTCACGAGAAGCAGCAAGGATACGTTTTTCTTCCTGCAAGCACAAGTCAGTTCCTTCAAAAACCAGGCAAGTAATAGGAGCACAGCAAGGAAAAAGCGCAGTTTTGTATATCACCTTTTCAGAGTCAAGCTGGGCATGCAGAGAAGAACTCAACGCATTGGCATCATCTAAGGCAGCAGAGACCTGACTCAGCTCAATCTGACTTTGAGAGTACTTTTCCTCAAGATCAGTGCATCGCTGAGCCAATTCAGCTTGATCCTGAGAATGTTTCTCCTCAAGAAGTGCAGTCTGCCGAGTCATTCCTAGTAAGAGGTAACCAAACAAAACAAGGTCAGAAGGTCAAACAGTCCACAACAAACGCGAAGAAAAGAAAAAGGGCACTAACCAGCATTAATCGCCTCCAACTCGGATACACGACGATGAAGTGACACTGGATTCCAACACGAAAGAGACGAAGCTACTTCTGGGACAGGAACACCCTGCGATCTCAGCTGGCTGGCCATCCCATCCACCAAAACCTGATGAGAAGAACAGATGAGCACAATGGCAAAAGTTCATGCAATGTAAAAATCAAGCCAAAAAACAGCACAGTACCTGGAGGTTGGAAAAGAATGAAGGGATCCCCAGATCAGGAGAAATCAGCTGATAACCAGGCGCAAGGTCACCACCCGAAGCAGTTTGCAACGGAATGGTGGGAATCAGTTCAGCGCCTTCAACAGAGCCGGACACTCGATCAGCGGGGACGCTGCCCTCTAAAGCGACGCCCTGGTCCAAAGTTTGAGCCACCAGCATGCAGCCAGAGCGTGGAGGTGACCCCGCGTGAACGTCCATGGAAGTGCCAGAAGGAGTCCCTGTTTGGGCACCCTCGGGGGCTGGGTCATAGTTGGCACTGCCCACTTGAGCTGGATCATCCCCGGCAGCACCCTCGGGGGCTGGGCAGTGGCTCGCACCCTTCGCCCGAGCTAAGTCATCCCCGACGACACCCTCGGGGGCTGGGCATGTGTCAGCACCAGTCTTAAGGTCCAGACTTTCCGCAGTAACCACCTCTAAGGTTGACGGACCCTCGGCTACTTCCATGGAATCAGGACAATCCAAGTCAGCATCCCGACCCTCGAGATCGCGCTCTAAGGTTGACGAGGCGCGGGATGACCTCAACCCAGCATCCGGCACGGCACCGCAAGCTTCCGTTACATCATCATCCACTGGCCCTGATAACAAGTCCTCTGGAACCATATCCTCAAGAGTTTGATCAAAGTCGGCCAGGGATATTTCTTGCAGACCAACGAGGGCAGATAAAGCAGGAGAAGGAACTCCACTACTTTCCCCACTGGCGAGGAATTGCCGACTGTTCTTCCGAGTCAGAGGGACTTCATTCTCTTCCTCTCTGTCGTCTTCATCAGCAACACAGGCAACACCCCCATTGGGATCAACGACAGATGGACCACACCCATTGGGATCAGCATCGATAAATTCAGGCGCAGGAACCTCCTCAGCAGCAGGAACCGAGGGACCAGCATCCTGATCCAAACTAGATACTCGCCGAACGCGTCTCCTTTTCTTTTTCTGCTCGTCAGCAGGAAGATCAGCTTGATTAGTTCGGCAAGGACGCCTCGAGCGAACACGGACAGGTCTCTGAACATTCAAGGTTATACCAACCTCAGGGAGAGGCGCCACTGCCAATGTCTCAGCAAGAGTAGCGTCAGAGGAATCCTCAGCCAACATATCAAGCATAGCATTCATTTCTGCATCATTAGGATCCAAAGGCACCTCGAAATAGACTTGTCGCTCATCATCAGGAATTTTCCCAAGTGAGGCAACCAAAGCATTGACTTCTTCATCAGAGGGCCGCGTTCTAAGGCCCAAATTGCCATCAGTCGCAGGTGGATTTGACACGAAGAGAGTGAAGGCTTTGGCAGGAGGCAGATTCCAGGCCGAGTACGCCACCGGAGCACCAACATTGGATACTTTGCCCCTGAGAATCATCTCCAGTCGGCTCACCAAATCTGCAGAAGGGATTCTCTTGTTGATAACTCGGGTTGAATCGGCTAGCCCTTGATACAGATAAGCCGGGTGGACCCTATCTTTCAGTGGCTGAATGTTTTTGAAAACGAAGTCAGCAACTATAGCTTCAGCAGTTAAACCCCTCTCTTTCAATAGCCCAACTTCAGCTAGCAGCACACTGGCCTCAGCCACCTCCTCGTCTGTGGGAGACTCGGTCCAACTCGGGGTGCGAACGTCTGGCTGTCTTCCCGACCGGGGGGGAGAGAATTTCCATAGTTATCAACTATAAACCACTCCAGACGCCATCCCTTAATACTATCTTTAAGGGGAATCTCAAGATATTCAGTCTTCCGTCCCCGGCGCATCTCCAAACTGGCACCCCCGACCAACTGATGTTGTCCCCCGGCCATCCCAGGGCGACAATGATACAGATGTTTCCACAAGCCAAAATGCGGCAGCACGCCGAGAAAGGCTTCACATAAGTGGACGAAGATGGAAATTTGCAGAATTGAGTTAGGGTTCAGATGGGTGAGGTTGATGTGGTAGAAATCAAGGAGACCGCGGAAAAAGGGAGAAATAGGAAGGCCAAGGCCGCGGAGAAGAAAAGGAGCGTAAACCACGGACTCGTGGGTATCCTCTGTCGGGACCGTAGTCCCATGGCAAATCCGCCAAGAACAGAGTTCCCGTGGAGGAAGAACACCGATGGACACAAGGTGGAGGAGTTCGGCTTCAGAGATGATAGACATGTGGTTACCTGCAAAAGGCAACTGGCTGTTGGGATCGATTGGAGGAATCACCACGGCGGACGAGCTCGCGATTTTCCTCTTGGGAGCCATCTCGATTCAACCAGTGAGCAGATTGGAGGCGAGCGCAGAGAGGGTTTGGAAGCGGGAATGCAAGAACTAGGGCGCGGAAAGCAAAGGCGGCTAAAAGTGCAGCTCTTATAGGATATTCCCGGACCAGATACCGTTTCAAAAAGTGCCCAGTCATCACCCGGCAGTTATTTCCAAAATCCCAGCATGCCACGTAGTCATTCGGCAGTTATTTCCAAAAACTGGTGGGCAACCCCATCACTTGGGTGTTATCCTCAAAATAACTCGGCATTGCCTCTAAAATGTCGACGGCGACCTTCAATCACTCGGCGTTGCCTCTAAAACGCCAGTCTCGTGTTCAACCGCTCGGCATTACTTCTAAAATGCCGACGTTGACCTTCGCTCACTCGGCATTGCCTCTAAAATGTCGACGGCGACCTTCAATCACTCGGCGTTGCCTCTAAAACGCCAGTCTCATGTTCAACCGCTCGGCATTACTTCTAAAATACCGACGTTGACCTTCGCTCACTCGGCATTACTTCTAAAATGCTGACGTCGACTTTCAATCACTCGGCGTTGCCTCTAAAACGCTGATCTCGAGTTCAACCACTCGGCATTACTTCTAAAATGTCAACGGCGACCTTCAATCACTCGGCGTTGCCTCTAAAACGCCAGTCTCGTGTTCAACCGCTCGGCATTACTTCTAAAATGCCGACGTTGACCTTCGCTCACTCGGCATTACTTCTAAAATGCTGACGTCGACTTTCAATCACTCGGCGTTGCCTCTAAAACGCTGATCTGGAGTTCAACCACTCGGCATTACTTCTAAAATGTCGACGGCGACTTTCGATCACTCGGCGTTACCTCTAAAACACCGACCTCACGTTCAATCGCTCGGCGTTACTTCTAAAAATGTCGATACATACTGCAATATTACTCGGCGGCTACTTCTGGAAGCGTCAGTATGATGATCAAGTTGTCTGTCTATTGTCTCAAGAGAATCAGATTTATAATCAAACAAAACGAGTCATCAAGATGAAACCAAAGGCATTCTTCATTAAGGGAAGTGGCAATACTTACAAATCAACTCATTATGAGTTGATACTTCCTTACTGCTACTACTACTACTACGCTACACTATACTACTCTACATTACTAATACTACTACATTATTTCACTATACTATTTCTAATCTATACTAATATCTAAAAAGACCAGTGGCATCTAGCCACTGGCCCTGCCCCTACCGCCGCCGCCGCCCTTGGTGCTGCCCCTGCTGCCGCCGCCCTTGGTGCTGCCCCTGCTGCTGCCGCCCCTGGTGCTGCCCTCGCTGCTGCCGTTGCCGCCGCCCCCGCCACTGCCGCTGCCGTCGCCGTCGCCACCGTCGTCGTCGTCGTCGTCGTCCTCGTCCTCGCCGCCGTCGTCCGAGTCCTCCTCATCCGAGGAGTACTCCGACTCATCCGAGCCCTCGAGCCCGGAGCGCTCGACGGCCCGGATGTACGTCCAGACCTCCGCGGCTATCCCCTGGGAGTCGTCCGAGTCATCGGACGACGCCGGGGGAGAGACGGGAGCCGGAGACCCCTCGGACTCGGAGGAGAACTCCTCCTCCGAGTATTCCGAGTCACCGAAATCCTCCGACGGAGGAGTCGGCTCGCGCTTGCGTTTGTTGTTTTTGCCCATGGCGGAAGCAAGCGAGAAAGAAGAGAAGAAAGCAGTAAGGAATAAGCGAAGAAATGTGAAGAAACCAGAGGGACAACAGCGTTATTTATAGAAGAGAAAGGCAACCGCTCACCTCCAACCGCGGTCACTGAACAGTCGCAAAGCATTCAATATGCACTCCCACCCGTCCGAAGACACGTCAGGCGGCTGACGCCGTTTCATGCAGCACTACACCCATTGGGACTCCAGTCAACAGCGCAAAGGGTATGACTACACTCGCCGTCCCATCACATTACAACTCAGAAGCAGCCGGTTAAAACACTCAGCGTACCAAGCCGTTCCTTGCCCACACCCATTGGGGGGGACGCCCAGGAATTGTCAGTATATTTTTCAAAATGGTCACATCTGTGCAGAGCATGCAGTGAATGCCTCAAGACAAAAATGAGATATCAACAAGAGTTAGAGAGAAACCAAATATAGCCAGCAGAGTGCAAAATACGGTCGACAGACACGACTTGAAGACTAGACAGAGAACGTCCATCAAATGTCCAATCAGTCGCAGAGCAAATAAATTACGCTACCTAGCAAGATATGGGAGGATTGCAAACCAGGCTGCAAAAGACAAAATACATGCTGACCTCTGAAGCATAATATTGATGACATAGCACGGATGACATCATCCCAACTTTTTTATAAGCAGAAAGAGTAATCTTCAGAGAAAGGACATAAAAAGGAGACCTTCAAGCGAATTATCTTCAAAAAATCTACTTGAAGGTCGGGGGCTACACCCATTGGGTGCACCTCCGGTGCACCCCATGGATTATCATTCCAAGCCAGGATAATGCTGATTTCTAAAGCATGGGACAAGATTAAAAAGCCAGCCCACACCCAAAATGAGCAAGCGCAAATAGAAATGATCTCTACTGAGGACCTTCGAGTAGACTATTTTCTAAAATCTACTCGAAGCTCGGGGGCTACACCCATTGGGTGCACCTCCGGTGCACCCAATGAAGCTCAGAATCTCACAAATTGGAATGCCGACCTCTAAGGCACAGACACGATGCCGGGTTTTAGTCAACAAGTGATCGGAGCAGGAGAAGACAACATGAAGCTATTTTTCTTCAAAATCACCTACAAGCTGGACCTGAGATCTTCGGGTTGATTATCTCTAAATTAACCCAAAGATCGGGGGCTTGTGGGGGATAGATATCCCCCGGGTCCACTGAAAGAGTAAAGGACCTCACGAAAGGCCCGAGGGCCCAATAAATCGTAAGGCTATTCTTTCGTGGGCCTGGGGGGAAACAACCAGCCAGGCAGAGCGACGTAAGGCCGGATTGGTGCAAACCCGGACGGCCCATAGCGTCGAGCGAGTGGCCGCAACGGAGATCCGACTTTCCCGCGCTGGAGTCCCCATGCAGCGAAGCCACGTGAGGATAAGTCGGCGAGGGTTACGTAAAGGATAATCTCAAGAAGTTCACTATCTTTTAGCCACTTGTTGTTATCTTATCCATGTGTACTGCCCCACGGTCGAGTATATAAGGCCTAGGGGGCACCCCTTCAGAACGATCGACCCATTACTTAGCCACCCATACCAACTCTCCGTATTCTCGATCTAGAGAACTCTCTTGTACTCATATCCACCAAGCATACTCATCAGGACGTAGGGTGTTACGCATCACTAAGCGGCCCGAACCTGTAAACCTTGCCCACCGTCCCTCGTGCGATCAGCACGAACCATTTTGCTACAGTTGTCGACACCTTCCTACTCCTAAAACACCTTGAGGGGCAACCCCGGGTGTGCGGTCGGACCCAAAACACCGACAGGCACCACTTGCCGTGACCTGGTGAGCAAGCTGGGTCGCAAGACTCCCACCAGGGCGAGCGAGTTGATGGATATCACCACCAAGTTCGCCTCTGGGCAGGAGGCGGTCGAGGCCATCTTCCGGAAGGACAAGCAGCCTAGGGCGCCAGTCGGAAGACATCCCCGAGGCGTCCGCTCAGCGCGACGCGAGGAAGAAGGGCAAGAAGAAGTCGCAAGCAAAACGCGACGTCGCCGACGCGGACCTTGTCGCCGCCGCCGAGCACAGGAACCCTCGGAAGCCTCCCAGAGGCGCCAACCTATTCGACAAAATGCTCAAGGAGCTGTGCCCCTATCATCAGGGTCCCGTCAAACACACCCTTGAGGAGTGTGTCATGCTTCGGCGCCACTTCCACAGGGCCGGGCCACCGGCGGAAGGTGGCCGAGCCCACAACGACTTCAAGAAGGAGGATCACAAGGCAGAGGAGTTCCCCGAGGTCCACGACTACTTTATGATCTACGGTGGGCATGTGGCAAATGCCTCGGCTCGGCACCGCAAGCAAGAGCGTCGGGAGGTCTACTCGGTAAAGGTGGTGGGGCCAGTCTACCTAGACTGGTCCGACAAGCCCATCATCTTCGACCAGGGCGACCACCCCGACCACGTGTCGAGCCCAGGGAAGTACCCGCTCGTTGTCGATCCCGTCATCGGCAACATCAGGCTTACCAAGGTCCTCATGGACGGAGGCAGCAGCCTCAACATCATCTATGCCGAGACCCTCGGGCTCCTGCAGATCGATCTGTCCTCGATCCGGGCCGGCGCGACGCCTTTTCACGGGATCATCCTCGGGAAACACGTCCAACGCCTTGGGCAACTCGATCTGTTCGTATGCTTCGGGACTCCCTCCAACTTCCGAAAGGAAACCCTCACGTTCGAGGTGGTCGGGTTCCGAGGAACCTACCACGCAGTGCTGGGGAGGCCATGCTACGCCAAGTTCATGGTCGTCCCTAACTACACCTACCTCAAGCTCAAGATGCCGGGCCCCAACGGGGTCATCACCGTCAGCTCCACGTACCGACACGCGTACGAATGCGACGTGGAGTGCGTGGAGTACGCCGAGGCCCTCGCCGAATCTGAGGCCCTCATCGCCGACCTGGAGAGCCTCTCCAAGGAGGCGCCAGACGCAAAGCACCACGCCGGCAACTTCGAGCCAGCTGAGACGGTCAAATCCGTCCCTCTCGACCCCAGCAACGATGCCTCCAAGCAGATACGGATCGGCTCTGAGCTCGACCCCAAATAGGAAGCAGTGCTCGTCGACTTTCTCCGCGCGAACGCCGAAGTTTTTGCGTGGAGTCCCTCGGACATGCCTGGCATACCGAGGGATGTCGCCGAGCACTCACTAGATATCCGAGCTGGAGCCCGACCTGTGAAGCAGCCTCTGCGCCGATTCGACGAAGAAAAGCGCAGAGCCATAGGCAAGGAGATCCACAAGTTGATGGCTGCAGGGTTCATCAAAGAGGTATTCCATCCCGAATGGCTTGCCAACCCTGTGCTTGTGAGAAAGAAAGGAGGGAAATGGCGGATGTGTGTAGATTACACTGGTCTAAACAAAGCATGTCCGAAGGTTCCCTACCCTCTGCCTCGCATCGATCAAATCGTGGATTCCACTGCTGGGTGCGAAACCCTGTCTTTCCTCGATGCCTACTCAGGGTATCACCAAATCAGGATGAAAGAGTCTAACCAGCTCACGACCTCTTTCGTCACACCTTTTGGTATGTACTGCTACGTTACTATGCCATTCGGTTTGAGGAATGCGGGTGCGACATACCCAAGGTGCATGAACCACGTGTTCGGAGAGCACATTGGTTGAACGGTCGAGGCTTACGTCAATGACATCATAGTCAAGACAAGGGAAGCCTCCGACCTCCTCTCCAACCTTGAAACGACATTCCGGTGTCTCAAGGTGAAAGGCGTAAAACTCAATCCCGAGAAGTGTGTCTTCGGAGTCCCTCGAGGCATGCTCCTGGGGTTCATCGTCTCCGAGCGGGGCATCGAGGCCAACCCGAAGAAAATCGTGGCCATTACCAACATGGGCCCCATCAAGGACTTGAAAGGAGTACAGAGGGTCATGGGATGTCTTGCGGCCCTGAGCCGTTTCATCTCGCGCCTCGGCGAAAGAGGCCTACCTCTGTACCACCTCTTGAGGAAGACCGAGCGCTTCGCTTGGACCCCCGAGGCCGAGGAAGCCCTCGGGAACCTAAAAGCGCTCCTTACCAGCGCGCCCATCTTGGTGCCCCCCGCTGCCGGAGAAGCCCTCTTGATCTACGTCGCCGCTACCACTCAGGTGGTCAGCGCCGCGATCGTGGTTGAGAGATGAGAAGAGGAGCATGCATTGCCCGTCCAAAGGCCGGTCTACTTCATCAGTGAAGTACTGTCCGAGACCAAAATCCGCTACCCGCAAATCTAGAAGCTACTATACGCGGTAATTCTGACGCGGCGAAAGTTGCGACACTACTTCGAGTCTCATCCAGTGACTGTGGTGTCATCCTTCCCCCTGGGGGAGATCATCCAATGCCGAGAGGCCTCGGGCAGGATTGCAAAGTGGGCGGTGGAGATCATGGGCGAGACAATCTCGTTCGCCCCTCGGAAGGCCATCAAGTCCCAAGTCTTGGCGGACTTTGTGGCTGAATGGGTCGACACCCAGCTTCCAGCGGCTCCGATCTAGCCGGAACTCTGGACCATGTTTTTCGACGGGTCGCTGATGAAAACAGGAGCGGGCGCGGGCCTGCTCTTCATCTCACCCCTTGGGAAGCACCTCCGCTACGTGTTGCGCCTCCATTTCCCGGCGTCCAACAATGTGGCCGAGTACGAGGCTCTGGTTAACGGGTTGCGCATCGCCATCGAGCTAGGGGTCCGACGCCTCGACGCTCGTGGCGACTCGCAGCTTGTCATCGACCAAGTCATGAAGAACTCCCATTGCCGCGACCCAAAGATGGAAGCCTACTGTGATGAGGTTCGACGCCTGGAGGACAAGTTCTATGGGCTCGAGCTCAACCACATCGCCCGACGATACAACGAGACTGCGGACGAGCTGGCTAAGATAGCCTCGGGGCGGACAACGGTTCCCCCGGACGTCTTCTCCCGAGACCTACATCAACCCTCAGTCAAGACCGACGACACGCCCGAGCCCGAGAAGGTCTCGGCCCTGCCCGAGGCGCCCTCGGCTCAGCCCGAGGCGCCCTCGGCCCCCGAGGGTGAGGCACTGCGCGTCGAGGAAGAGCGGAATGGGGTCCCGCCTAATCGAGACTGGTAGACCCTGTACCTACAATATCTCCACCAAGGAGAACTGCCCCTCGACCGAGCCGAAGCTCGACGACTGGCGCGGCGTGCCAAGTCGTTCATCTTGCTGGGGGACGGGAAGGAGCTCTACCACCGCAGCCCCTCAGGCATCCTCCAGCGATGCATATCCATCGCCGAAGGTCAGGAGTTATTACAAGAAATACACTCGGGGGCTTGCGGTCACCACGCAGCACCTCGAGCCCTCGTTGGGAATGCCTTCCGACAGGGTTTTTATTGGCCAACCGCGGTGGCCGATGCCACTAGGATTGTACGCACCTGCCAAGGGTGTCAATTCTACGCGAAGCAGATCCACCTGCCCGCTCAGGCTCTGCAGACAATACCCATCACCTGGCCGTTTGTTGTGTGGGGTCTGGACCTCGTCGGTCCCTTGCAGAAGGCACCCAGGGGCTACACGCACCTACTGGTCGCCATCAACAAATTCTCCAAGTGGGTCGAGGTCCGACCCCTAAACAGCATCAGGTCCGAACAGGCGGTGGCGTTCTTCACCAACATCATCCATCGCTTTGGGGTCCCGAACTCCATCATCACCGACAACGACACCCAGTTCACCGGCAGAAAGTTCCTGGACTTCTGCGAAGATCACCACATCCGGGTGGACTGGGCCGCCGTAGCTCACCCATGATGAATGGGCAAGTGGAGCGTGCCAACAACATGATTCTGCAAGGACTCAAGCCGCGGATCTACAACGACCTCAACAAGTTCGGCAGGCGATGGATGAAGGAACTCCCCTCGGTGGTCTGGAGTCTGAGGACAACGTCGAGCCAAGCCACGGGCTTCACGCCGTTCTTTCTAGTCTATGGGGCCGAGGCCATCTTGCCCACAGACTTAGAATACGGTTCCCCGAGGACGAGGGCGTACGACGACCAAAGCAATCGAACCAACCGAGAAGTCTCACTGGACCAGCTGGAAGAGGCTCGGGACATGGCCTTACTACACTCGGCGCGGTATCAGCAGTCCCAACGACGCTACCACGCCCGAGGGGTTCGGTCCCGAGACCTCTAGGTGGGCGACTTGGTGCTTCGGCTACGACAAGACGCCCGAGGGCGTCACAAGCTCATGCCTCCCTGGGAAGGGCCATTCATCATCGCCAAGATTTTGAAGCCCGGAACATACAAGCTGGCCAATAGTCAAGGCGAGGTCTACAGCAACGCTTGGGACATCCGACAGCTACGTCACTTCTACCCTTAAGATGTTTTCAAGTCGTTCATATACCTCGCTTACATACAAAGTCTAACCATCAAGGAAGGGTCAGCCTTGCCTCGGCAAAGCCCGACCCTCCCTCGGGGGCTAGAAGGGGGGCACCCCCTCTGCGTCAAAATTTTCATCGGAAAAGGTCTTTCTGTCAGAACGTCTTTCGTGCTTTTCGACTACTTCGAAAGTGGGATCCTGAAAACGACGGAGTACACGTAAGCAGCCAAGGCCGACCGAGCCGAGGGACTCCTACGCCTCCGGGATACGGATGCCTCACTCATCACCTTCTGCGATAAGTAACTCACGCTCGGATAAGCGATTCCGCTGACCGGACAAGTCTTAATGCTCGAAAACTTTTCTGCCGAAACCATTTTTCGTGCCTTCTTGACTATATCGATAACAGAATCCTACGGACGAGTAAGAGCACACGTAAGCGGCAAGGCCGACCAAGCCGAGGGACTCCTACGCCTCCGGGATACGGATACCTCACTCATCACCTTCCACGAAAAGTAACTCTCGCTCGGACAAACAATTCTGTTACCGACAAATAAGTCCAGATACTCGAAACAGGGGGAAAAGAGACGCAGCTTTACAACACGACAACGATATGTTTGGGCCTCGGCGGCCGCAAAAAACATACGCACACTACAAGATAAACTGTTCCTGCAGGATCAGACATCAGTGCGGGAGCAGCAGCACCCTCGGCGTCGACTCCACCTTCGGCGGAATCCGACCCGGCCTCGGATGGCAACACGGTCGGAGGATCTCCACCTCGAAGGAACCTGTCGGCACCACGCCTGGGCCATCGTCGTTGGGGTCTCCTCCGGGAACCCGGCCCGAGCAGACGGCTCGACAGGCCGCTCCGTAGCCTCAGCCAGCTGTCCCCCGAGGACATCAGCCCGGCTCGTGGCCTCGACAACCCGACTCCGGCGTCGGTCCCGCCAGTGGACGGCCCGGCCAGGCTCCGGCCGACGATGCTTCTTTTCGAGCCAACTCTGCCTCTGTCCATGCTGGCACCGTTGCCTCTGGCCCCGGCTCATCGAAGAGCGGCCGAGGGTTCCTTTAACTAAGCAAGAGAAGCCTCGGGCGCCAAGGCCGACCGAGCCGAGGGACTCCTACGCCTCCGGGATACGGATACCTCACTCGTCACCTTCGCACGAGGCAACTCACACTTGGTTAAGCGGTTCAGCTAGCCGAAAGGCGAGTCCTAGTGCTCGAAATGAGGAAAAAACATGGCTTCACGCCAAAAATACATACATGTTCAGGCCCCGACAGCCACAATGAACAGACACCGGCACTCAAGGTGCCATTACAAACGGAACTCCGGTTCCACCCCCATAGGTACGAACAACCCCCCACATTGGAGGGCCTGCGGGGCGACGAAACCCCAGGTGGCGGCGGAGAGGACAAGGTGCGCGGTTTCCTTTCTCTGGCTATTCCCTCAGGTTGCGAAAACCTAAGTGGGAGGCGAGCAACAGAGTAAAGAACCGTCACCGGTCCCTCTCCCGAATATATAAAGGCCCATGCGAGACCCGTTCAACACTTAGCCCGAACCCGCCGCGAGATTCAAAACTCAAAAGCGAGACGCCCGTTCCTCGAACGGCTCGTGCGCGCACAACGGCCGCCCCGCGAACCACTCGTCCCGTCGCATTAACTCTGCTGCAGGACAGGTGGCACCTTTGGCAGGCGAAGCAGGCGACGCTTCACCTCCAGCATAATGACCGCGTAAAAAAAGGTGTGCCACGTCGTTCGATTTCGTATCCTTTTCCTCCTCCTCTTTCTCTCTCTTGCCACAGGGACCGAGAAAGGGGATACTCCAAAAGGGATCCTTCTCCGCGAAGGAAGCGGGCCCCGAGCCCTCCTACTGATCAGAGGTTCGAAGGCTGGCCCCTTGGAAGGGTTCGACAGCCGCCTTAGAGCACTCGGGCTCCGTGCCCACTACTGGTCAGAGGTTCGAAGGCTGGCCCCTCGGAGGGGTTCGACAACCGCCTCAAGCCACTCGGGCTCCGCGCCCACTACTGATCAGGGGTTCGTAGGCTGGCCCCCGAAGGGTTCGACAGCTGCCTCAGAGCACGCAGAGCGAGGGATGACTCTAGGTACGTTCGATACACAACCAAGGCTCGGGCTACGCTCCCGAGGTACCCTAAGACATTTTCGAGACCAGCGGGAGCGATTTTGTAACGGAATCCCATCAAAGGGAGGCATCGAGCCCTCGGACCCTATCAAACGGGACCGGGTCTGGCAAATCACCTGCAGGTACTTTTGGAGCGCGCCTCTGGGCCACTAGCCGACCCTTATCGAACGGGGCACGGGCGTCCACTCGGATCACCCGCTAGCAACTCACTGGAGACACCATGTTCGGTGCCCTCCGAGGGCAACATGGCGCTTTCCCCCCTCCTCCTTGCGGAAAGGCGACGCAGGGGCGTATGAAAAAAGCCAAGTCTGTCCTTGACCGTCCTCTTGCTCTGTGCGAAGGCTCGGGGGCTACTCTCGCAAACCCGGCTCCGGCCAAACCGTTGACAGCGTCAACATACCAGCCCGAGAACTTGGAACTCGACTATGCACCCGGGCTACGGCCAGTTCGCATGAGGGAACAACCAGACCGGCCGAAGCATCACGAAACACGCTAAGACCTCGAAGGAGTCAAACCACTCCTCCGAGGCCTCGGGGGCTACACCCGGCCGGTGTGCTCGCGCGCACCCACCGGAACGAAACGCAACCGAGAAAGGCCGGTCCCCTTGCAAAAAAGTGCGACAAAAGCCTCCAAGCGAGTATCAACACTCCCTTCGAGGCTCGGGGGCTACTGTCGGGGACCATAATTAGGGGTACCCCCAAGACTCATAATCTCAGCTGGTAACCCCCATCAGCACAAAGCTGCAAAGGCCTGATGGGCGTGATTAAGGTCAAGGCTCAGTCCACTCAAGGGACACGATCTCGCCTCGCCCGAGCCCAGCCTCGGACAAAGGCAGCCGACCCCGAAGGATTCACATCTCGCCCGAGGGTCCCCTCAAGCAACGGGCGCACCTTCGGCTCGCCCGAGGCACAGTCTTCGCAGAGAAGCAACCTTGGCCAAATCACCACGCCAACCGACCGTATCGCAGGAGCATTTAATGCAAGGATCGCCTGACACCATATCCTGACGCGCGCTCTTCAGTCGACAGAGCCGAAGTGACCGCAGTCACTTTGCCGCTCCACTGATCGACCTGACAGGAAAACAGTGCCACCTGCGCCGCTCCGACTGCTGTGCCACTCGACAGAGTGAGGCTGACAGCAGCTAAGTCCAGCCTTGGGCACCATAGGAAGCTCCGCCTCGCCCGACCCAGGGCTCGGACTCAGCCTCGACCTCGGAAGACGGTCTCCGCCTCGCCCGACCCCAGGGCTCAGCCTCGACCCCGGAAGACGAACTCCGCCTCGCCCGACCCCAGGGCTCGGACTCAGTGAGAGCACCTAGAGGGGGGGGTGAATAGGTGATCCTGTAAAAACTTCAAACTTAAGCCACAAAAACTTGTTAAGTGTTAGCACAGTTAATGCCAAGTGGCTAAGGTGAAGTCTTCAACAAAACACAATATCACAAGAATCAAGCACAGAGGGACACGGTGGTTTATCCCGTGGTTCGGCCAAGCCAATGCTTGCCTACTTCCACGTTGTGGCGTCCCAACGGACGAGGGTTGCAATCAACCCCTCTCAAGCGGTCCAAAGACCCACTTGAATACCACGGTGTTTTGTTGTTCTTATCTCAATCCCGTTTGCGAGGAATCTCCACAACTTGGAGCCTCTCGCCCTTACAAGAGATGTTCACAAAGAATCACGGAGTAAGGGAGGGATTAGCAACTCACACACAACACAAAGATCACAGCGAATACGCACACACAAAACCCAGACTTGAGCTCAAGAGGCTAACACACTAGAACAGAGCTCAAATCACTAGAATGTCAAACAAGTGCGCAAGATTGATGTGTGAGTGATCAAGAGTGCTCAAGGAATGCTTGGTTGCTTCCTCCATGCGCCAAGGGGTCCCTTTTATAGCCCCAAGGCAGCTAGGAGCCGTTGGGAACAAATCTGGAAGGCCATCTTTGCCTTCTGTCTCGTGGCGCACCGGACAGTCCGGTGCACACCGGACACTGTCCGGTGCCCGATTTGTTTCCAAAAACAGCACTTCTGACCGTTGCTGGCTGCTCCAGATCTGCGCTCAGTTGGCGCACCGGACATGTCCGGTGCACACCGGACAGTCCGGTGTTCCTTCCCGACCGTTGGCTCGGCCACGTGTCCCGCGCGGATTGCGCGGCCGACCGTTGGCCCTGGCCGACCGTTGGCTCACCGGACAGTCCGGTGCACACCGGACAGTCCGGTGAATTTTAGCCGTACGCCGTCGGCGAATTCCCGAGAGCGGCCAGTTCGCGCCGAGGAGGTCTGGCGCACCGGACACTGTCCGGTGCACACCGGACAGTCCGGTGCTCCAGACCGAGCTGGGACTTGGCTGCACACAGCCAAGTCATTCTCTCCCCTTTTCTCTTTTTCTTCTTGCTGTTTCTAACACTTAGACAAACATGTTAGTCCACAAAACCAATGTACTAAGGCTTAGAAACATACCTTTACTTCATGATTTGCACCTTGTTCCATTTTACAAATAGGTACCTGTGTTGAGCACTAAATCACCAAAATCCTTAGAAATGGCCCAAGGGCACATTTCCCTTTCAATCTCCCCCTTTTTGGTGATTTATGCCAACACTTCATAAAGCCACTAGAACAAGTGCAAACTCAATTCAAATGACATAAATTTAGGTGTTATTCAATTTTGGCATATATGGATCATCCTTTGCCACCACTTGGTTTGTTTTTGCAAATCAAGCACAAATCTCTATCTCTAAGTTAAACACACATGTTTAAGCATAAAGAGAGTCATTCAAAAAGAGATTGATCAAAAATTTCAAAAACTCCCCCTTTTTCCCATAATCAATACTCCTCCCCACAAGAAGCCAACTTTTGACAAGAGAGATAACTTAAGAACAAAAACTCCCCCTTTTTCCCATAATCAATACTCCTCCCCACAAGAAGCCAACTTTTGACAAGAGAGATAACTTAAGAATTTTGACAAATTAATCAAAAACTCTATTCTACAATTTTCAAAATCTCTCAAGTGGTAGCTGATCCATTTATTGCTTTGGCCTTTATTTTCTCCCCCTTTGGCATCAAGCACCAAAACGGGATCAATTGTGGCCCTTTAACCCCATTGCCTCACCAAAATCGTCAATTAAGAGCAAATGGCAATAAGAGGTCATGAGATGAACTTGGAATGAGTTACCCCTCATCGGAGTGCAGTGGAAGTCTTGCATGGTCCAAGTCCACCTTTTCCCTTTCAATTCTCCTTTGAGACTAAATCAGACACACTCAACATATGGTTAGTCTCAAAGGGTCAAGTTGTAACACATCTCCCCCTAAACATGTGCATCACTTTGCAACGGACTTGTGAGGTCCAGGGAGTGTTTGTACAACTTGAGCACCATAATAAGCAACAAAATGCAGAATGAACATGATCAAAGGCATAAATACATGTATGCTACAATTCAATCCAAGTTCCGCGAATCTAAGACATTTAGCTCACTACGCAGCCTGCAAAAGGTCTTCTCATCTAAAGGCTTGGTAAAGATATCGGCTAGCTGGTTCTCGGTGCTAACATAAAACACTTCGATATCTCCCTTTTGCTGGTGGTCTCTCAAAAAGTGATGCCGGATGTCTATGTGCTTTGTGCGGCTGTGCTCAACAGGATTTTCCGCTATGCGGATAGCACTCTCATTATCACATAGGAGTGGGACTTTGCTCAGATTGTAGCCAAAGTCCCTGAGGGTTTGCCTCATCCAAAGTAGTTGCGCACAACACTGTCCTGCGGCAACGTACTCGGCCTCAGCGGTGGATAGGGCAACGGAGGTTTGTTTCTTGGAATTCCATGACACCAGGGACCTTCCTAAGAATTGGCACGTCCCCGATGTACTCTTCCTATCGACCTTACATCCAGCATAGTCGGAATCTGAGTACCCAATCAAGTCAAAGTTAGACCCCTTTGGATACCAGATCCCGAAGCAGGGCGTAGCGACTAAATATCTAAGAATTCGCTTCACCGCCACCAAGTGACACTCCTTAGGATCGGATTGAAATCTAGCACACATGCATACGCTAAGCATAATATCCGGTCTACTAGCACATAAATAAAGTAGAGATCCTATCATTGACCGGTATGCTTTTTGATCAACGGACTTACCTCCTTTGTTGAGGTCGGTGTGTCCGTCGGTTCCCATCGGAGTCTTTGCGGGCTTGGCGTCCTTCATCCCAAACCGCTTCAGCAGATCTTGCGTGTACTTCGTTTGGGAGATGAAGGTGCCGTCCTTGAGTTGCTTCACTTGGAACCCAAGGAAGTAGTTCAACTCGCCCATCATCGACATCTCGAATTTCTGCGTCATCACCCTGCTAAACTCTTCACAAGACTTTTGATTAGTAGAACCAAATATTATGTCATCGACATAAATTTGGCATACAAACAAATCACCATCACATGTCTTTGTAAAAAGAGTTGGATCGGCTTTCCCAACCTTGAAAGCATTAGCAAGTAAGAAATCTCTAAGGCATTCATACCATGCTCTTGGGGCTTGTTTAAGTCCATAGAGCGCCTTAGAGAGCTTACACACATGGTCGGGGTACCGCTCATCCTCGAAGCCAGGGGGTTGCTCCACGTACACCTCTTCCTTTATTGGCCCGTTGAGGAACGCGCTCTTCACATCCATTTGGTACAACCTGAAAGAATGGTGAGCGGCATATGCTAGCAAGATACGAATAGACTCTAGCCTAGCCACAGGAGCAAAAGTCTCCTCAAAGTCCAAACCTGCGACTTGGGCATAACCTTTTGCCACAAGTCGAGCCTTGTTCCTTGTCACCACTCCGTGCTCGTCTTGTTTGTTGCGGAACACCCACTTGGTTCCCACAACATTTTGCTTGGGACGAGGCACCAGTGTCCAAACTTCGTTGCGCTTGAAGTTGTTGAGTTCCTCCTGCATGGCCAACACCCAATCCGGATCTAGCAAGGCCTCCTCTACCCTGAAAGGCTCAATAGAGGAGACAAAAGAGTAATGCTCACAAAAATTAACTAATCGAGATCGAGTAGTTACTCCCTTGCTAATGTCACCCAAAATTTGGTCGACGGGATGATCCCTTTGAATCATCGCTCGAACTTGGGTTGGAGGTGCCGGTTGCGCTTCTTCCTCCATCACTTGATCTTCTTGTGCTCCCCCTTGATCACACGCCTCCTTTTGATGAACCTGTTCATCGTCTTGAAGTGAGGGATGCACCGTCGTTGAGGAAGAAGGTTGATTACGTTCATCCTGTTCCTGTGGCCGAACGTCTCCAATCGCCATGGTTCGTATAACAGCCGACGGAACATCTTCTTCATCTACATCATCATAATTAACAACTTGCTCTCTTGGAGAGCCATTAGTCTCATCAAATACAACGTCGCTAGAGACTTCAACCAAACCCGATGATTTGTTGAAGACCCTATACGCCTTTGTATTTGAATCATAACCTAATAAAAACCCTTCTACAGCTTTGGGAGCAAACTTAGAATTTCTACCCTTCTTCACTAGAATGTAGCATTTGCTCCCAAATACACGAAAATAAGATACATTGGGTTTGTTACCGGTTAGTAGCTCATACGAAGTCTTCTTGAGGAGTCGATGAAGGTAGACCCTGTTGATGGCGTGGCAAGCCGTGTTCACGGCTTCCGACCAAAAACACTCGGGGGTCTTGAACTCTCCAAGCATCGTCCTCGCCATATCGATTAGCGTCCTGTTCTTCCTCTCTACCACACCATTTTGCTGTGGTATGTAGGGAGCGGAGAACTCGTGCTTGATCCCTTCCTCCTCAAGAAACTCCTCCACTTGAAGGTTCTTGAACTCGGACCCGTTGTCGCTTCTTATCTTCTTCACCTTGAGCTCAAACTCATTTTGAGCTCTCCTGAGGAAGCGCTTGAGGGTTCCTTGGGTTTCAGACTTATCCTGCAAAAAGAATACCCAAGTGAAGCGGGAAAAGTCATCAACAATAACTAAACCATACTTACTCCCTCCTATGCTTAGATAGGCGACGGGTCCGAAGAGATCCATGTGTAGCAGCTCCAGGGGTCTTGACGTGGTCATCACGTTCTTGCTGTGATGTGCTCCTCCCACCTGTTTCCCTGCTTGACAAGCTGCACAAGGTCTATCCTTTTCGAAATGCACATTTGTTAGACCTATTACGTGTTCCCCCTTTAGAAGCTTGTGGAGGTTCTTCATCCCCACATGTGCTAAGCGGCGATGCCACAGCCAGCCCATGCAAGTCTTAGCCATTAAGCATGCATCTAGACCGGCCTCTTCTTTTGCAAAATCAACTAAATAAAGCTTGCCGTCTAGTACACCCTTAAAAGCTAGTGAACCATCACATCTTCTAAAGACAGACACATCTACATTCGTAAATAAGCAATTATATCCCATTTGACATAATTGACTAACAGATAGCAAGTTATATCCAAGACTCTCCACTAAGAATACATTTGATATAGAATGCTCATTAGAAATTGCAATTTTACCTAGCCCTTTTACCTTGCCTTGATTCCCGTCACCGAATATAATTGAATCTTGGGAATCTTTACTTTTGACGTAGGAGGTGAACATCTTCTTCTCCCCCGTCATATGGTTTGTGCATCCGCTGTCGATAATCCAGCTTGAACCCCCGGATGCATAAACCTGCAAGGCAAATTTAGGCTTGGGTCTTAGGTACCCAACTCATGTTGGGTCCTGCAAGGTTAGCACAAATGTCTTTAGGGACCCAAATGCAAGATTTATCTCCCTTGCATCTAGCCCCTAATTTCCTAGCAACAACCTTCTTTCCCTTTCTACAAATAGCAAAGGGAGCATTACAAGCATAATAAATGGTAGAAGGTTCATTCACTACTTTCCTAGGAGCATGAATAACATTCTTTCTAGGCACATGAGCAATATTTCTCCTAGGCATATGCGCAACATTTCTCCTACTCATATTTCTATCATGCTTATGAGAGGAACTAGAGGCAAACATGGCATGAGAATCATAAACATGTGAATCAAAATCATTATAAACATTTCTAGCATGTCTCCTATCATGGTATAAGAAAGCATGGTTCTTTTTAGCACTATTAGCCATAGGGGCCTTCCCTTTCTCCTTGACGAAGACGGGAGCCTTATGGCTTGTTAAGTTCTTGGCTTCCCTCTTGAAGCCAAGCCCATCCTTAATTGAGGGGTGTCTACCAACCGTGTAGGCATCCCTTGCAAATTTTATTTTATCAACTTCATTCTTGCTAGTCTTAAGTTGGGCATTAAGACTAGCCACTTCATCATTTAATTTGGAAATTAGAACTAGGTGTTCACTACAAGCATTAACATCAAAATCCTTACACCTAGTACAAATTTCAACATGTTCAACACAAGAATTTGATTTACTAGCTACTTCTAGTTTAGCACTTAAATCAATATTAACACTTCTTAAGGTAGAAATGGTTTCATGACAGGAAGATATTTCACTAGAAAGCATTTCATTTCTTTTCACTTCTAAAGCATATGATTTTTGTGCCTCTACAAATTTATCATGTTCATCATACAATAAATCTTCTTGCTTTTCTAAAAGCCTATCCTTTTCATTCAATGCATTAATTAATTCATTGATTTTCTCTATCTTAGATCTATCTAAGCCCTTGAACAAGCAAGAATAATCTATGTCATCATCACTAGACTCACTATCACTAGATGAAGCATAAGTGGAATCTTGAATACTCACCTTCTTCTCCCTTGCCATAAGGCAAGTGAGACGCTCGTTGGGGAAGAGAGTCGATTTGTTGAAGGCAGTGGCGGCGAGTCCTTCGTTGTCGGAGTCGGAGGAGGAGCAATCCGAGTCCCACTCCTTTCCTAGATGCGCCTCGCCTTTTGCCTTCTTGTATTGCTTCTTCTTCTCTCTTTTGTTCCCCTTTTCCTGGTCACTTTCATTATCGGGACAGTTAGCAATGAAATGACCAAGCTTACCGCATTTGAAGCAAGAGCGCTTCCCCTTGGCTTTGGTCTTGCTTGGTTGTCCCTTGTGACCTTTAAGCACCGTCTTGAATCTCTTAATGATGAGAGCCATCTCTTCATCATTAAGGCCCGCCGCCTCAACTTGCGCCACCTTGCTAGGTAGCGACTCCTTGCTCCTCGTTGCCTTTAGAGCAATGGGTTGAGGCTCGTGGAGTGGTCCGTTCAACGCGTCGTCGACGTATCTTGCCTCCTTGATCATCATCCGCCCGCTCACGAATTTTCCAAGCACTTCCTCGGGCGTCATCATCGTGTACCTGGGATTCTCACGAATATTGTTCACGAGATGAGGATCAAGTACGGTAAAGGACCTGAGCATTAGGCGGACGACGTCGTGTTCCGTCCATCGCGTGCTCCCGTAGCTTCTTATCTTGTTGATAAGGGTCTTGAGCCGGTTGTACGTTTGCGTTGGCTCCTCGCCCCTTATCATCGCGAACCGTCCAAGCTCGCCCTCCACCAACTCCATCTTGGTGAGTAAGGTGACGTCGTTCCCCTCATGAGAAATCTTGAGGGTGTCCCAGATTTGCTTGGCGTTGTCCAAGCCGCTCACTTTATGGTATTCATCCCTGCACAAGGAAGCTAGAAGAACAGTAGTAGCTTGTGCATTTTTATGAATTTGTTCATTAATGAACATAGGACTATCCGAACTATCAAAGTGCATTCCACTCTCTACAATCTCCCATATACTAGGATGGAGAGAGAATAGGTGACTACGCATTTTGTGACTCCAAAATCCGTAGTCCTCTCCATCAAAGTGTGGGGGCTTGCCAAGTGGAATGGAGAGTAAATGAGAATGTGAACTTTGCGGAATACGAGAGTAATCAAAGGAAAAGTTCGAGTTAACCGGTTTTCTCCTCTCGTAGTCGTTGTGGTCCTCATCCTTTTGGGAAGAAGTAGACTCGTCGCTGTCGTAGTAAATGATCTCCTTAATGCGCCTGGTCTTCTTCTTCTTCCCTTCCTTTCGTCTTTGACCCGAGCCGGAGTCGGTAGGCTTGTCGTCCTTCGGCTCGTTGACGAAGGTCTCCTTCTCTTTGTCGTTGATCACTATACCCTTCCCCTTAGGATCCATCTATTCGGGCGGTTAGTCCCTTTGTGAATAGAACGGCTCTGATACCAATTGAGAGCACCTAGAGGGGGGGGGTGAATAGGTGATCCTGTAAAAACTTCAAACTTAAGCCACAAAAACTTGTTAAGTGTTAGCACAGTTAATGCCAAGTGGCTAAGGTGAAGTCTTCAACAAAACACAATATCACAAGAATCAAGCACAGAGGGACACGGTGGTTTATCCCGTGGTTCGGCCAAGCCAATGCTTGCCTACTTCCACGTTGTGGCGTCCCAACGGACGAGGGTTGCAATCAACCCCTCTCAAGCGGTCCAAAGACCCACTTGAATACCACGGTGTTTTGTTGTTCTTATCTCAATCCCGTTTGCGAGGAATCTCCACAACTTGGAGCCTCTCGCCCTTACAAGAGATGTTCACAAAGAATCACGGAGTAAGGGAGGGATTAGCAACTCACACACAACACAAAGATCACAGCGAATACGCACACACAAAACCCAGACTTGAGCTCAAGAGGCTAACACACTAGAACAGAGCTCAAATCACTAGAATGTCAAACAAGTGCGCAAGATTGATGTGTGAGTGATCAAGAGTGCTCAAGGAATGCTTGGTTGCTTCCTCCATGCGCCAAGGGGTCCCTTTTATAGCCCCAAGGCAGCTAGGAGCCGTTGGGAACAAATCTGGAAGGCCATCTTTGCCTTCTGTCTCGTGGCGCACCGGACAGTACGGTGCACACCGGACACTGTCCGGTGCCCGATTTGTTTCCAAAAACAGCACTTCTGACCGTTGCTGGCTGCTCCAGATCTGCGCTCAGTTGGCGCACCGGACATGTCCGGTGCACACCGGACAGTCCGGTGTTCCTTCCCGACCGTTGGCTCGGCCACGTGTCCCGCGCGGATTGCGCGGCCGACCGTTGGCCCTGGCCGACCGTTGGCTCACCGGACAGTCCGGTGCACACCGGACAGTCCGGTGAATTTTAGCCGTACGCCGTCGGTGAATTCCCGAGAGCGGCCAGTTCGCGCCGAGGAGGTCTGGCGCACCGGACACTGTCCGGTGCACACCGGACAGTCCGGTGCTCCAGACCGAGCTGGGACTTGGCTGCACACAGCCAAGTCATTCTCTCCCCTTTTCTCTTTTTCTTCTTGCTGTTTCTAACACTTAGACAAACATGTTAGTCCACAAAACCAATGTACTAAGGCTTAGAAACATACCTTTACTTCATGATTTGCACCTTGTTCCATTTTACAAATAGGTACCTGTGTTGAGCACTAAATCACCAAAATCCTTAGAAATGGCCCAAGGGCACATTTCCCTTTCACTCAGCCTCGGCCTCAGAAGACGGTCTCCGCCTCGCCCGACCCTAGGGCTCGGACTCAGCCTCGACATCGGAAGGCGAACTCCGCCTCGCCCGACCTCGGGCTCGAACCCGCCACGTCATAGGGAAGGCCATCATTACCCTACCCCTAACTAGCTCAGGCTACGGGGAACAAGACCGACGTCCCATCTGGCTCGCCCCGGTAAACAAGTAATGATGGCGCCCCGTGTGCTCCATGACGACGGCGGCTCTCAGCCCCTTACGGAAGCAAGGAGACGTTAGCAAGGATCCGACAGCCCCGACAGCTGTACTTCCGCACGGCTCAAGCGCTCCTCCGACGGCCACAACATCACATGAACAGTGCGCCAAAACCTCTCCAGCTGCCACAATGGCATGTACTTAGGGCTCTAGCTCATCTCTGCTAGACACGTTAGCACACTGCTACACCCCCCATTGTACACCTGGGCCCTCTCCTTACGCCTATAAAAGGAAGGTCCAGGGCTCTCATACGAGAAGGTTGGCCGCGCGGGAGAACGGGCTGCCGGACGGTCTCTCTCTCTCTCTCTCTATCTCTCCCTCGCGGACGCTTGTAACCCCCTACTGCAAGCGCACCCGACCTGGGCGCAGGACAACACGGAGGCCACGGGATTCCCCTTTTGCCTGTCTCTTCCCCCCTTCGTGCTCCGTCTCGCGCTGACCCATCTAGGCTGGGACACGCGGCGACAATTTACTCGTCGGTCCAGTGACCCCCCGGGGCCGAAACGCCGACACCGGTAGACGGTTTTACTTTTATGACGCTTAGATGTGACTTTATGTGATGATTTGGCGGCGTCACTTTATGTTTTTTCCAAAAAAGGACCGTACCCCTTTCATTTCCCTCCGAAACAGAGATCCGCATTTGATTTTTCATTTCCCTCCGAAACAGAGATCCACATTTGATTTTTATCTCGCCCTCTCCTGACCTAGTGACTTCTCGAGATTTCCCATCCCGGTGCCGCGCGCGCAGCTCGAGCAAGAACAATCCCCAATCTCCAATCCCAAATCCTAACGATTCCACACCCTTCTCCCCTCTGCATCCCGCTGTTTCACTGCTCGCTATGGCCTCGCCTGCCACAGACGACGACATCGGCGACGAGCACCTGTTCGACGGCGTCCGCTTCATGCTGGTTGGATTCAACACCTATGACGTGTCCCAGGTGCGTGCATGGTACCCCGCGCCTCGTCCTTGCAATTTGCTTACGCAACCCAAATTTGCGGTTTGCGACGTCCTGGCCGATAAAGTTCTGACTGCGTCCGTCGTTCCGTGTGCAGTACCGGTCGGAGATGGTGCGACGCGGCGGCACCGACGCCGGCCCATCGGGCAACGGGTGCACACACGTGGTCGTGTGGAACCGCATCTACGTGAGTTTGGTTTGCAAATTGGTTCCTCTGCGTCTTGACAAGCTTGGATGGGGGACGAGGCTCTGATCTAGTTCTTCTTCGTAGGATGACCCGACGTGCGTGGCCGAGCGGGCGCAAGGGAAGAAGGTCGTCAGCGGGTTGTGGGTGGAGGACAGCTTGGATCGCGGGGTGCTTGCTGATGCCGATAGGGTCGGCTTTTGATGCTAATTGCTCGGGCACTTGTGCTCTTATTTATTCATCAGAGCCACGGTTTAGTTTTGTGACCCGTTATGTTCAGCCTTTTCCAGGTTATGTATTGGCCGATGAAACATTCAAAGGGAATACCGGGTGCTCAATCGTTTCTTATATGCTTGACGGGTTACCAAAAACGCAATCACGAAGACATGATGGTAGCACCCTCCCAGTTTTATCTATATGGCTACGAGTGTATCTATTTCACGCAATAGGATAGTTCCACATCCAAAGTTTAAATAGATTGAAAATGCCACGTTTTTGGAACTGGAAGGAGTAGACACAAAAGTTACATGCATGTGTTATACATTCAAATAAGAAACTAATGTGTTGTGTTCACGCAGAATCTTTTGAGTACTGTAATTGTGCTTGTGACATGATTCTTCTAATGTTTTGGTGCAGAAAATGGTTTCTTTGATGGGAGCACGGTTCTCAAAACCTTTGATAGCAAATGCAGTCACTCACCTTGTTTGTTATAAATTCGAAGGTATGTTGTTTCTTTTATCAGTCAAACCGTGCAATACATATAGATAAAACTTGTTATAAATTTGAAGGTGTGTTGTTTCTTTTATCAATCAAACTGTGCAATACATATAGATAAAAAAAGGATAGATTCACTGCCAGAGACTTCCACGTGAGTGGGGTCTAGGGAAGGGATAAATCGATACCTCTGCAAATAAGGAGAGGCTACTTTGAACCCATGACCAGGTGACTTAGTGAGTCAACTCTCACCACTGCAGCAGGTACTATGCTGAATTTTGTTATAACAAGCAATTTACCTGATGTTGTTTCCTCCCATGGCACTTCATAACTAGTTCCATGTACTTGTCTAGCAAAGCAAATGTCATTTTATCTGACAATAAGACATTCTCAAATTGAACCTGGATGCTTGGTTTGGTTGAAATAGTGGTCATCCTTTTAAACAGGCCTGTCTTACTTATTAGAAATGTTAAGCATTGTCATGTTAAAAATTGCCTCTTGAAATTGTTGTTCCGATCATGTGTCCCCTTTGTTGTACAATATGGTTTTGTTCTTCTTAATCGTATGTTTTTACTTCACTAGTAAAACATTGCATTTTTATGTAGGAGCAAATGGTTGCAAATGGCCTTGTTACTAAGTACATTCATTTTATGTAGGAGCAAATGGTTGCAGAGAAGGAAAGAGAACTAGAAGAAGGAGAAGCACAAAAGTCACCCTCCAAGATTGTTGCTGATAGTCTCAGCCAGATCAGTCGCTCATCCACCTTCCTTCCAAACATTGGTGTATGTTTGAATGCTTCAAACCTTTGTGGTGGAATGATGGCTTTTCTGTGTATTATGATTCTGTGAGCTATCATGAGAGCTCAGTGTGTCGTCACTGTATGGTCACTGTATGTGGGTGCCATATTAAACGATCCCAACATTAGGTGACGCGTTGACTAGAAAAAAATGTGATAGATAACACCGTCATATATAGCAACAATATGTGACAGACGAACGCAGCCGTCACAAAAGGTGATGACATTATGTGACGGTACTCTGAACAGTCGTCACAAGGTACATAATGTGACGGTCGTTATATGATGACCCTTATGACGCAATATTTTCGTCATAAAATGCTTTTTATGACCAATTTTGTACTAAACATGACACTTTACGTTTGTCATACAAAACCATTTTTTTGTAGTGAAGACACAAATGATATAATCGTGTTACTGACATGATTGAGGACTGATAGGATATGTGTCCTAGATATAGAGGATGTGTATGGAGTACATTACCTAGGGAGGTTTGGCAGTTGAAGTGAGTGTGGCCGTCAGATCATTGGGATGAGAGTTGGTCCATTTTATCCTTGCTTGAGTGGATAAGCTCTATGTATCTATGGGTATATTAGGATTGTAAAATAACATCTATAAATAAGAAGGAAGGGATGCACCAATCAGTCATCTCTTTAGCTTTTAGTTTTACTTTCTATTTCATTTGTTAGGAGATTCTTAAGTGTTTTGGACTTGTTGCATCTATATACTTGTGAATCAGGAAGCATGCCCTTAACCATGTTGTGTCATCTACGGTAAATCGTTGTGCAAGTCTAGTTGCTTCAGATTTTGGGTCTTTTGGGTTGGCAAGTGGCTATGGAAAAGGTTGTTGTGAGCTGTAAACAAAATCTTTTATGTGCTGTGAGATATAAAGAAGTTGAAAGTTGATTGTTGGAATTGACTGGCTGTGGGAGTCACAGACGAGCGCCCGCCGTCGCTATCGGCTGGGGCGATGGGAAAGAACGAAACAAAATTTTCACTCATGCTATGGAAAAAGTTGTTTTAAGCTGTAAAAAATATATCGTGTGTTGTGAGTTGCAAAAAAGCTAAAAGCTGTTTGGTAGAATTAGCTGTGGTTATAGGAGTCACAGACGAGCGAACGTCGACGCTGTCGGTTGTGGACAATGGAGAAGAACGAAGCGGTATTTTTTTACTTATCAGTGGTAGGCGAGTAATATTTGCAAAGTTTTTTCACAAAAAACACTAAGGTCAGGTCTCAATTTTTTAATGCGAGAAAGCTAGCTTTGGAGAAAAGCTGCTAGTTGAAATGAGGCTTTTGGTCTGGCTTTTGGCTTTTGGGAGCCATAAGCCACATCCAAAAGCTGAACCAAACACTCCCTGAATTGGTTTCTCCCCCCTCAAAGCTCTTTTATTTGGATTTTTAGTGAATTCTTGAATCTAGTTTGAGAGGAAGTTTGTGTTGGTTTGAGACGTAGGAGGCACTCCTAAAATAATTATCACCAGTATGTATGGCTGATTCATCTCAAACTCTAGATTTGAGTAGTTTGAACGTGTTTGAGAAAGTCCCATTTCAATTTGAAATTTTTATATATTTTTGAGGGCTTGACCGTTTGGAGCTAAAACTTTTGGAATACTCTTGAATTCTCTCTATCTTCTTGTCTGCAAATTTCCATGTTGATTTGTGAAGTTTTGATCGAGTGACATTACCGGTGCAGGGTGAGTGGCATTGTTGGACCCTAGCACCGCTAGCAACACTATCTTTCTGGCCCGAGAGGATCTAAATTGTCCCTTCCTAGACTTTCCAGTGTCTGATTTGAGTTCTGTTTGTTTTGATAATTTGATACTCTTCTCAGGAACTTGTTCACGCCATTCAACCATTAAATGGTCGAGGTTTTCTTGGTTTTGGACCCTTTGTAGAGTATTGGTGTTTTGAAGGTTTAGGCTAAATTTTGGAAATCAAGCCAAAATTACTTAAGTGCAAATATGTCTATGGTCCTTCATATATTACTTTAATTTAGTGCTAAATTGATATCGATTAGGTATGAAATTTATGTATTAATATTATAAATATATATTCATAGTTTTTATAGCTCACAAGTTAAAAGAGTCAACTATCTAGCTCATTACATTCGCAATCAAGCCAAGCTAGTTCATTTAGCTTATTAGGGAGCCTGCTTGCTTCACTGGACCAAGCCGAGCTGACTTGATATCCAATCCATGATATTAGAGTGCATGAATCACAAACTCAAAGATAGCTTCTTGGTCCGAAATAAAAATACTAATCTCATTGACACTATCGTAATAGCCTTCAGCAACATACAAAACTACGATGCTAAGATTTAAATTCAAGACCTATAGCTTCTCACATTCCCTTTTTACCACTATACATACTAGAGTCGTTCGGACTGGAAACAAGTTATCTTCCTTTTATTTTAAGTTTAGAAGAAACTTTAGCATCGCTTAGTGGCAAAAAAAGAAAAGAAAAAAAGGTACTGAATGCCATCCTTTAGCGCTAGGACTAAAGTGTTTGAAGCTTTAGCATCAGTTTTTAACACCAACTGATACTAATGTTTGTTTAAGACTATATCTATTATTAAGCAATACTAAATCTTATTTTGTTAGCGGTTCTAGTTGAACAGACACATTAGGGTCCATTAGGCATGCAGCCTGGTACGTGCTGATCAGGTGGCTGTACAGAGCTAGAGAGCTCTGGTCAATGGCCACTTAATCGATCCGTACAGGAGGCGAATAATCTGCCTGAGGCTGATGTCCGTCCGCCTCATGAGTCACGTCCTCAGCTACATACAGACCCGACTAAGGGTTGACGACTGTTTGCAGAAGTTCAACACACCTGACCTCAGAGGTAACGACTGTCGATGAACATGGATTTCCCTTCTTCTGGATTAAAAAAAAGACGGTCCAGTTTGACTTTGATCGCTATCTAATTTGTGTGCGGCGTTCAGCTTCAATCACATAGATGCAAAGATGCTGCTGCATGCACTCTAAATAGCTATCTAAGAGCATCTCTAAGAGACTAGCTAAATAGCTTGTCAAGCTAAATTTGAGCTACTTAATAGCAATATAGCTCTCCAACAGGCTAGCCATTTAACTTGACAAGCTATCTGGCTCTCTAAATTGACTTCCTCACTATCCAAATTTGGCTAGCAAATCTCGCAAGCCAAGCTAACTTACATGTTGGAGAGTCTGTTGGAATGATATGTTATATTTAGAGTATAATCTTTATATAGTGATAAATAAAGAGTCAAATAGAGAGTAAAAAATAAAGAGTCTTTTGGAGATGCTCTTATGCCCTATTTGTTTCAGTTTTTTTTATCTTGTGACTATCAAAAATTGTTGTAGACTCTCAAACTTTTAGCTTTTTAGTCAGCTTTTTAAAAAACGATTTAGTAAAAATCATCAACATAAACATATAACCGATTAAACTGTTGTAATAGTAGAAATCTATCACTTTCTAAATTGTGAACTCTATAGACATCTTCGTCTTTCTCGCATGTAATCTCAACAATACTGGTTAGAAAAAACTGGTTAGAATTAGAAAGATGGACGTTGTGCATTGGCCCCGGATCCGGATTGCACAAGGACAGGATGGGGAGCCACATACTGTGGAGTGGCAGACAAAGCGGGCACTACATGCACGAGCACGACGCACCTACATGTGGAAGCCTAGCTTTCCCGAGTCTACTGTACATGTCACTACCGCAGACTAAAGATTGAATTCTTGCTTCTGCCGTTTTCTGAAACACGAATCAAGGACAGCTTCCTCTTCCTCAGAGAAAAAAAAACCCTTGATCGCTGCGGGGCTAAAGATTGAATTCTTGCTTCTGCCGCACGAGCCCTTTGTTTTCCAGCATCAATTCAGATTGAAAGGGACTAGTCACAAGCATATAGAGGATCGACGAAGTTCAGGCACAACTTTTTTTCGACCAAATTGAAGAAGAAGAAAAAAAAAAAACGTAGAACTAACAACAGTGTCTGCTAAAGTATCATTTCTAAGTTAAATGTGAATGGAATGGAAGCAGACAACCGACTTGCATGCCATGTTTTGGAAGTTCCCAAAAGGGAGGTTCACTTCTGTGCAACAGCATTTGGCTACCAAGTGTGGATGTGGTCGATCTTCTGCATACATGCCTCCTCTCAAGAACTGTCTTCGCATTGACTCTACCAAAACTCCAGCCTACAAGAATATATTAACAAGCAGCGGATGAAAGATTCAGTAAATGGTCGGTGCAGGTAGTTCAGGTTACAATAATGCTTCCATTTACAACCCTTGTAGCGGATGAAACAAATAACCACGACAAAATCTCGCTCATTGAAAAATGAGACGATATATCGCTTTGTCGAGCAATGTAAAAATGAGACAACGTGCTCTTTAGTTAGGCAGTACCGGGCCGTTCTCCACATTTTGCTCAGAGCAGAGCCCCGGACACCGATCAACAGTCAAGAGTCGAGATGGGGTCGGCGTCGGCATGATGGGTCCAGCTGGGTCTATGAAATGTGGGCCTGATGGCAATTTTACGAACCTGTTTTTTTTTGCTGATGGCAAATATCAGAATCTCTCGTTCCACGGTCGCCATCCCTCGTCGTCCGTCGCGGGCTCGTGCCGTGCCCGTTCTACTGCCGCTATCCATTCTCCGAGGTTCGCTCCTCCCTGTCCCTCCTCCTTCACTCACTCTCGCAGTGCGACCTGAGTCCGAGATCTCTCCCCAGCCCTTCGCCTTCTCTGTTTCCCCCCACTTCTTTTGAGGAACCTTTTCTCTATTTTGAAGTTCTGAATCCCGCCCTCTTTTTTTTTTTTTTCGTTTGATGCGCGGATACCTGGATGCCAATCCAGGCTCCGTGATGGCGTTAGCAGTTAGCACTGACATTGTTCAGTTTTGGGTACGAATAATACAACATGGTGCTCAGGGTTAGTGCTAACTTATCTTCTTGTGCTAGCGACAAACCATAGTTAGATTGGGCTCCTTGCTGCACTCCAAACAATCAGGGTAGAATCACATAATTCTCGAGACTGACTGATGGAATGCATTCCCTTTCCCTAAAACCTATACCTGTCTGCCATATAGGAGAATGAGTAGAAAAGAACTGCTCCATCAGATCCCCTTTCTCAATCTCATTTTTTATTAATATAATCGTCAGCTCCCTGCTTGGTTTGTTTTATATATTTATATAAAAAATAAAGGCCAGCTACAAGTATAGTAAAAACACTAGGCCTCATGTACCGCCTATGATTCCATAGGCTGTGGAAAATGAGTAAATGGCATTCACAAACCCTGCTAGCTTAATCGATCAGCGTGGAGGGAGCTCCCCTTCGAGGAATGACGAGAATAATGCCAATGCCCTGCGAGGCTGGTAGTATGGCACCATGTGCCCAGCTCCTCTGACCGTCGCGAAGACCAGCCCTTTATACCCAATGACGTAGCCAGCAACCTGCCGATTAGTTAAGAGTTAGGAAAATGTTGCTATTTTGTCCACAGCTATTGCTAGACGGGATAATGCGTTCACGATGTTTTTGGCATGCACACTCTTTTGCAGCAATTGTGTGCCGGCTATAACCAATTTATGTTAATTGCGTGGGTATAACCAGTTTATCTTCAAACTTCCATTTTATGTTTTAATAGTTTAGTAGCCCCACTATCAAATCGCTTCGGGGGACTAGTGATCATCACAAGATCAGTCAAGCAACTTGATGAATCATCCTTCTGTTTTTGCTCTTTTTAGGAAACACATATACAACTTGATCCAAAGGATTCTGGTGTCATGATGAATGCTGATATTCAATCTTTCATCTGATGAACAGTGGGCTATGTACCTCATTGTCGACGCGCCATGGACGCCAAGCTGCTTCTATAGGAAGCCCAAGATTGTCCAGCACATATTGTGTTGAAATGAATGAACACACTGCATCCATATCACCACTGGTACAAAAGGGCATAGTTTAAGTCATGTTATGATGTAGCGCACTGAGCAAGGTATTTTGACACACATAAATCTGAACATATGTACCTGTACAGCCATATTCTCATGCCACTTGAAATGAGTTTCTTGATTGATGGCAGCATTGTCTCTGGTGAATCTTTCCAGTTATCAAATATCTGCTGACTGCTTGAAGGAAACATTAACATAGAAATTAATCATATACATGTTGTACTGTTGACTTCCCCCTAGTGCTAATTGCTAATCTAGTAAGAGATTTACTTGAGGCTGAACGAATTCTCAACAGTTAAACTTGTTTATACATGACTGAGTATGCAGCATGTGATAGCCATATTGGCACTCGATAGAAACAATCAAGGATGAGTCGGGATACATGCATCTTGGTGCATACTCAATCTTATAGATATGCAGTGCATGTGACCTAAGCCCCTAGGGGCACCTTTTGGTTAAATTTCTTATGGTTTCAAATAGTTGACTGCTGGACAGGCACAATATAGGTTTGAGAATACAGGGATTTGTGGCTTTGTGTTGTAAGGGTTCTTGGCTCCTTTTCTTTTTAATACAAACTACAAAGATACACAGCCGGCTACCCTCTAGTGTGTTTGAGAAAACAAAAGAATATAAGCTTGAGTGGCATTGTGCCTTTTTTAGTGTTGACTTAACGATACCTTTTTGCATAGAACATGTTGTGCTAATGGAATAATTCTTGGCAATCGTGGTTCACATACTCTTTGATGGTTAACTGGAAGAGGCTGTTGCTACCTTTTTAGAATTAATGTTATTGAGAAGTGAGTGATGAAAAGATATATAAGTATTCTGTTCCTTCAGATTATATAAGTAATTGTTTGTACATAAAGCACCTACCTTTTTCATATTGCTTTAGGAAAGGTCACACAAGAGATATGGTCTGACGTTGCACATAAATTTGAGGGAAATGTGATATTCAGATATTCAATATACATACCTACAGTCCATCCATGGGTAGCCTAACCCTGTTGTGTTTGCATGGAGTGCCCTTTGGACCTCAGGACGATTTAGGTAAGAGGAGACGTAGTGGTTTGTGCATGGATCACCAAACACTAACTGAAATAGTAAACAAAAAGTTCCAGTATACCAAAATTTCATATAGAAATGGAAGTTAAAACATCTGTCAATCTGTGAAATTTATGTACGATGTTGTATACCGAGTCACTTGATTTAGAAGGGTTTGAGGCATCTTGGCATATTGGTGCATAGATGTCATAGTCATCAATATTTCCTTTTTCTTGGGTGGCTAAGTCCATGGCATTTTGGCAGTCTTCAGTGTATGTCCCATTAAAGCCACACTTATCCTTGACGGCTTTATAAGATTTTCCCGAAATCATAGCATGCATCCAATAGTAGTCATATGATGCTCTTAGAGTCAAATTATCATCCAAGTCTGCATTTCCAATCTGATGAAGTTTACAGTGTTACCATTGATGAGAAATTTACCAAATTACAAGTTTCAATTTAGTTGACTGAAAACTCACCGCAACACCTTTAAGCTTGATACCAGTTACATTGGTGGCTCTATTCTTAGAGAGAATCAGATTTGCAAGTTCTGGTATATAGTGACCTGCATAGCTCTCACCAGTTATGAAGAAATCACGGTCCTGATATTCAGGAAATTTCTCTAGCCAAGTAATAAGAAAGGTATATGCATCATCTGTTGTTCTTTGGTCACCAGTGTTATCGTAATCTGATGTAGTGTTTGAATATGAGTATCCAACACCAGCTGGGATCTCAATGAACAACATGTTGGCCACTGCATTCATGAATGGAAAATGGAATATCAGTTGACTCCATTCTTTTGAAATTATAGTTTACTTTAGTTGTCCTAAGCTTTATTTTTTACCAAGTTTATAGAAAAAATGTATTGACATTTATAGTATTAAATTAGTTTCATTAAATTCTCTATGAAAATGTCTTGGCAGTGAATTTATTTGAACTTGTAGATGTTAATATATTTTTTCTAAAAACATGATCAAAGTTCGAACAAACTATTATTTGCAGCGGAGGAAGTAACTATTAATCCAGTAAAGATTAAAGCGGATTTTACTTCTGTTCCATGCATGCCTTTTCTTGTACAGTGTCTTGTTGTCACTATGAACAGAGAAAGGTCCAAGTTCAACCATGGCCCCAGATCCAAAGGATGAACAGCCAGGCCCTGCAGATACAGACATACAGTAAGTATTTCACCTTATTCTTTGCAAAGTAGGTGTCTTGCTGTAGCATTGCAGACATGGATGATGTATGCTCGAGAATTATGTACGTGCTTTTTCCAGTTGTTCCTTGACCCTCATTATAGCAAGCAAAAACCTAAAAAGAATTATAACAGCATGTTGCAGAAGTAATTCTACCTGACATATGAACTGCCCTTGTTTATGCAGTAAAATTTGCTACGAATTGCAATGAACATAGTTAGCTGCATACCTCCATTCAGCCATAGGACAAGAGGTTTGTTTGAAGGATCTTGAGGAGCCTCAACAAAATAGTAGAACAAAGCCCTTCCAGCCTTGGCATCCACAGTCACATATCCTGCATATTGGTCAAACTCTGCTACCCCTGTTTGCCCAGGCATACATACGATCTTATCCTGCTCCCGTTGATTGCTTGTTGAGCCTCTATGCACTGATGGACTGGTTCCGTTCTTGGGAGTTGAATCTTGTTTTCCTTGAACATATTTCCTTGATATTCTCAATTGGTTGAACTCAAGAGGCTGCTTGGCCTGGTTTCTAGTGTCAGCGTTTGCAACACTGAAGTAGAACAAGGACCAAAGTACCAGGAGGCCTCTTTTCATCTTGATAGGTTGCGTGTGCATGGGTGTTTGGTGTCTTGGGCTAGGTTGCCATTGGTGAATCTTTATTTATAGAGGGGACATTCTGTTTTCAGTAAAGTTGAAGAGTCCTCCAAGGAAACCATAACATGATTCTTTGCCTTTTTCCATGCAAGTTGGACTTAAAGCTCTTAATATTCCATTTCAATTGGCATCTAATTTGTAATGGCAATGCCATTCATTGAAAATTTTTAGTTCCTTTTGGGGACTGCGACCTAACAAAGTCAGCAAAATTCCTAGAAAGATGCAATAGTCATCTCTGGTTCAATTATATCACTCTATGGGAAAGAAAAGGAAAAGGTAAGCAAATCAGATTGAGGATGCCTCATCCATGGCAACATTGATTAAGTGTACTGTGTGCATATTGATCTTTTCACTTTATTTTGCTACATCCTCATAAGCTTCTTGTTTACTCAATTGTTTTCTGCCAAGATTCCCAGGCATCTTTACTTTGATGTGCTTTCCTTCTGTTCTGTGGCCTGTAGTCCAAACAAAGGGGTTGCACTTGCATCCGTTTCTTCTTCTGACTGCCTTTTAACAGGAGTGCTGTAAACTGTAAAAGCACATTTAAATAAAAAAATCATTTGATAATCCCGCAAGCCCTGAGAGCTGGATGAGGTTATTATCCTAGATACTTTTGTTGTTTCCTAGTTTCTGTGTGGTTTGGCTTGTTATTCTATTAAATTCGGGCTCTACTTTGTTGATAAAAAGCTGTGGAATTTAATTAGGGTTCATGAATTCTTTTTCACTCCTGTTTTCAATTGGTTTAAGTAAAGCTAATCACAATGATGTTGCAACAAATTGCTAAGTCAACATGTTGATACCCACTACTCAGAGGTGGCTTATTGATAGCATCTGGTCAGTGCCATTCACTGTATTGAAGCAACGACAGTTGACATCTTGTCATTTCCACTTCAATGAACTTAAATGTTGCTTCCTTCTTGTATATATATCTTTGAAAGAATTAATTGATTAACCTTCCAATGATGTGCACACATTCCATTTTGTTCTTGTGGTGTGGCTGTCAAGCAACCTGCCCTTTCATCTGGAACTTTCCTGAAGAAAAGGAAGATTCCAAACTTGAGCTATGAGCATAGAACAACTATTTTCAGAAAACTGCCATTGACTGTTGACAATAGTCCCTCTTCAGGAAAAGGAAACCTGAAAAATAAAATGTTTTAGGAAAGGGATATAGTCTCCTGGTGACATTTTTCTTTCTGGTTATGTCAAAATTCATAACATCTGCTATGCTGTCTTTGAATAGACCATCTCTTGGCTTAAATCCGTGTGGGCATCATATAACCATTGTATTGGTGCATTTCAATCTTTCTTTCCGGTTGGTGGTCATGCAAGGAGTGGACTCACTCTTTTGGACTTAGAGTTGAAAAACGAAGTGATGGGACAGGAAGAATCAACTTTAGAAGGGAATCCCACTTTCTAGTAGTGCACATATGCAAAATACCTTCTCAGACAACACATATTGTCAAAGAGAAGTGAACGAGGAAAAAAGATGTAAATAGAGCAAGGCTACAAAGGCAGCAAGGAATATTTCCCCCTGTTAGTATTCTGGTCCCTTATGAGTTCATTGCTTACAATTACGAATAAAGAAAAACTCATAGAATCATGTCTAGTTTAACTCTGCAAAAAAAATCATCTTCTAGTGGCCATGCAAAAAGGATTCCCCAACACCAATAGGGGCAATCTCAACTATTTCTTTTTTTGGTCCATTTGACTTCTGTAGATTGTAGATTGGGAAGGAACCTGCCTATACTTTTCTTGAGCAAACCAAGGCGCCCTCTGCTGTTTGATTGGTTGAAATATAGTATACTTGCTTACATTGAGATTATTACAAAGAACCAACACTGCGTTCCGAATCATTCAATTTCTACAAAATATCCAACCTAAACAATTCTGATGAAATACTTGTATTGAAATGGTTGCATTTTTTTGTCGCAGATACTGTAATACCCCGTCCACTCTCGGACTGGCGGTACTTACTCCTGACAGCCCTCTAGGATCAAAGACCATTCCCACATACCAACACGAGTCTTTTGTGCGCACTTTGTCCTCACAATGCGCACCAAAGAAAACTTCCCAGTCGGTCACCATCCCAAATTGCTTCAAGCCAAGCACACTTAACTTGAAGGTTCTTTCGAGATAGACTTTCAAAAAAGAAGATAAAACTTGTTGATACGAGTACTCTATTAATTCTATTAAGAGTACTCTATTAATTCTATTAATCTTGGCTTAATAGAATTAATAGAGTCCCTGCTAGCTAGATAGCTGTAGTGCTGTTTTGTAGCAGTATTTTTTTGTCATGGATGAGTTCATTTATGCTTGTTACTGGCCGTCGTAGGGGGGCCCCCCCTATCTGTATCTTGGGGTCCTATTGTACCTTTTTCTCCTTAATATATATTCGCGCAGTTCTCTTGCGCTTTCGAGAAAAAGAATTAATAGAGTACTCGTATCAACATCTTCTTTTAAAAACCAGCCTGAAATTCACTCCTACAGGGAGTCAAACCTAGGACCTAAGGTGTGCTACTCAGATCATTTAACCAGCTCAGCCAGAGGCCCTTTCACTGGATAAGAGGGACTAGCTACTTAATTTTTGTACTTGGTGCACTAAGGTCTCCCTCACTGCTTTATTTTTTCTAACAAACACTTGTCTATCTTTCATTTGTTAGAAACAACAAAAGAGTAGAGGCTTGTGAAGTTTCAATCACTCAGGTGGCAACTTTATACCGAGGCATGCTGCTTTTGGGGTTCAGAAGCATCCCAGCAGAACGACACATAGATATTGGATTCATCGATGAGGCCCTTCTCACTGTTAGCTGCTTCTACTGCAGTTCTACCGAATCTTGTGTATGTTCCATTAAAGCCTCAATTTTCATGGACTGCGGTATGAGTTTCTTTGGAGATCATAGCATGTGTCCAGTAGTAATCGATGATTGCTCTTGTGGTTGTGTCTCATCCACGTTAAGGTTTTACATACTAAACCAATTAAGGTTTTACTGGTTGGGAGTGGGAGTCTTAAAATTAAAGCCTGTTGTGCTCAACAAAGTATCTACTTTGGGCATTGTACTTAGGTCAGTTGGCCTAACAATCTGTAGAATTGTGCCCTGTTTATATAAGAAAATAATAGCCAGCTCCTTTTCCATTTCAACATGTTAAGGTTGATACTAGGTATGATAGACCGTCAGTTTCCGTTGTCCTTTCTGTCCCCCTTTGGGCAAGCAACTACAATCAACAATGGATTCTTCCAATAAATGGCTGTGGATGTTTTGTAGTATTTGCTAGGCCACTAGCAGGAAAGAAAAAAACTACTGTATGGCGCTGATCTGTAGTAAGTTCCAACTGTTTTTTAATTTTGAACCTTGAAACCATGCTTGTATCAAATGGATGGTCAGGGAAACTACTTTTTGGTGGACTAAACAAGATCAAATAAAACAGCAGGCAAGCAAAGTATAGAAGCACATGTTGAAGTGTATAAGTGGATCGGCTATCTTCTCCCATCAGGTTAAGCTTTTGGATTGAACCGGTTAGTATGTTCACTCTAACATGATATCAAGGCTAGAGGTCTCGAGTTTGAATCCTGACAGAGGTTTTATTTGTGTCTCCACCCATTTATTTTCACGTTGGCGCTTTTCTCTCTGGCTGCACACGAGTGAGGGTGTTGAAGTGTATAAGTGGATTGACTAACTTTTTCCATCAAATTAAGTTTTTGGGTTGGACTGGTTAGTACGTCCACTCTAACAACACACTTGTGTGCTGGAACTGAAAAGGCAAAATAAACCACATACCAATTGGTTAGTAGGTTTCTTTACCTCCATTGAGCCACATGACCAATGATTTGGTAGATGGATCTTCAGCAGCCTCTGCGAAGTAGTCAAAGAGGGCCTTTCCAGATGTTGCATCAACCGTGACATAGCCGGCATACTGATCAAAGGCAGCCTTCTCGGGCTGCCCAGGAAGCTCGCTGATATTATCAGCTTTCTTCAACCCATCTTGCAGGATATATTGGATGATCCATGCTCCAACTTCTAAGTATTCCATTGTCTAGACGATCATGTTGCGTCTCCATTCTTGACCTTGAAAACTCCTGCAATCGGCAAGCCTCGTTAGGTGACATTTGTGCGAGCACAAGGCAGAACAATTGGATGACAGATGCATCTCTTCTGAGCTTGGAGACTAAAGGAGAATGCCTATGGGAAGAATTGTGCATTGCTGTTGCTGTTTGTTTGGCCTACTCTGGATGGGTCACAAGGTTCTTATATAGAGGGGACCATAACATTGTCTTGTTGGGGTTCTTTGATTAGAAATTGATACACTGGAATACTGGATCATGAAGGATATGACTAAACAACAACCATGAGGCAATAGATGATACTTAAATGCATTGTGTAGCGTCTTGATTGTTTAAATCTTGTGTTCCAAAATTTAATACCTTGCTCGATTAGTTGGGTTCATCCAGTGGTAAAACTAAGGTATATATAGATGTATAAAAATATAAGTCGGTTTGCTTGCAAGCTGCCAACGTGTGTTATCAGCCAATACTTTGGTACTCTGAAGTTCATTGTGATGTGACTGTGCTGCATCTGTTCCATCCAAGCACAAAAGGGGGAACGGGGATCTACACGGAGGACTGATTTTGCAGGTAACTGTATCATTAGGTATGCATCACCGCTCTTATTTCCTAGCGCTTAAACTTCTCTGCTAATGCATTTTGCAGCATCTGTCAAGCAAGCAAGAAGTGGTCATAGCTAGCGACCGAAATATCTGGAATCTGTGTTGTTAATTGAAGAGCATATAAAAGTCATAAGAGCGATTGGCCTTGCATCAACGATTGGTTCATAGCTGCATTCTCGCTGGAAGAAGATTGGAATGCTGTCGCTGGAAGACGAGTAAAAGATGAAAAATCCAGCTATGGCTATAAGATTGAAATGCGCCCCAAAGTGACCACAATAAAAATCTTTCAAAATCACCTCTGCAGTAAAGGAAAAGCATCAGACTTAAAATATGGTATGTACAAGATCTCTACACAGTTTACGTATAAGGTTTTTACCTCATAATAATCTGTCATAAGATTTCTAGACTGCTACCTTGTATTGTAGGTGTCGGTACCTGAAACTAGGGTACCCCTGCTACTGTACAAAGACAAAGAACCCGCGCGGCTATTCCTTAGTCGCGTGGTAGAAGTGCTGTGTATGGGACCAAGCCACGACTCGCCCCAATCTCAGGCGGCTATTCTGGGTCCACAGCAGCGCCTGACTCCACCACATGGGCGGGTCCGAAGCCGCCACGTGTCCAGAGAAGGTGGCATACTCCAAAGCATCAACAATGAATCCGGACCCCACGGAAGAGCGCCGGACCCCCGGATATATAGTCCGGACACCCAAGGTTGGTCCCGGACCTCCATGTGTGCAAGCCGGACCCCTGGGATGGGAGCCGGACCCCCTCCCCCCGTATGGGGTCTGGGCCGTCCACAGTGGGGTCCCAAGGTCCTAGGACAGAACATACACGGGTCTTGAACAGGACCCAGGCGGGGGTCCGGTACCGACACGTGTCCAGACCTAGTCTGGTGCGGACCTGTCCACATACGCTTCTGCTCCCCGCCCAGGCGGAGACCCGATCTGCCACGTGGCCTACTGCGCGTGACGTAAGCCAACGGGCGGGGCCTGACGTAAGACCTCTAGGTTACGCGGCCCCTGCATTTATTGCAGATAAGGCGCGCCGCCTGTCCATTCCACTGATAGGCGGTGTGCCGCCTCCGCATTTATTGAGACCTGTCTATTCCGTTGGCAGGCGGCGACCTGTCCATTCCACTGGCAAGCAGTGTGTCGCCTCAACATTTAATGAGACCTGTCCATTCCGCTGGCAGGTGGCATGCCTGTCCATTCCATTGGCAGGCGACATGCCCATGCTGCCGCGCGCACTATACTCATCATTACTCGCACGTCACCAAGGAAGCTGCCGCCGCATATCAATACTGCGCGAGCTGCGGACAACATGGGCCGGGAGATTGCGTAGACGTCACCTGCATTAGTTATTCTAGGTATTCCTTCCATTATGTTCCTGGACCCACATGTTGGGGCTCAACATCCTTGTATGTGCCTCTCTTAAGCTATAAAAGGGAAGGCACACAACGTTACAAGGCAGGTTCACACAGACCAACTTAGACCCTCAGGAAGTTCTCTAGCTCTTAAGCTCAAGTACTCAGACACGCAGTACAACACACAGTGGAGTAGGGTTTTACGCTCCGGCGGCCTGAATCACTCTAAACTCTCGTGTCCTCGCGTGTTCATCCACCAATCCACGTAGCAGGCAAACCGCTAAGGTCCCTCCTCATCTTAGGATTTAGGGCGGGTGTGTTCCGTCACCCGGCCGGAGAATTTCCTCTTCGACATTTGGCGCGCCAGGTAGGGGCCTTGGCTTTAGGTTTTTCGCCTGTTTTTCTGCTCGACACCATGGTCTAGATCGTCGAGCACCACGACATCATTCCTGAGGACTTCCCGATGGAGGAAGAGGCTGCATCTTCCACGCCACGGGCCTCCAACCGCCCTGCGCCTGGTGCTGCTGCTGTGCGCTCTGCGCGGCAGCACACTCCTGCGCAGACATCCAGAGCGTCAAGGGCTGCGTCTGGGGCCTTGTCTGCATCCAGGGAGTTGCTACGCCACCCTCCTAGCTCCATGGCCTCGCTGGGGGCCATGAAGTAGTGGCGTGACGATGTCGACCGTCTGCTCGGCATGGCGCATTCTGGCTCAGCCAGGCCCAGGCCTCGGTCATCCCGGTGTCAACACGAGGCGTCGGCGTCAGTGCGCTCACCCTCGGTGAAGGCCGCACCGACTGAGGATCGGTGAAGGCCGCACCGACTGAGGACCTGCGCGCGGAGCTTAACCGCAGGCGTGCGGGAGAGGACACTCCAGTCTCTCTAGAGAGGCCTGATGACCTGCGGGCAGAACTCAACTGCAGGCGTGCGGGCGAGGATGCCTGTGTCTCTCTGGAGAGGGCGCGTGAGCGCCGATAGAACATCGAGGGTCGCAACCTCGACCTAGACTTCACCGCGGTAGCGCCGCAAACTCCAAGGGGTGCCCGAATTCAGACGGGTGTCCCGTTGGCCGGCGTAGGCTGCGCCGCACTAGCGGATCATCTCCACGCGGTGACTTGGCCATCCAAGTTCCGGCCACACCTGCCGGAAAAGTACGACGGTACGTCAAACCCATCGGAATTCTTGCAGGTATACGTCACTGCTATTACGGCAGTAGGTGGAGACACTGCCGTAATGGCAACATATTTCCATGTAGCCTTGTCTGGGCCAGCCCGGACCTGGCTCATGAACCTCGCCCCAGGATCGATCTACTCCTGGGAAGAGCTCTGTGCGCGGTTCACAGCGAACTTCGCCAGTGCTTATCAGCAGCATGGCGTGGAGGCTCACCTCCATGCAGTGAGGCAGGAACCCGGGGAAACTCTCCGGGCTTTCATCTCCCGCTTCACTAAGGTACGAGGCACTATACCTCGTATCTCCAATGCTTCCATCATCACCGCTTTCCGCCAGGGGGTACGTGATGAGAAGATGCTGGAGAAGTTGGCCACGCACGACGTGGAAACTGTCACCACACTCTTCGCTCTGGCCGACAAGTGTGCCAGAGCTGCCGAGGGCCGTGCATGGCACTCGGCACCACAAACCGGGGTTGCCCAGACGAGTGGCCTAGGTGCCGTTGCCTAGGACAGCAAAAAGAAGAAGAACCGTGACCACGAGAGGTCGCAGTCTGCTGCTTCGATCGTCATAGCTGCGAGTGGAGGCCAGAACGAGCGCAACAAGCGCCCACGGCCATAGAGGGACAACAGCGGCTCATGCCCTGTGCACCCCAACAATCGCCACAGCGCCGCGGAGTGCCGCGAGATCATCAAGCTCGCGAAGCGCGTCAGTGAGTGGCGCGAGCAGACTTCCAAGGATGGCTCCCCACCTCGTCGCCGGCCTGGCAAGGAGAGGGTCGACGACGGTGATGTGGCCGCGGGAGAACGGGACCTCAGGTATCAGTCACCCGAGGGGGTCCTCAAGGACGTCTTCACTGGAGACTCCGACTCCGGTGGCGAGAGCGACCGCCGCAAGAAGCTGTACGTTATGTACGGCGGGAGCTGGGAGCTCGCCTCCCGCAAGAACGTCAAGTCCCTGCGTCGCGAGGTCCTATCGGCGACCCCAAGGGTCCCGAAGGCTACTCCACACCAGCGGTGGAGGAGCACTACTATCTCCTTCGGGGCATCCGACTGCCCCGATGAAAGGGAAATAGGGTCAAACCTTTTCCTAAATGATTTTGGTGGTTGAATTTCCCAACACAAAACAAATTGGACTAACTAGTTTGCTCTAGAGTATATGTTCTACAGGTGCCAAAGGCTCACATCCAACCAATACAAAGTCAAAAGAAAGGGCTCAAAAGATAGGAGCAAAGGAAACCGAAGTAGTCCCTGGTCTGGCGCACCGGACTGTCCGGTGTGCCACCAGACAGTGTCCGGTACACTAGGGAGAATCGACCTCAAACTCTTCAGCTTCGGGTTTCTCAGGCGCAGCTCCGCTATAATTCACCGGACTGTCCGGTGTGCCAGCGGAGCAACGGTCATCTGCGCGCAACGGTCGACTCTGCAAAGTAAACAGTGCAAATCAGATGTCAGAGCAGACGGTCAGAGGGGCACCGGACTGTCCGGTGCCACATGAGGACAAAACCTCCAACGGTCAACCAGCTCCAACCCTAATGAAGAGGATGACGTGGCGGCACACCGGACACTGTCCGATGCGCCCATTGCTAGCAGCTTTCTCAACGGCTACATTTTGGATGGTGGCTATAAATACCACCCCAACCAGCCACTTCAAAGTGTGGGAGCCCAAGCAACATTCCAAGTCATCTAGTTGACATATTCAAGCCCTCCCAACCACCTCTATTCATTGATCCATTTTATACACAAGATTTAGACCACTACAATCAACACAAGTGCCACAAAAGAGAGAGCAAGCAAAAGAGAGCTACTCATTTGAGTTTAGCGCTAGTGCCTTGTGAGATTCATTGAGAGATAGTGTGTGCTACATCTTTGTGTTCATTTGCGCGTGGAGTTTTGACTCCCATTGAACTTCCTCCAAAGTTTTAGAGGCTTGTAAAGCTAGCAAGAGACACCAAAGAGTGTGGTGATCCTTGCGGGGTCTTGAGTGATCCTTGAGAAGAAGAAGAGCTCGTCGGTCTTGTGTGATTAGTGGAGAGAGGGAAAGGGTTGAAAGAGACCCGTCCTTAGTGGACTCCTCAATGGGGACTAGGCCTTCGAGGGCCGAACCTCGGTAAAACAAATCCTCATGTCTCTTGTGTTCATTACTTGTGATTTGTTTGCTTTTCCCTCACTCTAAGTTTTATTGCACTACTCTTTGCTAAACATTAGTTGGTGTTGCTTCAAGTTAAATTCTCTTTTAGTAAAGCAACACCGTGCAAGAAAGAACTTGTGCTATTGCTCTTCTTATCTAAGCCCTCTTGCTTTATTCTCATAGACTCTTTATATTGTATCGCTCAATTAGTAAATAGGAATGCCTTACTTAAGGACTAAGTAGAAAAGCTAAAATTTGAAAATCTAGCTTTTAAAGAAAAATATGATATGCTTCTATGTTCTCATGAAAATCTTATGGATGATCATATCATATTAAATATTGCTCATGAGGTTGTGATAGAAAACTTAAAATCCCAACAACCTCACTCATGCACATGTATTCAAATTGAAACTACATTACCATGTGCTAATGTTTGTTGTCCGTCGACAAGCAAATCTTCCTTTGAGCTAGATTTGCAGGAACGAAAGATGATACATATCAAAAGCTCAAAGAAGAAAATGAGAGGCTTAAAATGAGCTTGACACAACTAAAAGGGAAGTGCATTGCTCAACTTTCTCAAGATAACCGTGATCACATGGTGAATAAGCTTGAGACGGGAACAACCGTGGCATGCACTAAATCCCTTGAAGAAAATGTCAAGGACTTGAGGATTGCCAAGAGGAAGGAACAAAAGATGAAAATCAATGTCTCCTCCAAAAGCCTCAACCACGCCTCCATAAAAGGTAACATCCAAGGTAATAATCAAGCCATACTTCACATTAAGAGAAGTAAGAAGTGTAGTGAATGCTTTGAAAAGGGGCACTCGATTAGGTCATGTCCCTATATTAAAAATGACTTGATTATTAACAAGGATGATAAACTTTGTTTTAAATGCTCAAAGAAGGGACACTTAATTAAGTCTTGTCCCTATTTAAAACAAAAAGGCATTATGTTAGAAAAGAAAATATCCACTAACCATGTAGCAAGCAAGAAACAAGGAAGGAAGAAATCTTTAAAGCTTAAAGATCGCCTATGCTACATATGCCGAAAGAAGGGACATCAATGCAAGGATTGTCCCATTGGTAACAATCCCACTCCTAGCTTGTCAATTAATTCTCATGTAATTAGGCAACCCAAAATTGCAACTTGTGCTAGAAAGGTAATGAGTTTACCTAGTACTAACACAAAGGACGTTTGGGTTTCTAGATTTTTGTTGACTAACCTTGATGGACCCATCAAGAGATAGGTACCAAAATATGCTTGACAAGCTTTGCAGGAGAAGGAAATGATATGAAGTTTTGGGGGTACTTGAGAGAGTCAATTCAATTAACTCAAGCTATCAATCTTCAATGATCTATATATCCAAGATTGACCCAAAGTTATTTAAAATCTATTATATTCAAAACTCATATCATCTCGGGAAAGATATTGATGTTGTAGGGAAATAAAGAATTACCCTGTGCAAGAAAGATCAAGACCTACAACATGGAGAAAAGCCAAAGGATGGTAACGCTTATGTTTTAAGTGTACGTATCTTAAATTGCCATTTCTCATGTGTCTTGTGTAGTCACTAGAAAAAGAAAGCACTTAAATTGTTTCAACTTATGCCACCATTCTTTGAAGGAATTCCTCTCACATGGTAGATTGCATATTCATCTCTTCTGTGCTATGACAATCTACATGCTTTAAATTATTGTAAGTACCTCATGGCATGTTTTTAGCTAGTCATTCTATTATTGCCATGATCTAGATATAAAGAGATATTCCATGTTCTTAAAAGAATAATGTGTCATGTAAGGAATTCAAATCCTCAGGACACTTATAAAAGGAAAATTCTCTCTATAACTAGAAGAGTGAGACTAATGCTTTTATCTAAGTAACCCAAGTAGTCTCACTTGTAGAGAATAAGTTTCTCTTTGGAAGTGAGTAATCTAACTCAAAAAGGAAAATCAATCCAATGTCTTATGTTGTTATGCTTCTTGCTTAAATTGGATATGATTCTTCTAACTTACATCACTCTCCATGTTATGAATTAGATTTGTTCCCATTATCTTAAGGAATTAACTATGCTTGTTTCATAAGTCAAAACTAAGCATATATCATGGAATAATCTAGTTCATATTATAAAGTTTCCATGCTTTAGTAATCCACTTTTCATTCCTTGTCAAAATGTTTACAAAAAGGGGAAACTTGTGCTTGTGTTACTAACCATGCATCTCTTGAGCTTACTTATGGAAATCTACAAAAGAGAAAGTGCATGTCTAAAGTCACAAGCCTCTAGGGTTACTCTTCACCCTAAGGGAGAAAGGTAAAAGCAAAGGTATGAGAACTCTCTTTCCCATCATTGGTTATTTGCTCAAAATTATGATATTCTATCTATGTGAAGAATAGATTCTTTATTGGACTCAAATTGACTGGGTGTACATTCAATCTCATTCTCATAAATGCACATGTCCATTAGAATCAAATTCATGCCTTTGCCATATATATATATATATGTTCTCATATTGACTTACTTCTAAGTAATGTTTACTAAATTCAACATGAAGAAGTAAAATTCCAATGATTGATCAAAATGTTTAAAAGGTGCATATTCCTCTTTCTCAATGAAATGCACTAATGTTAAGGATTTTACTTCATGTCTGTGTGACTTATGAATGATGAATTGTTTATATTTCCTAACTAAAGAAATCATCTTTCATCATATACTCTCTTGTGCTATTAACATCTTTCTTGAGTATTTTCAATAAGTTTAGAAAGAAAGACAGACAACTACAAAGGGAGGACACTCACATGAAAGAGAAGACATCAAGTACAACAACACCTACTTGGATAATAAGATCTTCTAAACAATCAATTGTGAGGTTGTGAGTATTCTAAATCCTTTCATACTGAAGAATACCAGGCTTAAGTTGTTTATTGCAAATTTTATGAGCCTTGATCAAGATGTATAATGTTTCTCCCTGTTTGTCTTTATAATAAATTCTTTCATTACCTGATGCATATCTTTAGAGGGAGTCTATTTCTATATCTTGATTATGTTGAGACTATCACTTTATCCTAGTAATCTCATATAGTCTCTTACATGAGAATAAGTTTCTCATGAAGTATGCTACTATATATCAATCCAACCTAGTTAAATCATGGCACTTTTATCAAGGATTGTAGCTTTCATTGCCAAAGTAGCATATTTACTGGATTCTCCTATTATTATTTAATGCATATGTTGTTCCTTTGATTGCATCCGTTATTTGTTTGATCATTGAATAAATTCAATTAACGCTTATGTTTCTTAGTGCCGTATATCTATCAATCTATATCTTTCTTGATATGCACTAAGTTACAAAGGAGAATTCATGATACATTTATGCAATGTGTGATCCATTCGATATATGCTAACAATGTTTTGGAGAAGGATCACTAGTTGTAGAAATCTCTATTGTGTAAAATACTTCCATATATTGTCTTGAATATAGGTCTTAAGTGATCAAGACCAAGGACAAAGCACAATGAAGAGAGCGTCACTATGTGAAGGTACAAAAGGGTAAAACTGCTTCCTCTCATTTACACATGTACCTAAATCTTCCTCTCTTATACATTCCTTGCATATCTTATACAAAAGGAAGAGAAAGCATGTCCATGCACTTGCCCTACTTCATACCTAGTTTAACCTCTCAAAAATCTCACTCCTGCATTAATGCATCTTTGTTAAAACTAGGTGAAGTGATTTTATTGTCAAAGAGCTTAAAGCTTAACCTTGTAACTAGGATAAGCTGCCTTTGTTCCAAAGGTGGATGGTCCTTAAGACTCTTTGAAATCCTTGTGGGTAAATGCTTGAGATGTTTATAACATGCTTTCATAAGTGCATAAACTATCATGAGCGTCACACTTATACTATAACACAATGCACTTCACATTCTGTATGATATAGCTATGTTCTCATTAACCTAATTATGTGCAATTGACATTTAAGGCCAAAATATGTATTTCTCACCATGCACATAATTAGAGGGAGCAATCTATATTATATAAAACTATGATTATGCTAAATTGATATATCTTTTGATCATATCTCTTTATGTCTATGACTAATTTATTTTCAAGTGTATTCTCATGCTTAGTCATAGAATTGAAAGGGAAATGGAGTATTCGGCAAAGACAACGCTTCCACTCAACTCCATCGGTATCATCCACTCTTTGCTGGTATTCCTCATGGTTCTCCACCTTGGTATAATCTTCTCTCATTTATTTGTTTGCCATTGGGGAGAACGTAAAAAGGCTTATATTTTACTCACAAGTATCCGTTTTTGACGATTAATGCCAAAGGGGGAGAAAGTATTAGCCCAAAGCAAAAGGACCGCATCACCCACCACGAATTTTAAAAATGAAGTTTTCAAATTGGTATATCTTATTGTGTTTAAAAAAGGGGAGAAAGTAGTATCTTCAAAAATTTCTAAAACCCTCTTGAACACTAAGAGGAGAATTTCATTGAGGGGGAGTTTTGTTTAAGTCAAAGAAAAAGCATTTGAAACAGGGGGAGAAAATTTCAAATCTTGAAAATGCTTCTTTCAATCTTATTCATGTACCTTTGACTATTTGCAAAAAGATTTTGAAAAGAATTTTACAAAGAATTTACAAAAACAAAACTAGTGGTGCAAGCGTGGTCCAAAACATTAAACAAGAAGAAAAGCAAACCATGCATATCTAGTAAAAGAAATAATATTGGTTTAACTCCAATCAACATTTGCACTTACTTTATGCAAACTAGTTCAATTCTGCACTTATATTTTTGCTTTGGTTTGTGTTGGCATCAATCACCAAAAAGGGGGAGATTGAAAGGGAAATAGGGTCAAACCTTTTCCTATATAATTTTGGTGGTTGAATTGCCCAACACAAAACAAATTGGACTAACTAGTTTGCTCTAGAGTATATGTTCTACAGGTGCCAAAGGCTCACATCAAACCAATACAAAGTCAAAAGAAAGGGCTCAAAAGATAGGAGCAAAGGAAACCAAAGTAGTCCCTGGTCTGGCGCACCGAACTGTCCAGTGTGCCACCGGACAGTGTTCGGTGCACCACCAGACAGTGTCCGGTGCACCAGGGAGAATCGACCTCAAACTCTTTAGCTCCGGGTTTCTCAGGCGCAGCTCCGCTATAATTCACCGGACTATCCGGTGGGCCACCGGACTGTCCGGTGTGCCAGCGGAGCAACGGTCATCTGCGCGCAACGGTAGACTCTGCAAAGTAAACAGTGCAAATCAGATGTCAGAGCAGACGGTCAGAGGGGCACCGGACTGTCCGGTGTCGCACCGGACTGTCCGGTGCCACATGAGGACAAAGCCTCCAACGGTCGACTAGCTCCAACCCTAACGAAGAGGATGACTTGGTGGCGCATCGGACACTATCCGGTGGCGCACCGGACACTATCCGGTGGCGCACCGGACTGTCCGGTGCACCCATCGCCAGCAGCGTTCTCAACGGCTACATTTTGGATGGTGGCTATAAATAACACCCCAACCAGCCACTTCAAAGTGTGGGAGCCCAAGCAACATTCCAAGTCATCTAGTTGACATATTAAAGCCCTCCCAACCACCTCTATTCATTGATCCATTCTATACACAAGATTTAGACCACTACAACCAACACAAGTGCCACAAAAGAGAGAGCAAGCAAAAGAGAGCTACTCATTTGAGTTTAGCGCTAGTGCCTTGTAAGATTCATTGAGAGATAGTGTGTGCTACATCTTTGTGTTCATCTGCGCGTGGAGTTTTGACTCCCATTGAACTTCCTCCAAAGTTTTGGAGGCTTGTAAAGCTAGCAAGAGACACCAAAGAGTGTGGTGATCCTTGCGGGGTCTTAAGTGATCCTTGAGAAGAAGAAGAGCTCGCCGGTCTTGTGTGATCGGTGGAGAGAGGGAAAGGGTTGAAAGAGACCCATCCTTAGTGGACTCCTCAACGGGGACTAGGCCTTCGAGGGCCGAACCTCGGTAAAACAAATCCTCGTGTCTCTTGTGTTCATTACTTGTGATTTGTTTGCTTTTCCCTCACTCTAAGTTTTATTGCACTACTCTTTGCTAAAAGTTAGTTGGTGTTGCTTAAAGTTAAATTCCCTTTTAGTAAAGCAACACCGTGCAAGAAAGAACTTGTGTTATTGCTCTTCTTATCTAAGCCCTCTTGCTTTATTCTCATAGATCTTTTAGTTGCATTGATTTATCAATTTCACATTATTTGAAAGCAATACTCTTTACAAGCAAAGGACTTAGTTTTATATACTCCGATAATTGTATATCTTGTTCTAAACACTAATCAAGGGATCTAGTTAGGGGGATAAAGTTTTAATTTTTAGGTTTCGCCTATTCCCCCCTCTAGGCGACTTTCACCCGACAACATGACAGGGACCGATATACTATCGCTCATCACCGCCCCTGTCATTGCCAACATGCGGCTGCAGCATGTGCTGATCGACGGTGGGGCTGGCTTCAACGTCATTAGCCACACTGCATTCAAGCAGCTGCAGATCCCGGGGTCCCGACTGGGACCCTCTCGTCCATTCTTCGGAGTGGGCGCTCAACCGGTGTATCCCCTTGGGAGCATCACGCTCCCGGTTACATTCGGGACCGAGAAAAACTTCCGCACTGAGTGAGAGCACCTAGAGGGGGGTGAATAGGTGATCCCGTAAAATTCAAACACTAATAGCCACAAAACTTAGTTATGAGTGTTAGTATGGCTAAATAACTTGAAGCGAGTTATTGTGAACACAAACAATCATAGAGAGATCAACACAAGACACATGATTTTTATCCCGTGGTTCGGCCAAGTAACACTTGCCTACTTCCACGTTGTGGCGTCCTAATGGATGAGAGTTGCACTCAACCCCTTTCAAGTGATCCAATGATCAACTTGAATACCACAATATTTTCTTAGAGTATTTTCCCGTTTGCGAGGAATCTCCACAACTTGGAGTCTCTCGCCCTTACAACAAAGATCACAATAAAAGCACGGAGTAAGGTTGGGAAGAGCAACACACACAAGACTCAAATTCGCAGCACAACCACGCACACAAGAGAAGTCTCGAGCTCAAATGACAACACAGGGAGTTCGCGACTTGAATGGAGCTCAAATCTCTAACACAACAAAGCGAATGCGCGGGAGCAGAGTCTGGATGCCTTAGAATACTTAGTGAATGCTTGGGGTACTCCTCCATGTGCCTAGGGGTCCCTTTTATAGCCCCAAGGCAGCTAGGAGCCGTTGGGAGCCAACTTGGAAGACCAAACTTGCCTTCTATCGGGTGGTGCACCGGATAGTCCGGTGCACCACCGGACAGTTCCTGTAGGTGTCCGGTGTGCGATCGCCTTCCAAATCTGGCGCATCCGACCGTTGCAACTCCGGGCCCGTTGGCGCATAGGACACTGTCCGGTGTACACCGGACAGTCTAGTGCCCCTTGCCGATCGTTGGAGCTGCCATGCGTCGCGTGAAGATTGCGCGACCGACCGTTGGCAAAGGCGACCGTTGGCTCACCGGACAGTCCGGTGCACCACCGGACAGTCCGGTGCACCACCGAACGGTCCGGTGAATTATAGTTGTACGCCGCCGTTGATTCCCGAGAGCGGCCTTTTCACCGAAGACCAGCCTGGCGCACCGGACACTGTCTGGTGCACCACCGGACAGTCCGGTGTGCCAAGCCGAGCTGGAGTTTGCTGCACATAGCCAACTCTTTTTCCATTTCTTTTCTCCCTGTTTCTAGCACTTAGACAAAATATGTTAGTACTCAAAACAATGTACTAAGTCTAGAACCGTACTTTTATCTTTGATTTGCACTTCTCACTTTACTTAGCACATGAGAACTTAATTAAATATGTTGGGCACTTAATCACCAAAACATTATAGAAATTGCCCAATGGCATATTTCCCTTTCAATCTCTCACTTTTTGGTGATTTATGCTAACACATCAAAAAGCAACCAAAATAAGTGCAAAATTAACGCAAATGAGGACCAAATTGTTTTTACTATAATTTGGCATATTTGGATCATTCTTTGCCACCACTTGGTTTGTTTTTACAAATCAAATTCATTTTCCTATCTTTAAGTCAAACTCACTTGTTTGAACACAAAAAGAGATAATCCAAGAGTGAAATTGATCAAGTGCCAAAAACTCCCCCTTTTCCCATGATCAAAAAATCTCCCCCACAAGAGACTAAATTTTGCAATAAGAGTATTTTGGACAAATCAAGTTCTAACTCTATTGTTTTCAAAATTTTGCAATAAGAGTATTTTGAACAAATCAAGTTCTAACTCTATTGTTTTCAAAATTCACAAGTGGTACCTGATCCATTTGCTTTGGCCTTAATTTCTCCCCCTTTTGCATTAAGCACCAAAACGGGATCATTCTTGGCCCTCTAACTCCATTGCCTCACCAAAAATGTCAATTAAGAGCAAAAAGGCAATAAGAGCATAAGTATGAACTTGGAAGTAAATACACCAATACCAGAGTGCAGTGGAAGTCTTTGCAACGTCCAGGTCCATTTTCCCTTTCAATGCACCTTTGATACTACATCAAGAGTACTCAAACACATAGATTAGTCTCAAAGGGTCAAGTTGTAGCACATCTCCCCCTTAATATATGCATCACTTGTGAATGGACTTGTGAGGTCCAGGGATCATGTGTACAACTTGAGCACCACAAATAAACAATAATGGATTTAAATGCATAAAGTAACATGATCCAAGGCATAGAACATATGTATGCTATAGATCAATCCAAGTTACGCGAATCTAAGACATTTAGCTCACTACGCAACCTGCAAAAAGTTTTCTCATCCAACGGCTCGGTAAATATATCGGCTAGCTGGTTCTCGGTGCTAATATGGTATACCTCGATATCTCTCTTTTGCTGGTGGTCTCTCAGAAAGTGATGCTGGATGTCTATGTGCTTAGTGTGGCTGTGTTCAACAGGATTATCCACCATGCGGATTGCACTGTCATTGTCACATAGGAGTGGGACTTCGCTCAGATTGTAGCCAAAGTCCCGGAGGATTTGCCTCATCCAAAGTAGTTGCACACAACACTGTCCTGCGGCAACATACTCGGCCTCAGCGGTGGATAGGGCAACGGAGGTTTGTTTCTTAGAACTCCATGACACCAGGGACCTTCCTAAGAATTGGCACGTCCCTGATGTACTCTTCCTATCGACCTTACATCCAGCATAATCGGAGTCTGAATATCCAATTAAGTCAAAGGTAGACCCCTTTGGATACCAGATCCCGAAGAAAGGCGTAGCGACTAAATATCTAAGAATTCGCTTCACAGCCACTAAGTGACACTCCCTTGGATCGGATTGAAATCTAGCACACATGCATACACTAAGCATAATATCCAGTCTACTAGCGCATAAATAAAGCAAAGAACCTATCATGGACTGGTATGCTTTTTGATCAACGGACTTACCTCCTTTGTTGAGGTCGACGTGTCCGTCAGTTCCCATCAGTGTCTTCGCGGGCTTGGCGTCCTTCATCCCAAACCTCTTGAGAAGATCTTGAGTGTACTTCGTTTGGGAGAGGAAGGCGCCGTCCTTGAGTTGCTTCACTTGGAACCCAAGGAAGTAGGTCAACTCACCCATCATCGACATCTCGAACTTTTGTGTCATCACCCTGCTAAACTCCTCACAAGACTTTTGATTAGTAGAACCAAATATTATGTCATCGACATAAATTTGGCACACAAAAAGATCACCATCACAAGTCTTAGTGAAAAGAGTGGGATTGGCTTTCCCAACCTTGAAAGCATTAGCAATTAAGAAATCTCTAAGGCATTCATACCATGCTCTTGGGGCTTGCTTAAGTCCATAGAGTGCCTTAGAGAGCTTAAATACATGGTCGGGGTACCTGTCATCCTCAAAGCCAGGGGGTTGTTCCACGTATACCTCCTCCTTGATTGGCCCGTTGAGGAAAGCGCTCTTCACATCCATTTGAAACAACCTGAAAGAGTGGTGAGCGGCATAGACTAATAATATTCGAATAGACTCTAGCCTAGCCACAGGAGCAAAAGTCTCCTTGAAATCCAAACCTGCGACTTGGGTATAACCTTTTGCCACAAGTCGAGCCTTGTTTCTTGTCACCACCCCGTGCTCGTCTTGCTTGTTGCGGAACACCCACTTGGTTCCCACAACATTTTGCTTTGGACGTGGCACCAGGCTCCAAACTTGATTCCTCTTAAATTGTTGAGCTCTTCCTGGATGGCCAACACCCAATTCGGATCCTGCAAGGCCTCTTCTACCCTGAAAGGCTCAATAGAAGAGACAAACGAGTAATGCTCACAAAAATTAGCTAAACATGAGCGAGTCGTTACTCCCTTGCTGATATCACCCAGAATCTGATCGACGGGGTGATTTCTTTGGATTGTCGCTCGGACTTGAGTTGGAGGGACCCGTGGTGCTTCTTCCTCCATAACTTGTTCTTCTTATGCTCCCCTTGATCACGTGCCTCTTCTTGAGGAATCAGTCCATCATCTTGAGTTGGGGGATGCACCATTGTTGAGAAAGATGGCTGATCTTGCTCTTGTTGTTCCTGTGGTCGCACATCACCTATCGCCATCGTGCGTATTGCGACCGTCAGAACATTATCTTCATCTATGTCATCAAGATCAACTTGCTCTCTTGGAGAGCCATTAGTCTCATCAAATACAACGTCGCTAGAGACTTCAACCAAACCCGATGATTTTTTAAAGACTCTATACGCCTTTGTATTTGAGTCATACCCTAGTAAAAACCCTTCTACTGCCTTGGGAACAAATTTAGAATTTTTACCTTTCTTCACCAGAATGTAACATTTGCTCCCAAATACACGAAAGTAAGAAACATTGGGTTTGTTACCGGTAAGTAGTTCATACGAGGTCTTCTTGAGAAGGCGATGTAGGTAGAGCCGGTTTATGGCGTGGCAAGCTGTGTTCACAGCTTCTGACCAAAACCGCTCGGGCGTCTTGAATTCTCCAAGCATCGTTCTCGCCATGTTGATAAGCGTCCTGTTCTTCCTCTCTACCACACCGTTTTGCTGTGGTGTGTAGGGAGCGGAGAACTTGTGCTTGACGCCTTCTTCCTCAAGATACTCCTCCACTTGCAGATTCTTGAACTCGGACCCGTTGTCGCTTCTTATCTTTTTCACATTGAGCTCAAATTTGTTTTGAGCCCTCCTTAGAAAGCGCTTTAGGGTCCCTTGGGTTTCTGATTTATCCTGCAAAAAGAACACCCAAGTGAAGCGGGGAAAATCATCAACAATTAGAAGACCATACTTCCCCCGATGCTAAGGTAGGCAACAGGTCCGAAGAGGTCCATGTGAAGAAGCTCCAGTGGTCTTGATGTTGTCATCACATTCTTGCTGTGATGAGTGCTTCCCACCTGTTTCCCTACCTGGTAAGCTGCACAAGATCTATCTTTCTCGAAACAAACATTGGTTAGTCCTAACACATGTTCTCCCTTTAGAAGTTTATGAAGGTTTTTCATCCCAACATGTGCTAGACGACGATGCCACAGTCAGCCCATACTAGTCTTAGCTATTAAGAATGCATCTAGATCGGCCTCCTCTTTCGAAAAATCAACTAAGTAGAGTTTGTCGTCTAATACACCCTTAAATGCTAATGAACTACACTCCTTCTAAAGACAGATACATCAACATTTGTAAACAAACAATTGTAGCCCATGTGGCATAATTGACTTACAGACAGGAGGTTGTACCCTAATGACTCTACTAAAAATACATTTGAAATAGAGTGCTTGCTTGTGATGGCTATTTTCCCCAAACCTTTGACCTTGCCTTGATTCCCATCTCCAAAGATAATCGTATCCTAGGAATCCTTGTTCTTGACGTAGGAGGTGAACATTTTCTTCTCCCCCGTCATGTGGTTTGTGCATCCGCTGTTGATAATCCAGCTTGAGCCCCCGGATGCATAAACATGCATGGAATTTAAGCTTGGTTTTTAGGTACCCAACTCTTATTGGGTCCTACAAGGTTAGTCACAATAACTTTTGGAATCCAAATACAAGTCTTGTCTCCCTTGCATTTGGATCCCAATTTCCTAGCCACTACTTTCGCATTCTTACATGAAGAACAAAAGAAGCATTACAAGCATGGTAAATAGTAGAAGGTCCATTGCACATTTTTCTAGGAGTATGAGACACAATATGCTTTCTCCTAGGCCTACTTCTACCGTAAACAAAAGTAGAACTAGAGGCAAACATAACACGTGAATCAAAAGCATCATGATCATAACTCCTATTATAATTGGAATGATTAGCAAATTTCCTATTATAAATGAAAGCATGATTCCTTTGAGTACTACCAGCCATAGGGGCTTTCCCTTTCTCCTTGGTGAGAATGAGAGCCTTTTGGCTTGTTAAGTTCTTGGTTTCCCTTCGAAAACCAAGTCCATCCTTAATTGAGGGTTGTCTACCAATAGTGTAGGCATCCCTAGCAAACTTTAATTTATCAAAATCATTTTTGCAAGTCTTAAGTTGAGCATTAAGACTTGTCACTTCATCATTCAATTTAGTAATAGCAATAAGATGTTCATCACAAGCATTAACATCAAAGTTCTTGCATCTATTGCAAATAACTACATGTTCTACACAAGATCTAGTTGCATTTGCCTCCTATAGCTTAGCATTTAATTCATCATTTAAATTCTTTAAATTAGAGGCAGATTCATGGCATGCGGACAACTCAGAGGATAGCACTTCATTCCTTTTAATTTCTAAAGAGATTTTTGAACACTAACAAATTTATCAGGTTCTTTATACAAAATATCCTCTTGCTTTTCTAAAAGTCTATCCTTTTCATTTAGAGCATCAATTAATTCATTAATTTTCTCTACTTTGGCTCTATCTAAACCTTTAAATAGACTAGAGTAATCTACTTCATCATCGGAAGAATTATCATCGCTAGAAGTAGTGTACTTAGGGGTATCTCGAACACTTACCTTCTTCTCCTTGGCCATGAGGCAAGTGTAGCGTTCGTTGGGGAAGAGCGAAGACTTGTTGAAGGCCGAGGCCGCGAGTCCTTCATCGTTGGAGTCGGATGAGGAGCAGTCGGAATCCCATTCTTTTCCAAGATGAGCTTCGCCTTTCGCCTTCACTAGTAGAGATCTTATCATCGATGACGTTCGTATTGCGTCACGGAATATGTAGATATCGTCACCGATAAAGATTTGTGACGAATTTGTGACGAGTTCGATTTGGTCATAGGGGTCGCGTCACATTTGTTGTGTTGTGACGGACTACCCATTTTCGTCATCGATGTGTATACATTCTGTGACGAAATACGCGTTGTCATGGAAGTGAATTCATTCTATGACGATCAGGTTTGGTCATAGAGGAAGGCACTTTTCCGTCATAATCCGTCGTCTGCCCGAGCAACCTGACGGCGTCGTTAACGTCGTTTGGTTTCTGTGACGGTACGGTATCGCCATAGATAGAGCCGTGGTTTGGTCATTAACAGCCGTTTGGAAGGTCCCGATGGCGTATGACGTCAGCGCTGACGTGGCTAGTGACGTGGCAGCTGACGTCAGCGCTGACGTGGCTAGTGCCGTGGCAGCTGACGTCAGCGCTGATGTGGCATATGTTTTATTATATGCCACCAGTTTGGTCACAGATGTGTAGAGAATAATTTTATTGGAAATTGCAAAAGATACTAGAACAGAGGAATGAGCACACAATTCCATATTCCGTAGATGAATACAACTAGTATTCCAGTGAGCATACAAACTAAGTGGACAACACTAAACTCAGTTCACAGCATCACCACTTGACTTCACATTTCAGTTGAGTTTGCACAAACATAACAGCATATAATAAAAAGTTGACACCCACGAGCAACTAGAGTTTTTGGGTACCCTCATGTCAAAGAACAGGCCAAACACAGCAGCTCTGACCAGCGGCCCTCATGTCGAAGAAGAGTTACCAGGCAAGGACAAGAGCTTCTTGATGAGCACATTGGTCTCCTCCATCTCCTTGCTGTTCTTCTCTATTATCTTCCTGTACTCCTCCAACTCCCTTTGTATCCTCGCCTGCTGTTCCTCAGCTTTTTCACATTTCTTCCTGAGCTGGTCGAGTTCACCTTGAACAGCAGCCGTCGCTTCAGCTGCAAGTTGTTCCCGAAGCTCACTTTGATTTGATGATGATGCCTTGGAGGATGCCGATGTTTTGATGCCAACGCTCTTCAGGAATTGGTGTGAGCTGCTCTGGGACAGCACCTTGGACACAAGGTGCACACTGGATGCTAGCATCTCACCTTCAGCAACAGGTTCAGCCCTCAAAGCCTCCATATGAGACTGAAATATCATGGACAGAAAACATTTACATGTTAATGCTAATGAGCAACAACAAGATGCCAATTGTTAGTTATTGCAATAATTTGAGGCATGTAGAGATGACAAATTATAGCAGATTTGTCGCTGACAATAATGTGAAAACAGTTACTGAAATATATAGTTTTTGAAAATTAAAAACTAATAAGATGTGACATCTAGTGATGACAAATTATAGCAGACTAGACAAAGATAGCGCCCTATCGGGCGCTGTCCCAATCTCCTCAGCGCTTTCTTTAGTCTCTGAGAATGGCAATGTAACCACACCATAAGCACCTGGTTTGCCGTATAAACAATAAGAAGGTTCGAGGACAAAAAAGTAAGAAACCAAGACTATTTATTATATTTCAGGAATCAACAGTGAAAAATAGAACCAAATGATTTCTATTGAAAAGTGCAGATACATTAATGTTGGGCGATCTACAAACATGCCTCCATTAGATTAGAAACAGTACTCCCTTGAACAACATCACAGATTCTTTTGAGTAAAATGGAAGCATAAGGGAAAATGGGAGAAGAAGGGCTTTAATTAGTTATCTGTTTTAGTGATTAGCAAACTAACATTTTTACTCCAAGCTACGAAGAATATTTCTGTGCTTATACTATAAGGGAATGGCTAAGTAGTGGGTTGCTTTTTGATGACTGACTTTTATTCTCTTGAGTCTTCACAAAAGTTGGCATACTCTGCATTTACAAAGAAGCAATAACAGAGTCACTGATAGCTTTGTCTATCAAACAACCTTCATAAAAAATCTGTATGCTAAAGACTGTTCCAGAGAACCATAGGTTTTGTAAGAAGATTTGCTTAACAAAGACTCTAAAAGCTATAGATTTCTAGTGCACGGGTCCTACAAAAAATAGACTATGATATTTACTTTCATTTCAGAAAGAGAAAACACTAAAAATAGAACTCGAAGAAGGGGTCCTAAATTAGTTAGCTGTTAAAGCGATTAACAAACCATAATTGCTCTTCAAGCCGAGGAAAACATTTGTTTTTTGAAATTCTAAGGGAATGGCAAAACATCGGACTGTTCATGATGGGGAAATTCTTTTTCTTTTGAAATAAGTGTATATACCCTACAATCCAAAAAAAGTCAAAGCCAAGGACAACTTTATCTAGCAGACAAATGGAGGTAATAATTTGATGGCAGATCGATTCACTACTAGATGAAATTGCATTTTCACAAATTGTAGCCTCCCTAAGCTCTTGGCACGAACGAATCATACGAAGTCAAAAAAATCCGAACTCCCCTGGGATGGGACAGGCGATCTCACTCATCGATCTCACTCCCCTTCGTTCCATCGACCCACAGCCAGCCTCCCTCATATGATCTCATAAAAATTACACTAAATAAAGAAAACAAATGAACTTACAAGTGCTTCTCTTGCCGGTTCACTCAGGCCACGTTTGGAGTTGGTATGGCAGGTCTTGAAGGCGTCCACCGCATCTAGTTCTTTAGTCTGATCTAAGCTGGGTTCTTCTTTGTTTCTCTTCTGCTTCTGTTTCATGGATAAACAATCACAGCGAAGTTTGCTCAGATCAAATGCAATAGAAGTTGTTGAGTGCAAAAGTGCAGGTAGTAGTACAAGGTAATATTTACTTACATATGCATGTAAGTGTGCCACATAGCAGCGAGAACCCATAGCCTGATGAAACTTGACTTGACTGCGGTTCTGCTTGTTCTTTTCACTTATTTCCTACAAGAGAATGAACATGTCAGATTAGATCATAGGTTCAATATGCGAAGATCCTTTGCAAACTTATAGTGAAAGAACAATATATGACAAGATACCCATACCATGTTCTTTGGATGAGACCACTTTGCAACTAATGCCCTCCACTGTTCATCAGTCATGTAAGATACAGGAGAAGTTGTCCTAATCTCATTTGCAGGTACACCATTGAAGTATTTCTGCTTGAGGCGATAACGCTGGTTTTTTACCGTAGAGCGTAGCATATCGGTGCAAGCTTCCTTTGTTGCCTTGTCCTCAGTGTTAACGGACAAGCGTCCCTATGCATATGACAATTCCATAGTTAGTCAATTCAGGTTAAGCAGTATACAAGTGAACCATAGAATCAGTAATGCACTTACATTTAGCTGTGACACAAAGCTGTTGTAGTATTTCTGGTCGTCCTTGTAATCTTTCCAACGAGTTAGGATAGGCATGGTTTCCCGAATAATGATGCCAGCCTCTGATGCAAACTTGGCAGCTTGAACAGGTTCATGTGGCCTTTTTTTGCCTTCCTCAACAGCTATGGGCAGTCTCCTTTGCATAACTTTAGTCATCCTGTCCAGTTGTTTTCCCTTAGTTGCTGCCCTGGGTCTCCTTGGTGCTCGCTGTGTAGGAGCTACAAAATGGAATTTGCATTTATTGAATAATGAAATTGTTTTGTTTCATGCAAATCAGCAAAAGAGATGCCATATTTGACTGAAAAAACTAGAACTTGCCTTCCGTTTCTTCATCTCTAGCTACATTGCCTTGAGCATCACCTGTACTGTCATGAGCAGCAGATGCCATGTCTTCCTCTTCAGCTCTGCTGAATTGATCAGCAAGTCCAGGTGTAGTACGGCTGTTGCCTTCAGCATCACCTGTACTGTCATGAGCAGCAGATGCCATGGCTTCCTCTGCAGCTCTGCTGAAATGATCAGCAAGTCCAGGTGTAGTAGGGCTGTTTGGTATGTCATCATTACCATCTGTTGGTTCCTGTACATTGTGGCCATCTGTCTCTGTAGAGTGAAGCCTTTTTGAAGATTGCTCCTCTAGTTGTGGACCTGCCCTCACTCTCTTGCTGAACCTAATTCTTGGAGCCATGTTGGGGTCTATCTTCTTCTTTGAAGCAAGGGTTGTGTTTCTAGCTCTTCTAGGATACTGTCCACAAAAAATAGTCATGTGCATTTAAAAGCAAGACCATATATTAATTAAGAGGTATGAAATAAAGAAGATGAATCTAAAAGCATGAGCATATATTAAACACTAGATTAAAAACATTGAAATGCAATGCAACTATTTGCCATCCACTACTTTGAAGATAGAAGAAGCACCTTCATTGCCAGGGGTTTTGGCTGCTCATAAGATTCAGTGTCATCATCATCAGTATCTCCTTGATCATCATCGTCAAGGAGATAGAAAGAGACATATGAATCCGAATTTGAACTATTATTTATCTTGTTTGCTGCATTTTTCCCCTTTGTTGATGCAGATGGTGATAAATAATTATTTAGAACAGAAGTATATTTGTTCAGACCCAAATCTTGCATCTTCTTTATATTCTCCTCCACTTGTTTATCCTGTCTTCTCTCATAAGCAGTTCGCTCATGTTGAACTACTTGCAAGATAGATAAGAACAAGCATACTGTGCGTATTAGATAATGTAAAGGATTTTACTAAAAGCTAAGAGGTACTACTATTTGCAGGGAAGGATTTTACTAAAAGCAAATAGATAAGATGTGTAGATTCAATCATAATGAAGCTTGCTTATGATTCTGCAATTTCATAATTGTGGTTGCACTATAACTGTTGTTTTTCCCTTGATCTACGTAATTGTTGGCTTCTAAGTAAAGGAAAAAGGCATTATGGGACTCTTTGGTGGCTTGCATTAGCCTGTATCTAGGCTTCTGCAGTGTACTTCGCCTGTTTGGTTATGGAAATCTTTATGCAGGCTTAAACAATGTTCAAAGTACTAGCTAGTACATTGATTAGGCGATGTAGATTTACACAAGCTGATGAACAAAAAAGTGGAGAAATTCTCATCTCTTTCTACCAGTACTAGAAACATAAGTTCTCTACTAAAACATGGATGTGACTGCATATAACACAATGTAAGGAACCAAACACAACTGTATCAGTGCACAATGATTACATATATCAATTTACAATATCTCTGACAACAACGAATGAATAATTAAACTAAATCTAGCGATGGTTAGGGTTTAGGGTTGGACCTTTCTGACTTCTGTGCCTCCTTGTGTTCACCATCAAGGTCGTCTGCGATGACCCAAATCCAACGGTGGTTAGGGTTTAGGGGTTGGCGAGAGCAATGTGGATGGGGCGTGTTAGGTGGAAGGGGCGAGAGAAATGCGGATGGCAATGAGATAGAGCGGGATGCGACGAGTGAAGTCGTCGACGACGCAGCTCATCGACACGATGAGAGGTAAGGGGGCGGCAGTGAGGTACCTGGTCGAGGGGGCAGGTCGTCGATGGCGGATGTGTCCCAGCGGCAGCGGTGAGGTACCTGGTCGAGGGGGCAGGTCGTCGACAGCGGTCGTGTCCCAGCGGCGGCGATTAGGGTTGGAGAAAATAGTGGGGGAGAAAGAAGAGGAGTGGGGGAGATAGAGGATGAGCGGCGTCTGTTTTAGTGACGACGGCGAAACATGTTTTTTGGCGCCCAATGTGTTTGGCAATGCATATGCTAATACGTTTACATCTATGAGCGCTAGGTGTATATCGAAAACACGTGAATAGCTCAATGGTTTGACTCGCTAACTATGAGATCGAGCTCCTAGGTTCAAGCGCTCGCAAGGAGACATTTTTTGTGTTTTGCCTACCATTTTATATTAATTCTTTGTTTTTTATTTTTCTCTATGTTTTTTTTCAATTATCTATTCATGGACACATTAGTTTGGTTTATGATCATGTTATAATATTTTGAAATAATTTTGACATAGTGGTACTATACATCTCTCACTTGCAATAGCATCTCTCACTTAGTAATTAGCCTTATATGAGAGATGTATGCCTTTCTTAGGATGTGTGTCACCACTTTGTCCGAATGAATTGAAACTATTTTGTCAACATTGTACACCAAAATGAATAGTCCATGCAAGTTTTTAGATTCTTCTAGCTAGGTTATGGTATTGTAAGAAATATCTTTACGAAATGCATCAAATAATTACAGTAATTGGTAAACTAGGTCTGAAAAATGCATAAATGCACACAACATCATAGGTTGGTTCAATAAACATCCTATTAAAATTTAAAATGATTTGGAGAAAGTGGTAGTATAGATCCATCACAAGCATGAACATCTCTCACTAAGTAACTAGGCTCTATGTGAGAGATGTATGCATGTTCGGAGGATGTATGTCACCACTTTGTCATAATAATTTTTTTTTGTCAACATTGTACACCAAAATGAAATGTACATGCAAGTTTTTAGATTTTTCTAGCTACCTAAGGTTTTTTTACCACTTATTCTTTAGTAAATAACAAATAATTACATTAATAGTTAAACTAGTCATAAAAATTGCACTGGCACACAACATCATGGTACACCTCCATCAACACCCCAAAAAAAATTTGAAATGATTTGGAGAAACTGGTGCTATACATTATAAACAAAAGACAAATACAAAAATTATTGAAAAATGTCAACAAACACAAAAAAACTACCTATCCCATAGTTCAAACCCAGGACGCCAAGGTTCTCAGTAGCAAGCGGTTACCATTGCACTAGTCAAGTTTGTTCAGTAGTAACCGAGCGCATTTGTATTACTTTCCTCTGTCCAGGAAGCTAACGTTCAGAAATAAATGCTCTCAGTTCAGATGTTAAGGTAATAGCAGATCGAAGCAGAACTGATCTAATAGCAGATCGAAGCAGATCGAAGCAGTTCTGAAGCAGTTCAAAGCAGATGTATTTAGAACTGAATGCTCTCAGTTCTAAAGAATTTGTATTTTGAATAAGATCTAAAGCAGAACTGAAGCACTAGTTCAGAACTGAATACTCAAATGAACTGAAGCAGAACTAAAGCAGAACTGAATGCTCTCAGAACTGAAGCACTAGTTCAGAACTGAATACTCAAATGAAATGAGGCATTGAAGAAGATCTAATTACAAAGGAATGAGGCATTGAACTGAACTGTATTCTGAATACAGCATTGAACTGAACTGTATTCTGAATAAGATCTAATTACAAAGGAATGATGCATTGAACTGAACTGTATTCTGAATTATAAACTGAACTGAATTCTGAATTCTAAACTGAACTGTATTCTGAATTCTAAACTGAACTGAATTGAACTGAATTCTAAACTGAACTGTATTCTGAACTGAATCTGAACTCAACTGATTTCTGAACTGAACAGGAAGCTAAACTGAACTGAACTGTTATATTGGATAATCTGAATTGAACACTTCAGTATGCTGTATTAATCTGAACTGAACAGTTCATAAATCAACTATCAACACTAGAAATCCTCATCTTCATCTTCTATGGACATGTCATCATTGTTGTCGTCGCCACCATCATTAAAATATTGAAGCATCGTATCATCTTCCTCCTCATCCTCACTATCTTCAAGAATAATAGCAGCTTCCTTCTTTTTCTTATTAGTTCCTCTAAATTGCCTTCAATTAGACTGGCTTCTCCACCTTCAACATTGTGCAGAACCTGATTATCATCACCTTCTTGCACTATATGCTCAGTATCAGAACAGTAATCATCCTGATGCACATCATTACTGCCCTCATATTTTTTAGCCACATCATAAATATTCCTATGTTCAAATTTCTGCACAACTCGGAAATATTTACATTGTGGAGTTGTGTCTTGCAGGTAAAATATCTTTTTCGCTTGGTCTTCCAAGATAAAAGGATCAGACTTGTACCAAAATGACTGCACATTGATGGATTTGAAATGTCTGTCATCTCGAATGCCCACAGTCTTGCCTACTTGGTTGTACCAATCGCATCGAAATAGAACCACCGACCGACGAACTTGATAATTCGAGTTATATTGTAACTCAATTACCTCTTTAAGGACACCATAAAAATCTATGTTCTCCCCATTATGTTCACCTTCTGTCATTACACCACTATTTTGTGTCTGCATGAACTTCTCACGATCCACTGTGCTAAACCGCACTCCATTAATCTTGCAAGCTGTACTAGTCTTAACTCGCCGAGCTGGGCCACATGACAGTGCCCACAGTCCTTCACTAACCAATTCTGGATTCTCATTACGCTTCTTCTCAATCTGTTGCAACAAAATTACTCAGCTGAGCAATTACATATGCATACCAAAAACTTTAGTAAACCTATAACATAAAAGTTTAGTGACTTACATGGGACATAAACCACTTTGCAAATCCTTGTTGAACCATTCGATCAACATCATTTGGACGTGCACCTTGCTGCGATAGCTCCTCCATGTACAGACTGCATGGCATACTTTATTCATAAGAATATTTTCAAATTTAATAAATATAACATAAATTATGTAGCACATACCAAACTAACTTACTTCAAATATTCCTGTACTTCATCAGCATTATGTAGCACATACCAAACTAACTTATTCATGATAGCATCATCAATGTACTCAGTCTTAGTAGCTCCAACAAGAATAGCACCATGCTTAAAAACAAACATGTCATTAGGCAATGGCATCTCTGTACCACTATCATCATCCTGGTTAAATCTAGTATCAACATCCTTCATGTACCTAGAACAAAATGTTAAGGTATCACTTGCCATATATGCCTCAGCAATTGATCCTTCCGGCCTAGCCCTGTTCCTTACAAAATTTTTTGAAGTGCCTAGTCGCCTTTCTATTGGGTACATCCATCCATACTGAACAGGTCCTCTAAGCATTGCCTCATCGGGAAGATGGACACTCAAGTGCACCATGACATCAAAGAAGGCAGGTGGAAAGATTTTCTCAAGCTTGCATAGGATCAATGGAATATCTCCTTTCAGCCGTTGCACAACATCTATCCGTAGATTTCTACTGCATAGTTCCCTGAAGAAGGTCCCCAGCTCTGCAATTGCTTCATATACATCCTTCCTCACCAGTCCTCTAAGGCTAGCGGGTATGATTCTCTGTAGGAGTATGTGGCAAGAATGTGTTTTCAGTTTTCCAACCACCTTTGAACCATCTTCACTTATGTATCTTGCTAGGTTATCCGCAGATCCATCAGGAAACTTGATACCTTTGAGGAACTTGCAAAACTCGACTTTCTGATCCTTCCCCAACACATATGGAGTAGGTGGAGCCCTGCAGGCCGAGTTGCCATCTTGTTGCAAGTGCAGTTCAGGTCTTATGCCCATATCATACAAATCTAGCCTTGCATTATATGTGTCCTTGGACTTGCCTGGTATACTAAGTAGTGTGCAAAGAATATTTTCACATACATTTTTCTCTATGTGCATCACATCGAGATTATGTGGAAGCATCAAATCTTTCCAATATGGCAATTGCCACAACCCAGATTTCTGGCTATAAATCTTTGGACCGTCACTACGCTTCCTTTTATTTCCAGTAATGTCAGCCTGCTTCCTTGGCCTGACATCTTTCACCTTCTCTAGCTCTTGTAGGACCTCATCCACAGTGAACCTGCCAGGCTCAACTTTGTTTTCACGCTTACCATTGAAATCCAAGCTATTCCGCCATGAATGTGTCCTTTTAAGGTAACGACGATGTCCAATGTAGCATAACTTGTTCCTTATTGCCAGAGACAATGGATTCTTATCGCAATAAATACATGCATAATACCCTTTTGTTGTTCGCCCAGATAACGTGGCCAACGCTGGATAATCATGTATACACCATAGTACAGCAGCACGAAGGTCGAACTTCCTACCAGTATATGCATCATAGGTCTTGACACCCTTCCATAGCTTCAGCAGTTCTTCAATTAGGGGCTCAAGGAACAAATCAAAATCCTTTCCTGGACATCTTGGACCTGGGATGAGTAAAGACATAAAGCAGTTTGTTGGATTCACGCATTCCCATGGTGGGAGATTAAGCGGTGTCACAAGCACTGGCCACATACTGTACTGGGTACTCATGTTGCCAAATGGATTGAATCCATCAGTAGCTAATTTATAAGGCTAGCCTCAGGTTCCTCAGATCATTTGCAAAACCTGGGTACTTTCGGTCAAAGTCCTTCCACGCTTCCCCATCAGCTGGATGGCTCATCACATTGGCGACTGGCTTCCTCACTTTCTTGTGCCATTGTGTTTCCTCTGAAGTTTGTTTTGAAGCAAAAATTCTTTTCAACCTTGGCAACAGTGGAAAATGCCTCAAAACCTTATGTGGAACCCGCTTCGAACTAGTTTCATCTTTCCATCTAGACTCCTTGCATACTGGGCACTCATTCAATTTAGCATTAACATTCCGAAATAACACACAATTGTTCTTGCACACATGGATGTTTTCGTATCCAAGGCCCAATTCTTTAAGATATTTCATGGCCTCATTATATGATTTTGGCAACTCACTGTTAGGGTATCCATCGGACATTAGCTTCATCATTGCTGAAAATGCTGTATTGCTGATTCGATAACGAGACTTCATATACAACATCCTCACCATAAAAGAAAATTTTGAATGGCTAGAACCCGGACTAAGCGCCTTCTTTGAATCTCCAAGAACTCCTGCAAATCTTGGCTCTTCTCCATCAGCCTCTGCCGCTGCAAACAGTTCACCGATCATCTCAAGTACTCCATGATCATCATCGTAAACATCATCGTCCACATCCATATGTATCCCAAAGTCATGATCATATCCTTCGACCTCCTCCTCTATACCCTCAACTTCTGTATCTGCCGACTCCCCATGATGAATCCACCTCGTGTATGTAGCTGACATTCCATAAATGTGTATATGAGTTTCTACTTCACTCTGAGGTCGCAGCCTTTGATTAAGACAATTCACGCACGGACAACAAATGTGTGTGTCTTCTAGGTATCTTTCACTAACAAAATTCATGAACTCTTCAACTCCTTTCACATATGCAGGTGTGAATTGTTTCCCATAAACCCATCTTCTATCCATCTATTTTGACAATAAATTAAAACTTGCATTAACTCCATAACTATGATTAAATTGAACAAAATTGAAAACCACATCAAACACATGCATATATGAAATAAAATTCAAACACACATGGAACCTTATTGTCAAAAACACAACACATCAAACCTTGTCTTTTCTCCCTGCCCTGCCGCTGTTCTGTCCATGCCTGCCGTAGCTCTGCGCACGACGCCGCTGCTTTGCCGCGCCCGAAGCTTCTTTGCCCTCGCTGTTTTCATGACGACGCTGTTCTTCCAACTGACCAATGGATCAATGGATCAGGCGACAAGATCGCTCGTTCGCTGCGACGCTACCCAGTTGCCGATCAAGCGGACGACCGACGCCGGCGTCGTTGTGTGCCGTAACCTGAGGGCCGATCGCAGAAGCGCAGATCGCAGAAGGCAGAAGCAGAACAGGCGAACAGCCATGCAGATCGCAGAATGGCGGCTGGGAACACCTGTTAATAGAATGACAGATGGGAACAGGTACTACGCTAACGATTCTGTTCTGATTAGGCCCAACTGACCAACTTATGTACTCTAACTTTCTTTATTTACAAGAACAAGCGAGTAGTCTGGTGGTAACACCGATTCAAAGCAAGGCGCAGGTCTCTGGTTTGAAGCTCCGTGGGCGCAAGTTTTTTTGCCAAATAAACAAATGTCGCTTCCAGTTGGTGGGCCGGGCCGCGTCGCCAGGCGGGGGCTGTGTCCCAAAAAACTGCGGCCCATGTAGGCCAAGGATCCCACGCCGTCAAGTGGTGTGTACAAGTGGGGCGTTTTTTACTAAAACTCATCTGTGACCAATTTATTTCATCATTACGTCAGCCGATCAAGGCAAATTAGCGATGACGATATCAAATCTAATCTATGAAGAACTTGTTGCATCCAAACTTTGTGTCTATGACATTCCTTTCATTTTCGTCATTAATATTCAAGTTTAATCTTCGTCACTTGTAATTGTTCACGAAGATGTAAATTTGGTCATAGAAATGTATCAATCTATGACTGAAGTCACCAGCGTCACGAGAAAATCGCACTGATGATCACATTCTTACTAGTGCTTCCTATAGCTTTTCTTCTTCTCCTTCTTCCCATGTCTTTCTTGTCCCTAGTCATTTTCATTATCGGGACATTGAGCAATAAAATGACCAGTCTTACCGCATTTGAAGCAGGAGCGCTTTCCCTTTGTTTTATTCTTGTTGGGATACTCCTTACATCCTTTAAGTGCGGTCTTGAAGCACTTGATGATAAGCGCCATCTCATCTTCGTTGAGGCCAGCAACCTCCACTTGAGCTACCTTACTTGGTAGTGTCTCCTTGCTGCTAGTTGCCTTGAGCGCAACGGGCTGCGGCTCGTAGACGGGCAGAGGGCCATTTAAGGCGTCATCTACATACCTTGCCTCCTTAACCGTCATGCGCCTGCTTATGAATTTTCCAAGTATCTCCTCGGGCGTCATCTTTGTGTACCTGGGATTTTCACGGATAAGGTTCACAAGATGGGGTCAATAACTGTAAAGGACCTGAGCATTAGCCGGACGACGTTGTGGTCCGTCCATCTTGTGCTTCCATAGCTTCTAATTTTATTGACCAGGGTCTTGAGCCTGTTGTAGGTCTGTGTTGGCTCTTCTCCCCTAATCATAGCGAATCTCCCTAGCTCGCCTTCCACCAACTCCATTTTGGTGATCATGGTAGCATCGTTTCCCTTATGTGAGATCTTGAGGGTGTCCCAAATTTGCTTGGCGTTGTCCAAGCCACTTATTTTATTGTATTCATCCCTGCAAAGCGAAGCTAAAAAGATAGTAGTAGCTTGGACATTCTTATGAATTTATTCATTAATGAATACAGGATTGTCCGTACTATCAAAATGCATCTCATTTTCCACAATTTCCCAGATGCTAGGATGGAGAGAAAATAGATGACTACGGATTTTATGACTCCAAAATGAGTAATCCTCTCCATCAAAGTGTGGGGGTTTTCCTAGAGGAATAGAAAGTAAATGTGCATTCGAATTGTACGGCATGCGGGAATAATCAAAGGAATAGTTTTGATTAACCGTCTTTTTCTTTGACGAAGAATCGTCATCGTCGTCGTCTCTTGGTGAAGAAGAAGATGCATCGCTGTCGTAGTAGACGATCTTCTTGATGCGCCTCTTCTTCTTCCCGTCCTTCTTCTTGTGACTTGAGCTAGAGTCGGTTGACTTGTCGTCTCTAGGCTCATTGAGGAAGGACTCCTTTTCCTTGTCGTTGACCACCATCCCTTTCCTTTAGTGTGGCAGAACCTCCCAAGTTATTGGGCCCACATGCACCTGTCTTTGTCTCAAAGACCTCAGACGGCTATGCATGTGCACCAGATAACTTAACAGGATCCGTCCGAGTGCCCTAAGGATCTCGGATAAACCACTTACAACCAGGACCGCAGGATAAAGTAAACACAAATCACACACCAACAATTTGCAGCGGAAATCTTATTACCAAATTTTACAATTTACAACAAGTTTACATTGTACATGATCGGAGTGATTACCAAAGTGATTCAAAGAAATAACTTTGAACTGTTATAAATTATTTGTAGTTTTAAAATATATGCTAGCTCAATGGACCATCCTCAATAAGAAGTATAGAAGGGTTACTTAGACTTATAAGAAGGCTGAGCCCACTGGCACTTAACACCATCATTAGCAGCACAAAACTATAACCTGAAAAACAACAAGGAATAAAACCCTGAGTATGGAATTACTCAGCAAGACTTACCCGACTGAAGAAAAGACTCTCAAGGGTATGCTGGCTAGAGGGATTCAAGGTATGGCTTATTAAGAATCAAAGACTCTGTTTTGCAGAAAAGCTTACTATGAGTGGATCCTTATGCCAAAATTTTACTTCACAAGTTAAGTACTTTTCCTGAATCTAGATTTGCTTGATCTAGAGCATTCACTTGTCCTGGTCTAGCTTTCTTTTACCCAAAATCTTATTTCACTTATAACTACGATGAGTGGTCAGTGAGTTGAGTCTCCATGACCGAGGAGCAACGACGATTCGAACCGATTATACTCAGCTGGGGATCCCTAACCACATGACATATGTAGCACTTAACCCTTGCATATATCAACCGTTCCCACAGATCCTCCACAACGTGAACCGATCCGCGCTACCCGGGAGCACAGTACTCCTCCATCTAGCCTCTAGCCAGGAGGGTACACGCTACTCCCACCATCTCCCACGCCCAGTGCGCGGTTGTCTTTTCACGTATGGAATAGCCAGGTTTGGGCTTACCGGAGCATGTGGTTAGTTGCAAAGTCTCATCTCATCAGGCCTACATCGAACGGTCCTTAATCGACACAGACGAGCAAACTTTCCCGCTCAACGTCTGGTCTCCATTACATATTATTTCCCAAAACTTGATACTTGAGAGAGGTACCCTACTTGAATGATGAAATCATTGCGGCCACAATGGTTTCATCATCACAAGTCATTTTATTTCACAAACTCCCATATCCCGTGTTACACATAATCTTTTAAAAACAATCCTATATTAATAAGCAGGGCTAAGCATCACTAAATTTTCAAAAAACGGGTATTAGGGTTGTTTAATCAAGGAAGGAAATGCATCAACAGTTTAGCACACAACTCCTATCACCTAATGCATCAAACATGGTGACCTTACTCCATGCTTTCATTGTGATCTTTGTTGTAAGAGCGAGAGACTCCAAGTTGTGGAGATTCCTCGCAAACGGGAAAATACTCTAAGGAAAATATCGTGGTATTCAAGTTGATCATCGGATCACTTGAAAGGGGTTGAGTGCAACCCTCGTCCATTGGGACGCCACAACATGGAAGTAGACAAGTGTTACTTGACCGAACCACGGGATAAAAATCGTGTGTCTTGTGTTGATCTCTCTGTGATTGTTTCTGTTCACAAGAACTCGCTTCAAGTTATTTAGCCATACTAACACTCATAACTAAGTTTTGTGGCTATTAGTGTTTGAATTTTATAGGATCACCTATTCACCCCCCTCTAGGTGCTCTCAATTGGTATCAGAGTCGTACTCTTCATCTAAGGGACTAACCACCCGAAGAGATGGATCCTAAGTGTAACACCCTAGGTGTTACTGTACGTTCAACCGCGAATATGGACTTAAGCATGGGATATCAAAGAGGATACTAACCTTTATGTCCTAATCATCTTCGCCTATCATGATTTCATTGTCGTATCTGTTTTCATCGATCTGAACTCTTCCTAAAAAAATTCGTGATCAGAACATATTTGTTCTAAAAAAATTAGCGAGTCCTGTGATTATTTAAAATTCATCAATTGTGCAAATAAAAATTTAGAAACTTAGTTCAGTCCTCCGATTTTGTCCCAAACAAGATTTATTAGAAGTCGATGACTAAAGTTTTCGGTGCAAGATAATTCAGTCCCCATTCGTCAACCGTGACATCGCGTCTAAGGATTTTTAATTGGATTGTTTCTCCAGCAATTTATCCAATATAGAGAAGTTTACGGTTCGGTTAACAGATAAAAATATCGAATACGATATCGTTTGGTTTAATCCGTATACATCTCACTCTCGTGACGATGCTGACATCGTCTCCGAAGGGATTCTGATTGCGATGCCGCGTTCGGCTCGTGCAGTTCAAAATTTATTTATTCCATAAAGTGTCGAGCATAGTGCCAGTTTAAAAATTAATGAATTAAGGCTAATTGGAAAGATCAGCTAATTATTTCGCTCTTGTTCGAGCGGTCTCTACGAATTCGGTAGACACTAATAAGGGCAGACTGTTTAAACCAAAACAACGGTTAGCCGGTTCAGTTTTCTATGCCAGAATCCGAGAAACTAATATCATATCTTGACAACATTTTGGTCCTATCTGTTTGCATCTTGCTCAGATCCGAATCCCTAAACACGGATATATGTGTATTTTTTAGAAGAAAAAGAAAGAAAAAAAATATCTTCTATGTCTTATCCTCACCGCTACCTTGATTTTTTTTCTCAAATCTGCACAATCTCTCTTCCTTATCTGTATCACGCCGCTCACCAGGAGGATTATTCTCCCTCCGATCGTTATCTCCCAACCATGCTCGTCTCATCTTTTTTTTCTGCTGAACATCGACCATGTCTCGATACTCTCTTTGTCTTCTACCTTCAACACTGCACGCTCCCTCATCTCCCTATGGCTGGACTTCATTCTCCATTCTAAGCTGCGCTTTGGTATTCTGCTCCTCTCACCACCACGCGGAGGTTCGTTCAGCTATTGATGACGGTCGTTGGACTTTCTTCCAATATGCAGCATGTGCTCCAGGTCTGACCGGCTCTCCCCACCTCCTTCCCATGTCCAACGCCCCCAAGCCCCAGCGGTGTCCCTGCCAGTCACAGCGATGTCCGAGTTTTCTTCCTCGCTAGCGCCCGCTGCTCCCTGATCTACACTGGTCGTCGGACTCTGCCTCGGCTCAGACCCCATGCTCTGCGCCGTTTCAACGTTGAAGCCGCTCAACTCCCTCCTATAGCTCTCCGTGCGGCAAGCCTGGCTTTCATCTCCAGCACCAGCAGCTACCCCTTCTGGCTCCAATCCTCTGTTCGTCCCTCGACGTCGATTCTGTTGAAGCCGCGGATGCCGTCCTCGCCATCAACGCAGCAGTTTCTCTTCAAGTGCAGTGCCGGTTGTCCTCGCGCTCGGCTCCCAGCTCGCCCAGCTTTGGTGGTCGTCGCTCCCACCTCGACCTGAGCACCGCCGCGGAGTTTGCCCCTTCCTGTTACCTTGTCGCATCTGCGTTCTTGCCCCTGCCCACAGCACAGCAGTGGCGATGTGCTTCATCTAGCTCTTCCCTAGTCGTCGAGCTCCGAGCACAATCCAAACGCCACCCTTGTTCGCGTGAGCTCGACTGGATCCCCACCTTCGCGACCTCGCCGTCGATTTAGTAGCTGCCCTGCAGAGCAATTGGGTGTCAAGGGAGGTGATAGCTCCGTGCGTCGCTCATGAGGTGCTCGACGTAATGACGGAATTGGAAAACGTAGCTGTGCTCGTGGCCTTCGAGTTGGATTAAATTACTGGTGAGTGTCGTTGCTGTCGGACCATTGCTCATACTTGTTTCCCACCCGATATTAATTCCTTGATGTTAATATTGTGCGTTCTTGTGTACGAGTGAGGAGAATAGAAATCATCTCAACGAGTGGGGAAGGAGCGTAGTCCAATACGACACCCACCAAGTGCTCGACAAAATATCTAAACTTGGGATCGTCGCTGTTTCTATAGATTTCGGGTCGAGTTTAGTTATGGTGAGTTCGTTCGTTATTTTCGTCAACTAGATATATGGTAGGATTAAATAGAAGAATCGATTGCGATGATTCTCTTGTCTATTACTTGATGTGGAGATTAAAGTTGAATTTTAGGTTTATGTGATAAGTATATTGGTAGATATATATGTTGTGTGATGTTTTATTAGTTATAATATTATAAAGGTTAATTTAGAAGCGTGGTTTAAATAATTAGTTAAGTTGCTTCTGTTCATAGTTCGAGTTTTGCGTCCCAAAATAATGAGTCTAAGTAATTAGTGTTTCGGTGTTACGCTTTAGTCAAAGAGAGGTGAAACTCATATGGTCTATTATTTTCCTAATAAACGAGCTAGGTTCTTTTTAAACAGAAAACATGTGATGTATATGCTCGTAATTGTAAAATAGTAGCTCTAGTGTTTCAATGGGTTTAGAATGTTAATTAGTAAATTAATTGTATGCTGATTAATGCTTGGTCTAGATTTCCCGATTTTGGTACACGTCTCACTGAGTTAATAAAAAGTTAGGCACAAAATGCTTTCACACGTGGATATTAATCCTAGAGTCTTGTTGTGTAGTTTAATTTATATCTGGCTAAGATGGGAGAGCATGATTGTCGTTGGTAACATTATATGGATAGTTAGTGTTTATAAGGCTTCGCCATAAGTGTTTTATTTCTCTTTTGCGTAGCATCATAATATCTGGTGTTATTCTTCCTTATGTTCATTCATGTGCATTATGCATATCATTTAGGTATGTTAAGTAATCACGTGATGTGGAGGACAAGAACTGAGTCGACCCCAAGATGATGCAGAGAGTGGACATCTCTGCAAGACGATATCGTCAGTCGGACGAACCTGAAGATGGATAATCTGAACGAGTGCCAAGACAAAGGATGATCGTCAAGTGGACGACGTCATCTAACAAACACTAACGTAGTGTTTATTGCAGGCAAGCCCTGTTGCATTTGCCACCTCCGAGGCAGAGTCCGACGACCAGTGTAGATCACGGAGCAGCGGGCGCTAGCGAGGAAGAAAACTCGGACATCGCTGTGACTGGCAGGGACACCGCTGGGGCTTGGGGGCGTTGGATATGGGAAGGAGGTGGGGAGAGCCGGTTAGACCTGGAGCACATGCAGCATATTGGAAGAAAGTCCAACGGCCGTCATCAGTAGCTGAACGAACCTCCGCGTGGTGGTGAGAGGAGCAGAATACCAAAGCGCAGCTTAGAATGGAGAATGAAGTCCAGCCATAGGGAGATGAGGGAGCGTGCAGTGTTGAAGGTAGAAGACAAAGAGAGTACCGAGACATGGTCGATGCTCAGCAGAAAAAAAAGATGAGACGAGCATGGTTGGGAGATAACGATCGGAGGGAGAAAGATCCTCCGGGTAAGCGGCGTGATACAGATAAGGAAGAGAGATTGTGCAGATTTGAGAAAAAAATCAAGGTAGCGGTGAGGATAAGACATAGAAGATATTTTTTTTCTTTTTTTTTCTTCTAAAAAAATACACATATATTCCGTGTTTAGGGATTCAGATCTGAGCAAGATACAAACAGATAGGACCAAAATGTTGTCAATATATGATATTAGTTTCTCGGATTCTAGCATAGAAAACTGATCCGGCTAATCGTTGTTTTGGTTTAAACAGTCTGCCCTTATTAGTGTCTACCGAATTCGTAGAGACCGCTCGAACAAGAGCGAAATAATTAGCTGATCTTTCCAATTAGCCTTAATTCATTAATTTTAAACTGGCACTATGCTCGACACTTTATGGAATAAATAAATTTTGAACTGCACGAGCGGAACGTGGCATCGCAATCGGAATCCCTTCGGAGACGATGTCAGCATCGTCACGAGAGTGAGATGTAAACGGATTAAACCAAACGATATCGTATTCGATATTTTTATCTGTTAACCGAACCGTAAACTTCTCTATATTGGATAAATTGCTGGAGAAACAATCCAATTAAAAATCCTTAGACGCGATGTCACGGTTGACGAATGGGGACTGAATTATCTTGCACCGAAAACTTTAGTCATTGACTTCTAATAAATCTTGTTTGGGACAAAATCGGAGGACTGAACTAAGTTTCTAAATTTTTATTTGCACAATTGATGAATTTTAAATAATCACAGGACTCGCTAATTTTTTTAGAACAAATATGTTCTGATCACGAATTTTTTTAGGAAGAGTTCAGATCGATGAAAACAGATACGACAATGAAATCATGATAGACGAAGATGATTAGGACATAAAGGTTAGTATCCTCTTCGATATCCCATGCTTAAGTCCATATTCGCGGTTGAACGTACAGTAACACCTAGGGTGTTACACTTAGGATCCATCTCTTCGGGTGGTTAGTCCCTTAGATGAAGAGTACGACTCCGATACCAATTAAGAGCACCTAGAGGGGGGGTGAATAGGTGATCATGTAAAATTCAAACACTAATAGCCACAAAACTTAGTTATGAGTGTTAGTATGGCTAAATAACTTGAAGCGAGTTCTTGTGAACACAAACAATCACAGAGAGATCAACACAAGACACGCGATTTTTATCCCGTGGTTCGGTCAAGTAACACTTGTCTACTTCCACGTTGTGGCGTCCCAATGGACGAGGGTTGCACTCAACCCCTTTCAAGTGATCTGATGATCAACTTGAATACCATAGTATTTTCCTTAGAGTATTTTCCCGTTTGCGAGGAATCTCCACAACTTGGAGTCTCTCGCTCTTACAACAAAGATCACAATGAAAGCATGGAGTAAGGTTGGGAAGAGCAACACACACAAGACTCAAATTCGCAGCACAACCATGCACACAAGAGAAGGCTCGAGCTTAAATGACAACACAGGGAGTTCGTGACTTGAATGGAGCTCAAATCTCTAACACAACAAAGCTAATGCGCGGGAGCAGAGTCTAGATGCCTTAGAATACTTAGTGAATGCTTGGGGTACTCCTCCATGCGCCTAGGGGTCCCTTTTATAGCTTCAAGGCAGCTAGGAGCCGTTGGAGGCCAACTTGGAAGACCAAACTTGCCTTCTGTCGGGTGGTCCGGACAGTCCCTGTAGCTGTCCAGTGCGCGATCGCCTTCCAAATCAGGCACATCCGACCGTTGCAACTCCGGGCCCGTTGGCGCACCGGACACTGTCCGGTGCACACCGGACAGTCCAGTGCCCCCCGCCGACCGTTGGAGCTGCCACGCGTCGCGCGAAGATTGCGCGACCGACCGTTGGTGCTAGCGACCGTTGGCTCACCGGACAGTTCGGTGCACCACCGAACAGTCCGGTGAATTATAGCCACGTCACCCCTTTGCTTTTCCCGAGGGTGATGAGTTCGCCGCGGATGACTCACCGGACAGTCCGGTTCACCACCGGACGATCCGGTGAATTATAGTCGTACGCCGCCGTTGATTCCCGAGAGCGGCCTTTTCACCGGAGACCAGCCTGGGGCACCGGACACTGTCCGATGCACCACTGGACAGTCCGGTGTGCCAAGCCGAGCTAGAGTTTGCTGCACATAGCCAACTCTTTTTCCATTTCTTTTCTCCCTGTTTCTAGCACTTAGACAAAATATGTTAGTACTGAAAACAATGTACTAAGTCTAGAACCGTACTTTTATCTTTGATTTTCACTTCTCACTTTACTTGGCACATGAGAACTTAATTAAACATGTTGGGCACTTAATCACCAAAACATTATAGAAATTACCCAAGGGCACATTTCCCTTTCACTGAGAACGTCCAGTTCGACGTCGTGGAGGTTAACCTCCCCTTCAATGCCATCATTGGCAGGCCGGCCCTGTACCAGTTCATGGCCATTGCCCATTACGGGTATTTGGTTCTTAAGATGCCGTCCGCTGCTGGGGTCCTCACCGTGCGGGGCGACCGCGCCGCTACAGTGACGGCTGTCGAGAAGCTGCACGCCCTGGTGGTAGAAGCTACTCGCTCGGACGATGGGGGGAAGGACCCCTCGACCTCCGGTACCAAGGCGCCTGCTAAGGTGCCAAAGGTGCAGCCGTCCGGAGCAGACGTCAGACCCGTAAAGACCATCCAGGTCGGCGCGGACTCCTCCCAGACCACCCGTGCGACGGAACCTCCCAAGTAATTAGGCCCACCTACAGTTGTCCTTGTCCAACGGACCTCAGACAACCCTATAGGTGCCCCTGAACTACTTGACAAGCTCGGTATCTCCTTACCTTTCCAGGAACGTCTCACCCGTCATGCAGACATTACAGAACATCGGAGATAAAGAAATGCGGAAGCGATTACATAACTTACATTTATTAAAAAGTAAGATCAGCTTGTTTATTACAGACTAGGAATATAAACGAGTGCAGAGTAATATTATTACACATACCAAGGGAGGTAAAAACTCCTCCCGACAGTTATCACACAAAAGTCTTAATGGAGGATCCTTTCCTCCCGCACTTCATTCTTGCTTTTCTTCATTAGGAACCACCTTGGTACAGAAGCAACAGAACTCTGCTGCTTCCTCACCTAAAAACAACAAGGGGATAAACCCTGAGTATGGAATTACTCAGCAAGTCTTACCCGACTAAGGAAAAGACTCTCAAGGGTATGCTGGATAAATGGGAATCAAGGAGAGGCTTTAGCAAGAATCAACTTAGATACTTTTGCAGAAATAGCTTACTAAGGTGAGTCCTTACTTTCAATCTTTTAATGCCATGTTAAGTATTAATAGACTCTGTTTGCCTCTAGTCTAATTTCATCATTTCATCAGTACAACATCATTTTTATCCATACTGTTCACATCCTGACTCTAGGTTGCATGGAAGTGACCAAGTCTTCATAACCGCGAAGGTACGGCGATCCGAATCGATTATACTCAGCTGAGGATCTCCAATCACACGACATATGTAGCACTTAACCCTTGCATATGTCAACCCGTCACCGGGGTTCTTAAGACCAGATCAGGTTCACGCAAACCGAGAGCACAGATACACCACCGTCCAGCCTCTTGCCACGGTGGGTACACGCTACTCCCGCCACCGCTCCACGCCCATTTCGTGTTATCTTATTCTGGCCTTAGTCTGCCCGAGGCAAGGTTTACCCATGACGAGGCATGTGACCAGTTAAAGGGTCCTCGATCAGCACGCCTACATACACATTCAATCCTTAATCAACCTGGGTAGAACATCACCTGTTCCTAACCCAAGTTTCGATTTAAGTACTTCCATCCTTAGGATTGTTTCTGTTCCTTAGGATGAAAAGAGCATCACAAGGAACTTTGCAGTAAGATCCCACCACGCTCTCAGTGAACGTATTCTTGCAGGTAGAAGTCATCTTTCCTCAGGATAACCCCTGAGCTAGGCAGTATAGCAAAAGACAACCTCTATCCACAAGATCTAAGCAGGGCTAAGCATTTTTGTAAATCAAATTTTGATACTTCACCAGAAGTATCTATAAAGGTGTGGATATCAAGGAAAGCAATGCATCAAAGGGTTCCAAGCAATTCCTATGAACTTAATGCACATTTCACTTGACTTAAGATGTGCGAAAAGTATTTAAAAACACAAGGAAAGGGGTTGCATGCACCGGGGCTTGCCTTTGTTAACAGGTGAGTCTGGCTCGGATCCGCAAATATCAAAGTAGAAGCAGTTGCCTGCTTGAGAATCCGAGGGTGGTGGTGTCCTTTCTTCGGTGATTTCCTCTTCTTCTTCACGTTCTAATCATAACCATGTAGATGTATAAGAATGGATGCCATGGGATGCTCATGAGGGTCCAAGGATAATATAAACTTATTATCTAAGTCTTGAATACAATTTTCCTTCACGGAACTCCGAGAACTTAGGGTTTCCGGTGTCAGTAAAGGAGTTCATAGGACAGGGGGGTGTTTTGGGGTTTGGTGATCAAACAAGGTCCAAATCAAACCAAATTCTACCCAAGGCTTCTAAATTATATGAGGAACTCATATAAAAATTTTGAGCATTTTTGGGATTACAACTTATCTTTTAAAAATCCAAAACTACTACTTTGAACTACTTTAAATGCCTTAAAATTCCTTATTTAACCTAAAAATCACAAAACTATTTTTATTCAATTCTAGGGAGCTGGTCACGGGCTCAATTTATAGGAGGGCAAGGCGGTGGCCAGTGAATTTTGGGAGGACGCGCGGCGGCCGGAAATGAAGAAGACGGTTGCAGTGAATACGTGTTCCACGACGTGGCAGTAACTCCGGTGATCGACGGGAAGCTAGAGGAGGTCACGGCGATGCGGTGGAAAGGCTAAGCCACGCGGCGCACGGCCGGGAGGCGGCGGTCACCGGTGAGTAAATCCGTCCAGCCGCAAAGAGGAAGAGAGAGCCACGGGGAGTCACCGGAGTGATCTCCAGCTCACCGTCGGCGAGGATCCTTTACCGTGTGTCCTTACCCGCCCATCCCGAGCCCAAGTTGGGCCGGCAACGGCACAAATCACGGCGGAATTGGTCGTCGGCGGTGGGTTTGCTGGCGATCTTATCTGTTTCAGCTGTACACTGTACCATGGTGAACACCCCATCAGAGCACCTGACAGCCAGAGTTGAGGGTCGATTTTCTCCAAAATTCCTGTGGTAACACAAGTTAATCTTTGCAGTAAACTTGTAGAGCATTATACCAACTACAAACTTGCTATGGCAACCATAGGTAGATTTCCACTGGATCATGCTCAGAATTTAGCTTGAAGTCGATGTTAGTCCACTGCTAGTCTGAAAATTCAGACCATAACAGCCTGACAGTCCAACTTTAGGCTCATTTATCTCAGAATTCTTCATAACAACTATGCTCACTCTCTTAAGCAAAGTTGTTCTCCTTTAATTGCTCTACAAATTTGGTGTGGTGACCTAGGGCAAAGATCCTAGAATTTGAAAGATACAAGATTCCAAAGTTGAGCCAATATCACTGAAATCAGACTTAGGCATTTGAGAAAGAGTGTGGCTCTTTTGCACATAAGTCCAAATCTCAGGGTTTAACTTGCAAACTCACATATTGGTGACCCAAATGACTTAAGATACCTATTTAACTTGGTTTTTGCACTTTAGTCCAAAAGTGGACTAATTTTGCACATAGGTCCCTAGGGTTTGGTTTTAGGGTTTTCCAGGGTTCTAATTGAGATTCTTGATGTCCCAGGGGCATAAATGTGATTCCACTTTGTTTTTGGGGATATTTTATGACTCTTTCCCTAAAGTCTTTAGGTTTTCTCATCTTGGGTTAGGTTTTACCCCTTTAATCTCTATTTAGGGTTAAGTCCCTTAACTAGGGTTCTATTTGCAAAACACTAAAACAATACAACTTGTTTGAAATTTTGCCTAGTGAATGCACTCTAGGTGTATCAAACATATACAATGCCAATGCTTATGATGCCATGCTCAAGTTTTAGTTACAGTAACACCAGGGGTGTTACATCCTTCCCCCCATAAAAGAATCTCGTCCCGAGATTTAAAGTCCTAGGGTAAGTAATGGAAAAGGAAATGTGTCACATTTTTATTCCCTTATTTCTGGTACAAGGCAGGGGTGGTGTGGGGGTTCACTCCTTTATTACAATAACTATACATACTTTACAAATTACATGAGGCTAGAAAGCCTGGGAAATTCTTATTCAAGAAGTCTTGAGTTTCCCACGTAGCCTCTTCCTCAGCATGTTGGTTCCATTGTATCTTGTAGAACTTGAGAGTCTTTCTCCGGGTAACCCTGTCCTTTTGATCCAGAACTCGAATAGGATGTTCCGAGTATGTTAAATCTGGTTCTAGGACAACATCTATCACTTCAATGGTTCGATCGGGAACCCGAAGACACTTCTTTAATTGCGACACATGGAACACATTATGGATAGCAGACAGAATTTCGGGGAGTTGCAGCCGATATGCCACTGGCCCACATTGCTCAAGTACCGGAAATGGACCAATATACCTGGGTGCAAGTTTTCCTTTAACCCCGAAACGCGATACACCCTTCATTGGTGAAACTTTCAAGTAGACGTAATCGCCTACCAGAAAGCATAAGGGTTGTCGTCGTCGGTCTGCATAACTCTTTTGTCGAGTCTGAGCTTTCTTCATATTATGAATAATTTTCTGAACCTTTTCTTCGACTTCTTTCACCATATCAGGCCTAAAGAAGTACCTTTCTCCAGGTTCAGACCAATTTAGCGGAGTTCGACATCGTCGCCCATATAAAGCTTCAAAAGGTGCCATCTTGATACTTTCTTGATAGCTGTTATTGTATGAAAACTCCGCTAAGGGCAAACATTCATCCCATTTCTGTGAGAAGTCCAGAACACATGCCCGCAACATATCCTCAAGTATTTGATTGACCCTCTCAGTCTGTCCACTTGTTTGAGGATGATAGGCCGAACTGTGGAGCAATTTGGTACCCAAGGATTTATGAAGCAAATCCCAAAACTTGGATACGAACTGAGGTCCACGATCCGACACTATAGTTTTTGGAATACCATGCAAACTGAGAATACGGCCAATATATAATGCTGCATAAGTGGCTACTGTATATTTGGCCCTAACGGGTAAGAAGTGGGCAATCTTTGTGAGTCGATCAACGATAACCCAAATAGAATCATACCCTTTGGCCGTCCTGGGCAGTCCCACAATAAAGTCCATACTTATGTCTTCCCATTTCCATGTTGGGATTGGCAAAGATTGTAATGGACCAGCAGTTTTCATGTGTATGGCCTTGACACGTCTGCAAGTGTCACACTTAGCCACATAGCGTGCAATTTCGATCTTCATCTTTGTCCACCAGTAATGTTGCTTCAAATCTTGGTACATCTTTGTCGGCGTTTCGAGACCGGGGGGTCCCTAAGCCGACGAGTGAGTGTGCCGCGTGCCCCAGCCCAGATGGGTCGAGCGCGTGGGCGAGCGCGAAGGGGGGAAAAGCGAGGTGGCCGGAGACGGGTCGTGAGAGAGGTGGAAATCCCGCGGCCTTCGTGTTCGACCCGCGCCCAGGTCGGGTGCGCTTGCAGTAGGGGGTTACAAGCGTCCACGCGGGTGAGGGAAGCGAGCGGCCCCAAGAGAGCGCCTGCCCCGTCCTCGTCCCCGCGCGGCCAACCTTCTCTAAGAAGGCCCTGGTCCTTCCTTTTATAGGCGTAAGGAGAGGATCTAGGTGTACAATGGGGGTGTAGCAGAGTGCTACGTGTCTAGCGAGGGAGAGCTAGCGCCCTAAGTACATGCCAAGGTGGCAGCCGGAGAGATCTTGGCACCCAGCTGGTGTGGTGTCGTGGCTGTCGAAGGAGCAACGGAGCCTGGCGGAGGGACAGCTGTCGGAGCAGTTGGGTCCTTGCTGACGTCCCCCTGCTTCCGTAAGGGAGCTGAGAGCCGCCGTCGTCATGGGGCTAGCGGGGCGCCATCATTGCCTATCTGGCGGAGCTAGCCAGATGGGACACCGGTCTTGTTCTCTGCGGCCCGAGTCGGCTCGGGGTAGGGCGATGATGGCGCTTCCTGTTGACGTGGCGGGCTTGTGCCCTGGGTCGGGCGACATGGAGGCTCCTCCGAAGCCGAGGTCGAGTCTGTCCTTCATGGCTGATGCCGAGCCCGAGCTCCTGGGTCGGGCGAGGCGGAGGTCGTTCGGCAGAGGCCAGGGCGGAGTCCGACCCCTGGGGTCGGGCGAAGCGGAGTTCGTCGTCTTCTGGGGCCTAGCCCGAGTCCGAGCCCTGAGTCGGGCGGGGCGGAGTTCGCCGTCTTCCGGGGCCTTAGCCCGAGTCCGAGCCCTGGGTCGGGCGGAGCGGAGTTCGTCGTCTTCCGGGGCCTTAGCCCGAGTCCGAGCCCTAGGTCGGGCGGAGCGGAGTTCGCCGTCTTCCGGGGCCTTAGTCCGAGTCCGAGCCCTGGGTCGGGCGGAGCGGAGTTCGCCGTCTTCCGGGGCCTTAGCCCGAGTCCGAGCCCTAGGTCGGGCGGAGCGGAGTTCGCCGTCTTCCGGGGCCTTAGACCGAGTCCGAGCCCTGGGTCAGGCGGAGCGGAGTTCGCCGTCTTCCGGGGCCTTAGCCCGAGTCCGAGCCCTGGGTCGGGCGGAGCGGAGTTCGCCGTCTTCCGGGGCCTTAGCCCGAGTCCGAGCCCTGGGTCGGGCGGAGTGGAGTTCGCCGTCTTCCGGGGCCTTAGCCCGAGTCCGAGCCCTGGGTCGGGCGGAGCGGAGTTCGCCGTCTTCCGGGGCCTTAGCCCGAGTCCGAGCCCTGGGTCGGGCGGAGCTTCCTATGGCGCCTTTGGCAAGGCCTGACTGCCTGTCAGTCTTACTCTGTCAAGTGGCACTGCAGTCGGAATGGCGCAGGCGGCGCTGTCCTTCTGTCAGACCGGTCAGTGGAGCGGCGAAGTGACGACGGTCACTTCGGATCTGCCGGGGGGCGCGCTTCAGGATAAAGGTGTCAGGCTACCTTTGCGTTAAATGCCCCTGCGACTCGGTCGGTCGGCGCGGCGATTTAGTCAGGGTTGCTTCTTAGCGAAGGCAAGGCCTCGGGCGAGCCGGAGATGTGTCTGCCGTTAAAAGGGGGCCTCGGGCGAGACGGAAACATCTCGGGGTCGGCTGCCCTTGCCCGAGTCTAGGCTCGGGCGAGGCGTGATCGAGTCGCTCGTATGGACTGATCCCTGACTTAATCGCACCCATCAGGCCTCTGCAGCTTTATGCTGATGGGGGTTACCAGCTGAGAATTAGGCGTCTTGAGGGTACCCCTAATTATGGTCCCCGACAGTAGCCCCCGAGCCTCGAAGGGAGTGTTAGCACTCGCTTGGAGGCTTTCGTCGCACTTTTTTGCAAGGGGACCAGCCTTTCTCGGTTGCATTTTGTTCCGGTGGGTGCGCACGAGCGCACCCGCCGGGTGTAGCCCCCGAGGCCTCGGAGGAGTGGTTTCACTCCTTCGAGGTCTTAATGCCTTGCGTAATGCTTCGGCTGGTCTGGTGGTTCCCTCATGCGAACTGGCCGTAGCCCGGGTGCACGGTCGGGGCCCAAGTTCTCGGGCTGGTATGTTGACGCTGTCAACGGTTTGGCCAGAGCCGGGTTTGCGAGAGCAGCCCCCGAGCCTCCGCACAGGGCGAGAGGGCGATCAGGGACAGACTCGGCTTTTTTACATACGCCCCTACGTCGCCTTTCCGCAAGGAGGAGGGGGGGAGAGCGCCATGTTACCCTCGATGGGCACCGAACATGGTGTCTCCGGTGAGCTGCAAGCGGGTAATCCGAGTGGACGTCCGTGCCCCGTTCGTTGGGGGTCGGCTAGGGGCCCAGAGGCACGCCCAAAAGTACCTGCGGGTGATCTGCCGGACCCGGTCCCCTGGCGACGGGGTCCGAGGGCTTGATGCCTCACTCCGATGGGATTCCGTTACAAAATCGCTCCCGCTGGTCTCGGAAATGTCCTAGGGTACCTCGGGAGCGCAGCCCGAGCCTCAGTTATGTATCGAACGTACCCCTGGTCATCCCTTGCTCGGTGTCTGAGGCGACTGTGAACCCTTCGGGGGCCAGCCTTCGAACCCCTGATCAGTAATGGGCGCGGAGCCCGAGTAGCCTGAGGCGGCCGTGGAACCCTTCGGGGGGCCGGCCTTCGAACCTCTGACCAGTAGTGGGTGTAGGGCCCACGCGATCTGAGGCGGCTGTTGAACCCTTCGGGGGGCCAGCCTTCGAACCCCTGATCAGTAATGAGGCTCGAAGCCTAGTTCCTTCACGGGGAAGGATCCCTTTCGGGGCGTCCCCCTTTCTCGGTCCCTGTCGCAAGAGATAGAGAAAGAGGAAAAAAGGAAAAAGGATACGAAACCGAACGACGCGGCGTACCTTTTTTGGCGCGGTTGTTTCGGCGAAGGCGAAGCGTCGCCCGCTGCTTCTGCCAGAAGCGCCGCCTGTCCAGCCGTGGAGTTAATGCGACGGGGCGAGTAGTTGGCGGGGCTGCCGTTGCGCGCGCGTGAGCCGTTCGTGGAACGGATCACGGGCGCGTTGTCTTCACGCCGTGAGAGGGGGCTTTCTCACTGCCTCCGGATGGGACGTGAGCTTGGCTGACGACGTGACCACTGCTCCCGCGCGCCTGCCACCATCATTACTGCCGGCCCACCTTTGGCCGCGTTGGCCGCCGCGTCAGGCTGGCGCTGCTGGGTCGCGCGCTGGGTCGCCTCGAGTCGCGGTATTGGTTCCGCAATCGAGGAGGCGTGGTGGTGGCACAAGTGGCGGTGCAGTTGCTTGCATGCTGCATCCAACGCGCCGGTCGCGCGACGCGTGGGCCTGGGCCTCCATGCTGGCGTGTCGGGAGTCGGAGAAGCGCGTCCACTTGGCGCAGTTGCATGCCGCCTGCATGGCTGCCCGCCCCTTTCGCCCGTTGGTCTGGGCAAAAGTGGAGGGTCACTTGTATCCGCTGGGCGGTTGCGTGCACCACGCGCGGCGGTTTGGCTTCTTCTGCTCGGAGCCGGTCTGCATGACAAGCGGGACCTAGCCCCCACGCCGCAGGAGAGGGCTTTGGAGCGTGTTGGAGAAGACCCAGCCCATGACGGTTGGGGGTGCAAGCAGGGAGAGTCGCCTTTAAAAGGAGGGCGACCCCTTTCGTAAGGCGACCATGTCTTATTGCTCCCTTATGCACCGCATCTTTCCACCTTCCAAGCCCCCGGATGGGGGAAACCGCCGTCTTTTCGCCTCATCGTTGGAGAAACGCAACTCCGTGGGAGTTGGTACCTTTCAGCCATCGTTCGGCTTCAAGGATTTTCATCATGCAGCCCGGCTGCACCCCTCCACCGGCGGTCACCCAAGATGGTGACCTCCGACTTGACGGTGGGGGAAAGCGAGCCGGGCTGCGGCCTCTGCCCCTCCCTCAGCCTCAAGGATTTTCATCACCAGGGCTGGGGAGGGGAGTGTGCCGAGTTGAGGTCGGCCCCCGCGTGGGCGGCGGCCCGCTCCTTTACTCAGTGATTGGAGGGAGGAGCGGTCGTCGTCCGTGGCGCTGGCATCTGCAGCGTGCCTGGCCTTCGGACGCGAGTGGCTTCGGAGCCGCTCGCGGCGCCGGCGTCTGCCACGGCAGCTGGAAGAGGTTCTTCCGCCGGCGTGATAGCCAAGGCTGGCCACGGACCGACCTCCAACTCTACGGCCTTCTGCCCGTCCTTGCCTCTCGAGTTCGGGCATGGGCGGGGGCCTCCCAGCAGCAGCATCCGCCCTGAGGTCATCACCGCTGCTGTTCGGCCCCCCGCGGCAGAAGTCTTCATCGTCGCCGCTGTCAGGGCGGGCGATGACATGCCGCTCGTCGGTCTTCTGTTGCTCCGCAGGCCCACCCCTATCGAGTGGGGTTGTTCGTACCTGCGGAGGGGGAACCGGAGTTCCGTTTGTAATGGCACTTCGAATGCCAGGATTTTTTGTTCATTTCGGCTTTCGGGGCCTGAACATGTATGTAACTTCGGCACGGAGCCGTGTTTTTTCCTCATTTCCGAGCACTAAGACTCGTCTGTTGACTATCTGAACCGCTTCACCAAGCATGAGTCGCCTCGTGTCAAGGTGACGAGTGAGGTATCCGTATCCCGGAGGCGTAGGAGTCCCTCGGCTCGGTCGGCCTTGCTGTCCGAGGTTCCTCTAGCTTAGTTAAAGAGACCCCTCGGCCGCTCTTCGACGAGCCAAGGCCAGGGGTAGCGATATCAGCATGAACAGAGGCGGAGTTGGCTCGAAAATGAAACCTGGTTGGCCGGAGCCTAGCCGGGTTGTCCGTTGGCAGGATCGACGTCGGAGTTGATCAGCCGAGGCTTCGGACCGGGCTGGCGCCCATGGAAGATGGTTGTGTAACACCCAGCACACCTGGTGATTATGTTTACGCCCGGGTTTTGGACCCCTAAAATCCGGGTGTTACAGAAGTGGTATCAGAGGAATGTTGACTGTAGGACGAAGCCTAGGTAGAACTAGACAACCATTCTTTACTTACCTTACTCTGATTCTTTTCTAAACTCACCTTAATCTTTTCTCGTCTAATTCCGCTTTACTCTGATTATTCTTACCTTTTTTCTTTCTAAAGACAAATGTGGATTTCAAACTTGAAATCTTGTACCTAAAGTGACTTTTAGGAATAGGAGACCTGATCTTAGGAATAAAAAAACAAAACTATTTTTATAAGTGTCTATGTATTTGAATGTTTGCTCTTATGATACTTGTCTGATTTGGATCTTTGATTGAGTGTGATGAGTTGTGGAGTAATGTCCACAATTGCATCTGCATATACACATAGGTATAAAAATATATTTATAAAATAACTAGACAACCTAGATTATTCCCATTGGAATATATCTAGCTTAAGAGATTTATCATATCCTAAAAGATCTCATTCTAACCAATTCATCTTATCTTAATAAGATTCTCTCTTATCTTAATAGATTCATCGTATCTTATAAGATTCCCTCATATCTTACTAGATCCACCTCATCTTAAAAGGTTCTTCTTACCTTAATAAATTCATCTTATCTTGAAGAAATTCTATCTTATCATAACATATCTAACTAATCTCAAAATATCTTAACATATCTTAATAATACATATTCTACCCTGTTGGACCTATCTAACCTAAACTAGTCTAATCTAGTCATATCCAATTTAATCTAGATCTTATCTTACCTAATGTGACCTGATCTAGTGTGGTCTAATGTTATCTAACTTAATTTGGTCCACTTAAACAGATTAATGACACTAGTAGAAGAGATTAGACCCTACTAGCCATGTATTAACTTAACTTAGCACATTGGATCAACTCAACTATGAGCTAACCCAACCCATGATGAATGGTATAACCTTTCTATTCCCACCTAACAATAAACAAACTTTTAACCTACATCTTGTAGTCTATCTCACCCATATATATCTCTCATCTTGACAGATTCTATCTTACCCTTGGATATTTACCTTATACAACTGGTTACCCCAATCTGGACATAAAACAAAAATTAAGCCCTACTAAAGAAATCTTCAGATTATAACCAGCTACTAGCCTATTCATGCTGCTTTTTGAATATGGTCATTTGCAAAACTATTACCATATGCTTCTAACTTTCATGGTCAATACCAGGAAAGGAAAGATTATCACGCAACAGCAAACAGAAATGAATTCTCCAAATCCTCCACCTATTGAAACCAAACAAGTGGTTGCTGCCCAAAGACTGGTAATACAACAATTAACAGACCTAGTGACCGAGATGCAAAATCAGATAAGACAACAACGCGAGGAAATACGTCAGGTCCGCCAAGAAATAAGGCAAGCACGGTTGGAGAGACAACAACAACAACAACCTCCACTACCACCACCAGCTCCACCAAGCTACATAGATATAAATTATGATGATTTGTAAGATCTAGGTGTTACTTTAGTTAGTAGATGATAGGATATTATTTTAGAAAGAACAATAAGGTCTATTGACCCTAGGTTTTGTTAAAGAATTATACCTCATGCTGAGATTTCTTTGTTTGTGCATATGTTCCGAGAACAATATGAGCATACACCCCTTTTCTTACAAATCTCGAGGACGAGATTATTTTAAGGGGGGTAGGATTTGTAACACCCAAAATCTTACTTTGAAAGTTTAGTAAAAGTTCTCCAAAGATTTTGATATTAGAATGCCTTCCAATAAAATTTTGTTACATTTAAAACAACATCACCTAAAACAAACACGTTCCTAATAAAAGAATCTCTATATGAATTTGTCACTCCTTGGTTGAAATGAATATTTATAATTATTCTCTAAAGAATTTTATATTAGAGATTACATTTCTTAAAATACCCAATCTATGTGTGTATGAATCTTATATTTGAAAGCATATCTTAATAAGATTAATAGATAAATAAATTGGCAAAGTTTATACTGGTGTTTTTGTTTGTGCATTAAAAACCTAAATTTAAAATCTCAACTGCAGATTCAAACTCAATTTTGAAATTGGATATCAAATAAAAACAAAATAACAAGAAAAGAAAAAGAAAAGGAGAAAAAACCGTTCTGGGCTCGCGCAAGCACATTTCGGCCCATCTCCACTTATCTCCTGCGCGGCCCAACCCAGTGCACCCACGCGCCGACACGCTGGTCCCACGGGACAGCCTCACGCCAGCACGCCTGTGACTTTGCTGTCTCCGCCAGGTGGCCCCGCGTTGTCAGCTTCGCCTACCTCCTAACAGCCTCGCGCGCATGCCGGCGACCCGCCTCCGCCGATTCCGCGGGTTGCGTGCACCTCGCAACAACCTCAGCGCTCCTTTGCCCTATTAAAAGCCGGCCGAGCCCCCCCCCCCACTTCATCCTCTCAGATCATCGGGCCGAGAGCCACATCGTTGCCGTGAACCGAGAGGAGGGAGAAAATTGGGCGCCGCCGCGGAACCCCGCCTTGGTTGCCGTTCGGGCCTCGGATCTGGACCTGGGAGCTTCACCCTGCGGAGTGTGACTCGACCGTGGCCTCAGCGTGCGGGATTGGCGACTGGTGGCGCGCCGATTCGTCACCGGTGGATCGATCTCCGCCGCTCGCCGTGGCCAAGGCACCTTGCTACATACCACACGGTAATAATGCCACCAAACACTTTGCCATCCTGTCCGCTTCGTATAATCTCCTCCGATTTGAGTATCGTGCACCAGCGCTCCATTGGTTCGAGCTCGCCGGAGCCCGCCACCGCGGGTGGTGTTCTTCGGCCGTGCCTGGCCACTGGGTTGGGGAAGATGTGCCCTGGGCCGTTGATCGGGCCATGTACGGGTAGGATTAGAAGGATGGGTAGGGGGCTTTCGACCGTGGATCGATGATCTTGCGGCTAGGATTAAATGGGTGATACCGGTTCGGTGGGGTGGATTTGCGCCGTTCGATCGGGATCCAGTGACCCAGATTCGATCTCGTTTCATTAAACCACAACCGCTGATCTCGGATCCAAGGGCTCATATTGCATACCGTTTCATTTAAAGCACGATCTAATCTGGGGCGTCCGATTTTGATCGGAGGGCTCAGATCTCACGATACCCCTTCGCGGGTATGTTTTATAAAAGAAACCCTGGGTTTTCTCGGATTCAACCCGCCGTCCAGGGACCCTGTTCCCTGTGTCTCGGTAAACTTGCGCAGAGACCCCCGTGCTTTCCAGAAATTGGCGCCCAGTCCAGTGATCGTTTAAATTGAATAAATAAAATGGAAAATAGATTTTTAATAAGAAAATAATTGCTAGAACTTAGATAATTCATAGAAAATTCATTTTAGCTCCAAATTGAACCATTCCAGTTTCTAAAATCTTGTAATAATATTCTTCATCATTTTGTGCCTCTGTTTTGGCATGAAAGGCTCATTTAAATTTATCTAATACTTAATCTTGTACATAAAAGCTACAGAAATTTATAACTTGAAATTTATAACTCCAAATTTAGTGATTCTTGTTCCTACGATCTCGTAGCAACGCGTAGATTATTATTATTCAGTTTGTACTTATGTTTGGTGTAATGTTAATTTTGCCTATACCATGTTTGTTTGAATTGCTACGACTAGCAGTGAGGATACGTATCACCTGAAGATCATCCTGGTACCTGGAATCTCAAGGCCCAGGCAAGTTGTGCCCTTGGTCACTTCTTTTCACCTACTCATGTTCTAATTAATCATAATGATCTGCATAGGTTAATTTTGATGGGACCCAATAGGTTACCCTAGTTTGTCTACCTTTATACCTTGTTTACCACTGAACTTTCTGGGTAGTACTTGCTAGTGCTATATGTGGTTTTGGGTATGAAGATTACACTATTCATGATCATACTTTTGTTATCAGTTGTTATTTATTGTTCATGATAAGATCATTATGTTAATTGGAACATGGAGAACCACCCGGGAAAACAGTGCTACCACAAGGGTGGAATGGGACGCCCTTGGCTGATTAATTAGGAAAGCTAGTGGAAGACTACCTTACCCGAAAGGGGCAAGGGCAGTAGGGGAGTGGTCAGTGTAGGGAGGCCCTCGGGAGGATTTTGCTGCGATGGCGGTCCTGCAAGGGATTCCTGCATTGGAACTTCCTATAAACTGTAGCGGGTTTTCTGAAGCTAGTGGAACTTTGTAAAGGCCTCGTAGTGTTACCCTGCCTCGCCTCCTCGGTAGAGATGTATGGGATTGGCCGTCTCTTGGCAGATGGGTAACACGACTTGTGGGTAAAGATGCGCAACCTCTGCAGAGTGTAAAACTGGTATACTAGCCGTGCTCACGGTCATGAGCAGCTCGGACCCTCACATGATTAATTTATGGAACTAAATTCAATTTGTCATATGCATTGCATCACAGGTGATGATGTTACTTTTGTTCTACTATTTAATTGGGTTGGTATTTACTTATACTTAGTAATTGCTAATAAAATTTTGACCAACTTTAAAAGCAATGCTCAGCTCTAACCATCCTCTTTGGTAAGCCTTACACTTCACGTGAGCTCCCACCTTTGGCAAGTTCATGCACATTATTCCCCACAACTTGTTGAGCGATGAACGTATGTGAGCTCACTCTTGCTGTCTCACACCCCCCCCCACAGGTCAAGAACAGGTACCGCAGGATGAGGCGCATGGAGGATGCTGTGACGTGTTCGTGAGAGATCTAGGCCGTCGTCTCCCAGTCAACTTTGGGTTGCTGGACCGTTGTCTCCTTATAATGTAATTATTTATTTTGTATAGAACTCATGTTATATATAAAGATGTGACATTCGATCCTGTGCCATGATTCATCATATGTGTGAGACTTGGTTCCAGCACACCTGGTGATTATGTTTACGCCCGGGTTTTGGACCCCTAAAATCCGGGTGTTACAGAAGTGGTATCAGAGGAATGTTGACTGTAGGACGAAGCCTAGGTAGAACTAGACAACCATTCTTTACTTACCTTACTCTGATTCTTTTCTAAACTCACCTTAATCTTTTCTCGTCTAATTCCGCTTTACTCTGATTATTCTTACCTTTTTTCTTTCTAAAGACAAATGTGGATTTCAAACTTGAAATCTTGTACCTAAAGTGACTTTTAGGAATAGGAGACCTGATCTTAGGAATAAAAAAACAAAACTATTTTTATAAGTGTCTATGTATTTGAATGTTTGCTCTTATGATACTTGTCTGATTTGGATCTTTGATTGAGTGTGATGAGTTGTGGAGTAATGTCCACAATTGCATCTGCATATACACATAGGTATAAAAATATATTTATAAAATAACTAGACAACCTAGATTATTCCCATTGGAATATATCTAGCTTAAGAGATTTATCATATCCTAAAAGATCTCATTCTAACCAATTCATCTTATCTTAATAAGATTCTCTCTTATCTTAATAGATTCATCGTATCTTATAAGATTCCCTCATATCTTACTAGATCCACCTCATCTTAAAAGGTTCTTCTTACCTTAATAAATTCATCTTATCTTGAAGAAATTCTATCTTATCATAACATATCTAACTAATCTCAAAATATCTTAACATATCTTAATAATACATATTCTACCCTGTTGGACCTATCTAACCTAAACTAGTCTAATCTAGTCATATCCAATTTAATCTAGATCTTATCTTACCTAATGTGACCTGATCTAGTGTGGTCTAATGTTATCTAACTTAATGTGGTCCACTTAAACAGATTAATGACACTAGTAGAAGAGATTAGACCCTACTAGCCATGTATTAACTTAACTTAGCACATTGGATCAACTCAACTATGAGCTAACCCAACCCATGATGAATGGTATAACCTTTCTATTCCCACCTAACAATAAACAAACTTTTAACCTACATCTTGTAGTCTATCTCACCCATATATATCTCTCATCTTGACAGATTCTATCTTACCCTTGGATATTTACCTTATACAACTGGTTACCCCAATCTGGACATAAAACAAAAATTAAGCCCTACTAAAGAAATCTTCAGATTATAACCAGCTACTAGCCTATTCATGCTGCTTTTTGAATATGGTCATTTGCAAAACTATTACCATATGCTTCTAACTTTCATGGTCAATACCAGGAAAGGAAAGATTATCACGCAACAGCAAACAGAAATGAATTCTCCAAATCCTCCACCTATTGAAACCAAACAAGTGGTTGCTGCCCAAAGACTGGTAATACAACAATTAACAGACCTGGTGACCGAGATGCAAAATCAGATAAGACAACAACGCGAGGAAATACGTCAGGTCCGCCAAGAAATAAGGCAAGCACGGTTGGAGAGACAACAACAACAACAACCTCCACTACCACCACCAGCTCCACCAAGCTACATAGATATAAATTATGATGATTTGTAAGATCTAGGTGTTACTTTAGTTAGTAGATGATAGGATATTATTTTAGAAAGAACAATAAGGTCTATTGACCCTAGGTTTTGTTAAAGAATTATACCTCATGCTGAGATTTCTTTGTTTGTGCATATGTTCCGAGAACAATATGAGCATACACCCCTTTTCTTACAAATCTCGAGGACGAGATTATTTTTAAGGGGGGTAGGATTTGTAACACCCAAAATCTTACTTTGAAAGTTTAGTAAAAGTTCTCCAAAGATTTTGATATTAGAATGCCTTCCAATAAAATTTTGTTACATTTAAAACAACATCACCTAAAACAAACACGTTCCTAATAAAAGAATCTCTATATGAATTTGTCACTCCTTGGTTGAAATGAATATTTATAATTATTCTCTAAAGAATTTTATATTAGAGATTACATTTCTTAAAATACCCAATCTATGTGTGTATGAATCTTATATTTGAAAGCATATCTTAATAAGATTAATAGATAAATAAATTGGCAAAGTTTATACTGGTGTTTTTGTTTGTGCATTAAAAACCTAAATTTAAAATCTCAACTGCAGATTCAAACTCAATTTTGAAATTGGATATCAAATAAAAACAAAATAACAAGAAAAGAAAAAGAAAAGGAGAAAAACCGTTCTGGGCTCGCGCAAGCACATTTCGGCCCATCTCCACTTATCTCCTGCGCGGCCCAACCCAGTGCACCCACGCGCCGACACGCTGGTCCCACGGGACAGCCTCACGCCAGCACGCCTGTGACTTTGCTGTCTCCGCCAGGTGGCCCCGCGTTGTCAGCTTCGCCTACCTCCTAACAGCCTCGCGCGCATGCCGGCGACCCGCCTCCGCCGATTCCGCGGGTTGCGTGCACCTCGCAACAACCTCAGCGCTCCTTTGCCCTATTAAAAGCCGACCGAGCCCCCCCCACTTCATCCTCTCAGATCATCGGGCCGAGAGCCACATCGTTGCCGTGAACCGAGAGGAGGGAGAAAATTGGGCGCCGCCGAGGAACCCCGCCTTGGTTGCCGTTCGGGCCTCGGATCTGGACCTGGGAGCTTCACCCTGCGGAGTGTGACTCGACCGTGGCCTCAGCGTGCGAGATTGGCGACTGGTGGCGCGCCGATTCGTCACCGGTGGATCGATCTCCGCCGCTCGCCGTGGCCAAGGCACCTTGCTACATACCACACGGTAATAATGCCACCAAACACTTTGCCATCCTGTCCGCTTCGTATAATCTCCTCCGATTTGAGTATCGTGCACCAGCGCTCCATTGGTTCGAGCTCGCCGGAGCTCGCCACCGCGGGTGGTGTTCTTCGGCCGTGCCTGGCCACCGGGTTGGGGAAGATGTGCCCTGGGCCGTTGATCGGGCCATGTACGGGTAGGATTAGAAGGATGGGTAGGGGGCTTTCGACCGTGGATCGATGATCTTGCGGCTAGGATTAAATGGGTGATACCGGTTCGGTGGGGTGGATTTGCGCCGTTCGATCGGGATCCAGTGACCCAGATTCGATCTCGTTTCATTAAACCACAACCGCTGATCTCGGATCCAAGGGCTCATATTGCATACCGTTTCATTTAAAGCACGATCTAATCTGGGGCGTCCGATTTTGATCGGAGGGCTCAGATCTCACGATACCCCTTCGCGGGTATGTTTTATAAAAGAAACCCTGGGTTTTCTCGGATTCAACCCGCCGTCCAGGGACCCTGTTCCCTGTGTCTCGGTAAACTTGCGCAGAGACCCCCGTGCTTTCCAGAAATTGGCGCCCAGTCCAGTGATCATTTAAATTGAATAAATAAAATGGAAAATAGATTTTTAATAAGAAAATAATTGCTAGAACTTAGATAATTCATAGAAAATTCATTTTAGCTCCAAATTGAACCATTCCAGTTTCTAAAATCTTGTAATAATATTCTTCATCATTTTGTGCCTCTGTTTTGGCATGAAAGGCTCATTTAAATTTATCTAATACTTAATCTTGTACATAAAAGCTACAGAAATTTATAACTTGAAATTTATAACTCCAAATTTAGTGATTCTTGTTCCTACGATCTCGTAGCAACGCGTAGATTATTATTATTCAGTTTGTACTTATGTTTGGTGTAATGTTAATTTTGCCTATACCATGTTTGTTTGAATTGCTACGACTAGCAGTGAGGATACGTATCACCTGAAGATCATCCTGGTACCTGGAATCTCAAGGCCCAGGCAAGTTGTGCCCTTGGTCACTTCTTTTCACCTACTCATGTTCTAATTAATCATAATGATCTGCATAGGTTAATTTTGATGGGACCCAATAGGTTACCCTAGTTTGTCTACCTTTATACCTTGTTTACCACTGAACTTTCTGGGTAGTACTTGCTAGTGCTATATGTGGTTTTGGGTATGAAGATTACACTATTCATGATCATACTTTTGTTATCAGTTGTTATTTATTGTTCATGATAAGATCATTATGTTAATTGGAACATGGAGAACCACCCGGGAAAACAGTGCTACCACAAGGGTGGAATGGGACGCCCTTGGCTGATTAATTAGGAAAGCTAGTGGAAGACTACCTTACCCGAAAGGGGCAAGGGCAGTAGGGGAGTGGTCAGTGTAGGGAGGCCCTCGGGAGGATTTTGCTGCGATGGCGGTCCTGCAAGGGATTCCTGCATTGGAACTTCCTATAAACTGTAGCGGGTTTTCTGAAGCTAGTGGAACTTTGTAAAGGCCTCGTAGTGTTACCCTGCCTCGCCTCCTCGGTAGAGGTGTATGGGATTGGCCGTCTCTTGGCAGATGGGTAACACGACTTGTGGGTAAAGATGCGCAACCTCTGCAGAGTGTAAAACTGGTATACTAGCCGTGCTCACGGTCATGAGCAGCTCGGACCCTCACATGATTAATTTATGGAACTAAATTCAATTTGTCATATGCATTGCATCACAGGTGATGATGTTACTTTTGTTCTACTATTTAATTGGGTTGGTATTTACTTATACTTAGTAATTGCTAATAAAATTTTGACCAACTTTAAAAGCAATGCTCAGCTCTAACCATCCTCTTTGGTAAGCCTTACACTTCACGTGAGCTCCCACCTTTGGCAAGTTCATGCACATTATTCCCCACAACTTGTTGAGCGATGAACGTATGTGAGCTCACTCTTGCTGTCTCACACCCCCCCACAGGTCAAGAACAGGTACCGCAGGATGAGGCGCATGGAGGATGCTGTGACGTGTTCGTGAGAGATCTAGGCCGTCGTCTCCCAGTCAACTTTGGGTTGCTGGACCGTTGTCTCCTTATAATGTAATTATTTATTTTGTATAGAACTCCTGTTATATATAAAGATGTGACATTCGATCCTGTGCCATGATTCATCATATGTGTGAGACTTGGTCCCAGCACACCTGGTGATTATGTTTACGCCCGGGTTTTGGACCCCTAAAATCCGGGTGTTACAGGTTGGCCGAGGCCCCAGGGGTGACCAGCTGAGCCGCCTGCTCGGGCCGGATTCCCAGAGAAGTCCCTGGCAGCGATTGCCCGGGCGTGGTGATGACGTCGTCCTTTGGAGCGGAGACCCTCGGACCACGTCGCCGTCCGAGGCTAGGTCGGGCCTCGCCGAAGGTGCCGTTGATGCCGAGGGTGTTGCTGCCCCCTTCCAGCGTCAAGACCCGAGCCTGCAGGATCAGATTGTCTTGTAGCGTGTGCCTTGTGCGGCCGTCGAGGCCAGAACACACACCCTCGCTGCGTTGTAAAGCTGCGTCTCTTTTCCTCTTGTTTCGAGTATCTGGACTTTTTGTCGGTAACAGGGATGTTTGTGCGAGCGAGAGTTGCTTCTCGCGGAAGGTGATGAGTGAGGTATCCGTATCCCGGAGGCGTAGGAGTCCCTTGGCTCGGTCGGCCTTGCCGCTTACGCGTACTTTCACCCGTCCATGAGGCCCTGTCACCGACTCGGTCGAGAAGGCTCGAAGGATCGCTTCGGCAGAAGGGCTTCCGAACGTAAAGACTTGTTCGATCCGTGGAGTCACTTTATCCGAACGTGAGTTACTTATCGCAGAAGGTGATGAGTGAGGTATCCGTATCCCGGAGGCGTAGGAGTCCCTCGGCTCGGTCAGCCTTGGCTGCTTACGTGTACTCCATCGTTTCCAGGACCCACTTTTCGAAGTAGTCAAAAAGCACGAAAGATATTCTGGTAGAAGAGATTTTTTTTTTCGAGGAAAATTTTGACGCAGAGGGGGTTTCCCCCCTTTTAGCCCCCGAGGGAGGGTCGGGCTTTGCCGAGGCGAGGCCGACCCTTCCTTGTTGACTAAACTTTGCGTGGGTGCGGGGTATATGAACAACTTGGAAACATCTTAAGGGTAGAAGCGACGTAGCTGTTGGATGTTCCAAGCGTTGCCGTAGACCTCGCCTTGACTGTTGGCCAGTTTGTACGTTCCGGGCTTCAGAACTTTGGCGATGACGAATGGCCCCTCCCAGGGGGGCGTGAGCTTGTGCCTCCCGCGGGCGTCTTGCCGCAGCCGAAGCACCAGGTCGCCCACCTGGAGGTCTCGGGGTCGGACCCCTCGGGCGTGGTAGCGTCGCAGGGACTGCTGATACCGCGCCGAGTGTAGTAAGGCCCTGTCCCGAGCCTCTTCCAGCTGGTCCAGCGAGTCTTCTCGGCTAGCTTGGTTGCTTTGATCGTCGTAGGCCCTCGTCCTCGGGGAGCCGTATTCCAGGTCAGTGGGCAAGACGGCCTCGGCCCCGTAGACCAGGAAGAACGGCGTGAAACTCGTGGCTCGGCTCGGCGTTGTCCTCAGGCTCTAGACCACCGAGGGGAGTTCCTTCATCCATCGCTTGCCGAACTTGTTGAGGTCGTTGTAAATCCGAGGCTTGAGCCCTTGTAAAATCATGCCGTTGGCACGCTCTACTTGCCCATTCGACATGGGATGAGCTACGGCAGCCCAGTCCACCCGGATGTGGTGATCCTCGCAAAAATCCAAGAATTTTCTGCCGGTGAACTGGGTGCCGTTGTCGGTGATGATGGAGTTTGGGACCCCGAAGCGATGGATGATGTTGGTGAAGAACGCCACCGCCTGCTCGGACCTGATGCTGTTTAGGGGTCGGACCTCTATCCACTTGGAGAATTTGTCGACGGCGACCAGCAGGAGCGTGTAGCCCCCGGGCGCCTTCTGCAGTGGGCCGACGAGGTCCAGACCCCACACAGCGAAGGGCCAGGTGATGGGTATCGTCTGCAGAGCCTGAGCGGGCAGGTGGGTCTGCTTCGCATAGAATTGACACCCTTCGCAGGTGCGGACGATTCTAGAGGCGTCAGCCACCACCGTCGGCCAGTAGAAGCCTTGCCGGAAAGCGTTCCCGACGAGGGCTCGGGGCGCTGCATGATGGCCGCAAGCCCCCGAGTGTATCTCTTGCAGGAGTTCCTGACCTTCGGCGATGGAGATGCATCGCTGGGGATGCCCGAGGGGCTGTGGTGGTAAAGCTCCTTCTCATCGCCCAGCGAGACGAACGACTTGGCGCGTCGCGCTACCCGCCGAGCCTCGGCTTGGTCGAGGGGTAGCTCTCCTTGGCGGAGATAGTGCAGGTACGGGGTCTGCCAATCTCGATCAGGCGTGACCCCGCTCCACTCCTCCTCGATGCGCAGCGCCTCGCCCTCGGGGGCCAAGGGTACCTCGGGCTGAACCGAGGACGCCTCGGGATGGGCCGAGGGTACCTCGGACTGAACCGAGGACGCCTCGGGCTGGGCCGAGGGTACCTCGGACTCGGGCGTGTCGCTGATCTCGACGGAGGGTTGGTGCAGATCCCGGGAGAAGACGTCCGGGGGAACCGTCGTTCGCCCCGAGGCTATTTTTGCCAGCTCGTCCGCAGTCTCGTTGTAGCGCCGGGCGATGTGGTTAAGCTCGAGCCCGTAGAACTTGTCTTCCAGGCGCTGAACCTCATCGCAGTAGGCCTCCATCTTCGGGTCGCGGCAGTGGGAGTTCTTCATGACTTGGTCGATGATGAGCTGCGAGTCGCCGCGAGCGTCGAGGCATCGGACCCCTAGCTCGATGGCGATTCGCAATCCGTTGATCAGAGCTTCGTACTCAGCCACATTGTTGGACACCGGGAAATGGAGGCGTAGTACGTAGCGTAGGTGTTTCCCGAGGGGCGAGACGAAGAGCAGGCCCGCGCCGGCTCCCGTCTTCATCAGCGACCCATCGAAAAACATGGTCCAGAGCTCCGGTTGGATCGGAGCCGTCGGCAGCTGGGTGTCGACCCATTCGGCTACGAAGTCCGCCAATACCTGGGACTTGATGGCCTTTCGAGGGGCGAACGAGATTGTCTCGCCCATGATTTCCACCGCCCACTTTGCGATCCTGCCCGAGGCGTCTCGGCACTGGATGATCTCCCCTAGGGGGAAGGATGACACCACAGTTACCGGATGAGACTCGAAGTAATGCCGCAACTTTCGCCTCGTCAGGATCACTGCATACAGTAGCTTCTGAACTTGTGGGTAGCGGATCTTGGTTTCGGACAGCACCTCGCTGACGAAGTAAACTGGCCTCTGAACGGGCAATGCATGCCCCTCTTCTTGCCTTTCGACCACAATCGCGGCGCTAACCACCTGAGTGGTCGTGGCGACGTAGACCAAGAGGGCTTCTCCATCAGCTGGGGGTACCAAGATAGGCGCCTTGGTGAGGAGCGCCTTCAGGTTCCCGAGAGCTTCCTCGGCCTCGGGGGTCCAAGTGAAGCACTCGGCCTTCCTTAAGAGGCGGTACAGAGGCAGGCCTCTTTCGCCGAGGCGTGAGATGAAACGGCTCAAGGCCGCGAGACATCCCATGACCCTCTGTACGCCTTTTAAGTCCTTGATGGGCCCCATGCTGGTGATGGCTGCGATCTTCTCCGGGTTGGCTTCGATGCCCCGCTCGGAGACGATGAACCCCAGGAGCATGCCTCGGGGCACCCCGAAGACACATTTCTCGGGATTGAGCTTGACGACCTTTGCCTTGAGACACCGGAATGTCACTTCAAGGTCGGAGAGGAGGTCGGAGGCTTTCCTTGTCTTGACTACGATGTCATCGACGTAGGCCTCGACCGTACGACCGATGTGTTCGCCGAACACATGGTTCATGCACCGCTGGTACGTCGCACCCTCGTTCCTCAAACTGAACGGCATGGTGACATAGCAGTACATGCCGAAGGGCGTGATGAAAGAAGTCGCGAGCTGGTCGGACTCTTTCATCTTGATTTGATGATACCCTGAGTAGGCATCGAGGAAAGACAGGGTTTCGCACCTAGCAGTGGAATCCACGATTTGATCGATGTGAGGTAGAGGGTAGGGAACCTTCGGACATGCTTTGTTGAGACCAGTGTAGTCTACACACATCCGCCATTTCCCCCCTTTCTTTCTCACAAGCACAGGGTTGGCAAGCCATTCGGGATGGAATACCTCTTTGATGAACCCTGCTGCCATTAGCTTGTGGATCTCCTCGCCTATCACTCTGCGCTTCTCCTCGTCGAATCAGCGCAGAGGCTGCCTGACCGGTCGGGCTCCGGCCCGAATATCCAGCAAGTGCTCGGCGACATCCCTCGGTATGCCGGGCATGTTCGAGGGACTCCACGCAAAGACGTCGGCGTTTGCGCGGAGAAAGTCGACGAGCACTGCTTCCTATTTGGGGTCGAGCCCAGAATCGATCCGGATCTGCTTAGAGGTGTCGCCACTGGGGTCGAGAGGGATGGCCTTAACCGTCTCCGCTGGCTCGAAGTTGCCGGCGTGTCGCTTCACGTCTGGCACCTCTCTGGAGAGGTTCTCTAGGTCGGCGATGAGGGCCTCGGACTCGGCGAGGGCCTCGGCATACTCCACGCACTCCACGTCGCATTCGAACGCGTGTTTGTACGTGGGGCCGACGGTGATGACCCCGTTGGGGCCCGACATCTTGAGCTTCAGGTAGGTGTAGTTGGGGACGGCCATGAACTTCGCGTAGCATGGCCTCCCCAATACCGCGTGGTAGGTTCCTCGGAACCCGACCACCTCGAACGTCAGAATCTCCCTTCAGAAGTTGGAGGGCGTTCCGGAGCAGACAGGAAGGTCAAGCCGCCCGAGGGGCTGGACGCGCTTCCCAGGAATGATCCCGTGGAAGGGCGCAGCGCCTGCTCGGACGGAGGACAGATCGACGTGCAGGAGCCTGAGGGTCTCGGCGTAGATGATGTTGAGGCAGCTGCCCCCATCCATGAGGACCTTGGTGAGCCTGACGTCGCCGATGATGGGGTCGACGACGAGCGGGTACTTCCCCGGGCTCGGCACGTGGCCGGGGTGGTCAGCTTGGTCGAAGATGATGGGCTTGTCGGACCAGTCTAGGTAGACTGGCGCCGCCACCTTCACCGAGCAGACCTCCCGACGCTCTCGCTTGCGATGCCGAGCCGAGGCATTCGCCGCATGCCCTCCGTAGATCATGAAGAAGTCGCGGACCTCGGGGAACTCTCCTGCTTGGTGATCTTCCTTTTTGTCATCGTCGCGGGCCCTGCCACCCTCTGCGGGTGGCCCGGCCCTGTGGAAGTGGCGCCGAAGCATGACGCACTCCTCGAGGGTGTGCTTGACGGGCCCCTGATGGTAAGGGCACTGCTCCTTGAGCATCTTGTCGAAGAGGTTAGCACCTCCGGGGGGCTTCCGAGGGTTCTTGTACTCGGCAGCGGCGACAAGGTCCGCGTCGGCGGCGTCGCGTTTCGCTTGCGACTTCTTCTTGCCTTTCTTCTTGGCGCCGCGCGGAGTAGACGCCTCGGGAGCCTCTTCCGACGGGCGGCCCTGGGGCTGCTTGTCCTTTCGGAAGATGGCCTCGACCGCCTCCTGGCCAGAGGCGAACTTGGTGGCGATGTCCATCAGCTCGCTCGCCCTGGTGGGGGTCTTGCGACCCAACTTGCTCACCAGGTCACGGCAAGGGGTGCCGGCAAGGAACGCGCCGATGACATCGGAGTCGGTGATGTTGGGCAGCTCGGTGCGCTGCTTCGAGAATCGCCGGATGTAGTCCTGAAGAGACTCTCCCGGCTGTTGCCGGCAGCTTCGGAGGTCCCAGGAATTCCCGGGGCGCACGTACGTGCCCTGGAAGTTGCCGGCGAAGGCTTGGACCAAATCATCCCAGTTGGAGATCTGCCCCGGAGGCAGGTGCTCCAACCAGGCGCGAGTAGTGTCGGAGAGGAACAGGGGGAGGTTGCGGATGATAAGGTTGTCGTCGTCCGTTCCACCCAGTTGGCAGGCCAGGCGGTAGTCTGCGAGCCACAATTCCGGTCTCGTTTCCCCCGAGTACTTTGTGATAGTAGTCGGGGGTCGGAAACGGGCCGGAAACGGCGCCCGCCGGATGGCCCGGCTGAAGGCCTGCGGACCGGGTGGTTCGGGCGAGGGACTCCGTTCCTCCCCACTGTCGTAGCGCCCCCCACGCCTGGGGTGGTAGCCTCGGCGCACCCTTTCGTCGAGGTGGGCCCGACGGTCGCGACGATGGTGCTCGTTGCCGAGGTGGCCCGGGGCCGCAGGCGCGGTGTTGCGCGTGCGCCCGGTGTATACCGAGGCTTCCCGCATGAATCGGGAAGTCGCGGCATGAGGTTCCGAGGGGTACCCCTGCCTTCGGGAGGCAGAGCTCTCGGCCCGCCGGGCTGCAGCGCCTTCCAGGAGATTCTTGAGCTCTCCCTGGATTCGCCGACCCTCGGTGGTTGATGGTTTTGGCATCGCACGGAGGAGCATCACTGCAGCTGCCAGGTTCTGACCGACCCCGCTGGATGCGGGTGGCGGCCTGTCCCTGACATCGTTGGCGACGCGGTGCTGGAAACCCTGAGGCAGGTGACGTGTTTCTCCGGCCGGGGGTTGGCCCGCCCATACCTGCCCGACGTCCCGGCGGATCGGCTCGAGCGCTCCTGCTCCCTCGTCGAGCCTGGCCTGCGCCCCGCGGACTTGCTCGAGCTGTGGGTCGTGACCCCCTGCCGGAACGGGGACCACAGCTAGCTCCCGCGGGATGTCGGCGTGAGGCACCGGCCTAGGGAGACCACCGTCCTCCGGCATGCCGAGATGGTTGCCTTCGGAGGGATCCCCTAGCTCGACGTGGAAACATTCGTGGCTCGGGCCGCAGTCCTTGTCGTCAAGGCTGCGGCTGCCGTCGGAACAGTCGGAGAGGCAGTAGTCACATGCGGTCATAAAGTCCCGCATGGCACTGGGGTTGCCAAATCCAGAGAAATCCCAACAGACGCTGGGATCGTCATCTTCCTCGGACCCAGAGGGCCCGTAGGTCGAGACGTCCGTCAATCGGTCCCAAGGTGACCGCATACGAAACCCCAGAGGGGTTGCACTCGCCTCAACGTGAGCACCCGCCAAAGCGAGGTCGCTAGGCGGGTTGAGGCCGAGTCGAAATGACGTAGGATGGGAATCAGTCGGTACCTTTTGGTCGACGAGGAGCGACATAGTCACGTCGGGGACTGATTGCGCCGTCGTCTTGGGTACGAGGGCGACGTCCTGCAGGCCCTCCGCGAGCGTGCTGGCGTCGTCCACTTGCTCGGGATTGGCGTGTCGCGGGGGGACGGCGCTCGCCTTCGTCTCAAACGCGAGGTTGACGCCCAACGCGCCCTCCGTTGGGGCGCTGGGGACGTCGATTCGCTCGACAGCCGACGGAGCGCGGCCTCCCGCTCGGCCTTGGTTGCCCCACCTCTTCCTCCGATGGCGGGGGAGAGGACGGGGCGAGCTCGAATGTTGTTCTTCCACCATGCGGGGAAGACGTCGTCGATTCCGCCGCCGGCGGGCGGGCTGTCGGCCGCCATTGTCGTCGTCGCGCGGTGGTGGAAGGAGTATCATGTCGTAGCTGCCGTCGAGAGACATGAACTCGAGACTCCCGAAACGGAGCACCGTCGCGGGTTGGAGAGGTCGTTGGAGACTGCCCATCTGGAGCTTGACGGGAAGCTGCTCGTCAACACGCAGCGTGCCCCCTACCTGGCGCGCCAACTGTCGGCGTTTCGAGACTGGGGGGTCCCTAAGCCGACGAGTGAGTGTGCCGCGTGCCCCAGCCCAGATGGGTCGAGCGCGTGGGCGAGCGCGAAGGGGGGAAAAGCGAGGTGACCGGAGACGGGTCGTGAGAGAGGTGGAAATCCCGCGGCCTTCGTGTTCGACCCGCGCCCAGGTCGGGTGCGCTTGCAGTAGGGGGTTACAAGCGTCCACGCGGGTGAGGGAAGCGAGCGGCCCCAAGAGAGCGCCTGCCCCGTCCTCGTCCCCGCGCGGCCAACCTTCTCTAAGAAGGCCCTGGTCCTTCCTTTTATAGGCGTAAGGAGAGGATCCAGGTGTACAATGGGGGTGTAGCAGAGTGCTACGTGTCTAGCGGGGGAGAGCTAGCGCCCTAAGTACATGCCAAGGTGGCAGCCGGAGAGATCTTGGCACCCAGCTGGTGTGGTGTCGTGGCTGTCGGAGGAGCAACGGAGCCTGGCGGAGGGACAGCTGTCAGAGCGGTTGGGTCCTTGCTGACGTCCCCCTTCTTCCGTAAGGGAGCTGAGGGCCGCCGTCGTCATGGGGCTAGCGGGGCGCCATCATTGCCTATCTGGCGGAGCTAGCCAGATGGGACACCGGTCTTGTTCTCTGCGGCCCGAGTCGGCTCGGGGTAGGGTGATGATGGCGCTTCCTGTTGACGTGGCGGGCTTGTGCCCTGGGTCGGGCGACGTGGAGGCTCCTCCGAAGCCGAGGTCGAGTCTGTCCTTCATGGCTGAGGTCGAGCCCGAGCTCCTGGGTCGGGCGAGGCGGAGGTCGTTCGGCAGAGGCCAGGGCGGAGTCCGACCCCTGGGGTCGGGCGAAGCGGAGTTCGTCGTCTTCTGGGTCCTAGCCCGAGTCCGAGCCCTGAGTCGGGCGGGGCGGAGTTCACCGTCTTCTGGGGCCTTAGCCCGAGTCCGAGCCCTGGGTCGGGCGGAGCGGAGTTTGCCGTCTTCCGGGGCCTTAGCCCGAGTCCGAGCCCTGGGTCGGGCGGAGCGGAGTTCGCCGTCTTCCGGGGCCTTAGCTCGAGTCCGAGCCCTGGGTCGGGCGGAGCGGAGTTCGCCGTCTTCCGGGGCCTTAGCCCGAGTCCGAGCCCTGGGTCGGGCGGAGCGGAGTTCGCCGTCTTCCGGGGCCTTAGCCCGAGTCTGAGCCCTGGGTCGGGCGGAGTGGAGTTCGCCGTCTTCCGGGGCCTTAGCCCAAGTCCGAGCCCTGGGTCGGGCGGAGCGGAGTTCGCCGTCTTCCGGGGCCTTAGCCCGAGTCCGAGCCCTGGGTCGGGCGGAGCGGAGTTCGCCGTCTTCCGGGGCCTTAGCCCGAGTCCGAGCCCTGGGTCGGGCGGAGCTTCCTATGGCGCCTTTGGCAAGGCCTGACTGCCTGTCAGTCTCACTCTGTCAAATGGCACTGCAGTCGGAATGGCGCAGGCGGCGCTGTCCTTCTGTCAGACCGGTCAGTGGAGCGGCGAAGTGACGGCGGTCACTTCGGCTCTGCCGGGGGGCGCGCGTCAGGATAAAGGTGTCAGGCTACCTTTGCGTTAAATGCCCCTGCGACTCGGTCGGTCGGCGCGGCGATTTAGTCAGGGTTGCTTCTTAGCGAAGGCAAGGCCTCGGGCGAGCCGGAGATGTGTCTGCCGTTAAAAGGGGGCCTCGGGCGAGACGGAAACATCTCGGGGTCGGCTGCCCTTGCCCGAGGCTAGGCTCGGGCGAGGCGTGATCGAGTCGCTCGTATGGACTGATCCCTGACTTAATCGCACCCATCAGGCCTCTGCAACTTTATGCTGATGGGGGTTACCAGCTGAGAATTAGGCGTCTTGAGGGTACCCCTAATTATGGTCCCCGACAATCTTAGTGCTTCCGGGATGAATAGAATAACGACTAAGATGCGCTTCATCAAGAATTTGCTGGCGGAGTTCTTCATCCTTTGGCACTACTATGCGGTTTTTAAACCATAGCACACCTTGATCATCTTCCTTGAAACATTTGGCTGTTCCAGCCCTTATCTTCTCTCGTATGTGCTTCATACCCAGATTATCCTTTTGAGCATCAATTATCCTTTGCAAAATGATTGACTCAAGCTTTAGCTGATTCAGAGTCCCTTGTTGGATCATCCCCAGGTTTAACTTTTCCATTTCCTGACACAAAGTGTTGTCAGGGGTCTTTACCATTAGACAGTGGCAGGAAGCCTTACGGCTTAGTGCATCTGCCACCACATTGGCTTTGCCTGGGTGATAATGGATCTCCAGTTCATAGTCCTTAATAAGCTCAAGCCATCGTCTTTGCCTCATATTTAATTCTGACTGGGTGAAGATGTACTTCAAGCTTTTATGATCTGTATATATATGACAGATATTTCCCAGCAGATAGTGACGCCAAATTTTCAGGGCATGAACCACAGCAGCTAGCTCCAGATCATGAGTTGGGTAATGCTCCTCATGTCGGCGCAACTGCCTTGAAGCATATGCAATTACTCGGCCCTCTTGCATTAATACACAGCCGAGTCCACTGCCTGACGCATCACAATATACATCAAAGGGTTTGGTGATGTCCGGTTGAGCCAATACCGGAGCAGTGGTTAATAGTGTCTTCAATTGCTCAAAGGCTTCATTACACTTAGAAGACCAATTGAACTTAATGTCATTCTTCAATAAACTTGTGATTGGCTTCACAAGCTTAGAAAAATCTGGTATGAATCTGCGATAATATCCAGCTAGTCCAAGAAAACTCCGGACTTGGTGAACAGTGGTTGGGGGTTTCCACTCCAGAATATCTTTGACTTTGCTAGGATCTACCGCAATTCCTTTGGCCGATAACACGTGCCCCAAAAATTGAATTTCCTCCAGCCAGAACGCGCACTTGCTGAACTTGGCATAAAGCTGATGCTCCCTCAGGCGCGTTAATACAATCCGTAAATGTTGAGCATGCTCCTCTTCATTTTTAGAATATATCAAGATATCATCGATGAAGACCACCACGAACTTGTCCAACTCGGGCATGAACACTGAGTTCATCAAATAGGTGAAGTGGGCAGGAGCATTTGTGAGCCCGAAAGACATTACCAGGTATTCAAACAATCCGTACCGCGTAGTAAACACGGTCTTCGGTATATCCTCGGGCCGAATACGGATTTGGTGATAGCCCGACCTGAGATCAATTTTGGAAAATACCCTCGCCCCGGTCAGTTGATCAAATAAGATGTCGATCCTTGGAAGAGGGTACTTATTCTTGATGGTGACCTCATTCAGGGGTCGATAATCCACGCACATTCGCAAGGTTTGATCCTTCTTTTTAACAAAAATGGCGGGGCAACCCCATGGAGACGAGCTTGGCCGGATGAATCCCTTATTCAGTAGATCTTGTAATTGAATCTTCAATTCCGCCAACTCATTAGGGGGCATACGGTACGATCTTCGGGAGATGGGAGCCGTACCGGGCTTTAGCTCAATTACAAATTCTACATCTCTTTCAGGGGGCAGTCCAGGCAAATCTTCCGGAAATACATCTGGAAACTCACATACTACCGGAATATCCTTGATTTCCAGTACAATGGCTTCATATACTCTACCAGAAGCTTTGGCTGGATTGGTTACGGGGAGAGACAAAAGAATCTCTTCTTGATTATAGCTCAACCTGACGGTTCTGAGTTTAGTGTTGAGAATTGCCTTGTGTTGGGTTAACCAATTCATACCCAAAATTACATCTATATATTGGCCTTTCAGAACAATCATGTTAGCAGGAAAGTTCCGTCCGGCCATTGTTACTGGCACTTCATAGGCCACTTCTCGAGTAAAAATATGTCCCCCAGGTGAATGAATTTTAAATCCCTCTTTTGATTCATGGCATGCAATGTGATGTTGCTCCACAAATTTCTTGCTAATGAATGTATGCGAAGCACCAGAATCAAAAAGAATAATTGCAGGGTGACTGGCCACGGGAAACGTACCCATCATCACCGGCTCTCCTTCCGGTGTAGTGGCCACTTGGGTGTAGTATACACGCCCCGTCTTCTTTGTATTCCTCCCCACAGTATTTCCCTTAGGCTGAGCTGCTTTCCCAGATCCTTGCTGAGCATTTGATTGATTTTGCTTGGGATATGGGCAGTCTTTAATGAAATGTCCCGACTTGCCGCAATTGAAACACCCAGTTGAAGAGCTGGGCAAGGCAGGGAATCGAGTGCCTGGGGCACCCGGCTGATTTGGGGTAGTGGGGGTATTGTTGGGGCGAATAATGATTGGCTGTTTGAAAGGGAATGAGGGTGGACGAGAAAAAGTGCGATTTTGGCTAGAAGGCCGGATCACAAACCGTTGCCTCTTCGCCTGGCCCTGAGTAGGCTTCTCACCACCGAATCCCTTACTCTTCCTAGAACTTGCATATTTTGCTTCAACAGATAAGGCTGTACTGACAGCCTTTCCATACGTGAGATCTATACATGTGGCCATCTTTCGCTGCAACCGGTCATTTAGACCCCTCATGAAGCAGTTCTTTTTCTTTAAATCAGTATTCACCTGGTCGATGGCATACTGCGACAGGTGATTAAACTTGTTGAGATACTGATTGACGGTATCTCCTCCTTGTTTCAGCTTCATGAATTCCTCTTGTTTCATATGCAGCACACCTTCGGGTATGTAGTGCTCACGGAAGGCTGCTTTAAATTCTTCCCAGGTGATTTGATGGTTGACAGGTTGAATAGCCACAAAATTTCCCCACCAGGTACTGGCAGGGCCACGTAGTTGTTGTGCTGCGAATAACGGCTTCTGCGTCTCTGAACAACAGAGAAGACCAAACCTTTGTTCTATAACCCGTATCCACTCATCGGCTTCCAACGGGTCCTCTGCCTTGACGAATAGGGGTGGACGGGTTTCTGAGAAGTCCAGATAGGTGGTTTCACGGGGGCCTTGCTGATAACCCCTTCCTGCCTGCTGCTGGAATTGCTGTTGACCCGCCATTTCCCTAAGGAAGCGGGTATTGTCTGCGGTGGCATTTACCAAGGCGGCAATCGCCTCGGCCAACGTGGGAGGAACCGGAGGTGGATTTGGGGTGACATCCCTTCCCCCAGAAGTTCCCGCTGCGTCCTGTCCTCGAGTCCTGGTCGGCATCTGAGGCAAAGAACATTTGAAATAAATATAAAATGCCAAAGAAGCCTTCCATTTACATTACTATAAAAAGTAATGATACAGACTCGATGTTACATAACAGGATACATTACCCATTATACAAAAGTTCAACCTATTATACAACTTACTATCTCTACTTCTACAAGCTATACTACTACTCCTACTTTTGATTGTTCTTGGTAGCTTCATCGTCAGGGGTGGGAGACCATACGTTGACCAGCCTCAAAGAAGGAGGGGGCCTAAAAAGGTCTAACTCTCCACCAAGCGCTTCTCCCGCAGTGTGCGAGGTTCCGGCTTCAGACCTGACGGGATCCGCAGGGACATTTGGGTGTAATTGCGAATACAGTACATGAACTTCTTCATGTAAAGTATTGCAATATACCTGCAAGTTGTCAATAGCAACGCTAAGTTTGTTGACTCGTGCTCGAGCCTTTGCTTCCTTAGCTAAAGCTACTGAGCGAGATTGTACTGCCCAGTCAAGCGCCAAATCTCGGTCAGCTAGTTGATCTTGCAGGGTGCGGATGTAACTTCTTAAATCATTTATTCGGTCACCGTCCGCAACCCATAGATTAGTCCTGCGCTGTAACTCCGCTTGGAGTTGATTCACGCGAGCTTCGAGATCACCAATAGGATCGTTGCTCCCGCTACTGCTGTCTTGCTCCCGTGGGGCAAGCTGATGCCGAGGCACACCGATGGGTCCAGTATGCTTACGTGCCGTTTTCCTTGTACGTGGCGGCATTTGCTAAGGGGGGAAATTTATTAGTATAATTCTTAGCATGATGCATGAATAAGTATAGAATCAACCTTAGTCGATTCAACCTTCTATACATTGCACTCTTCCTATCTGGTCCTTGAAATAAACTCTTCAGAAATACTTAGGTAAGAAGAGAAGCAATTTTCTAGATAAGTCTTAGAAAATCCTTTTGAAGATGCCAAGAAGGGCTACCCTATAGGGCACTCTTCCTATCTGAATAAGAAGATAAGTCTTAGAAAAATAATATCTGTCAAGAAGGGCTACGCTCCGATACCAGCTGCGACGGAACCTCCCAAGTAATTAGGCCCACCTACAGTTGTCCTTGTCCAACGGACCTCAGACAACCCTATAGGTGCCCCTGAACTACTTGACAAGCTCGGTATCTTTCCTTACCTTTCCAGGAACGTCTCACCCGTCATGCAGACATTACAGAACATCAGAGATAAAGAAATGCGGAAGCGATTACATAACTTACATTTATTAAAAAGTAAGATCAGCTTGTTTATTACAGACCAGGAATATAAACGAGTGCAGAGTAATATTATTACACATACAAAGGGAGGTAAAAACTCCTCCCGACAGTTATCACACAAAAGTCTTAATGGAGGATCCTTTCCTCCCGCACTTCATTCTTGCTTTTCTTCATTAGGAACCACCTTGGTACAGAAGCAACAGAACTCTGCTGCTTCCTCACCTAAAAACAACAAGGGGATAAACCCTGAGTATGGAATTACTCAGCAAGTCTTACCCGACTAAGGAAAAGACTCTCAAGGGTATGCTGGATAAATGGGAATCAAGGAGAGGCTTTAGCAAGAATCAACTTAGATACTTTTGTAGAAATAGCTTACTAAGGTGAGTCCTTACTTTCAATCTTTTAATGCCATGTTAAGTATTAATAGACTCTGTTTGCCTCTAGTCTAATTTCATCATTTCATCAGTACAACATCATTTTTATCCATACTGTTCACATCCTGACTCTAGGTTGCAGGGAAGTGACCAAGTCTTCATAACCGCGAAGGTACGGCGATCCGAATCGATTATACTCAGCTGAGGATCTCCAATCACACGACATATGTAGCACTTAACCCTTGCATATGTCAACCCGCCACCATGGTTCTTAAGACCAGATCAGGTTCATGCAAACCGAGAGCATAGATACACCACCGTCCAGCCTCTTGCCACGGTGGGTACACGCTACTCTCGCCACCGCTCCACGCCCATTTCGTGTTATCTTATTCTGGCCTTAGTCTGCCCAAGGCAAGGCTTACCCATGATGAGGCATGTGACCAGTTAAAGGGTCCTCGATCAGCATGCCTACATACACATTCAATCCTTAATCAACCTGGGTAGAACATCACCTGTTCCTAACCCAAGTTTCGATTTAAGTACTTCCATCCTTAGGATTGTTTCTGTTCCTTAGGATGAAAAGAGCATCACAAGGAACTTTGCAGTAAGATCCCACCACGCTCTCAGTGAACGTATTCTTGCAGGTAGAAGTCATCTTTCCTCAGGATAACCCCTGAGCTAGGCAGTATAGCAAAAGACAACCTCTATCCACAAGATCTAAGTAGGGCTAAGCATTTTTGTAAATCAAATTTTGATACTTCACCAGAAGTATCTATAAAGGTGTGGATATCAAGGAAAGCAATGCATCAAAGGGTTCCAAGCAATTCCTATGAACTTAATGCACATTTCACTTGACTTAAGATGTGCGAAAAGTATTTAAAAACACAAGGAAAGGGGTTGCATGCACCAGGGCTTGCCTTTGTTAACAGGTGAGTCTGGCTCAGATCCGCAAATATCAAAGTAGAAGCAGTTGCCTGCTTGAGAATTCGAGGGTGGTGGTGTCCTTTCTTCGGTGATTTCCTCTTCTTCTTCACGTTCTAATCATAACCATGCAGATGTATAAGAATGGATGCCATGGGATGCTCATGAGGGTGCAAGGATAATATAAACTTATTATCTAAGTCTTGAATACAATTTTCCTTCACGGAACTCCGAGAACTTAGGGTTTCCGGAGTCAGTAAAGGAGTTCATAGGGCAGGGGGGTGTTTTGGGGTTTGGTGATCAAACAAGGTCCAAATCAACCCAAATTCTACCCAAGGCTTCTAAATTATATGAGGAACTCATATAAAAATTTTGAGCATTTTTGGGATTACAACTTATCTTTTAAAAATCCAAAACTACTACTTTGAACTACTTTAAATGCCTTAAAATTCCTTATTTAACCTAAAAATCACAAAACTATTTTTATTAAATTCTAGGGAGCTGATCACGGGCTCAATTTATAGGAGGGCAAGGCGGTGGCCAGTGAATTTTGGGAGGACGCGCGGCGGCCGGAAATGAAGAAGAAGACGGTTGCAGTGAATACGTGTTCCACGACGTGGCAGTAACTCCGGTGATCGACGGGAAGCTAGAGGAGGTCACGGCGATGCGGTGGAAAGGCTAAGCCACGCGGCGCACGACCGGGAGGCGGCGGTCACCGGTGAGTAAATCCGTTCAGCCGCAAAGAGGAAGAGAGAGCCACGGGGAGTCACCGGAGTGATCTCCAGCTCACCGTCGGCGAGGATCCTTTACCGTGTGTCCTTACCCGCCCATCCCGAGCCCAAGTTGGGCCGGCAACGGCACAAATCACGGCGGAATTGGTCGTCGGTGGTGGGTTTGCTGGCGATCTTATCTGTTTCAGCTGTACACTGTACCATGGTGAACACCCCATCAGAGCACCTGACAGCCAGAGTTGAGGGTCGATTTTCTCTAAAATTCCTGTGGTAACACAAGTTAATCTTTGCAGTAAACTTGTAGAGCATTATACCAACTACAAACTTGCTATGGCAACCATAGGTAGATTTCCACTGGATCATGCTCAGAATTTAGCTTGAAGTCGATGTTAGTCCACTGCTAGTCTGAAAATTCAGACCATAACAGCCTGACAGTCCAACTTTAGGATCATTTATCTCAGAATTCTTCATAACAACTATGCTCACTCTCTTAAGCAAAGTTGTTCTCCTTTAATTGCTCTACAAATTTGGTGTGGTGACCTAGGGCAAAGATCCTAGAATTTGAAAGATACAAGATTCCAAAGTTGAGCCAATATCACTGAAATCAGACTTAGGCATTTGAGAAAGAGTGTGGCTCTTTTGCACATAAGTCCAAATCTCAGGGTTTAACTTGCAAACTCACATATTGGTGACCCAAATGACTTAAGATACCTATTTAACTTGGTTTTTGCACTTTAGTCCAAAAGTGGACTAATTTTGCACATAGGTCCCTAGGGTTTGGTTTTAGGGTTTTCCAGGGTTCTAATTGAGATTCTTGATGTCCCAGGGGCATAAATGTGATTCCACTTTGTTTTTGGGGATATTTTATGACTCTTTCCCTAAAGTCTTTAGGTTTTCTCATCTTGGGTTAGGTTTTACCCCTTTAATCTCTATTTAGGGTTAAGTCCCTTAACCAGGGTTCTATTTGCAAAACACTAAAACAATACAACTTGTTTGAAATTTTGCCTAGTGAATGCACTCTAGGTGTATCAAACATATACAATGCCAATGCTTATGATGCCATGCTCAAGTTTTAGTTACAGTAACACCAGGGGTGTTACAACCCGCATCACGGGCAATCTGGGGGAAAAATAGGAACTCGCGCTCGTCGCCTTCCTCCGGGCACATGTCGACGTTTTCACATGGGAACCATCGCAAATGCCTGGGATCCCCAGGGAGGTGATTGAGCATCATCTAAAGATCCACCCTGACACCAAACCGGTGAGTCAGAAGCCTCGGAGACAATCCGTTGAGCGGTAGGACATCATTCGCCAGGAGGTCTAGAAGCTGCTTGATGCTGGCTTCATCGAAGAAATTCATCTCCCAGTGTGGCTAGCCAACCCAGTCATCGTTCCAAAGGCGAATGGGAAGCTTCGGATGTGCATCGACTACACCAGCCTGAATAAGGCTTGTCCCAAGGACTCGTATCCACTTCCACGCATAGATCAAATCGTGGACTCTACCTCCGGATGTGACCTCTTGTCCTTTCTAGATGCCTACTCTGGTTTCCATCAAATCCAGATGTCTAGGGAAGATAGGAAGCATACCGCTTTTGTAACAGTGGATGGGCTCTACTTCTATGTTGTAATGCCCTACGGTCTGAAGAACGCCTTGCCAACATTTGTATGAGCGATGAGTAAGACCTTCGGGGACCTGATTAGGGATAGGGTAGAGATATATGTCGATGACATCGTTGTCAAGACTAGGAGGGGGTTGACTCTGGTGGAAGACCTAACCCTGGTCTTTGATAAGCTGCGGGCGACGCGCACGAAGCTGAACCCGGACAAGTGTGTCTTTGGCGTCTCCGCTAGGAAGTTGCTGGGATTCCTGGTTTCACACCGGGGCATTGAAGCAAACCCGGAGAAAATCAGGGCAATTGAGGAGATGAGGCCTCCAGCACGTATCAAGGACGTCCAGAAGCTTACGGGGTCCCTAGCCGCCCTTAGCCGCTTCATCTCACGGCTGGCTGAGAGGGCTCTACCCTTCTTCAAGCTCCTGAGAAAATACAGTCCATTCTCTTGGACCGAAGAGGTAGAACGTGCCTTCCAAGAGTTGAAGCAACACCTTATGTCCCTACCGATACTGGTAGCTTCGGAGCCAGGGGAGCCGCTGTACTTGTACATTGCAGTGGCTGCGGAGGCAGTGAGCATGGTGCTGGTCATCGAAAGGACGGAGCAGCATTCCCAGGGGAGTCAGGAGGTTCCCCCAGGAGAAGGTGGTGGTCCGACCACCGCGGAGCCTGAGTACTTGGGACTAGCTACAGGGGTCCAGACCGTTCAGAGGCCGGTCTAATACGTCAGCGAGGTCCTCCATGAGGCAAAGACCAGGTACCTTGAGACGCACAAGCTTCTCTATGTTGTACTTGTTGCGTCCAGGAAGTTGTGCCACTATTTCCAGGCGCACAGGGTCGTGGTGGTCACCTCTTTTCCGTTAAGGGCCATCCTCCACAACTCTAACGCCACAGGCAACATCGCCAAGTGGGCCGTGGAGCTCGCTGAGTTCCAGCTGGACTTCCAGCCTTGCCATGCCGTCAAGAGCCAGGTCCTGGCTGACTTCATTGTGGAGTGGACACCTCCCCTGAGCGCCCCAGGGGGTCCAGATCCTAATTCGGACCCCACAGCTGCGGAGCCCAGGGGTCCGGTCTTCACCGAGCCCCACTGGACGCTCTTCTTCAACGGATCCGCCCGTCAGCAAGTTGGCGAGGCTAGGGTGGTCCTCATCGACCCAAGTGGAGATCAAGTGAAGTACATGATGCACCTTGAGTTCAAGGCCACCAACAATATGGCAGAGTACGAAGCATTGATCTTCAGCTTGACGGCCGCCCTATCCCTGGGGATCCGCCAGCTCCTCGTGAAGGCGGACTTCCAGCTGATCATCAAGCAAGTCCGTGGGGAATGTAGCTGCAACGAGCCCAGGCTCGCAGCTTACCTCCTCCACATAAGGAAGCTAGAGAAGGACTTCATGGCCCTGGAACTGCAACATGTTCCTCGGGCTGACAACTCGGTGGCAGATGAACTCTCCACGAGGGCATCAACTTGGGCACCCGTGCAGGAGGGCGTCTTCGAAAGACGGCTGCTGAGACCCACCGCCCAGCCTACCAAACTGGGCGAAGGGGGCGAGACTAGCACCTCGAAGCTAGCGGTCCCAGTGGTGTTACATCTGCAGAACCCACCAAAGGTTGTGTGTGCAACAGAGGGTCCTGCCTACCCCTTAGTGCCACAGCCAGTATCTCAGAGTGGTCTTGATGCATGGATCTCCGAGATCCAGGACTACCTGAAGGAAAACATCCTTCTTGAAGATCATGTATCCATAGAGCGCATAGCGTGGTTGGCTAAGCGATACGCGGTGGTGGAAGGGGATCTCTACCGCCGTGGCGCCAACGGCATTCTCATGCGGTGCATCTCCCAGGAGGAGGGTCGTGAGTTGCTCACGGAGATCCATGGAGGAGAGTGCGGAAGTCATTCCTCATCCCGCACGCTGGTCGGTAAGGCCTTCCGGCATGGCTTCTACAGGCCAATCGCCCTCCAGGATGCAGCTGAGATTGTAAAGTCCTGCAAGGCGTGCCAATTCCACGCAAAGCAGATACACACACTAGCTCAGACTCTGTAGATGATTCCGCCCTCCTTACCATTCGCTGTATGGGGGGTGGATATCCTGGGACCATTCCCTAGAGCCGTCTGCGGGTACCGATTCCTCTTTGTTGCCATCGACAAGTTCACAAAGTGGCCAGAGGCCACCCCTATGGTCAACATCACCCAGGGTGTTGCTGTTGCTTTCCTCAGGTCGATTGTCTGTAGATTTGGGGTCCCAAGCCATGTCATTACGGACAACGGGACCCAGTTTACAAGTTGGCTCTTCTAGGAGTATTGCGAGGGCATCGGCTCCCAGCTCTGCTTTGCATCTGTGGCTCATCCAAAGAGCAACGACCAGGCAGAGAGGGCAAACGCAGAGATCCTCAGGGGACTCAAGACACGCACCTACGACTGCTTGAAAAAGCATGGTGCAAATTGGGTCAACGAGCTTCCGTTTGTGCTGTGGGGGAACCGGACCACACCCAGCTGAGCTACCGGGGAGACCCCGTTCTTCCTGGTCTATGGGGCCGAAGCCTGCCTTCCCCCGGAAATCATTATGGGCTCCCTATGGGTCTAGGCTTTCGATGAGTCTATGCAGGAGCAGCTACGGCGTGAGGACGTGGACTTCATCAACGAGCGCAGATGGCGAGTGGCAATCCAAAATGCACGGTACAACCAAGCGCTCAGGCGCTACCACCAACGGTTCGTGCATAGTAGGGAGCTCAGGGTTGGGGACCTGGTCCTAAGGTGAGTACTGAACCGAGAAGGGCTCCACAAACTCTCCCCCAGATGGGAAGGACCCTTCAAGGTGACGGAAATATGCCGACCCGGGTGTGTCCGCCTTGCTACAACTGAAGGAGAGCCTCTTCCCAATCCCTGGAACATAGAGCATCTCCGTAAGTTTTACCCATAAAACAAACCTGGAGACCCAGTTTTCTTCCTTTGTAACTAGGTAGCGCATATATGTACGCCAACCCGGTGAGGTCCGCCCTCATAAACCCGGTCTGTTGGCCTACACTCATGAATATCAAGTTATAAAGAAAAGATTCACCCCAGACTTGTTTTTGTGATGTTTTTAGTCTGCTTCAATTTATGAGCATTATTTTTTATCTAACCCACCCATACAGTTCCCACCATGACTGGTATAATGACATCTAAATTGAGTAGCCAGGCTTGCAGTTTGGGACCCCTCGGTAGGGGAGGTCCGGCAGCCTGGGGGGCAGTTCTAGAGAACGGGTACTTATCTCCTAGGGTGGTCCGGAGCCGTGTAGCCGCTTAGCTTGGTTCCGTACCCTAAGCCTGCACGCCCCACCACTCTGAGACGGGTATCCAGTATTTAGAACTATAGTGCTGTGGGTCCGGCAACCTGGGGTCCGGTTCTAGAGAATGGACACTCGTCTCCTGGGGTGGTCTGGAGCTGTGTAGCCGCTTAGCCTGGTTCCGTATCCTAAGCCTGCATGCTCCACCACTCTGCGATAGGTGTCCTACTATCTGGAGCTATGATCCAGGGGGTTCTCTTGGCTTCCCAGGCTAAGTCCTGTAGGTCCCTGTTGCATTAATCAAAGGATAGAAGATACCAGTTGGCGGGTCCTATGGGTGCGCTACTAAAACTTCCTAGCCAAGGCTGTGTGCAGGTCTAGGTCCCAGTCGAGACTACCTCCTAGGGACCGAGTCACCAATTCTTAGGTATACTGGTATCTAGCCTCGACACCTCGAGCCTACATCCCAGGGGGGCCAGGTACCAGAAAGGAGTTGGTAACGTCACACACAGCGAGGACAAATAGCATACAGATAAGTGCTAATACCGCTTGATAAATAGTACTCAAAAGTATCTTACAAAGCCAAAAACTATTACAAGCCGCTACCCAGTGGAACCCTTGCCCTGTTTCTGCAGATCTAGCTACTCATTGTCGGCAGGATCCCGCTGGAAGCGCTCGGCCACCACCTCCATGACGTCTTGTACGCCCTCCCGAGCGGCGTCTTCGGTGTCGGCCACCGGACCAGCGATCACCGGCTCCAAGGAGATGGTCGGGTCGTGGCTCCGGAAGCACGTCAGGATATACTCGATTACCGCTCGGCAGAGCCTGCCGCCCTCGGCCTCCAGGCGGGCGCCAAGAATCTGGTCCAGGCATCGGAGGCGGTCCGCGGCGGAGTCCAACACCGGGAGCGCGTCGGACATGGACGTCGGTAGCTCTGACACCAGGATGGGACTCATCCCTAGCAGCACCTGCGCCATGCTAGCCTCGCTGGCCCATGCAGCGATGCGCTGGACCCCGGCACGATGCTCCGCTTGGAGATATTCAAGTGCTTTCTTCGTTGCCTCCACCGCCTGGGGGCCCGGTGCAGCCTACGCCGCCTAGAACTGCCGGATCTGCTCTTCTAGCTTTTTCTCCTTCTCCTTCGCCTCGAGCTCATGCTCGGCCAGCAACTTGTCCCGCCTTTCAAACATTTCCTCCCTAAAGGCGAGGTCCTTCTCCCGCGAGGCGAGATCTGTCGCCCACCTATCTAGGGATGCATCCTTCTCCTTGAGGTTCTCCTCCGCCAGGGCAATGTTGCTGGCCTTGTCCTCCAGCTCTCGCTCCCATTTTTGGATCCTCTCCACAGCCGCAGTCTACTAGGTCCGCTGCTCTTCCAAGATTGCGTTCATAGCACTCATCTTGGCACTTAGCTCTGTGACGACCTCCTCCCTCTGGTTTAAGGCCTCCTCCCTTTTGACCAGCCTCTTCTCTTTTCGGCTTGCCTCCAGCTCCCTGGCGTACACCTTCCGGAGGTCCTTCTTGTAGTCTTTGCGGTCCCGCGCCAGTTCGGACCGCTCAAAGGCGAACTGATGGGACGCCGCCTTGGTGCGCTCCTCCAGCTGGGTGCGCCAGTCGCTGAGACGCTGGTGCTCAGATTCCAGCACCTCCCATTCCCGCCAGATCGCCACCTCGGTCTCTTAAAGGCCCTGATGGGCACGAGACAACACCCGGGGGAGGGGAACCGGCGCTGTTTCTGGCTCAGCGCCGGATCGGAGCCGCCGCCCAGGAACCACCTCCGGCTCCTCTAGATTGGGCGGCGGGTTGGAGCTGGACGTGCCCACCGCGTCACCCTCGATGGCGGGGGCGGGCGCAGTTGGGACCTCCTCCGCTGCTGCCGACGGTGTACTCGATGGCATCGCCGTCGTTGAGGCTGCGGTAGCCGTCGGCGCAGTTGCAGCAGCCGGGGGCGGACCGCCAGCACCACTCCCAGCAGACGCCTGCTGCTGAGAGCCAGACCCGCCGGCGGGTATGGTATCTGGCGGAGAAGGCGCGACCTTGGGAGCAGAGGGGGAGGAAGCCCTGGCAAGCAAAGGATGGGTTAAGACCCATCGGCATGATAATTACACTCGTGGAAAAAAGGGGCTGCACTTACTTGGGGCCCTAGACCTTCTAGCGACCCTAGAAGCGGGACGTCCGCTGCTGTTGTTGCTACTGCTGTTGTTGCTGCTGCCGCTGGTGCCCCTGGGGGAGATCACCCCCAGGTGGTGGTGGCGGCGGCGGGACCGATGGTGGTGGAGGTTGTGGTGGCGACGGACCTGATGGTGGTGGTGGCGGAGGACTGGCGCGCCTCTGCACGCCCTGGGCCTGGGAGCCGGCCTCCTCGGCCTCACCAGCTGTCCTCTGACGCTTCTGGGGGGTCCGAAACAAGGGGAGGATCCGAAACAAGCGACCCGTCGGCGCGACGCAGCCGGCGTCGCCTCTCTTCCTCTGACCCCCCGGTGCCACCTGGGGCGGAGGAACTGCTTGCAGCCCCTTTGCCCTTGTCCAAGGGGTGGGGGGCCACGACGGGGACGCTGGGAACAACAACGGGGGCACTGGGAGCCACGCCGGCAGGCTGGGGGCCTCCAGCCGGCGCATCGGAGATCCGGATCCCACGGTGGGGGTCCTGGCCGCCGGTCTGGCGAACCGCCACGCCACTTTCGTCGAGGGTCGGCAGCGAGGCCAAGATCACCGTCCTCAACCCTGGGTCGTCGCAGAGCGCAGGGATGCCCTAGGGAAGGATTAGGGACTCAGGGATGAAGGACTCACCAGTAATCCCCTTCACTAGGAGTTCCAACTCCTCCCAGGATAGGTCGGTACCCGGCCTGCGCTGGATTCGGCTGATGTCGTTCGAGCCGGTGAACCAACAACACAGACGCGCCCTCCTCTTCAGCGACGCGATCCGACACTTCAGGAAGTCACCGACCACATGCATCGACGTCAGGCCACCGGTTGTCAAGGTCTTGATCCTGTCCAGTACGGGCAGGAACTCTGGCGCCAGTGATGGCTTGGCCCTCCATTGCTTCCGGTTGAGTGCTGGTACATCGCTCGGCAGGACGAGGCGGTCGTTGGCCTCGGCGCTGGCGATCACCCAATCGGCGCGCCAGTTTTCCCACCTCGCGCCGCCGAGGGAGGGGATGTAGGCGCCGGCCGAATCCGGCCTCGTCTGGAAGTAGTAGGCGCCGAGATGGTCCTTAGCCTTCCCAGACTTCACCAACACGAAGAAATGGTGGAAGAGGGAGGTGCAGGGGGCCACCCCCACGAACATCTCGCAGAGGTGGATGAAGATGGCCGCCTGGAGGATGGAGTGGGGCGTGAGGGGCTGAAGTTGGAGCCCGAGCTCCTCCAGCAGCAGCAGGAAGAAAGGCGAGATCGGCAGCGCCAACCCGCAGGAGAGGTAGGAGACGAACAAAACAAACTCCCCGGCGGCGAGGCCGCCGAGGGGGACGGCGCCGGTGCGGATCCTTCCGGCGAGCGTCGGCGCGCTCCATCCGAGCAAGTTGCGCACCAGATTGAGCACTGCCTCAGACTGGAAGTGGTCTAGACGAGCTAGCGAAGTCATGGCGACAGTGGCGGCGCGGGTGTACAGCAGGAAAGCACGAATGCAAAGGGGCGCAGAGAGCTCGGAGGCGAAAGGGTGCAGCGATTGGAAGAGAATGCGAAAGCGTAACTGCTGCGCGCGGGGTGAACCCCTTTTTCAAGGAAACTCTTTCGCTTGCGCCCCGAGACTCTGCAGGAAATCCCGTCCGACGTGCATCTAGCGCCCAAGCGACCCAGTCTCTGACATGGGGGCCCGGGCCCACAAGTCATGCAGCTGGTGTGCCGGTCTCCGAGTGCGAAAAAGGCGAACCACCGCGCGAGGAGCAAACCGCCGCGCACGACTGCACACCGCCTCAGGGCCGCTGCGGAGGGATATTTTTAACCGAGGCGGCGGCAACGAGGCGCCCCGTGCATGACCCGATGGAACCACCAGACGTGGGGCTGTGGGTCAGTCAGCTGCGGGGACAGATGTGGTAGTTGACGTGACCGAAGGCAGATAGACAGCGCGCGCGTCGATAGACGCGCTGAGTTAATGCGACGCGTCAGCAGGCATGCTAAGATGGCGCCCCAATCACCGGTCATGCCATGTTGGCGCGAAGTACAAGTTTTGGCCCCACCTGCAGGCTCGCATCCTCCCCTGAGGTGGGCCCGGGGGCCATTGTCGGTACCCTAAAACTAGGGTACCCCTGCTACTGTACAAATACAAAGAACCCGCGCGGCTATCCCTTAGTCGCGTGGTAGAAGTGCTGTGTGTGGGACCAAGCCACGGCTCGCCCCAATCTCAAGCGGCTATTCTGGGTCCACAACAGCGCCCGACTCTACCACATGGGCGGGTCCGAAGCTGCCACGTGTCCAGAGAAGGTGGCATACTCCAAAGCATCAACAGTGAATCCGGACCCCCACGGGAGAGCGCCGGACCCCTGGATATACAGTCCGGACCCCTAAGGTTGGTCCCGGACCTCCACGTGTGCAAGCCGGACCCCTGGAATGGGAGCCGGACCCCCCGTATGGGGTCCGGACCGTCCACAGTGGGGTCCCAAGGTCCCAGGACAAAACATACACGGGCCTTGAACAGGACCCAAGCGGGGGTCCGGTACCGACACGTGTCCAGACCTAGTTTGGTGCGGACCTGTCCGCATACGCTTCTGCTCCCCGCCTAGGCGGAGACCCGATGCTGCCACGTGGCCTACTGCGCGTGACGTAAGCCAACGGGCGGAGCCTGACGTAAGGCCTCCAGGTTACGCGACCCCTGCATTTATTGCGGATAAGGTGCGCCGCCTGCCCATTCCACTGACAGGCGGTGTGCCGCTTCCGCATTTATTGAGACCGGTCCATTTCGTTGGCAGGCGACGACCTGTCCATTCCACTGGCAAGCAGTGTGCCGCCTCAGCATTTAATGAGACCTGTCCATTCCGCTGGCAGGCGGCATGCCTGTCCATTCCATTAGCAGGCAGCACGCCTATGCTGCCACGCGCACTATACTCATCATTACTCGCACGTCACCAAGGAAGCTGCCGCCGCATATCAATACTGCGCGAGCTGCGGACAACATGGGCCGGGAGATTGCGCAGACGTCACCTGCATTAGTTACTTCAGGTATTCCTTCCATTATATTCCTAGGCCCACATGTCGGGGCTCAGCATCCTTGTATGTGCCTCCCTTAAGCTATAAAAGGGAAGGCACATAATATTACAAGGCAGGTTCACACAGACCAATTTAGACCCTCAGGAAGTTCTCTAGCTCTCAAGCTCAAGTGCTTAGACACTCAATACAACACACAGTGGAGTAGGGTTTTAAGCTCCGACGGTCTAAACCACTCTAAACTCTCGTGTCCTCGCGTGTTCATCAACCAATCCACGTAGCAGGCAAACCGCTAAGGCCTCTCCTCATCTTAGGATTTAGGGCGGGTGCGTTCCGCCACCCGGCCGGAGAATTTCCTCTCCGACAGTAGGTAAAGAAAGTAGTTAGAAAACAAGGTATTTAACGTCAGTTAGGAAAAATGATAATATCTATAGAAGGAATAAATTGATATTTAAATAGCATTCACAGTATTAATGGGCACAATAAGGCAATGTAGTATTGGAAATGGTTATCTAGTTAGAAAATAGATATGAAATTTACCATGGAGATGATATAAAAAAAAACTACATATCAATAGACATCTAGTGGTTTGCTATACTGTACGTACTACCTCCGTTCTTGAATATTTGTCATCCGCTAGTTCATTTCTGAACTAAAACATGATAAATAAAAAAAGAACGGACGGAGTGAGTATACGATAAAAATAGTTGGAATTGAGGAATTTCGTACTTGTACAGGCATCTATGGTGCACAGTTTGTGTAGAAGAAGTTTGCATAGCGGGCAGCAAGACAGCGGCGGCTCAGGGCGTGTTGTGTTCCGAAAATGAATAGAGGATGCTGAGTTTTAAATTTAGACCTCTGCATCTAATACGTATTAAAGATATACAATTTTTCTTCACCTGTTTTTTCGTCTACCAAATATAAAAAAGCATAAACTTAAAATGGTTGTTCAAACTTTTCACGTAAGAAGGAACATATGGTAGCAAATGCTCCCAACGTCCCCAATTAAAATTCATTTTAGTTAATTAATAGATTCGAATAATACTTGATGTATATGAGTCTACATTTATTTTCATCCATTTGAATATATACATAAAAATCTAGAGAGCTAAAACGACTACTATTTTCGGACGGAAAGAGTATTAAAAAGCACAAATTTATATCATGTTTGGAAGCATTTAATTTTTAAGAAACTGGTTTATAAAAACTGATGGGCTTTCAAACATACTAGTTTATGCCACAGTTTATAGAAACTAGATTTCCAATTTTTTAAAAACCAAGAAGCTATCATCCACTGGCTAAAGCCAGTTTATGAAAAATAAGATGGTTCCAAACATCATTAACTATTTTTTTTCTGTTCATAAACCAGTTTCTAGAAACTACAGATAGAAACTGGATTCTTAAAAACTAGGTTGCTTTCAAACAGACCCTTACTTAACAAATGACCACGTAAGAAGGAACATATGGTAGCAAATGCTCTGAAACAAGCACCTAAGCTCCAAGCCTTTTAGCTCATAGAGTGTGGAAAGTAGAAGATTCATATTTTTGGTCTAGGTTCATGAAGGGTTGAGCGTGATTTCTTCTGTTTTGTATCATTCACGGTAAGAGACGGTCGCAAGTTTGGTTTTAAGAGGACAAGTGGCTGGCTAACGCAACATTGGCATTGCATCATCAGATTTGCATGAACAGTACCCTTGTATCTACATAGCTAGGCCTAAAGATACTACCACAGTCCACAACAGACACAAGTACTTAACAACTCTCGCCAAACCTCAGCACTGGGTGGCTCCTACGTGTTGCTCTCCAGAACGAAAAGGAAAACGAAAACGCAAACGCAAATGCAGTCGCGATCGCGTGTCATTTCGGTTGCCGCATCACTAGCTATCTCCATCGATCTTCCTTTCCGACTGAGAACGTACACGGAAAGGAGCTTGGTTTGCTACCGATTTCGAAATGAAACATACTTGTGAATGCGACACGGAAAGAGCTGCTCTGAGAGGAGAACGAAGACCTGAAACTGAAACCCACCAGTCACCTAGATAAGCAGACCACTTCCGCCGCTGCATCCACGGAAAAGCAGTACCCTGTTTGATTTGACGAATGATTTAGTTCATCTTCTCACTTCTTACTTTTTTTTTATTGGTTTGTGTAATAAAATTAGTTTAATCCACCACCATCTCAATTCTCATAATTAGTTAGTTAGTATATGAGAAATATAATCATTCCACCAAATTTAAGAAATTAACTCATGATATGCATCAAACATCCCCTTACCAAATTTAAGGAATAGTTTGAGGAATCACTCGAATCAAGATAATTCATCATGAGTCAATTTCTCAAATTTGGTGAAATGACCTTATTAGTACTAACTAACTATAAGAAATAAGGTGATGATGATCAACTCATTATATTTCACAAACCAAATAAAAATAGTAAAGTGTGAGAAGTTGATAAACTAGCTTATTCATCAAACCAAACATCTATAAAACTTGGAGTTCATACGGTCGAAAACTTGGAGTTCATACGGTCGAATATGTCTACTACGCTTCGTCAGTTGTGCAATCATATGTAGAACGTATTTTACTCGCCGTGCAGCCTTCGTGGCAGCATATCGCACTGATCTATTTTGGCCGATTATTGGCTTACGTACGTAGTTTTTTTTATTGAACTAGTATCATTACTAATCTTCTTTGGCCGCTTATCGAATTAATTAGATAGCTTTTTTATTGAACCAGTATCATATACTGATCTTCTTTGGCTGGTTATGCAATTAATTAAGTTGCTTTTTTTATTGAACCCGTATTTGATTACTACCATTTGACTTTCCAGAAGTAAGATATTACTACATACGTTCGACCCACGTAAGGCTCTGTTTGAAAATAATGTATTTGAAAACTACAATTTTAAAATACTATAGTTTTGAAGTACCAAGATATAATTACAATTCTTTTATCATAATATTGAAAACTTTGGTCTGAAACTAAGTTTTTAAAACTGTGAAAGTACTACAGCCAAGCCGTCTTCAGAAATATAGTTCCCCACCCCCACGGGAGACACTAAATATATATGAAAATATATAGGTATAATATAGCTAAGACATATTTTCACTCACTTGATTCGCGTCGCCGTTACTGTTTCTCGAATCTCGAGCTCTTTGCCCACCTCGCCTCGCATCTTGCTACTTCGGCAGCATCTAGATCCGGCCTCGAACCTACGGTCGGAGAGCCCCTCCCTGAGCAGAGCGGACTACTGCAACGGTGAGAGCACTTAGAGGTAAATAGAAGATCCTGCAAAATTATCTAAAAATAATCCAAACTTGATCTAAAAGTTAGAATTAGTGCAAATTAAACCAGGTTTAAATGGAGAGAAAGAGAGAAGTTCCCTTCACTTGATTGTTCTATCAAGACTAGGTATGTGCCCGTGCGTTGCCACGAAAGTTAAAAATTAGTATAAAATATAGATACAGAACGACAAATATTGCTATGATATGTAAAATCCGAGTGACAAAATATCACTGTAACACTAAAATTATATTAATGATATAAATATGTAAGACAAGGACAAAAGAATCCTAGGTAGATACAAGTGCGTTGCAACGGGAAAAATAGTGCAACAATATCATGTATGGCCATGTGTTGTGTTGTTAATCAAAATTAAGTGTGCTAAATAGCATGTGCAACAGCGCATAAATTATTCAATAAAATTTCACAAGCTTTAAGCAAGACCAAGAAAAAAGATCAAAAGGACATTGTATATGCCACATATGTAAACAATGCAGAGGTTCCCTTTGACAATATTTTTTTCTTCCTTAAGTTTGACCAATGAATAAAACAGAGAATTCCTTTGCTGACAATGCGCAAATTCAGATGGCATACATAGTGTGCATATGCCACTTATGTAAATCAATAGTATAATCAGATCTGAGAAAGAAAAGCTACCAAGAAGATCATTCCAATAATAGAAGGGGTCCTAGCAAGTAGGAACAAAAATATACAAAAGGATTTGATTAGCATTTAGTAGCCTCTCTTCCACAATGCGTTGCTCCACTACCTCATCTTGATCTTGTAAAAAACACCTTCTTCGACTTCCTGCCACCATGATGTCCTCTCACAATTGTTCCACGGTAAGGCCAACCTTGGCTGCACCCAATATGCTACCAACTCCTTGCTCCACCACCTCTCGATCAAGTGAAGCCCGAGCCGGCGCAATAGATTCAATATGGTACCACCATATTGATCTTTCGATTTGAGTACCTATTCGTAAGATGATAAAGGAATGGAATAAGCATCAAACCTAAAAATGATATATTAGGTGTAAGATCAGCACATGATTGATAGTGAGAGGGAAAAAATGTTTCAAACAACTGAGTGCAGGATCAACACAAAGGTTTGCTCAAAGTTGAGGTTCAAAACCTTTTGCTCAAAGTTAAGGAGGTTCAAAATCATGTTACAAAAAAAAGATAACAAGAATCATTGCTATTACAGGACGATAATCCTTATGGTACTTTTTCTGATGGTGAATATCTAGTATAGCTAAAAAGTGTCTCTGGTGTGGCTTCACATAACTAACAGAATTATGACTGGGGGGTGGAGACAATAATAGAAAAAAAACTTTGTAGACAGGGAAATCTTTCATGATTTAAAAAAATTAAAAGTGCAGCATATAAAACCTAATTAAAGACAACTGATTAGGAATCAAAGAGAACCCTTAGGGGATCTGAAAACAGAGGGACTTTCCTGCCAGTAAAGTTATCCATGTGAAAAAAGGAGGACAAAACTACCATCCACATGGAATAAATAATAAATTACAGAAGATAAAGGAGCATTACAGAAAACACACCCGATCCTGTGGCTAGTAGGAGAATACAGTCCCTGTGAGCAAACCAAGCATCCAAGACTTCACACCCATTTATTCGTGGAACCATTTAGTGGCGCCCTCTTCGAAGAATTTTAAAAAAGCTATGGCAAAAGCTATTTCATTTAGTAGCTGTATGAAAAATGGTCAATAGATTATTTACAAGAAAAATAACATGGTATATTGAAAAGAATTCCATTAAAAGAAAGTACACGAATGCATACACGCTCAAGGCTTAAAAGAACATGTCTCCAGGTCCATTGCTTCACATCATCATTCAATAGATAGCACACTCACTAACATAATCAACATTTGTAATGCTTTAAACATATAACAATCAACACCTCAACAATCATTCAATGATTTTTTACATCGTTCAGTTAAAATAAAGAACATAATAGAAGAGCATAGATTGTGGTCACCTAGATTCACCTTGGTCAAATAGTGGTGTTTAACGAGTCAAGCCTTGTGGTCTACAAACAGCAAAACAATTGACAATACAATAGTGGTAGGTCCTATGAGAATTGAAGTTGAACAACATTTTCATTGTCTGCCCATTATACCACAACAGTTCCAGAGTCTGTAGATTATATAAACAAAGGAGTTCCAAAGTTGAAGAAAAGAGTTTCAGGAAATCCATGATGACAGGGAAGGTCTGAACATCACAATTGAAGTCAAGGGTCCGCAACTTGTTACAGTTCAAAAATTTCCCTATACCTCTGTTGCTGCTGCTTGTACCATCGCGCAAGCAGATTTACCTGCTCGTTACACCAACATGCAAGAAGGAAAAAAACCATTTGCACTTCATGTGACCTTGTCGGGGCCACGCGCTGGCGACGGTGGAAGGTGTCGTGATTTGGGGAAGGACGGGGATTGCGGTGGATGGCGACGATGGAAGGCACCGTGATCTGGGGAAGGGCGAGGATGGTGGGGAAGGGTGGGGATGGCGGGGCATGGTGAAGCATGTGAACGCCCATAATAGGGTCATATAGAGTAGTAGAGGTGTATATTTGGAGAGGGCAATTTCACCTGAGAGGCTGAGGTGAGCAACCATTGTTGGAGAGCAAGCAGCCACATGGCCAGCACCGCTGCCACTCCGGAAGCAGGCAGCAATCACAGTGAAGATGAAACCACAGTGGAGCTTCCCATTGTCGTCATCGACAGCACCAGGCAAGAATCCATTGATACTACATCCACCAGGTATTTGTTAGCCCCTAGCCATCATGTATCCAGCTCCAGCTTCACCGCAGACATTTAGCTCCTGTGGAGACTACGAAAGTACCTACTGCTTCTTGGCATCTTAGCTGTTGGTGTTACATACAATGCTGGATTGACTCCACCTGGAGAGTTCTGGTCGAAGAACACACAAGGGCAATCTGGACATGAAGCGGGTGACCCTGTCCTCCGGGCTCTCTTCTTCCCATGGCACGATGTATTCTTCTACTGCAATGCAACAGCCTTTGTAGCGTCTCTTGTCCTCATCATCTTGCTTCTGAGTAAAAATGTGGCAAGGCAGAGGCTATGGCTCCGCTCAATGCAACTCACCATGGTTCTGGACCTGTTCAGCCTGATGGGGGCCTATGCAGCGTATGCTGCTGGAACCTGCAGGGCAGTGAAGTCCTCCATCTACATCTGGGTTCTGGTGCTCTCTGTTTTCACATATATTATGATCCACATCCTAGTGTTCATGAGAGTTGTTCCAAGATTTGTGTCCGAGAAAAGATTTGTTCCAAAACGGCTGAAAGATGTGGCGCGGTCTGTGGAGCGCTGGATCCTATCCAGGTGTGGTGTTCACAGGAGCCAAAAAAAAGCTCTCACGAGAAAGATCTAGAGGAAGCTCGCAAGTTCACTCTGGTGCTTGTGACTTTTGCTGCAACTGTGGCATACCAAGCAGGGTTGAGTTCACCGGGTAGTTTTTGGGCTGAAAATGATGAGAACAAAACTCCAGCTACATCTATGCTTCGCTCTGAAAACCTTCCTCGATATAATACTTTTGTTGTTTGCAACTCGACTTCCTTCGTTGCATCTTTAGTCACAATCATACTGCTTCTAAGCCCAGAACTGAGTCAGCATGGCATCAGATCCAGAGCGGTGACCGTGTGTGTTGTTGTCAACATATTGGGCCTTGTTGGAGCATATGCTGCAGGAAGCTGTAGGAGTGTGGTGACATCTGTCTCTGCTGTTTTAGTGGCTGTTCTAGTATGGATCTGCTTTGCAGTTTTAGCTGGGATCTTTGTTAATAGATCTGTAGCAGAGTGGTTTGGAAGAAGATCAAGCCAGATATTATGAGGTGCATCGATAGATTTGGTCGGGTCTTTTCGTCGAACCATGGCAGAAAGAGATCAAGAAATCCGGAGGGAGAGAATTCTATTGCAAGTCACCAGCAAAGTGAAGAGAGCATAAAAGGTGAAGGAGAAGCAGAAACAGCTAGAGTACCAGAATACCAGCTTCCATACCATCAGCTAGCTCTAGATATTGAAGAGGGTTAATGCCCTGGGGAGCAGCAGAGTCCAGGCAAACAACAACCTACAAACATTGAGGTTGTGTCCATCTCAGAGCATGCATTTGTAAATGAGAAGCAAGCAGAAAATAGCAGCAGTGTCATGTGCAAGCTGGGAAGTCAGTCTACAGACCCAAATTCAGCTGCAAACGAGGCTATGACTGAAACTGAAACATGTGATCCTTTTATGATATTTTAGTGAGGTACAAATGCTAACACCAATATGTCTAACTCTGACTCTCAACCCTGCAGAAAACATACAAGATGCAAATATGGAGGAACAATAATCTTCCTTGGTGGATGGTCTTAAAACTCCCACTACTGTGGCTGGTATGTCCAATCATGAGCATCAATCGGTAGATAACCATGTAGTTCAAAATATGATCAGGTAAACTTTTTCTACTGAAGATCAAGAATCCATAGCCGTGGAGTGCTTGTCCAACATTGCACCCAATAATAATTGTAACCTGTGGGAGCGTGGTGATGGAAATCACAAACCTTTTGTCCGTGGTGAGCCATGATCCCTCTTCTCGACGATGGAGCTCCCCCCAGAAAACGACTTCTATTTCACAGGTATCATTGCACATGCACTACATGATCAGACCAATGTTCTCCTCCCACAGATCTTGCTAGAGACAAAAGGAAAGAACAATGGTTAAGAGAGGATACTACATGTCTGCTCCCTATCACAAATTGATCCTACACACCAAGGATGAAGAAACAGATCGATCTAGGGTTAGGAAGAACCAGACCACAAGCATGTGAAGTGATAGAGAAGGGGGAGGAGGGAGAGAGCGCCGCTTGTGCGCACGTCTGTGTGGCGAGTAGTGTGCGCTGGGGGCGACATCCTGGAGAGCGGATAAAGGTCTCACCGGCGAGGAGGCACCTTGGGAGGGAGAAGGACAGCCGAGGAAGAGGAGTGTCCCCACGGGGGAAGGGAACTTGTCACCTCGGGAGGAAGAACGTGGAGCTGCGGTCAAGCTTGGGGACCTTGCGGCGATGGCCTTGGGACGCCATCTGCGGTGATCGCCAACTACGGTCGAGATTGAAGGGGGACGGGTGTCGCCGATGGTGGGGTGAGGCCGGTCGGTGGCAAGGGGACTCCCCTTCCATGGAGAGCGCGGATCGAGAGCTGGTGCGTCGATCCGGGGCATCTGATTCGCCTTCCATGGAGAGCGCGGCGCGAACGCGGATGGGAATCTGGGGAAAGAGCAGGGATTGCAGCGATCCGGCGGATGATTCGCCTTCCATCGAGAGCGCGGCGCAAACGCGGATCGAGAGGATGGGGTGAGGAGAGAGCAGGGATTGCGGCGATCTGGGTGGAGGACTCGCCTTGGAGAGCGCGGACACAAACGGGATTCTAGGGAGAGAGCGAAGTGCGCGCGCTCGCGCGGCGGTGGCGGCGAGATTAGCGGGGTTGGGGGAGGGCGGAGCCATGGTGAGGGTGTGGACGCCCTCCTTACCCTCTTAAGGGATAGTAGAGATATGAATTAAATTTAAAGCAATGTCACAAGTGACTAATTACTACACCAAAATAGTAAACTTCCTAGAGCCTAAACTCTAGAAAGTTAGGCCTAAACTGTAGGAAGTTAGCTAAACTCTCGGAAGTTAAGCCATCCCGTCGGAAGTTTAGCTCTCGGAAATTTTTTGTTGGAAGTTAGCTTAACTTCCTAGAGCCCTCTAGGAAGTTAGCTAACTTCCTACAGCCAAAAAAGCCTCTCGAAAGTTAGTAGATTCTCGGAAGTTAGTAGCTTCACGCCGTCAGCGCCGTTAGCGCCGTCAGCTGACTAACTTCCTACGACTGACTGTAGCCCCTAGGAAGTTAAGTTAGCTGGCTAACTTCCTACGGCTTAATAAGCCTCTAGGAAGTTAATTTGACCAACATTACAAATGTTGTTTATTTTTATTTTACACCACATTCCACAACATAACAAATATATCAACAGCTATATAGCACAACATATTTTCTCATAAAACATCTCACACACAATCACATAACAATATTTAAATCCATAGCCTCATCAATTACATCACAAATGTCTCATCCATAGTCTCATCAATTACATCATAAAAGTCTCATCCATAGTCTCATCAATTACATCACAAAAGTCTCATCCATAGTCATAATAAGACACATCTCATCATACAGTACTAATAAGAGACAATATCTCATACATAGTCATAATAAAAGTCTCATACATAGTCATAATAAAAGTCTCATTACAAATGCAGTTTGTACCGGGATTCACCTTCAGAGGATCTCCCTACAAGGGAGGATGAGCGCTATCGTCAGTGGAACCAAACTAAAATGAAAGAGAGGATTGGAACTAGAGTATAAACCTTTTAAAAATTTCAGAACATAGTACCTTTGAAAAGATTCATTTTTGCGTCTGGTGGACCACAATTATCAGATAAGTGATACTTTCCTGAAAGTATACCCATTGCCATTGGGTTGTAAGCCAGCAAGCTGATTCTGCAAATGCCATAGTTCAACAATGGAAGTTTAGAAGAAAAATAATTGTATAAATTGAGTCAAAACATAATACAATTTGGAAAATATCTTAACCAAGAGCAAATACGATATGACAATGCCATTCTTCTTTAAACTAAACAGATGTCAATATTTTTTCGAACATGCAGGAGAGCTATGTATCGTTGTATCATAGTCATAGAGAGTAAAAAAAGCCAATATGCATTACCAACTCATGCCAGGATCATACATGAGAAGATTAGAGACACTGAAGACAACAATCAGGGCTTCTGACCATGTCAAGCATACCTCTCATGATGGCAGCATTCTGCCAATCCAGAATCAAAATTTCGGCACAACAAATTATACAAGTTCTACAAAAACACAGGTGAAGAAATATGGAGAGCGATTACAGTACTACAGATTAGATCAAACTATGCTACTTACCTGCAGTGTCAGTAGCTTTGGAAGCAACTGAGAATCCTTACTACGGGTCCGCTTAACAATTCAACACAGATATTATGACTGTTCCAAGTAACAAGCTTAACATATATTTCTTGAAGACATCACAGCATGAGCAAAGTACATTTGCAGGATTGTGAAATTGCAAACTAAACAAGGTGAAACATATTAAAATTAAAAGAGTTGAACTATCATCCTAAACAGAAACATTACACTGAAACAACAAAAACTAAATTGTTTGAGCTAGTCAAGGGCATGATGGGCATACCCAAGTCACCGAGTGATAATCCCTCGGATAAGGGGACCAACCTGCGTGCACTGCTTTGCATTGTGCCCAAACAACCCACAAACAAAGCAAGGCTTCTTTGGTTTCCAATGGACAGTTTGCAGCTACATGCCCTTCCTCGCTACAATTAAAACAAGTCTCCAACAGTGTTTCCCCAGGATCAAAGTATCTCGGTATGCGCTGTTCACAAGTAGAAGTAACACAATGGTAAGCTTACATTAGCACTTAGCAGCACAAACACAATAAATTTACATGTAACTTACAAGGAGCTTCCGCAGAACCATATTGTCAGATGCAGGGGCATCAGCCCCATTTTCAGTTAGCACCGATTCTGCTGTCCCATTGGGCCCCTCCTCGGTGCTACAAACCTGAAGCCAAAAAGAATAAAGCCACTAATTACTGCCTCTAAAGGAGATAAACTTGGCATTTTGTTCCCAAGGAAGGAACACTGAGCTCAAAAGGTTTTTAACTTAATCCCCAGCAAAAGAAGGTGCTCGGGATATCAGTCTTCAGATAATCTTCAATTATATATGAAATCAGCTAACTCTGACCAGCAACAGCAGGACGAGCAAAGATGCTACTTTGCACTACTAATCAGCGTAATTCAGAAGCTTCCCCTAAGCTCACAATAGAGGGGGAGTAGGCACTATCACCACTATGCAATACAATCACTCGATTCTATATGGGATTCCTTAGCTATAAACATTGAACCACAAACGCTTGTGCCGTCTGCTTGTGCCATCGTGCGGGCCCGATGCTGGCAGCTATGAGGGCGGCTGGCGGGGCCGGAGGCGGACCTAGGCGGGGGAGGCCGCAGTGGATGGGGCCGAGGGCGGTGGCGTCCGCGGTGGATGGGGCCGGGCCAGGGGCGTCCGCGGCAGGGGCGGGCGGGGGCGGCCGCAGCGGGGCGACAGGTGGTGGGGGTGGCTGGCAGCGGGCGACTCCATGGAAGAGACAAACACGAGAGAGATGGGGTTGAGAAATGTGAGAGAAGAGATAAGGTTGAGGGGAGGTTTAAAATAAAAAAATAACTTTCTAGAGTAAAGCCGTAGGAAGTTACGTAACTTTCTAGAGTTTGTACATTTACTCTAGGAAGTTAAGTAACTTCCTAAAGCCGGCCGTACGAAGTTAGATTTTCGTTTGACTGGTCAAAAGCTGAAATCTACACTAGTAGAAAAGAGCTCAAAGCCTGCGGCACGTTCAACTTTTCACTGGCGGTTTCCGTTATCAAACGTCAGTGAAAGAAACAGGTGGGCCCAGCTTAAGAAACCGCCAGTGGAAACCTATTTCCACTGGCGGTTATCTTAACACAACCGCCAGTGGAAATAGGATGTTTCCACTGGCGGTTGTGTAACACCAACCGCCAGTGAAAATTGATTTCCACTGGCGGTTATCTTAACTTAACCGCCAGTGGAAACATCCTATTTCCACTGGCGGTTGTGTTAAGATAACCGCCAGTGGAAATCAATTTTCACTGGCGGTTTTTAAAGCCAACCGCCAGTGAACTGTCTGTTATAAATACCCCTCTTCTTCCCCCGACAGTGAACTGTATGCTCGCAGCCAACTTCCATTGGAGGCGATTTTGGAGGTCCAGATTTCACAAAATACATGGGGAGAGGTTTTGATCTTCATTTTTTGGAAGAAGATTGCTAAGAAAGGTTGGTTTATGTTGCTAATGTCAATTTTTATTCATTTTTGCTCAATTTTAGCCACATTTTGGATCTAGGGTTTCACCATTTGAGAGAAAGTGTATAGCTAGGTTATTTTCTCTATTCCCTCAAATAAAGTTGTTTAATATGGTTAGATTTTGTCTATCCTCTCTTCTTTTTCATGTTTAGTTCTCAAATCAGTTTATCCATGACATATTAAGTTGTTTAATGAATGGTTCATATGTTATGTGGAGAGAGAAGAAGATAGGTTTGGTAATTAAGATTGTTTTTATTAGTTGCTATGAAAGGTTGGTTTAATTATGTTTTAATTGCCAATTATTGTTCATCTTTGCTCAATTTTGGAACTAGGCCTTCACCATGTGTTAGAGAGAAGAGTATGGCTAGGAAAGTTTGGTTTTATGTTCCTCTTGCCAATTTTTGTTCATTTTCCTCAAATTTAGCCACATTTTGGATATAGGGTTTCACCCCTTCATCCTTCCCGACAAGAACTATAGCTCGCAGCCCAACTTCCAGTTGTGTTAGGATAACCGCCAGTGAAAAAAGGTTTCCACTGGCTGTTTCTTAAGCAACCCGCCAGTGAAATTAGTACTATAAATACTCCCTCTTCCTGCCGACAGGAGCTGTATCTCGCGGCCAACTTCCATTGAAGGCGATTTTGGAGGTCCAGATTTCACAAAATACATGGGGAGAGGTTTTGATCTTCATTTTTTGGAAGAAGATTGCTAAGAAAGGTTGGTTTATGTTGCTAATGTCAATTTTTATTCATTTTTGCTCAATTTTAGCCACATTTTGGATCTAGGGTTTCACCATTTGAGAGAAAGTGTATAGCTAGGTTATTTTCTCTATTCCCTCAAATAAAGTTGTTTAATATGGTTAGATTTTGTCTATCCTCTCTCCTTTTTCATGTTTAGTTCTCAAATCAGTTTATCCATGACATATTAAGTTGTTTAATGAATGGTTCATGTGTTGTGTGGAGAGAGAAGAAGATAGGTTTGGTAATTAAGATTGTTTTTATTAGTTGCTATGAAAGGTTGGTTTAATTATGTTTTAATTGCCAATTATTGTTCATCTTTGCTCAATTTTGGAACTAGGCCTTCACCATGTGTTAGAGAGAAGAGTATGGCTAGGAAAGTTTGGTTTTATGTTCCTCTTGCCAATTTTTGTTCATTTTCCTCAAATTTAGCCACATTTTGGATATAGGGTTTCACCCCTTCATCCTTCCCGACAAGAACTATAGCTCGCAGCCCAACTTCCATTGGAGGGCCAGATTTCACAAAATACAAGGGGGAGGTTTTTATCTTTATTTTTTGGAAGAAGGTTGCTAAGAAAGGTTGGTTCTTGTGTGTTTATGTTACTTTTTTACAGGTGGTGATGGAGAGGACATCCTGGATGTATAACTTATCAAGGCTAGATCCATCATACATATCCGAGGTCCATAGGTTTATTGATGTCGCTACGAACCATGCTTGGAGAACAAAGACAAAACACATATATTGTCCATGCATGGACTGCAAAAATGCTGCTGTATTTAATGACACAGAACAAATCATATCTCATCTGGTATGCCGAGGATTTATGAAGGATTACACAATTTGGACAAAGCATGGAGAGGGTAGCTCTTCGCCTTATACGACTGGAAACCCTGAGAACATCGACGACAGATTTCAGTTCGTTCACGAGACACACCAACCTCTTCCACAGAGCGAACATGTAGTGCAAAATGTTACTGATCATGGTTACGCTGGAGGAAATGAACATGATAGACCTCATGTTTTGCCAAGTGTTATGGATGAGGAAGATGCAGAGTTGCTAGAGGCAATGTTGCGTCATCATACAGATCAATCGATGTTCTTCATGAAAGGTATGGAGTCCCTGAAGAAGGCAGCAGAAGAGCCTTTGTACGACGAGTCTAAGGGTTATACCAAAGAGTTCACGACGCTCCGGTCTGTGCTAAAGCTGTTGATGTTAAAAGCTAGATATGGTGTGTCTGATGCTGGCTTCGATGCGTTCTTGAGTATTATCGCAGACATGCTTCCAAAGGAGAACAAAGTGCCTGCTAACACGTACTATGCAAAGAAACTAATCAGTCCGCTCACTATGGGTGTGGAGAAGATCCACGCGTGTAGAAATCACTGTATCCTTTATCGAGGTGATGATTATAAAGACTTGGAGAGCTGCCCAAAGTGCGGTGCAAGTAGGTACAAGACGAATAAAGACTATCGAGAGGAAGAGTGTGTTGCATCCGTGTCTAAAGGGAAGAAGCGAAAGAAAGCCCAAAAAAAGACTTCAAAATCCACGAGCAAAGAAAAAGAAGTAGACTATTATGCGCTCAAAAAGATTCCTGCTTTGGTGATGTGGTACCTCCTCATCGTCGATCGATTGAGGTGTTTGTTCGCTAATCCTAAGGATGCCAGACTTATGAGCTGGCATGCTTCTGATGAGCACAAAAACGATGGGAAGCTTCGACATCCAGCCGATGGGAAGCAGTGGCAAGATTTCAATGACAACCACCGAGACTTTGCCGATGAACCAAGAAATGTTAGGTTCACACTGAGTACTGATGGAATGAACCCATTTGCTGAGAGGAGCAGCAAGCATAGCACATGGCCGGTGATCCTCACCATATACAACCTTCCTCCATGGTTGATGCAGAAACGGAAGTACATTTTGCTAACCATCCTTATTTCTGGACCTACACAACCTGGAGTTGACATGGATGTATTTTTGGAGCCCTTAATGGAGGATATGAAAATATTGTGGGAAACGGGTGTTCAAATGTTGGATGAGTATCGTAAAGGTTCATTCACGCTAAGAGCAATTCTTTTTGTTACGATCAACGATTACCCTGCTCTCTTCACATTATCAGGCCAGTTTAAGGGAAAGGTTAGTTGCACAGTATGCATTGATGGAACTGCTTACGTATCCCTTGCTGCATCTAAGAAGATAGTTTACATGAGGCACAAACGCTTTTTATTGGAAGGACACAGGTACCGCATGCGAAAGATGGATAAGTACTTCGACAATAATGGTGAACTACATTCTACTGCTCCATCGGGTAACAATAGAGGTCATAGAGTTTTTGAAATAGTCAGGAATATCAAGTTTGTTTTCGGGAAGAAGACAAAAGACGGAAAAACAAGGAAGGATGCCAAACCAGCCCCGGGGGCTATATTCAAGAAGAAGTCTATTTTCTTCGAGTACTTGCCTTACTGGAAAGAGTTAGATGTGCGGCATGCGATCGATGGTATGCACGTTCAGAAGAACGTGTTTGAAAGCATAATGGGCACCTTGCTAGACATAAAGGGCAAAACAAAAGAAGGGCTCAATTCACGCATGGACTTGGTAGATTTAGGCATAAAAAAGGAACTACATCCCGTTCTTCAAGAAAATGGGAAGTACCATCTCCCAGCAGCAAGCTACAATCTCAATGTAGATGAGAAACATGCGATGTGTGTTTGGCTCAAGAATTTGAAAGTCCCATCCGGATTCTGCTCTAGCATACGGAGTATTGTGTCAATGAAAGACCTGACAATCACCAACTACAACTCACATGATTGCCATGTCATGCTGACTACATTCCTACCTATTGCCATCAGGGCTATAAATCCTTTGTTTTTAAAGATGGCAATCACACGGTTGTGCTACTTTTTCAACAGGATTTCACAAAAGGTAATTGGCCGTGATGAGTTGGCATCTCTTCAGGAATTCGCAGTGGAGACAATATCACAGTTTGAGATGTGTTTCCCTCCATCGTTCTTTGATATTATGGTGCACCTTGTGGTGCACTTGGTGCCACAAATAGAGGCATTGGGTCCTATGTACTTGCATGAAATGTGGACGTATGAGCGTTTCATGTCAATACTGAATGGCTATGTATCAACCCGTGCTCGTCCCGAGGCATCCATGATAGAGGGGTACTGTACCGAAGAGGCCATTGAGTCCGGAGGTCCATTCTGCAATAGTATCCTAAAAGACCAGGTTGCAATAGGTTTGCCTCCGTCACGACACGAGGGTAGACTGTATGGAAGCGGGAGGATAGGACGGAAATCTTTCATCCCACCGGATTACGATATAGTACTTGAGGCACATTAGAGCATCCTACATCAGCTAACGATAATGGAGCCATTTATCCAACAACACATCAATGAGCTTCGCGAGCAAAATCCTGGGCATACGGATGATTGGGTAATGAAGCAACATAAGCAGCGGTTCAACACATGGCTAATGGCGAAGGACATTCCACATGGAGAAACAATAGAAGAACAAACCATCAAGGGGTTGGCATCTGGACCATCACGCCAGGTCACGACATGGCAAACCTATGACATTAGTGGATTCACATTTTGTACCAAGTCCAAGGACGAAAAGAGCATGTCACAAAACAGTGGTGTTCGATGCGAGGCCATAGACGATGAAACTGGTGAGATTATTACATATTTTGGCTTTATTGAGGACATATGGGAACTAGACTATGGTACATTTCAGATCTCGGTATTTCGATGTCAATGGGTTAAGGACAAACATGTCACGATAGACAACTATGGGGTTAGAGTTCTTGATCTAAGTAAGGTAGGTTACAAAGATGACCCATGGATCCTTGCTAATCGTGCTGCACAGGTCTTCTATGCTGAACAGATCATTTCTAACAATGAGAAGAAAAGCACCGACAAACCGAAGCATGTAGTTTTTCCTGGAAAACAACAAGCTAGAGGAGTTGATGGTGTATCTGATTTAGAGGATTTTAACCAGTTCAACGACATGTCTCTTTTCATAGACCATCCAACCAAGATAAGGAACGTTGAGCGAAGCATCCCACGCAATTCGTTGCCCTGGGTACGCCACGATGGACAAGGCAGAACAATAGCTTCCTAGATTATATACTTGTCATGTAATTGATTATTGTTAGGACTTGTCATGTAATTGATTATTGTTAGCGACAAACCGAAGCATGTAATTGTCTTCATTCAATTTTCGTGGCTACCATTTACAATTTTACATGACTTTCTATTGACTTTATAGAGAGGAGTGAGGTAAATGGAGAGAGAGGAGAGGGAGAGAGAGAGGAGAGAGAGGAGAGGGAGAGGAGAGAGAGGATGGAGAGAGAGGAGAGAGAGAGGATGGAGAGAGAGGAGAGAGAGAGGGGATGGAGAGAGAGGATGGAGAGGGAGAGGGGAGAGAGAGTGGAGAGGAGAGAGAGGATGGAAAGAGAGGAGAGGTAGAGGGAGAGAGAGGATGGAGAGAGAGAGGAGAGAGAGAGGGGATGGAGAGAGGTAAATGTAATATATAAAACGTATACTTAATGTAATATATAAAAACTATACTAATTAAATATATAAAAAGTATACTAAACAATATATAAAAGTATACTTAATATAATATATAAAAAGTGAAGGAAAACAATATATAAAAAACTATGTTAAATAATAATAAAAAACAATTTCTACTGGCGGTTGACAACGAGAACCGCCAGTAGAAATAATTTCTACTGGCGGTTGACAACGAGAACCGCCAGTAGAAACAATTTCTACTGGCGGTTCTCTATGACAACCGCCAGTAGAAATAATTTCTACTGGCGGTTCTCGTTGTCAATCGCCAGTAGAAATGGCGCCTATATAAAGGGTGGCGCGCGGGAGCCGAAAAATTTACAAGTCCCCTGGCGCCAGTTCACTTCAAGACGCCGTCAGGCTGCTGGATTTCGACCTCGAGGGTTTCGCCGGCGATCGTCCCCGCGCCCGTCCCCACGCCGCCATCCCCGCCCCGCGCCCCCGCACCGCCGTCAGGTTTCTTTCTCTTTCTATTTCCCCTCTGCCGTACCGCCGCCGTCAACCGCGCCGGCACCGCCGCCGCCGCGTTTAGGGCACGCTTTGTATGGATCGCCCACGCACCCTCTGTGCAGAGAGTGAGAGAGAGGGAGAGGAGAGGAGAGAGGGAAAGGGAAGAGAGAGGGAAGAGAGAGGAGGGAGGGAGAGAGAGAGGAGAGAGGGAGAGAGGAAGAGAGAGGGGGAGAGAGGAAGAGAGAGGGAGAGGGAGAGAGATAGATAGAGGGAGAGGGAGAGAGGGAGATAGAGGAAGAGAGAGGGAGAGGGAGGAGGGAGAGGGAGAGAGATAGAGATAGAGGGGGAGAGGGAGAGGTAGGGAGAGGGAGGGAGAGGGAGGAAGAGAGAGGAAGGAGAGGGAGAGAGAAGAGAGAGGAGGGAGAGGGAGAGAGAGAGGAGAGGAGAGTATTCATACAATACTTATTTTTATTCATATGTGTGTTCATATGTGTTCAAATGTATGTGTTCAATATATATATATGTGTTCATATGTGTTCAAATGTATGTGTTTAATATATATATATATATGTGTTCATCTAGTTGAATATATACATAAAAATCAAGAGCTAAACTCGATAAAAATCATCGGGTTGAATATATACATTGTAATTTTATCCGTCACAACTCGATAATATACGTATCCGATCCGATCCGAATTCGATCTGAACTCGATAATATCCGTACGACTCTCCCTCTCTCCCTCTCTATACGTCCTATGCGACTCTCCCTCTCTCCCTCTCCTCGTCCTATATGACTCTCCCTCTCTCCCTCTCTATACGTAACTCGATAATATCCATACGATTCTCCCTCTCTCCCTCTCTATACGTCCTATGCGACTCTCCCTCTCTCCCTCTCTCCCCATCCTATACGACTCTCCCTCTCTCCCTCTCTATACGTAACTCGATAATATACGTAACTCGATAATATCCGTAACACGATACTATACGACTATATGATACTATATGGTTAGGGTTTAGGGTTAGGGTTAGGGTTAGGGTTATGGTTAAGGGTTATAGTTAGGGTTAGGGTTAGGGTTAGGGTTAGGGTTAAGGGTTATAGTTAGGGTTAGGGTTAGGGTTAGGGTTTAGGGTTAGGGTTAAGGGTTGGGGTTTTGGGTTAGGGTTAGGGTTAAGGGTTTAGGGTATTTGTTAATATGAATTTAATTATTGCTTACGTTAATATGTGTTAATATGTATTTAATTATTGCTTATGTATTTGTATATATATAGCTCAATGAGTTCTCCGATCAAGGACCAAGGATTAGTGCCCGACCACATGGACAAGAGTGTTGCTCAAGAACAATCCAGCAGTGAAGGATATGAAACGCCTAGCGACCCTTTTCCTACCACTAGCATAGATAGGGCCGCTCTCCGTGAGTTGCAACGTGACCCTACTTATGATCCACGAGAAGCTGAGGTAAAAGTACGCATCTTTAGCTTCGTATGTGTACCCTACTGATTTCACATGCATGATCTCTTGTGCATTTTATTACATGAATAGGAGGTCGTGTCTGAATTTTGTGCGATACTCGAAGAAGCCGCGGCACGATACGAAGACGTACCGGAGCCGACCCAAGACGCACCGGAACAGACCAAGACAACAACCGAGACGTCAAGGAAAAGGAAGCAGAGCGATCGAAAAAGAGGTGACAGGGGGCTGAACAAGTTTCCCGACAAAACATACAAAATCTCAGACGTGAGCCCGAAAGGTCAGCCCCTAGCTCCAGAAGAGGCACTACCTAAGTTCCGGAATGCACTTGGGTTTTTAGTTAGAGATAATCTTGACATCACAATACGACAGTGGAGAGATGTGTCAGATGATGTCAAGAATCAAATATGGAATAAGCTATTAATGAGGTTTGTTCTGCCTCGGGGTTCAGAAGAACTCGTGAAGGAATACACGATGAAGCAGCTTGCAATCAATTTCCGAAACTGGAGGTCTGAGATGAACACAAAGTTTGCAAAGAAAGGTCTGGACCCGACCAAAAAAATATAAAATCTCAGCAGGTCAGTGGGCAGTATTTCTAGAGCAGAGGAGCAGCCCTGATTTCATATCTCTAAGTGAGGCAAATTCGGAACTATCAAAGAAGAACAAGTACCGCCACCACCTAGGCACAGGTGGTTACAAGCGTCAGATTCCTAAATGGACACAAGAAGACGCCGAGAAGAAGGCCGCAGGGTTGCCGACGCTGTCCGAGCAACTACGTGAAAGGGCGGCAAATTGGCTCCGTGCTAGAAAACCAAGGGAAACCGAGACCGGTGTATCTTTTGATGATCCCATTGTCGAAGAAGCGGCAAAAAACATATATACAATGGCAGCTAAGCAGAGCCAAGGAACTTTTAAGCCACAAAGGGAAAGAGACATCCTAACGGCTGGTCTCGGTAACCCTGAGCATCCTGGTCGTGTACGAGGAATCTCGTCTAAGGAAGGATGGAAGGAAGGATTCGGACCACAGTGGGAAGGTCTGTACAAGAAACGTGATCGATATAAGGAAGAGATGGCGGATTATTTTAAGGAGGAGGCCAAGAAAGAGTTCAAAGCCATGATGTCTCAAATGCTATCGAATCCTCCTCCAGAATTGATGCAACAGTTGGCGAGTGCGATGTCTGTTCAACAGATGACCACTCCACAGATACAAATAATTCCAGCAGCTCAATCGCCGGCTTCCACCGATTGTACGACATTCCCAAGCTCTGTTGCTTCAACGAGAAATAAGGTCCGTTATCCAGTTGATGACATCACAAGGCCTGTGGCGTGCACACTGGTAATAAGATATGGTATTAACAATAAACGTACAAAGAAAGTAGCCACAGGCCTTGCGATCTCAGGACGCAAGTTCCATGGAAACGATATTCCAGATGATTATTGCAAAGTAGAAGTGACGACGGTCGTCCAAGGATCCGAGGACGACATGCTAGACATCCCTGGGCCCGAAGGTATCGAGACACTTGGACAAGCCATCAAGAATTTCATCCTTTGGCCTCGAAGGGATGTCGAATTGGTTGATCCACCACCGCCGTCGTCGTCGCATCCCCAACCGTCTCCACCTCCTCAAACTATAGTTCCTATTGTACATCCATCATCACCTCCTCAAACTTCACATGCTGCTCCTCATCCTTTTTCTGACCCACCGTCTCCGCCACAAGCATCACCATTCAGGGCTCCACCACCTTCTCCTCCCCATCCTCTTAGTGACCCACTGTCTACGCCACCATCAAGGGATCCACCTTCTCCACAGCCATCAAAGGATCCACGGCCATCAAAGAAATCTAAACTTCCTATACCAAAATTGGTGTCCCCGTATCAGAAAAAGAAGAGTAAAGCTAGTACTTGCTGGCACAGCTTGGTTTTTGAAAGGGATTGGACGGAGCCTCATGTCACAAACTGTTGATTTGGCCGAGCACGAGGAGTCTACAAAAAAGGCTGAGGCAATGGCCGCAAAGATAAAGAAGCCAACTAAGGCAGATTACAAAAATGTGCCTAAAAAATATGTGCCGGGCAGACCTCTGCTACCTCTTGAGAAACTAAGAAAGGTCCCGGCTGGTGTTAAAAGGTTGCATGACTGGTACATGCGGGCATCATCGGTTGGCATCGACACCATCAGTGTGCATATACCAGACCATGCTTTTATTGGTTCGGACCAAAAGGCTGTTGTTGCATTCGAGGACATGTGGTTAATGATGAACCTTCAGAGACTCGACGTGCAACTTGTAACGATGTTTGCATTGTAAGTGTCGCTCATACTTCCACATATGTGTGTTATTATTAGTGAGCTGTATAAAATTTCAATATCTGACATGCACGTGTGACTTGCAGAATGCAACATGATCAGCAGGAGATCCTTTACGGTACCAAGCCCAATGCTAGTGCCAGTAAAAGGGTTGGGTATCTCAACCCAATACTTATATCCGAGGAAAGCCACACTTTTAGAATCGGGAAAGACAACGATGAATTACGGGGAAAGACGGACGAAGAAGTTGAGAAGCGTATAAAGGATATGAAGAAGGATTTTGAAGCTCGATACGCCACCTACATAGGACATGCAATGCTTCAATTTCAAGACAGGGAAGCCATAATGGCCCCGTACAACTTTAAGTAAGTGTGATTTTGCATAAATAAAATTAATAATTTCAATACACATGCATCACAAATTTGATTCGTACAGGGACCACTAGATATGCTTCCTCATTTATCCTAAGGTTGGAAAGGTGCTGGTGCTCGACTCCTTGAACTTCGACCCTTCGACATATGCAGGATTCCTCAGCATCTTAGAGCTGTAAGCCTTTTCTATGCATGCATACTTTTATCGATTAAAATTTGAGAATAACATGGTGATTCTATTTGAGATCACAGGGCTTATAGATTCTATAAGATGAGAGGTGGAAAGTACGACCTGTCGAAAAAATGCGTGCCACTAGACATCCATTATCACTGGCCGGTAAGTATGTGATTTTATGAATACATATCATACACAATGTTGCAACTAAATAACCAATCTCCCGTTATGTAGTGCCACAAGCAACCACAAGGATCGGTCCTATGTGGATTCTATGCGTGCGAGTTCATGAGAGTGAACGGACGATACATCACGAACCCTGACAAGGTATTATTAGTAATAGTCAAGTATGTATTTATGTCATTAAAGATGCAAATGTGTTATTATTGAGTATAAATAGATGATGTTTATAAAATTCCTTTACAGCAATTTCAACGAGGAAACCCGGAGAACTTGACCGAAGCTGCATTGTATGGCATAGTCGAGGACCTCTGCACATTCATATTGAAAGAGGTCATTCCCGCAGAAGGAAAATATCACGATGCTTCCGGAACATTAGCTTTGCCAGAGTTTAGAATACTAACAGAAATTAGTAGATTATCTTTTAGCCGAGATAGTTATTAGAGCTTAGGTGAAAACTTTTGATGTATAGAATGCATGAAGCATATATGGTTGTAAACAGAATACTTTGATGTATATAAATGTATGATAGAATTTAATTCCATGTATATAAATGTTTGTGTGTGTAAATAAATATATATATAATTCAGTATTGTTTGAAATTTTGAAAAAAGGCGGGAAAACTTCCACTGGCGGCTAAATAAAGAAAACCGCCAGTGAAAAGTGCATTTCCACTGGCGGTTTTATAAAGCAAACCGCCAGTGGAAATTCTATTATCACTGGCGGTTTTCTTAAGGAAACCGCCAGTGAAAAGTGCATTTCCACTGGCGGTTTTATAAAGCAAACCGCCAGTGGAAATTCTATTATCACTGGCGGTTTCCTTAAGAAAACCGCCAGTGAAAATGCACTTTTCACTGGCGGTTCCAAAATAACCGCCAGTGGAAATGCTGATTTCCACTGGCCCCTAGCACTGGCGGAACTGAAAAACGCCAGTGTAAATATGTTTAGAACTGCCACTATAAAGCTTCTGTGTACTAGTGCTAACTTCCTAGAGCTGACCGTAGGAAGTTAGCTTTTCGTTTGACTGGTCAACAGCTGAAACCTAACTTCCTAGAGGAGGCCGTAGGAAGTTAGCTTTTCATTTGACTGGTTAACAGCTGAAACCTAACTTCCTAGAAGAGGCCGTAGGAAGCAGCTAACTTCCTAGAGCCAACCGTAGGAAGTTAGCTTTTCTTTTGACTGGTCAATAGCTGAAACCTAACTTTCTAGAGCAGGCCGTAGGAAGTTAGCTAACTTCCTACAGTTTTTTAACTTCCGACATCTTTTATAAAAGACCGTAGGAAGGTATGTTTATTTCCTAGAGCTATCAGTTGCCTCTCAGAAGTTATTTATTTCCTACGGTTTGTTACAAAAGCTGTAGGAAGTTAAAAACCCGTATGAAGTGTATGATTTTGGTGTAGTGACTGAGAACTTAGGAAAAAGAAAAAAATCACAATAATGTAAATGAGACAAGAGACACAATGATTTTTATTCTATGATTCGATCAAACGTAATATGCTTGCCTACTCCAAGTTGTGGCGTTCCAATGGACAAGAGTTGCACTCAACCCCTCTTAAGTGATCCAAAGATTGAACTTGAGTACCACAACTCTTCCTTATATCAATATACCACAGCTCGTCTCTCACAGCCTTACAAAATGATCACAATCACATCTTAGAAGTAAGGAGGGAGATAGAATACGCACACGAAAGCAAACACACAACAACACACGCGAGAAAGCCAAAGAAACGAGCGTAAGAACACAGTATCACAATTACAACTCAAAACTGGAGCTCGGATCTCACTAAAATCACTAGAATACGTGGTCGCAGAGTTTTGGAGTGTTGGTGTGCTCTTGAGATGCCTGGGTACTGGTTGAAGACGCCTAGGGATCCCTTTTATAGTCCTAAGAGGCCTAGGAGCTGTTGGATTCTTCATATGGAAGCCCAAAAATTTCCCTGTCGGTGGGCGCACCTGATCGATCCAGTGCACACCAGACCGGGCCCTATAGCCCGCAATTTGCAAACTAGACCGGGGTGGTGGTGTGCTCTTGAGATTGGGCGCTTTCCAAACCAGGGTGGCACCAGACCGGTTCGGTGCACCACTGGATCGTTTGGTGACGTCATGTATCTGTTCGAGTTAGTCGTTGGAGAGGCAGTCTGGTGCACCGGACCATAACTGTTCACGATCCGATGATTTTTAAAGAAAAATTCTGATAGTGCACTGTACATTTGGGTGACACGGATCTAGTACGGTGTGCTAGCAGACAGTCCGTGTGCCACAGGACCGGTTCGGTGCCCTCCAGACTACACCAAGTTAGCCTCTTTTGAGCCTACTCCTCCAACTTCTTTTGGCTTTTCTTGAGGGGTTCTCTATGACTTAGGCAAATATAGTTAGCTCATAAAACAACTGAGTAAGTGTAGGAAACATCCTTTTCACATAGTTTCTACAGGGTTTGCAATATGCCCTAAACTAAGTCTAAAAATCACTTTTCTTGCACAAAAGTGTTTGTAGCCAAACCAAGGTGCAAGAAACATAGTATAAGGTATGTGCAACTTATTTAAATACTTAAACCTCATGTTTTTTGTCGTTTTATCCAAAGTTGCACTTTTGGCCTTTATTTCTATTCATTTGGACTTGTTGCCTTCAATTTGCATTTGCTAGAACATGTGCTCATGCTCATGTCAAAGTAGTTAGTCCAATGTGGTGTGTTGAACACTTAATCACTAAAACAGGTAGAAATGGTCATATGTCACATTTCCGGTTCAGGCGGGACTAGAGGGATGGTCGAGTCACCCCAAATCTCCTGGCGTCGATGTGGTGGGTAGGCAGCAACCCGCATTCATTTACAACCACCTTCCTTGGCCTGACTCTTGGTCGAGTGCTAGGCTGGGTCATCTAGAGTCCACCGTCGCTCTACGCACATCAAATGCGACGTTTTTTGCCCTGGATTCGAGCTGGCAGGAAGTTAAGCGAAGAAACTGGTGGCGTCATCACTTGAATTCAAGTCAACAGGACAGGAGGGCGCCGCTCGCCACCAACCGAATTCAGCGACCCTCGTTTCAATCCGAGGCTTTAAGGCACTTCAACTTTCGAACTCGGGGACGATGCTTTAGGTGCTTGGCTTCGAACCAAAAAGCTTCCACTTGTTGGGATCCAATCTGATGCTTGAGCTGCAGAAGACCAGGGAACTGGTATCAGTGACACAGGCGAGGTACTGGAGGAACAAAGCAAGGAGCGGGAGCAGTCGGGACCAGATGATGGACCCGATGGGCCGCGGCGGTCGACCAGGCCCAGGCGCAGCAACAAGATGGTGACTGGGCCGACGTGGATCAACTTCATGGAAGTATTGCATGAGGCTTAAGTAGATGAGAGAGGAGTTGAGAGGAATAACTTGTAACAGAATATTATTCCACTTCTGAACTAAGAACTACTCTCTGCCTCCCTTGCTGTTCTTCTCTGTTCTTCTCTGTTCTTCTCTGTAATTCTATCGGTTCCGTATCCAGAGAGGTGTTAACAAATTGGTATCAGAGGTACCGATCTCTGGCGAATTGAGTTTCCGCGCACTGGATTCATTGGCGCATCACGAGCACTTCACCAGGCTGCGCCGTCGTCAAGTCATCATGAACCCCGACACGCAAATCATCCTCGACGAGATCGCACGCCGCTTCACTGACAACGACGCCAAGTGGGATCGACGCCTCGCTGCACAGGACAAGGCGATCTCAACACTCGTGGCGGCACAGGAAGGGTTTGTGGCGGCGCAGGAAGGCCGTATCAACGCCTTGGAGAAGACCACGGGCCTGTTCGAAGATTGGCGCCAGAACCTGGAGGGAATCGTCGATGACTTGCGATTGGAAGTCGGAAGGGTTTCCAAGCACTGGGAGCGCGCGCTGGTGGACAAGCCGTCATCCATGCCAGGCGTCCTCGCGCCTGCCCCATCAGCTGTCGAGCGTCCTCCGGCTGGATCGACAGCTGCTTCGCCCTGTGGGCACCGCTGCGAATCAGGGAACCGGGAGATGGGATTTGGGTCGGTAACGACTCTTCTCCCTCCCCCGGACAAGGGTACGTTCACCTCTATGAATCCACCACTGTTTGCTTCTCCTCCGGTTGTACATCATATGCCTGTTAAGTTTCCGAGCAGTGATCCAATACTCATGGGGGGGCTAAGTGGTGAAGTTCGTGGTCGCTTACCTAAACTGAATTTTCCTGTGTTTGATGGCGAGAATCCCAAACTATGGATCCGTCGCAGTCAGGATTATTTTGATATGTATTCAGTTGAGCCTCAGCTTTGGGTGCGGGTAGCGTACATGAATTTTGTTGGGGTGGCGGTGCGCTGGTTATCTTCTCTAGAAGAGTCGTCGAGTGTGTTGGGTTGGCACGAATTTTGCCGCTTGCTGCTGGAACGTTTTGGCAAGGATGAACATGAGGCGTTCATTCGCAAATTATTCCGTATTCGGCAGACTGCTTCAGTGGCCGAGTATGTGGATCAGTTCTCGCAGCTGATGGATAATTTGACGGCGTACGGCAAACCAATGGATCCATTATATTTTGTGCAACGATTTGTGGATGGATTGCGTTCAGATATTCGTGCTACTGTGCTTTTGCAACGCCCATCTTCCGTCGATACTTCTTGTGTTCTCGCATTGTTGCAGGAAGAGGTGGCCGTGCCTGAGAGACGGATGGAATTCCGTCGTCCATCAGTGCCAGTATTGAATTCAAGTTTGGGAAGGCAACCTCTGCCTCTACCGCTACCACCAAAGAGTGACAAGAATGTTTATATTGCTGATGATGTCAAGCGCACTGAACCAAGCAGAATTCGTGCTTCAGATGACAAGATGGCTGCCCTCCGCGCCTATCGTCGAGCTCGAGGATTGTGTCAACGGTGTGCTGAGAAGTGGTCGAGGGATCACCAGTGTCCTCCGACAGTGCAGCTTCATGCATTACAGGAAGTGTGGGAATTGTTTTCTGAAGAGGATGATGCTGTTTCAGTTACTGCTTGTGTTCAGGATACACCAGTGGAGCAGCAATGCTTAGCCGTGTCACTCGCGGCTGTGCAGGGAAATGAAGCAAATCAGACAATCAAATTTCAAGGGCTTATTCAGAATATTCCAGTGTGTATCTTGCTTGATTCTGGCAGTTCTCACTCTTTCATTGCAGCTCGAGTTGCATCCCAGCTATCTGTTGTTACAAAGCTGCTGGCACCAGTGATTGTTCAGGTGGCTGATGGTACTCGTCTTAAGTGTTCTCACCAAATCAAGAGTGCTTGTTGGTCCCTGCAAGAATGTGTGTTTATTACTGATTTACGTGTGCTGGAATTACCTGTCTATGACATTATTGTGGGTATGGATTGGTTATCTTCTTACAGCCCCATGCACATTCATTGGTTACACAAGTGGGTATGCATTCCTTATCAGCAGTCATCAGTCACTTTATATGGTGTTTCGGCTGTTTTGCAACCTGGAGCGGTGGTGCAGGTGGCTGCGGTTGAAAAGGAGTCGCTCAGGTTCAATGAAATGAATTTACCCACACCTATGGTGCAGTTGCTGTCCAATTTTTCAGATGTTTTTGAACCACCTACCGGTATGCCACCAATCCGTGACTGCGATCATGTCATTCCATTGATCGCTGGTGCGACTCCAGTGCGCGTTCGACCTTATCGCTATCCTCCAGCGATTAAGGATGAAATTGAACGCCAAATTGCCATCATGCTTGACGCTGGTATTATTCAAGCGAGTTCCAGTTCTTTTTCTTCTTCGGTCCTGTTAGTCAAGAAGAAGGACGGCACGTGGCGATTTTGTGTGGATTTTAGGCATCTCAATGCTATCACTGTCAAAACGTCATTTCCAGTGCCTATCATTGAAGAATTATTGGATGAGTTGGGTCAAGCCTCTTGGTTTACAAGCTTGGATTTAACAGCTGGATATCATCAAATTAGGCTCCATTCCAGTGACACACATAAGACAGCATTTCAAACTCACTCAGGGCAATATGAATTTCGAGTTATGCCATTTGGGTTAACAGGTGCCCCGGCTACCTTTCAGCGGGCAATGAATGCAACCTTATCATCTTTATTGCGCTGTTGTGTGTTGGTATTTTTTGATGATATTCTTATTTATAGTACCAGTTTTGAACAGCATATCGAGCATGTGCAGTTGGTATTGGAACTGTTGCGAAGGGATCATTGGCAGATCAAACTTTCTAAGTGTAAATTTGCACAGCAGCAGTTAGCTTATTTGGGGCATGTAATCTCTGCTGCCGGTGTATCAACAGATCCGGAAAAAATTAAGGCAGTGGCTAAGTGGACTAGTCCAACCAATGTGAAAGAGTTAAGAAGTTTTTTGGGCTTGGCAGGGTATTATAGACGGTTCGTGAGAAATTTTGGCGTGATTGCAAAACCGATCACGACACTTTTAAAGAAAGGAGTCTTGTTTGTTTGGACACCTTCTCATGAATCTTCGTTTACAGCTCTGAAAGAAGCATTAGTGTCGGCCCCTGTATTATCATTACCAAACTTCAATCTGCCGTTTATTTTGGAAACAGATGCTAGCAACATTGGAGTAGGTGCTGTCCTCATGCAAGCCGGCCATCCAATAGCTTATCTGAGTAAGGCATTGTGTCCTCGCAATCAAGGCTTGTCCACATATGAGAAAGAATTTTTGGCCATCATCCTTGCAGTTGACCATTGGAGGCATTATCTTCAACTCAAGGAATTCATTATTTATACAGACCATCGGAGTTTAGCACAGTTGGATGAGCAAAGGTTGCACACTCCATGGCAAAAGAAGATGTTTACAAGGTTATTGGGACTACAATATCGCATTGTGTATAAAAAAGGAATAGATAATGGTGCTGCTGATGCGTTGTCTCGCAATCCACAGTTGTCAAGTGATTGTTTGGCCATTTCTTCGTGCACTCCTCAGTGGGTGTCAGAAGTTACAGATTCATATACACATGACCCATTTGCTAAAGATCTCCTTGTCAAACTAGCAGTTGATGCATCGGCTGTGCCTCATTATTCCTTACAAGATGGTCTCCTTCGTTATAAAGGACGAATATGGGTGGGACAGTCAGCTCCTCTTCAGGATCGCCTAATTACAACATTGCATGCGTCAGCAGTTGGTGGTCATTCCGGGTTTCCCGTCACATATGCTCGCTTGAAACAACTGTTTGCTTGGAAAGGTATGAAAAAAGCAGTAAATCAGTTCGTTTCTCATTGCCTCATCTGTCAACAATCCAAAGCTGACCGAGCTCGTTTGCCCGGCCTGTTACAACCTCTGCCTGTACCCTCATCATTATGGCAAGTGATCAGTATGGATTTTATCGAGGCTCTTCCTTGTTCACAATCGTATACATGCATCCTGGTGATAGTTGATCTCTTCACTAAGTATGCAAATTTCTTACCTCTTAAACATCCATATACGGCATTGTCAGTCGCTAGGCTCTTCCATGATCAAGTGTACAAGCACCATGGACTACCCCAATCGATTGTATCTGACAGAGACCGTGTGTTTCTCAGCCACTTGTGGAAAGAGTTGTTTCACCTGGCTGATGTGCAGCTTCAGATGAGCACTGCGTATCATCCTCAGTCCGATGGGCAGTCAGAGCGTGTCAATCAGTGCTTAGAAACTTTTCTTCGCTGTTTTGTCCACGCCTGTCCGCACCAGTGGAGTCGGTGGTTGTCTGTTGCGCAGTTCTGGTATAATTCTTCTCCACACTCAGCTATAGGCATGTCTCCATTTCAGGCATTGTATGGTTGCCCACCCAAGCAGTTTGGCATTGCAGATCAGACTGTTATTACATCTTCTGAATTGAGTTCCTGGTTGAAGGAGCGCCAGCTAATGTCTGAGCTGGTGAAGCAGCATTTGGAGCGTGCCAAACTACGTATGAAGCGTCAGGTAGACAAAGGTCGTTCGGAGCGTGAGTTCGCAGTGGGTGATTGGGTATTTCTCAAGCTTCAACCGTATGTTCAATCGTCTGTGGCTGTTCGAGCACATCAGAAGCTGGCGTTCAAGTTTTTCGGACCGTTCCAAGTGTTGCAGCGCGTTGGCACCGTGGCGTATAAGCTGCAGTTACCCCCATCTTCACGCATTCACCCAGTTTTTCATGTGTCGCAGCTTAAGCGTGCGTTGGGCACTGGTTTCACTGCATCTGTGACTTTGCCGACTGACCAATTTCATTTTAGTGTGCCATTCAAGATTCTGCAACACCGCACAGTGATGAAAGGGCTGCAAGCATGTGCACAGGTCCTGGTCCAATGGTCTCATATGTCACCAGAACTCGCGACGTGGGAAGATATTCAAGATCTACGACAACAATTTCCATATGCGCCTGTTTGGGGGCAAACAGCCAGCTTACCAGGGGGGAATGTCAGTGACACAGGCGAGGTACTGGAGGAACAAAGCAAGGAGCGGGAGCAGTCGGGACCAGATGATGGACCCGATGGGCCGCGGCGGTCGACCAGGCCCAGGCGCAGCAACAAGATGGTGACTGGGCCGACGTGGATCAACTTCATGGAAGTATTGCGTGAGGCTTAAGTAGATGAGAGAGGAGTTGAGAGGAATAACTTGTAACAGAATATTATTCCACTTCTGAACTAAGAACTACTCTCTGCCTCCCTCGCTGTTCTTCTCTGTTCTTCTCTGTTCTTCTCTGTAATTCTATCGGTTCCGTATCCAGAGAGGTGTTAACAACTGGCTACGGGACTGCAGGAGCAAGAGCTAGGCGAATACTTCCAATGTCGTGTGACAACCTCCAACTTCGCAGCTGCTATACGTGGTCCATACCGCCCCGATGACAATGGTGGTCTTCTACGACCTGTGCACTCTCCCAGATGAGGATAACTGCATCATCATCACCTCCTTCGACGTCGAAAGGGAGGCCAAAGAATGGGAAGCGACTACCCTTGTCCCTTGGGCATTCAGCCTACCCTAGGGGGCAGGGATCCATCAGGTCGAGAAAACAATCCTCGATGAGCTTCATCTGCTCCTGGGGGAGATCTCCATTTCCTGCCATGCGCTGGAGGCCTACCTTGTGGTGACTCGGCCAGATTTATAAGAGACCAAGTACGAAAACCAACTGCATAATAATGATTTAGCACACTTGGACCCATATAAACCCAGAGGTCTGATGAAATTGTGAAGGATCTTAAACTTTTCTTCACAACCAAGATCGTAATAAATTAGCATTCATTACATCGCGTGATACAACATTTCACATAAAACAAAGTAGATCGAAGTGAAATAGAGTCATTACAACTAGGGGTGGTAATGGTTCACGATCTAAATGCTTCTTCACAAAATGGTAAGACCCGAAATAAATTTTAGTTCGAAAATGAATAAAAATAAGGCACGATCCTAATCTGATCTGATCCTTAAATTTTATAGTGTAAAATTTAGAGCCCATTGTCACCCCTAATTACAACTCAGTTTGGCACGAAGCCCAAATGTAGCAAAATAAAGTAGCATTGTCTTTACGACATGTTTTTTCGGAAACGAATGTTCAAAGTATCACCCACGACACATGTGGGGTTTTCAAAATACAGTGCCAATATTACGGTTGTCAGCCTACCATAAAGCATGAGAGAAGAACAGAGAAGCCATGCCCATGGCCTAGTCATCTCTCGTAGCCATGCATAAGAAGTGCTCACAATATCCATAGAACATTGGCCATCTGCAACAACATTGGAAATATAACCCTGATTACTGAAATGTACTCAGCTAGACTTACTTGTCCAAAACTAGAAAATAAGAAAGTGAAATACACCAAGGATAATGCAAGGCTTTATGTGGAGTTGGCTCTTTATTTTGGAAAAGTATATGAATAAATGTAATTATTATCAACTTAAGGGGCATCATGATTATTAATCATATTTTAGCAGTTCATTATTACCTATTCCGCTGCAAAGCTAGGTTATCACCTAATAATCTAGATGACCATTACCAATTCACTATATGTTTATTTATAACTTTAGTGAGGAATCAAGTTAAGCAATACTATTGATTACTAGCCAAGAAAAAGTAACCCAAACACTTGATTTTAATTATTCATGTCGTCATCTTCTCATGGTTATCATTGTTCTTACTACGATGAGATAGCTCAAGTCAAGTGCTCACTATCCAGGAGCGATGGCGATTCGAATCGATTACTAACTAGCTGGTGAGGTATTCCTAACACAAACCACACCCACAGTACTTCCTAGGATACGGTTACCACCATACCATTCCAGTAGCAGCCCGACTACACTCCGCGGGCACAATAGGATCCACCATACCTTGGGACCTCCTGACTACCAGAGGGTTAGGGCGCCACCTAACCATGGGTTAACTTACCATGTCCCCGTCGCTCCTCATCCACAACAATAAGTGCACCCGTAGGTCGAATTTGACTAGAATAGTACTCTGGCTTCACGGTCGGAGCGAGTTATCCAACCAGCTAAGTGATTAGGCATGCGTTCAACATGACTCGAGAGACCACAACAGTACGATCCTTAATCGACACATGTGGGATCACTATGGACTATCATTTTCCCCCATAAGATTTCGCCTGGTCTCAAATTTAACCTTCATATTATTATGGATGTTATCCAATGACTTTACCCAAATCAAGCATAATGTAACCACCTATATCTTGCAGGTGATAGGAAATCATCCGACTTCTACCGTCTAAGTAGACCTAAGCATTTTAAGCGTACTCAAACTAACCAGGCAACAAGGATAGGATAAATAAAGGTAATCAAGGATAAATGCAGTGATTGTTTCCAAACAACTCCTACAACTTAATGCAACAAACATAGGTAGGTGGTAAATAAACCAATTTATTGCAAACCATAGGAATTAGATGCTAGGGCTCGCCTTTCTCGAAGGAATTGGGGCAATGGTCAAGGCACTCCTGGGCTTCTGCTTTAGGCTCAACCTCCTCAATGGAAACCTCCTGTAGCTCCTCGGCTCCCTCTACTGGCACTCCCTACTGCGATCCTGTTTGATGCATGTAAGGCCCAAAACTGGTATATAAAAAAATTAAAAATATAATAAAATAAAGGAAGGAAATGAAATAGTAAATTCAGGTATATCAAATTATAATTGAGTGTTGAAATTTGAGGATTGAAATTTTGAAAACCAACAATTATTTTTTAAAAAAAATATTAGAAAAGTTTTCTATTCAATTAAGTGATTATACTTATCATTAAATGAGGCACCATAAGCACCTATTTACAAGAATATTTAATTTTGAAGTATCTTCTACTTCTTATCCCACATTCAAAATGCTATTTTTCTAAAAAGAAAGAAAACAAATGAGAGTTTTCATATTTCAAACACCTACCGAACTAATAAATCAATTAAAATAAATATATATATATATATATTGCTTCATAATTGATTTTTGAGTATGTATTAAAATTTTCTTTTCTAAACTTTATCTTGGATTTAATTGTTTGTAAATCAAAAGGGAATAGAAAATAGAGGGGGAATTCTTAAGGGAACCATTTATTCCTTTCATAAATACATAATAGGAAAAGAATAATAATAAAAATAATATTGTATACAGTAGAATTTATATTCACATTAGGAATTATTTAGAAACTTGGAAATTTGAAGTTCAAGACATGTGTTTGAATTAGAGTGGGATTTGAAAGTGAAAATAGAAAAGAAAATGCAAATCAGAAATAGAAAAAAAATCATAACTCTGCGCCTGGGCCGAAATCCTACCCAGCGGCCCATCTCTCTCCTGATCCCACGCAGCCCACCCCCGTCGGCCCAACTAGCGTGCCTCGCGCTTGCTCGGCGTCCTGACCACGCCACTCTCGATTTGTGTCGCTGCCAGGTGGGGCCGGGTGGCCAGCGCGCTTCCTTCAACCTCCCGCCGATGTTGCCGCAGGCTGTTGCCACCTAAATCCGCGGAATCCGTTCGTTACTGCCCGGTATTCGTGGCAGCCGTGCCTCCCTGGCCCTCCTTAAGTATATATACGAGGCTGACCCCTCCCTCTTCCCTGTCTGTTTGAATCCGGTCACGGTTGGAACACAGAAAAGAGAGTCGAGCGCACGCATGGTGGGGCGAGTGGCGGCCACCGGGAACTTCCTCCACGACGTTGTCGCCGATGCCAACAGCCGAGTCCACTGGGTTGCCAGGGGGATTCTTCGCCATGGCTCGGGGATGGTTACCGTGGCCACCCGGTGAAGGATACTCTCCCGAGCCAGCCTCGATTTCTCATCGGCATTGATGACTATCGTGGGTGAGTGTCTCACCGTGGACGGGAACCTGCACAACGGAAACTCCGGTGAGACCTCTTCCCTATGAATCGCTATGGTCTTAGAATGGTGTAGAACGTTTTGGAATTTGGATAGAGGGATAGAGTACCTGTGCTGGGAGCTCTGACATGCATCGCGTGAGCTCAGCGCGCGGGCGGGGGGTGTCCGCTGTGTCCTGGTGTGTTAGGGAAGACGGGTGCAGGAGCCATGGATCTTAATCGTGCGGCCAGCACAGGTCATTGGATGGGGTTGATCCTGGGCCGTTGGATCATGACAATGCGGCCAAGATTAGAGCAGGCAGTAACAGTTCGAGTCCATCCCTGTGTGCCGTAGGATCTTGATCCGATGGCCAGATTTGCGTACCGGTTTGTAGGGCTCGGATTTAATCTGAGCGCTTGAACTAGGATCCAACGGCTGAAATCTATCCATACCTCTTCGTCGTTGCTTTTATGCTAAAGAGCCCTCAGAGTTTTGTGGAATCAACCCACCGTCCATGCGGATGCTGTTCTAAGTCTTGAAACTATTTGCATAGTAGACCCTGTGCTCTCTTAATTCACAACAGATGTCCAAACAGTTATTAAATAAGAGAAAACATAATCAAAATGGATTTCTGATATAAAAACAATTCTAGAATCTTGTTAAATCCATAGAAAATTCATGTGAAGCCCAAATTAATCCATTCCAATTCTTATAATTTTATAATATTAATTTTTATCATTTTGTACCACTGTTTTGACATGAAAGTCACATTAAAATTTGTATCCTATTTAATCTTGTACAAAACACATGAAATCTTTAGGAATTCATAACTTAAAATCTATAACTCCGATTTGATCCGTTCAAGTTGCCTTAGTTTCGTATAAATATTTAGTATACAGTGACAATATTAATTATACCATATTGTATAATTTTATAGTGAGATATTTGTTTAGTCTGTGTTAATAGATTTACCCTTTTAATCAAAGATTAATCTGTTTATGATTATAAGGTGACTAAACGTGATCTCTAGTCAAGTGTAATCTAGATTAAAGTTGAAATGATTATTTAGAGTATATTTTCTCATAATAATAAATTTATAATATAATTTAATGTTCAACCACATAAATCTCTCATAGATCATAACTCCTTAATCACAACTCTGATTTTAGTAGTTCTCGATCCCGCGATCTCGTAGCAACACGTAGATTATTATTATTCAGTTTGTACTTATGTTTGGTGTGATGTTAATTTGGTATATACCATGTTTGTTTGTATTGCTACGACTAGCGGTGAGGTTTTGAGGATCTGAAGATCATCCTGGTAACTGGAATCTCAAGTCCCAGGCAAGTTGTGCCCTTGATCACTTCTTTTACCCACTCATGTTCTAATTAATCATAATGATCTGCATAGGTTAATTTTGATGGGACCCAATAGGATACCCTAGTTTGTCTATCTTTATACCTTGTTTACCACTGAACTTTCTGGGTAGTACTTGCTAGTGCTATATGTGGTTTTGGGTATGGAGATACAATATTCATGATTACACTTTTGTTATCATTTGTTATTTACTGTTCATGATAAGATCATTATGTTAATTGGAACATGGAGCGACCACCCGGGAAAACAGTGCTACCACAAGGGTTTAATGGGACGCCCTTGGCTGATTAATTAGGAAAGCTAGTGGAAGACTACCTTACCCGAAAGGGGCAAGGGCAGTAGGGGAGTGGTCAGTGTAGGGAGGCCCTCGGGAGGATTTTGCTGCGATGGCAGTCCTGCAAGGGATTCCTGTTAGGGAGGCCCTCGGGAGGATTTTGCTGCGATGGCGGTCCTGCAAGGGATTCCTGCATTGGAACTTCCTATAAACTGTAGCGGGTTTTCTGAAGCTAGTGGAACTTTGTAAAGGCCTCGTAGTGTTACCCTGCCTCGCCTCCTCGGTAGAGGTGTATGGGATTGGCCGTCTCTTGGCAGATGGGTAACACGACTTGTGGGTAAAGATGCGCAACCTCTGCAGAGTGTAAAACTAGTATACTAGCCGTGCTCACGGTCATGAGCAGCTCGGACCCTCACATGATTAATTAATGGAACTAAATTCAATATGTCATATGCATTGCATCGCAGGTGATGATGTTACTTTTGTTCTACTATTTAATTGGGTTGGTATTTACTTATACTTAGTAATTGCTAATAAAATTTTGACCAACTTTAAAAGCAATGCTCAGCTTCAACCATCCTCTTTGGTAAGCCTTACACTTCACGTGAGCTCCCACCTTTGGCGGGTTCATGCACATTATTCCCCACAACTTGTTGAGCTATGAACGTATGTGAGCTCACTCTTGCTGTCTCACACCCCCCCCACAGGTCAAGAACAGGTACCGCAAGATGAGGTGCATGGAGGATGCTGTGATGAGTTCGTGAGAGGTCTAGGCCGTCGTCTCCCAGTCAACTTTGGGTTGCTGAACCGTTGTCTCCTTATAATGTAATTATTTATTTTGTACAGAACTCCTATTATATATAAAGATGTGACATTCGATCCTGTGCCACTATACATCATATGTGTGAGACTTGGTCCCAGCATACCTGGTGTTTTTGTTCGCGCCCGGGTCTTGGTGCCCCTAAAACCCGGGTGTGACAATGCATGTGTGCAAGTATGAGTGTAGGTGATGCATAATGCAAGAGATGCATGATGCTTAAGGGTGCATGCTATTTGAAACATTCCTTACGCTTTACTTTTTAGAGGTTAACTACAAACTGGTTCTACAAGATAGTCTACATTGTCCAATAACATGTAGCTTGTCATTTCTTGGTCGGTCCCGACTATACTTAAGAAATTATACAGGCCATCCCTTCTCCTCTACAAGATAGTCCTACCTTGCAGGTTGTTTACCCTTAAGTAATCCATTAGTCACAAAACAAGGTATACTTTTTTTACCTTACTCAACTACTTACTTTTTCTACACTTAGTAGGGTTGGAGGGTATACTATACTCCGAAGCACACTACACAAGCATTGCACACACATTCAACATACTACCTTAAACCCTAAAACAAAGTAGAGGTGCTTCCAATTGAATCAATCCAATCACCTTACTTATCATTCATGCATTAGGAGTAGATGTAGTAGTTATAGTTTCCCCATCTAAATCTTGACATATCTTTGGCTCTACGTCATCTAGAGGCGTTGTGGGTGGTCTACCGACCCCAAAGCAACCCTACAATTTGTCCTCCTCGACGGGGTCCCTCCTAAGAGGCGAAATCTTGGTTAAGCCAAGAGCTCTCTGCGCCACCACGGACGGTCTGTTGTCCAATCGCGAACGGTTCGACGCCCTACCACGGATGGTCTGGTGACCTATCACAGACTGTCTGACACCCTGTAGAGCAGGCTCCAAGCTCATGGAGGTGATGGTTCATAGAACAAAAATAAAGGTGGAGTTCAAGATCGCCTCGCAGAGCCAACCCTAAGATCCTACAACTGATGTGGAAGCCCTATTGTTCGTTGGTATTTGGCCCCAAAAAGGTGCCAACAATAGCTTCCAAATGAACTTGTTATTGAAGGGAGGAACCTGCTACATGGACTATATCAAAAAATGACCATGTTTATGTACATCCATGGTCAAATTGTTCTTCTCAGTGGGAAGGTAGATATTAGCAATTTTAGCTACTAGGTTTTACCAAGCAGTAAATCTATCTCTCATTAAAATGTTTTGAAAAGAAACATTTAGTGGTTTTTGTTGCATGCCATTTTCTATTGTATTTTGGGGGTACTTGGTTATATTGTATATTCTAGAAATTGTACTTAAGAAGCTTATTAAGACGATGATGACTAATATGCAGTCTGGCCTTAAATACCATCATGCAAAAAGTCACCTCGTCCCTTGGACGACCATCAAACTCTAGAGGAATGTTTTACAAATAAACCCTCCCACCATCCACACACAATTCATAAGAATGCCTAGAGCCGAGTCGATTCCCATCTTCGATCGAACGAGCAAATTCCTAGAGCCACCATCCTATTTCATCTCTTCGCTCACCAGGAAGCCTCATATCTTCAATCAACCTGTAGCAGGGAGCTGCCACATCAGGGAGTTGATTCCCATTGCATAATGCTTTGATCACCAACCTGTAGCAGGACGTTGCGCACCATCCAATAGAAGGACATCGTGCACCATTCTGTAGTGCCCCCACCTCTTTGATCACCAGCCTGCATTAGGGAGCCAGTTCCCATAGCCCCCATCTCTTCCATCACACCGCCATCGTGTTGTTGCAATCTAGGCCGATCTCAGGTCATCGCTCCCACCAGGGCATCATGCACCAGGGTGCCAAACTCTAGGGCACTAGGGTGTCATGCTCTAGGGCACCATGCACAAGGTCACACTAGTACAATTTGGCTCTATACAAGCGGTAGGCTTTTTACATCACAGGCAGTTCGGTTAGAAAACCGCCTGTGATGTTCCAGGCGGTTCGGTACGCCTGTGATGTAATAGTATCACAAGCCCATCGAATAGCAATGGTGTAGTAGTGTCAAGGCAACAAAGGTCAACCAACATTGCAGCCCCATCACACTAGGTGTAGAAAGATGGCCAACTGATTTTACACCAGCGATCGAGCGCCCATCGAATAGCAATGGTGTCTAGGGCTGGAAATTTGTTCAAGGCTCACGAGCTGGCTCGAGCTCGGGGTGGCTCAGCTCAGAGCGGCTCGCGAGCCTCGAGTGAGCCAGGTTTCGAGCTTGTTGGTCCAGCAAGCTGAGCCAAGCGAGGTTGTTCTGGCTCACGAGCTTTGCCAAATTAATCAAACTATAGAATAATGATAAATATTGGATAATTTTACTTATAATGTTGAATGGTGATTATATTTTCATATTTATATACTATTAAATCACTATATAGTGCAATATTATTTATCAAGGTGCAGCTCACGAGCCAAGCCTCCTCCAACTCATTGAGTGGACGAGCCAAGCCGAGCCGAGCTCGGGTCGTTTCCATCCCTAATGGTGTCGTCGAACACACTAATTGCCGAGGCGAGGAGATGGTTGTCGCCACTATTGTAGAGGCCAAGCGATAGAACATTCAGAAGTTGGTTGACATTGATGTTTCTTCTTTCATGCGCCTCGACATCATCTCTATAGAAAAGACAAACACACTAGGGCTCGTGAATACTGATTTTGATAATGGATCGTCACATTTTGCGAAGAGAACTCCACACAACTAGGTAATTGTTGCCATCAAATTACATTTTTACTTATGTGTATATGCGTGTAAGATGCCTAATGTGATGTTGTTTCTTATTAGATAATGAGACCACCATCAATTTGAATGATGCATTTATGACACCAAAAAAGAAAAGAACATGTGTTCTTAAGGTGACGTATATTCATATCCATATAAACAACCATTGAAAATTTCTTGTAATGTTTAAAGGCTAATAGGTTTCATTTTTCAGAAAGGGATGTTGCTTGATGATGTGGAAGCCACTCAAAAATTTTACAAGGAATATGGACATGATCTTGGTTTTGCCTTTCGTATGGGACAACATAAATTACGTGATAATGGAGTGGCTATATGGAAGCGATTCCTGTGTGCAAGTGAAGAATATAAAACAAAAAAGAGTAGGTTCTACTAGTTCATCATCAAAAGGTCGCATAAGTAGAGAGTCGAGGTGTGGATGTCAAGTTTATATTTATGTTAAATGCACTCCTGAAGGCAAGTATATCATGGCAACAAAATTCGAGGGACAACCATGCCTTTGTGACACCTAGCAAATTTCATCTTTTTCGATCCAACCATTTTGTTAGTGAGAAGGAAAAACCACTCTTTTCAATTGTCATAAGGCTAGCATAGGAACATCACAAACTTATAGATTACTTCAAGTTGGTGTAGGAGGTTTTGAGTATGTTAGGTGCATGAAACATGATTTCTAGAACTACTACAGTGATTTATGGAATAAAATACTGGACGTAACTAAATGAGTTGGACCCTAATTTTCTTTGAATATGAAGTGAAGGATGATCGGTTGTTTTTGAGTGTTTTGGGCTTATACAACTAATTAGAAGAACTATGGTCATCAAGAACCTTTCCAAACACTAGAATGACCCAAAGTCCATTTCCTTCTTCATTTCTCACTTTTTGCTCTCTTTATCAAAGTCTGCACATTAAGTGAGCCCTTATAGGTTATTTTCTTTGATACCTTATTCCATGACCTCGTGACCTATTTGTTCTCTTCTCTTTGATCTAACATACATTGAGCCTTATGATTTGAACCATCTAATCACATGTGAGTTAAATTAATGGCTTCAAATCATGTCTTCCATCTTTCTGATACATTGTATAATGTGACCCTTCATGGCTTAACAAGTCTCTCGACTCCATGCAAGTACTCCCTTATTTACCTTAGCCATGGTCCCTTGATCTTCAAGCCTCTTCTTGACCTTCACCTTTGCTTAGTCCCTTGAAGCCCTTTCCTTGCCATCGTCACTATCAATCCATCTTCAAGTCACATCACCTTGAGTTTACATTGAATATACATCCTCTTAGAATATGATCAATAACCACCCTTCTTCCATACTCTATGTCCTTCTGATTATCCTCTGTTCTTCTGACATATCAAACCTTCTATGCATGAGACTTCTCTAATTTATCATCACTCAGGCTCATCATCTATTTGTCAATCATGTATGCTTATTTATTTTGTTGTCATATTCTATATCCATTGCCTTATGGAATATTTTCAATATTTCTCTTGTGTTGAACCTTTATACTTCCATCTGACCATATTGAAGTATATACATTATGCTTAGCATTCTTGTTCAACACTTAGAAAACTGGTTAGTCCTTTAAGTGTGTTGTTATCCAAAACCCACAAAGGCCTAGATGCACTTTTAGTTACGTACAACCATACATGGTACTCTCTCTTTTATTATCATCTTATGTATCCAGAAGTTTGGGGTTGATCATTGCTGAGTTGACAGAAAAGGTGTTGTCTTTGCACAAGCTGTTGATCTTAAAAAACTTATATGTTTATGCCGAATTTTAAATTTTTCAAGTTGTGATTTATGGTGTCATAAACTCCTAATATTGTAGTTTGCTGGGTGATAGTACAATATGGCATATTCTGGCCAAATTTTCGGTTACCGACCGTTTTAGTTGCATACTCATTTGTTTCAATATATTTCTGTGTAACCATATATCCCACAACCGTTTTTGTTTCTATCCCGCTCCCATTTTCAGTGTAAAAAAATATGGTAACGAGAATGGGTGAGGGTTTATCTTCGTCCATTTTCATCCCTACAGGACAGGTGTAACGCCCTGAATTTGGGGTAGAATTTTTTCTTCTTTTTACTCACCAAATTTAGGCGTTACTCTCTTTTCTCTTCCCGTTTCGCTCTTTCTTCCCAATTTCAAAGCAGTATAGCGACTGGTGTCCGTATTGCATGTAAACAAAAAACCTAAGTTGACATGAGTGTTGCATCATGCCGAGGCATATTTCTTTGTCTAATGTCGTGTTTAATCGCGTGTTTTGCTTAGTCTCGTTTCGGGTTTCGTTTCGCGATTGGATTCTGATCTGTGGTTGTGCGTGTCATGGGTTTTTGTCCCGCGGTGCGGCCCAACCCGGTCCGGCCCGGCCCAGCTCGGGCCGGCCTTGGCCCGCGCGCCCCTAGCGCCCTGCCCCTCCCCATGCGCGCGCTCCCCTCCCCTTGTCTCTCTTCCCCTATTCAATTCTTCCGCGCACAACTCCCTCTCTCTCTTCCATCTCTCTCTTCCCACTTGTGCCCTAGGTTTTGGAGACGGTAATCGCTGGATTTGGACCCCGAGGTGAGCTCCCCTCCCCTCTCCCTCCCTCTCCCTCTCTCTCTCCCTTCCCCCTCCCCTTCTTCCCTGCGCGCCCCCTGCTGCCCCGTCGCGCGCCCCCTGCTGCAACGTCGTGGGCCCCCTGCGTGCCCCGTCGCGCGCCCCCGGCGGCCCTGCATGGCCCCACGCCCCGGCGGCTCACCCACGCCCCTAGCGGCCCCGCGCGGCCCCGTGCCCTGGCGGCTCGCCCGCGCCCCCGACGATCCCGCGCGCTCCTGCGCCCCCGGCGGCTCGCCCGCGCCCTGGCGGCCCCACGTGGTCCCGCGCGCCCCGGCGGCCTTGCGCCCTGTGCCCCGCACCCCGTTGGCCGCCACACCCTCGCCTGGCCCCGTGGCCCCGCGTCCCCGACGGCCGTGCCCGCGCCCCCGGCGGCTTGCGCCCCTGTGGCCGTGCCCTCCGCCCCGGCATGGCTCGCGTGCCCCGACGTGGCTCGCGTGCCCCTGGCGCGCGCCACGCATTCCCGCACGCGTGACCGTGGTTGCGTGATGTTTAACTTTTGGTTTATTCAATTTTAAATTTGGTTTAGTCGATGTATTGCGTCGCTCGCTTCGCCGCGCGATGATTCATTTTAAATTCACCTTTATTCATGTGCTGCGTCGTGTGCTTCGTCGCGCGACGATCCGCTTTAATTTCAGATTATTTAATGTATGGCGTCACGCGTCCAGTCGCGCTACGTTTCATTTTAAATTCAGTTTGGTTGACGTATGCCGTCGTGCGCTTCGTCGCGCGACGCTTGACGTTATTATCATAATTAGTTCAAGTGTCTCATGGCGCGCTCCGTCGCGCGACGATTCGATTTATTCTTAATTCTGTCTAGGTGTTGTGTCGCGCGTTTCGCCACGCGACAATCCTTTTTAAATTTACTTTGGTCCATTTATAATGATTTAACATGGAACATAATTTTATCCTATGTATAGCGCGATGGCCAAATTAATACTATTCTGTTTAGACGAGTACTTTGATTTATAATTGCGTAACATGATCACTTCTTGAAAGGGAATTAGGCTTACACCTAGTCCCTAAGTAATTTTGGTGGTTGAATTGCCCAACACAAATATTGGACTAACTAGTTTGCTCTAGTGTATAAGTTTTACAGGTGCAAAAGGTTCACTCTTAGCCAATAAAAAGATCAAGTTTTGGATTCAACAAAGGAGCAAAGAAGCAACCGAAGGCACCTCTGGCTGAAGGCACCGGACTGTCCGGTGTACACCGGACAGTGTCCGGTGCGCCCAGAGGACTCCAACTCAAACTCTTCGCCCTCGGGAATTCTCGGAAGCCGACGCACTATAATTCACCGGACTGTCCGGTGTACACCGGACTGTCCGGTGTACACCGGACAGTGTCCGGTGCTCCAAGGAAGCGCGGCCTCCAGGAACTCGCCAGCCTCGGGTTCGCGCGGTAGCCGCTCCGCTATAATTCACCGGACATGTCCGGTGTGCACCGGACTGTCCGGTGTACCAGCGGGGCAACGGCTATTTCGGCGCCAACGGCTACCTGCGGTGCATTTAATGCGCGCGCAGCGCGCGCAGACGTCAGGCGCGCCCATACCAGCGCACCGGACAATGAACAGTTGTTGTCCGGTGTGCACCGGACACCCAGGCGGGCCCAGAAGTCAGAAGCTCTAACGGTCTGAATCCAACGGCATTGATGACGTGGCAGGGGCACCGGACTGTCCGGTGTGCACCGGACTGTCCGGTGCGCCATCGAACAGAAGCCTCCAGCCAACGGTCAAGTTTGGTGGTTGGGGCTATAAATACCCCAACCACCCCACCATTCATTGTATCCAATGTTTTCCAACTTACAACCACTTACAAGAGCTAGGCATTTAATTCTAGACACACCAAAGAGATCAAATCCTCTCCAATTCCACTCAAGCCTTTAGTGACTAGCGAGAGAGAGATTTGCCGTGTTCTTTTGAGCTCTTGCGCTTGGATCGCTTTCTTTCTTTCTCATTTGTTCTTGTGACCAAAACTCAATTGTAACCAAGGCAAGAGGCACTAATTGTGTGGTGGCCCTTGTGGGAAAGTTTTGTTCCCGTTTGATTGAGAAGAAGAAAAGCTCACTCGGTCCGAGGGACCGTTTGAGAGAGGGAAGGGTTGAAAGAGACCCGGCCTTTGTGGCCTCCTCAACGGGGAGTAGGTTTGCGAGAACCGAACCTCGGTAAAACAAATCCGCGTATCACACTCTTCATTTGCTTACGATTTGTTTTGCACCCTCTCTCGTGGACTCGTTTATATTTCTAACGCTAACCCGGCTTGTAGTTGTGATTATTTTTGAGATTTTCAGTTTCGCCCTATTCACCCCCCCTCTAGGCGACTTTCAATTGGTATCAGAGCCCGGTGCTTCATTAGAGCCTAACCGCTCGAAGTGATGTCGGGAGATCACACCAAGAGGGAGATGGAGACCGGCGACAACAAGCCCACTACAAGCCAAGGGAGCACTTCATCGGAAGAGTCCCGCACCAAGAGAAGGGAGAAGAAGAAGAACTCCTCCAAGCGGAAGGAGAAAAGATCTTCCTCTTCTCACCACAAGGAGAAGAAGGAAAAATCTTCTTCTCACAAGCCGCATCGGAGTGGGGACAAGCACAAGAAGATGAGGAAGGTGGTCTACTACGAGACCGACACTTCATCAACATCCACCTCCGACTCCGATGCACCGTCCGTTACTTCTAAGCGCCAAGAGCGCAAGAAGTTTAGTAAGATCCCCTTAAACTATCCCCGTACATCTAGACATACTCCTTTACTTTCCGTTCCATTAGGCAAACCGCCGACTTTTGATGGCGAAGATTATGCTAGGTGGAGTGATGTAATGAAATTTCATCTAACCTCACTCCACAAAAGTATATGGAATGTTGTTGAGTTTGGAGTACAGGTACCATCAATAGGGGATGAGGATTATGACACGGACGAAGTGGCCCAAATCGAGCACTTCAACTCCCAAGCCGCAACCATTCTCCTTGCCTCTCTAAGCAAGGAGGAATACAACAAAGTGCAAGGGTTGAAGAACGCAAAGGAGATTTGGGACCTACTCAAGACGGCGCACGAGGGTGATGAACTCACCAAGATCACCAAGCGGGAAACGATCGAGGGGGAGCTCGGTCGCTTTCGTCTTCGCCAAGGGGAGGAGCCACAAGACATGTACAATCGGCTCAAGACCTTGGTGAACCAAGTGCGCAACCTCGGGAGCAAAAAATGGGATGACCACGAGGTGGTTAAGGTTATTCTAAGAGCTCTTATTTTCCTTAACCCCACACAAGTTCAATTAATTCGTGGTAATCCTAGATATCCACTAATGACCCCCGAGGAAGTTATCGGGAATTTTGTGAGCTTTGAATGCATGATTAAGGGCTCAAAGAAGATCAACGAGCTTGACGAACCTTCCACATCCGAGGCGCAACCGGTGGCCTTCAAGGCAACGAAGGAGAAGAAGGAAGAGTCTACACCAAGTAGACAACCAATTGACGCCTCCAAGCTCGACAATGAGGAGATGGCCTTAATCATCAAAAGCTTTCGGCAAATCCTCAAGCAACGGAAGGGGAAGGACTACAAATCCCGTTCCAAGAAGGTTTGCTACAAGTGTGGTAAGCCCGGTCATTTTATTGCAAAATGTCCTATGTCTAGTGACAGTGACAGGGGCGACGACAAGAAGGGAAAGAGGAGAGAAAAGAAGAAGTATTACAAGAAGAAGGGCGGCGATGCCCATGTTTGCCGCGAGTGGGACTCCGACGAAAGCTCAAGCAACTCCTCCGACGACGAGGACGCCGCCAACATCGCCGTCACCAAAGGCCTCCTCTTCCCCAACGTCGGCCACAAGTGTCTCATGGCCAAGGACGGCAAAAAGAAGGTAAAATCAAGGTCCTCCACTAAATACGAAACATCTAGTGATGAAGATGATGATAAAAATGAGGAGGATAACTTGCGCATTCTTTTTGCTAACCTCAACATGCAACAAAAAGAAAAATTAAATGAATTAATTAGTGCTATACATGAGAAGGATGATCTCTTGGATTCTCAAGAGGACTTCCTTATTAAAGAAAATAAGAAGCATGTTAAGATTAAAAATGCTTATGCTCTAGAAATGGAAAAATGTGAAAAATTGTCTAGTGAGCTAAGTACTTGCCATGAGACTATAGACAATCTTAGAAATGAAAATGCTAATTTGTTAGCTAAGGTTGATTCTCATATTTGCAATGTTTCAATTCCTAGAAATAATAATGATGATTTGCTTGCTAGGATTGAAGAATTGAACATTTCTCTTGCTAACCTTAGAAATGAGAATGAGAAATTATTTGCTAAGGCTAAGGATTTTGATGTTTGCAATGCTACTATTTCCGACCTTAGAACTAAAAATGATTTGTTGCATGCTAAGGTCATTGAATTAAAATCTTGCAAACCTTCTACATCTATTGAGCATATTTCCATTTGTACTAGATGTAGAGATATTAATGTTGATGCTATTCATGATCACCTAGCCTTAATTAAAAAACAAAATGATCACATAGCACAACTTAATACTAAGATTAGTGAGCATGACTTAGAAAATGAAAAATTTAAATTTGCTAGAAGCATGCTCTATAATGGGAGACGCCCTGGCATTAAGGACGGCATTGGCTTCCAAAAGGGAGACAATGTCAAAATTAATGCCCCTCCAAAGAACTTATCTAACTTTGTTAAGGGCAAGGCTCCCATGCCTCAGGATATCGAGGGTTACATTTTGTACCCTGCCGGCTACCCTGAGAGCAAGATTAGGAAAATTCATTCTAGGAAGTCTCACTCTGGCCCTAACCATGCTTTTATGTATAAGGGTGAGACATCTAGTTCTAGGCAACCAACCCGTGCCAAGTTGCCTAGAAAGAAAACTACTAATGCATCAAATGATCATGCCATTTCATTTAAAACTTTTGATGCATCTTATGTTTTAACTAACAAATCCGGCAAGGTAGTTGCCAAGATTATTGGGGGCAAACACAAGGGATCAAAGACTTGTGTTTGGGTACCCAAAGTTCTTGTTTCTAATGCCAAAGGACCCAAAACCGTTTGGGTACCTAAAATCAAGAACTAAAATTGTTTTGTAGGTTTATGCATCCGGGGGCTCAAGCTGGATACTCGACAGCGGGTGCACAAACCACATGACAGGGGAGAAAAGGATGTTCTCCTCTTATGAGAAAAACCAAGATCCCCAACGAGCTATCACATTCGGGGATGGAAATCAAGGTTTGGTCAAAGGATTGGGTAAAATTGCTATATCACCTGACCATACTATTTCCAATGTTTTTCTTGTAGATTCTTTAGATTACAATTTGCTTTCCGTATCCCAATTGTGTCAAATGGGCTACAACTGTCTGTTTACTGATACAGGTGTTACTGTCTTTAGAAGAAGTGATGATTCAATAGCATTTAAGGGAGTGTTGGAGGGTCAGCTATACTTGGTAGACTTTGATAAAGCTGAACTCGACACTTGCCTGATTGCTAAGACTAACTTGGGTTGGCTCTGGCACCGCCGACTAGCCCATGTTGGAATGAAGAATCTTCACAAGCTTCTAAAGGGAGAACACATTTTAGGACTAACCAATGTTCATTTTGAGAAAGACAGGGTTTGTAGCGCATGCCAAGCCGGGAAGCAAGTTGGCACTCATCATCCACACAAGAACATCATGACTAGTGACAGGCCACTGGAGCTCCTACACATGGACCTATTCGGCCCGATCGCTTACATAAGCATCGGCGGGAGTAAGTACTGTCTAGTTATTGTGGATGATTATTCTCGCTTCACTTGGGTGTTCTTTTTGCAGGACAAATCTCATACCCAAGAGACCTTAAAAGGATTCTTGAGACGGGCTCAAAATGAGTTCGGCTTGAGGATCAAGAAAATTAGAAGCGACAATGGGACGGAGTTCAAGAACTCTCAAATTGAAGGCTTCCTTGAGGAGGAGGGCATCAAGCATGAGTTCTCTTCTCCCTACACTCCACAACAAAATGGTGTAGTGGAGAGGAAGAATCGAACTCTATTGGACATGGCAAGAACCATGCTTGATGAGTACAAGACACCGGATCGGTTTTGGGCCGAAGCAGTCAACACCGCTTGCTACGCCATCAACCGGTTATATCTTCACCGAATCCTCAAGAAGACATCCTATGAACTCCTAACTGGTAAAAAGCCCAATATTTCATATTTTAGAGTTTTTGGTAGCAAATGTTTTATTCTTGTCAAAAGAGGTAGAAAATCTAAATTTGCTCCTAAAACTGTAGAAGGCTTTTTACTAGGATATGACTCAAACACAAGGGCATATAGAGTCTTTAACAAGTCCTTAGGACTTGTTGAAGTTTCTTGTGACGTTGTGTTTGATGAAACTAACGGCTCTCAAGTAGAGCAAGTTGATCTTGATGAGATAGGTGAAGAACAGGCTCCATGCATAGCGCTAAGGAACATGTCCATTGGGGATGTGTGTCCTAAGGAATCCGAAGAGCCTCCACATGCACAAGATCAACCATCCTCCTCCATGCAAGCATCTCCACCAACTCAAATTGAGGACGAAGCTCAAGATGTTGAACAAGAAGATCAAGAAGATGAGCCACCTCAAAATGACGGCAACGATCAAGGGGGAGATGCAAATGATGATGACAAGGAGGATGAACAACCAAGGCCGCCACACCCAAGAGTCCAGCAAGCAATACAACGAGATCACCCCGTCGACACCATCCTCGGCGACATTCATAAGGGGGTAACTACTCGATCTCGTGTTGCACATTTTTGTGAACATTACTCTTTTGTTTCCTCTATTGAGCCACACAGGGTAGAGGAAGCACTTCAAGATTCGGATTGGGTGATGGCGATGCAAGAGGAGCTCAACAATTTCACAAGGAATGAGGTATGGCATTTAGTTCCACGTCCTAATCAAAATGTTGTAGGAACCAAGTGGGTCTTCCGCAACAAGCAAGATGAGCATGGTGTGGTGACAAGGAACAAAGCTCGACTCGTGGCCAAGGGGTATTCACAAGTCAAAGGTTTGGACTTTGGTGAAACTTATGCACCCGTAGCTAGGCTTGAGTCAATTCGCATATTATTGGCCTATGCTACTTACCATGGCTTCAAGCTTTATCAAATGGACGTGAAGAGTGCCTTCCTCAATGGACCAATCAAGGAGGAGGTCTATGTTGAGCAACCTCCCGGCTTTGAAGACAGTGAGTACCCTAACCATGTTTATAGGCTCTCTAAGGCGCTTTATGGGCTCAAGCAGGCACCAAGAGCATGGTATGAATGCCTTAGAGATTTCCTTATTGCAAATGGCTTCAAAGTCGGCAAGGCCGATCCTACTTTATTCACCAAAACTCTTGATAATGATTTGTTTGTATGCCAAATTTATGTTGATGATATTATATTTGGGTCTACTAACAAATCTACATGTGAAGAATTTAGTAGGATCATGACACAGAAATTCGAGATGTCTATGATGGGGGAGTTGAAGTATTTTCTAGGATTCCAAGTCAAACAACTCCAAGAGGGCACCTTCATTAGCCAAACAAAGTATACTCAAGACATTCTAAGCAAGTTTGGGATGAAGGATGCCAAGCCCATCAAGACACCCATGGGAACAAATGGGCATCTCGACCTCGACACGGGAGGTAAGTCCGTGGATCAAAAGGTATACCAGTCGATGATTGGTTCATTGGTTTATTTATGTGCATCTCGACCGGACATTATGCTTTCCGTATGCATGTGTGCAAGATTCCAAGCCGACCCTAAGGAATCACACCTTACGGCCGTAAAACGAATCTTGAGATATTTGGCTTATACTCCTAAGTTTGGGCTTTGGTACCCTCGGGGATCCACTTTTGATTTGATTGGTTATTCGGATGCCGATTGGGCGGGGTGTAAGATTAACAGGAAGAGCACATCGGGGACTTGCCAGTTCTTGGGAAGATCCTTGGTGTCATGGGCTTCAAAGAAGCAAAATTCGGTCGCTCTTTCTATCGCCGAAGCCGAGTATATTGCCGCAGGCCATTGTTGCGCGCAATTGCTTTGGATGAGGCAAACCCTGCGGGACTACGGTTACAAATTAACCAAAGTTCCTCTTCTATGTGATAATGAGAGTGCAATCCGCATGGCGGATAATCCCGTTGAGCATAGCCGCACTAAACACATAGCCATTCGGTATCATTTTCTTCGGGATCACCATCAAAAGGGGGACATCGAGATTTCATACATTAACACTAAAGATCAATTAGCCGATATCTTTACCAAGCCACTTGATGAACAATCTTTTACCAGACTTAGGCATGAGCTTAATATTCTTGATTCTAGGAATTTCTTTTGCTAAACTTGCACACATAGCTCATAATAACACCTTTGATCATGTCTCTTTTATGCTATGACTAATGTGTTTTCAAGTGTATTCCAAACCAAGTCATAGGTATATTGAAAGGGAATTGGAGTCTTCGGCGAAGACAAGGCTTCCACTCCACTCTACTACTCATCCTTCGCCGTCACTCCGAGCATCTCTCCAACTTTGGTATAATCTTCCCTCATTTATTTTATGACCAAAGGAGGAGAAAGTACTTCTATGGGCTCTAATGACTCCGTTTTTGGCGATTCATGCCAAAGGGGGAGAAAGTATTAGCCAAAGCAAAAGGACCGCACCACCACCCCTCTAATTTTAAAATTAATGATTTTCAATTGGTAAATTTCAAAATTGGTATCTCTTTGTGTTCTAAAGGGGGAGCAAGTAGTATTTTCAAAATTGATGTCTTAAAACCCTCTTGAACACTAAGAGGAGACTTTATTTGAGGGGGAGTTTTGTTTAGTCAAAGGAAGAAAATTTCAAAAACTTGAAAATGCTTTGCAAAATCTTATTCATTTACCTTTGACTATCTTGCAAAAGGACTTTGAAAAGAATTTACAAAAGAGTTTGCAAAAACAAAACTTGTGGTGTAAGCTTGGTCCAATATGTCAAAAACAAAGAAATCAATCCATGCGAATCATGTAAGTATTTATTGGCTCAATTCCAAGCAACCTTTGCACTTACCTTATGCAAACTAGTTCAATTATGCACTTCCATATTTGCTTTGAGTTGTGTTGGCATCAATCACCAAAAAGGGGGAGATTGAAAGGGAATTAGGCTTACACCTAGTCCCTAAGTAATTTTGGTGGTTGAATTGCCCAACACAAATATTGGACTAACTAGTTTGCTCTAGTGTATAAGTTTTACAGGTGCAAAAGGTTCACTCTTAGCCAATAAAAAGATCAAGTTTTGGATTCAACAAAGGAGCAAAGAAGCAACCGAAGGCACCTCTGGCTGAAGGCACCGGACTGTCCGGTGTACACCGGACAGTGTCCGGTGCGCCCAGAGGACTCCAACTCAAACTCTTCGCCCTCGGGAATTCTCGGAAGCCGACGCACTATAATTCACCGGACTGTCCGGTGTACACCGGACAGTGTCCGGTGCTCCAAGGAAGCGCGGCCTCTGGAACTCGCCAGCCTCAGGTTCGCGCGGTAGCCGCTCCGCTATAATTCACCGGACATGTCCGGTGTGCACCGGACTGTCCGGTGTACCAGCGGGGCAACGGCTATTTCGGCGCCAACGGCTACCTGCGGTGCATTTAATGCGCGCGCAGCGCGCGCAGACGTCAGGCGCGCCCATACCGGCGCACCGGACAATGAACAGTTGTTGTCCGGTGTGCACCGGACACCCAGGCGGGCCCAGAAGTCAGAAGCTCCAACGGTCTGAATCCAACGGCATTGATGATGTGGCAGGGGCACCGGACTGTCCGGTGTGCACCGGACTGTCCGGTGCGCCATCGAATAGAAGCCTCCAGCCAACGGTCAAGTTTGGTGGTTGGGGCTATAAATACCCCAACCACCCCACCATTCATTGTATCCAAGTTTTCCAACTTACAACCACTTACAAGAGCTAGGCATTTAATTCTAGACACACCAAAGAGATCAAATCCTCTCCAATTCCACTCAAGCCTTTAGTGACTAGCGAGAGAGAGATTTGCCGTGTTCTTTTGAGCTCTTGCGCTTGGATCGCTTTCTTTCTTTCTCATTTGTTCTTGTGACCAAAACTCAATTGTAACCAAGGCAAGAGGCACCAATTGTGTGGTGGCCCTTGTGGGAAAGTTTTGTTCCCGTTTGATTGAGAAGAAGAAAAGCTCACTCGGTCCGAGGGACCGTTTGAGAGAGGGAAGGGTTGAAAGAGACCCGGCCTTTGTGGCCTCCTCAACGGGGAGTAGGTTTGCGAGAACCGAACCTCGGTAAAACAAATCCGCGTATCACACTCTTCATTTGCTTACGATTTGTTTTGCACCCTCTCTCGCGGACTCGTTTATATTTCTAACGCTAACCCGGCTTGTACTTGTGATTATTTTTGAGATTTTCAGTTTCGCCCTATTCACCCCCCCTCTAGGCGACTTTCACTTCTCGACTGTAGCCCCGGCCGTTACTTTCTCGTTCTCGCTTAGTCGTAGGTGTGAGCCCTACGTCGAGCATCTGTTTATTTATGATATTTTATTATATGGTGTACTGTTTTTTTGTATTAAGTTTGTGGAATGTATGTTTGGACTCGTATAGATAATGATCAGTTGGTGGAGTCCGAAGGAGTTGCAGGTGAAGACCCTGAGCAGCAGCTGGATGGTGAAGGCAAGTGTCACTTGACCCATCTATGTCCTACTCATTCTTATAATTCACTCCCTGCATTTAAACAGTTTATACCTAAGGATTGACTAGCTTTTATTTATCTTGTCCTTGTTTACCTATTCTGGTTGGGTTATTTTGGTTTAGCCATATGCTAGTGCTTCACATTAATCAATGAACATGATGAGATTATTTATGATACGCTGTTTTCCCTTTTGATTATGATGATATACTTGTGGCATTTAAGGGGACTCAAGCTGTTTCTCGAGTGCCTCTCCGTAAGGACTGGTTCGTTGGATGACCTTCCGGGAAAACAGTGCAACCATGAGGGTGGAATGGGACACCCTTAGCTGAATAATTAGAGGAACTGGGGTGTAGTTCGCTTCGCCGTTGTGCCGTGAATGGGGCTCGGTGTATGCGGCTCGCTCTGCTAAGGGTGGTTTGCCCCTTGGGGAGGAGTGGGGTACATTTAGGAAACCTAACGGGCGGCTACAGCATCAGGGAATCTTTGTAAAGGCTACGTAGTAAAACCCTGCCTGTTCACCTAGGTAGTGTTTAAGGGTTTGATCAACCCGAGGCAAAAGGGAATCATGGCTTGTGGGTAAAGTGCGCAACCTCTGCAGAGTGTTATGAAACTGATATATCAGTCGTGCTCGCGGTTATAAGCGACCAAGGGAGCTCCATTTATTAGAGATACTTTGATCAGAGATGTTTGGTTTACAGGTGGTGATGAGGATGATGGTTATGATTATGCTTATGGTAATGGTAAGTGGTATCCTTTCCGTTTGGAAAGGGTAATTTGGGTTTAACAACTTGGGTTAATGTTAAAACCTGGCTCTCTACTAGTAAATAATAATCTGACCTACTAAAAGCAATTGCTCGACTTAACCCCACATAAAGCTAGTCCACTACAACCAAACGGGACAAATTGCTGAGTATGTTGATGTGTATTCACCCTTGCTTTACACACCAAACCCCCCCAGGTTGTCAGCGTTGCAACAACTGCTCAGGAGAAGATGAAGTCGTGGAGGAGGACTTTTAGGAGTTTCAAGAGTACGATGAGTTCTAGGCGTGGGTTATCGGCAAATCCCCAGTCGGCTGCCTGTGTAGGCCGTGTGTATCTAGTTTCTTTTCCGCACTTTGATAATTGTTAAAGACTATGTGGATGTCTCGAACATCATGATGTTATCGACTATTATACTATCTTTTATGTTATTATTTGAGCACTATGTGATGATGTCCAGTTATGTAACTGCTGTGTACGTGAATTGCTGATCCTGGCACGTACATGGTTCACATTCGGTTTGCCTTCAAAAACCGGGTGTGACATAGGTGGTATCAAAGCCGTGCTGACTGTAGGACCGCTAACCTAGAGTAGAATGGTCGTTCTAAGGATTATAGACCCCTATTATCACCTTGACTTTGGTATCCCTTCAAAAGTTGGTCATATCGACCAAATCTATGTTCTACTATATATATATATTACCTTGCAAAAAATTTGTTTTATTCTAATTCCTAATTTTATGGTTTACTTGCTGGTCATATTAGCGATGCTCTCACTCTTATGCTTACGGTGTCTTTTGTAGATGGCTCGTCTTAGACACACTGCATGGAAGCCAGTCATTCCATTCTTGCCTTCTCGTCTCGTGGAGCGCCCGCTTCGCCGTTCGGTGACTAGTCAGTCTAGCCATTTGGAGAGGCTGCACCACCGCCTGCACAAGGAGCAGGAGCATCGGCGACAGGAGTTGGAGCAGCAGGGCTCTTCTTCCTCGCTTCAGCAGGAGGTAGAGTCTGTGAGGAGCTGCTCTCCTGTGCCCCCGCTGGAGGTGCCCCCTGCACCACCACTTGGTGTCCCGGCCGCTAGAGTAGCTGTTGGAGGAAACCCTGACGGAGGCGACGACAGTAGCTCGAGCCACATCACCGACCTTTCAGCCGAGTAGGAGCCAGAGGGATGGGTTGCTCGACCCATCACTCGTGACACCGCTCGTGGGTGTCACTTCCACGATGCACTCGACACCTTGCTACGCCAGGCACTTGACCGGCGTACCTGGTCTATCGAGTATCGCTGTGTTGTCTTCCAACATAGTCGCGGGGTTTACCCGGACCGCTGGGAGGCGACTTGCTTGGTGCGTTAAAGGGAAATAGGGTCAAACCTTTTCCTATAAATGATTTTGGTGGTCGAATGCCCAACACAAATAATTGGACTAACTAGTTTGCTCTAGATTATATGTTCTACAGGTGCATAAAGGTTCAACACAAACCAATAAAAAGATCAAGTTAGGGTTCAAAAGAAAGGAGCAAAAGAAACCGAAGAGAACCCTGGTCTGGCGCACCGGACTGTCCGGTGTGCCACCGGACAGTGTCCAGTGCACTAGGGGCCGTACAGTCTAAACTCTTCACCTTCGGGTTTCTCAAGCGCAGCTCCGCTATATTTCACTGGACTGTCCGGTGTGTCACCGGATTGTCCAGTGCACCAAGCGGAGCAACAGCTACCAGCGCAACTGGTCGTCTGCAAAAGTGTGAACAGTGTGTGAACAGTGCGCGCAGAAGTCAGAGCAGGCGTCAACGGCGCACCAGATAGTGCATAGTACCTGTCCGGTGCGGCACCAGACTGTCCGGTGCGACATGAAGACAAAGCTGCAACGGTCGAAACCGCCAGAACCCTAATGGTTGGGTGACGTGGCTGGCGCACCGGACTGTCCGGTGCGCCCATCGACAGACAGCCTCCCCAACGGCTATAAGGTGGTTGAGGGCTATAAAAACCCCCAACCACCACCACTCCAAGCATCCAAGTTTTTCAGACATCTCATTCAATACAAGAGCTAGTACAATCAATACATGACACAATTCAAAAGAATCAAAGCCTCTCCAAGTCCCAAATCCACTCCAAACAACTAGTGACTAGAGAGAGAGTTTTGCTTGTTTTCTTTGAGCTCTTGTTCTTGGATCAGCTTTCTTCTTCCTTATTCTTGTTCTTCAAGCAACTTGTAATCAAAGCAAGAGACACCAATTGTGTGGTGGTCCTTGTGGGGTCTAAGTGACCCATTTGATTAAGAAGAAAGCTCACTCGGTCTAGGTGACCGTTTGAGAGAGGGAAAGGGTTGAAAGAGACCCGGTCTTTGTGACCACCTCAACAGGGAGTAGGTTTTCAAGAACCGAACCTCGGTAAAACAAATCACCGTGTCATCCGCTTTACTTCTTGGTTGATTTGTTTTTGCCCTCTCTTTTGGACTCGATTTTAATTCTAACGCTAACCCTGGCTTGTAGTTTGTCTTTAAGTTATAAATTTCAGATTTCGCCTATCCACCCCCTCTAGGCAACTTTCAATTGGTATCGGAGCCCGGCACCTCATTAGAGTCTAACCACTCGAAGTGATGTCGGGAGATCACGCCAAGAGGGAGATCGTGACCGGCGACAAGTCCATAAGCCACGGGAAGGCTCCATCAAAGGAGTTTAGCAACAAGCTAAAGGAGGGATCACCTCCTCACAAGTCGCATCGGAATGGCGACAAGAAAAAGAAGATGAAGAAGGTGGTCTACTACGAGACCAATTCATCATCACCTTCTACATCCAGCTCTGACGCGCCGTCCGTCACTTCTAAACTGCCATGAGCGCAAGAAGTTTAGTAAGACCCCCCTACGCTATCCTCGCATTTCCAAACGCACTCCTTTACTTTCTGTCCCACTAGGCAAACCACCAGTTTTTGATGGTGAAGATTATTGTATGTGGAGTGATAAAATGAGGCATCACCTAACCTCACTCCACGCAAGTATTTGGGACATTGTTGAATTTGGAGCATAGGTACCATCTGTGGGGGATGAGGGCTACGATTCAGACGAAGTCGCCCAAATCAAGCACTTTGATTCCCAAGCAACTACTATACTCCTTGCCTCTCTATGTCGAGAGGAGTATAATAAGGTGCAAGGGTTGAAAAGTGCTAAGGAAATTTGGGACATACTAAAGACCGCGCACGAAGGAGATGAGGTGACCAAGATCACCAAGCGGGAGACGATCGAGGGGGAGCTCGGTCGGTTCATCCTCAACCAAGGAGAGGAGCTACAAGCAATGTACAACCGGCTCAAGACCTTGGTCAACCAAGTGCGCAACCTCGGGAGCACCAAGTGGGATGACCATGAAATGGTCAAGGTTATTCTTAGATTACTTGTTTTTTGTAATCCCACTCAAGTTCAATTAATTCGTGGTGATCATCGATATAAGTTAATGTCTCCCGAGGAGGTTATAGGGAAGTTTGTGAGCTTTGAATTGATGATCAAAGGCTCCAAACAAATCATCAACTTGGAGCAAGGCGACACTTTCACACCCGAGGTGCAACCCATCGCATTCAAGGCGACGGAGGAAGAAAAGAAGGAATCTACACCAAGTAGGATTCCAATCGACGCCTCCAATCTTGACAACGAGGAAATGGCGCTTATCATCAAAAGCTTTCGCCAAATCCTCAAGCAAAGGAAGGGGAAGGATTACAAACCCCGTTCCAAAAGGGTGTGCTACAAATGTGGTAAGCCCGATCATTTCATTGCTAAATATCAATTATCTAGTGATAGTGATAGGGGCGACGACAAGAAGGGAAAGAGGAAGGAAAAGAAGAGATACTACAAGAAGAAGGGCGGCGATGCCCACGTGAGTCAGGAATGGGACTCCGATGAGAGCTCCACCGACTCCTCCTCTGACGAGGATGCCGCCAACATCGCCGTCAACAAGGGCCTCCTCTTCCCAAACGTCGGCCACAAATGCTTCATGGCAAAGGACGGCAAGAAAAAAGAAGGTACAAGCTAGAACCACCCCCAAGTATACTACATCTAGTGATGAGGGTAGTTCTAGTGATGATGAAGAAAACTTTCTTAGTCTTTTTGCCAACCTTAACATGCAACAGAAAGAAAAGTTGAATGAATTGATAGGTGCCATCATGAGAAGGATGAACTCTTGGATAGCCAAGAAGAATTCCTTATTGAAGAAAATAAAAAGCATGTTAAGGTGAAGAATGCTTATGCTCAGGAAGTAGAGAAAAATGAAAATTTGACTAAGGAGCTTAGCATTTGCCATGACACTATTTCCAACCTTAGAACTGAGAACGCTAATTTATTTGCTAAGGTTGAGAAGTTAAATGCTTGTGATGATTCAATTACCAATCTTAATAATGATAATGCTAGTTTAATTACTAAGATTGATAAATTGAATAAATCAATTGCTAGCCTTAAAACTGAGAATGCTAGTTTAATTTCCAAGGCTAGAGATTTAAATGTTTGCAATGATTCTATTTCCTGTCTTAGAGATGAAAATGCCATATTACATGCTAAGATAGAAGAATTAAATGCTTACAAACCCTCTACATCTAGTATTGATCATGTTACTATTTGTACTAGATGTAGAGATGTTAATATTGATGCTATTTATGATCACATTGCTATGATTAAACAACAAAATGATCATATAGCTAAACTAGATGCTAAAATTGCCGAGCATGAACTAGAGAATGAAAAATTTAAATTTGCTCGTAGCATGCTTTATAATGGGAGACGCCCTAGCATTAAAGATGGCATTGGTTTCCAACAGGGAAACAATGTCAAAATTAATGCTCCTAAGAGATTGTCCAATTTTGTTAAGGGCAAGGCTCCCATGGCTCAGGATAACAAGGGTTACATTTTCTATCCTGCTGGTTATCCTGAGCACAAGATTAGGAGAATTCATGCTAGGAAGTCTCATTCTGTTTCCCATCATGCTTTTATGTATAAGAATGAGGCATCTAGTTCTAGGCAATCAACCCATGTTAAATTGCCTAAAAGGAAATCTCCTACTGCATCAAATGAACCCAATGTTTCATTCAAAACTTTTAATGCTTCCTATGTGCTAACTAACAAATCAGGCAAAATAGTTGCCAAATATGTTGGGGGCAAACACAAGGGCTCCAAGACTTGTGTTTGGGTACCCAAGGTGCTTGTTTCTAATGTGAAAGGACCCAAGACCGTTTGGGTACCTAAGAACAAGGCCTAAAATTGTTTTGCAGGTTTATGCATCCAGGGGCTCAAGTTGGATCATTGATAGCGGATGCACAAACCATATGACTAGGGGAGAAAAGGATGTTCTCCTCCTACGAGAAAAACGAAGATCCCCAAAGAGCTATCACATTCGGGGATGGAAATCAAGGTTTGGTCAAAGGCTTGGGTAAAATTGCCATATCCCCTGACCATTCTATTTCCAATGTTTTTCTTGTAGATTCTTTAGATTATAACTTGCTTTCAGTTTCTCAATTATGCAAAATGGGTTACAACTGTCTTTTTACGGATATAGGTGTTACTGTCTTTAGGAGAAGTGATGATTCAGTAGCATTTAAAGGAGTATTAGAGGGTCAGCTATACTTAGTTGATTTCAATAGAGCTGAACTTGATACTTGCTTAATTGCTAAGACTAATATGGGTTAGCTCTGGCATCACCGACTAGCCCATGTTGGGATGAAGAATCTTCACAAGCTTCTAAAGGGAGAGCACATTTTGGGACTAACAAATGTTCATTTTGAGAAAGACAGGGTTTGTAGCGCATGTCAAGCAGGAAAGCAAGTTGGCACCCATCATCCACACAAGAACATCATGACAATAGACAACCCACTAGAGTTACTCCACATGGATTTATTCGGCCCGATAGCTTACATAAGCATCGGCGGGAGTAAGTACTGTCCTAGTAATTGTGGATGATTATTCTCGCTTCACTTGGGTGTTCTTTTTGTAGGAAAAATCACAGACCCAAGAGACCTTAAAGGGATTCTTGAGACAGTCTCAAAATGAGTTCGGATTGAGAATAAAAAAGATAAGAAGCGATAATGGGACAGAGTTCAAGAATTCACAAATTGAAGGTTTCCTTGAGGAGGAGGGCATCAAGCATGAGTTCTCTTCTCCCTACACACCTCAACAAAATGGTGTAGTGGAGAGGAAGAATAGAACTCTACTGGACATGGCAAGGACCATGCTTGATGAGTACAAAACACCGGACCTGTTTTGGGCGGAAGCAATCAACACTGCTTGCTACTCCATCAACCGACTCTACCTTCACCGAATCCTCAAGAAGACATCTTATGAACTCCTAACCGGTAAAAAGCCCAATGTTTCATATTTTAAAGTCTTTGTTAGCAAATGTTTTATTCTTGTTAAAAGAGGTAGAAAATCTAAATTTGCTCCTAAGGCTGTAGAAGGCTTTTTACTAGGATATGATTCAAACACAAGGGCATATAGAGTCTTTAACAAGTCCACTGGACTAGTTGAAGTTTCTTGTGACATTGTGTTTGATGAGACTAATGGCTCCCAAGTGGAGCAAGTTGATCTTGATGAGCTAGATGATGAAGAGGCTCCGTGCGTCGTGCTAAGGAACATGTCCATTGGAGACGTGTGTCCTAAGGAATCCGAAGAGCCTACACAAGCACAAGATCAACCGTCATCTTCCATACAAGAATCTCCACCAACTCAAGATGAGGATCAGGCTCAAGACAATGAAGATGAAGATCAAGGGGATGAGCCACCTCAAGAGGATGACAATGATCAAGGGGGAGATGATAATGATCAAGACAAGGAAGATGGTCAAGAAGTACAGGGTCAAAGACCGCCACACCTAAGAGTCCACCAAGCAATCCAACGAGATCACCCCGTGAACTCCATCCTCGGCGACATTCATAAGGGGGTAACCACTAGATCTCATGTTGCTCATTTTTGTGAACATTACTCCTTTGTGTCCTCTATTGAGCCTTACAGGATTGAGGATGCATTAAGAAATTCGGATTGGGTGATGGCAATGCAAGAGGAGCTCAACAACTTCACAAGAAATGAGGTATGGCATTTAGTTCCACGTCCTAATCAAAATGTTGTAGGTACTAAGTGAGTATTCCACAACAAGCAAGTGAGCATGGTGTGGTGACAAGGAACAAAGCCCGACTTGTGGCCAGGGGTTATTCACAAGTCGAAGGTTTGGATTTTGGTGAAACCTATGCACCCGTAGCTAGGCTTGAATCAATTCACATATTACTTGCCTATGCTACTTACCATGGCTTTAAGATTTACCAAATGGACGTGAAGAGTGTCTTCCTCAATGGACCTATCAAAGAAGAGGTATATGTTGAGCAACCTCCCGGCTTTGAAGATAGTGAGTACCCTAACCATGTTTATAAACTCTCAAAGGCGCTTTATGGGCTCAAGCAAGCCCCAAGAGCATGGTATGAATGCCTGCGAGATTTTCTTATCACTAATGGCTTCAAAGTCGGCAAAGTCGATCCTACACTTTTTACTAAGACTATTGCAAAAGATTTGTTTGTATGCCAAATTTATGTTGATGATATCATATTTGGGTCTACTAACAAATCTACTTGTGAAGAGTTTAGTAGGATCATGGTTCAAAAATTCGAGATGTCTATGATGGGGGAGTTGAAGTATTTCCTAGGATTTCAAGTCAAGCAACTCCAAGAGGGCACCTTCATCAGCCAAACAAAGTATACTCAAGACATTCTTAACAAGTTTGGAATGAAGGATGCCAAGCCCATCAAGACACCCATGGGAACTAATGGGCATCTCAACCTCGACACGGGAGGTAAATCTGTAGATCAAAAGGTATACCGGTCGATGATAGGATCTTTACTCTATTTATGTGCATCTCGATCGGATATTATGCTTTCAGTATGCATGTGTGCAAGGTTCCAAGCCGATCCTAAGGAAGTTCACCTTAGGGCCGTGAAAAGAATAATGAGATATTTAGTTTACACTCCTAAGTTTGGGCTTTGGTACCCCAAGGGATCCACTTTTGATTTAATAGGATATTCAGATGCTGATTGGGCAGGGTGTAAAATTGATAGGAAGAGCACATTAGGGACTTGTTAGTTTCTAGGGAGATCCCTGGTGTCTTGGGCTTCAAAGAATCAACATTCAGTACCTCTTTCTACCGCCGAAGCCGAGTACATTGCTGTAGGCCATTGTTGTGCGCAATTACTTTGGATGAGGCAAACCCTCAGGGACTATGACTACAAATTGAGCAAAGTCCCTCTCCTATGTGACAATGAGAGTGCTATTTGCATGGCGGAGAATCCCGTTGAACACAGCCGCACTAAGCACATGGCCATTCGGTATCACTTTTTGAGGGATCACCAACAAAGGGGGATATCGAAATAGCCTATATTAACACCAAAGAACAATTAGCCGATATCTTTACCAAGCCTTTAGATGAGAAAACTTTTACAAACTTAGGAATGAGCTAAATATACTTAATTCTCGAAATTTTGATTGAAACATTGTGTCGGGGACCATAATTAGGGGTACCCTCAAGACGCCTAATTCTCAGCTGGTAACCCCCATCAGCATAAAGCTGCAGAGGCCTGATGGGTGCGATTAAGTCAGGGATCAGTCCATACGAGCGACTCGATCACGCCTCGCCCGAGCCTAGCCTCGGGAAAGGGCAGCCGACCCCGAGATGTTTCCGTCTCGCCCGAGGCCCCCTTTTAACGGCAGACGCATCTCCGGCTCGCCCGAGGCCTTGCCTTCGCTAAGAAGCAACCCTGACTAAATCGCCGCGCCGACCGACCGAGTCGCAGGGGCATTTAACGCAAAGGTAGCCTGACACCTTTATCCTGACGCGCGCCCCCCGGCAGAGCCGAAGTGACCGCCGTCACTTCGCCGCTCCACTGACCGGTCTGACAGAAGGACAGCGCCGCCTGCGCCATTCCGACTGCAGTGCCACTTGACAGAGTGAGACTGACAGGCAGTCAGGCCTTGCCAAAGGCGCCATAGGAAGCTCCGCCCGACCCAGGGCTCGGACTCGGGCTAAGGCCCCGGAAGACGGCGAACTCCGCTCCGCCCGACCCAGGGCTCGGACTCGGGCTAAGGCCCCGGAAGACGGCGAACTCCGCTCCGCCCGACCCAGGGCTCGGACTCGGGCTAAGGCCCCGGAAGACGGCGAACTCCGCTCCGCCCGACCCAGGGCTCGGACTCGGGCTAAGGCCCCGGAAGACGGCGAACTCCGCTCCGCCAGACCCAGGGCTCGGACTCGGGCTAGGCCCCGGAAGACGATGAACTCCGCTCCGCCCGACCCCAGGGGTCGGACTCCGCCCTGGCCTCTGCCGAACGACCACCGCCTCGCCCGACCCAGGAGCTCGGGCTCGGCCTCGGCCATGCAGGACAGACTCGACCTCGGCTTCGGAGGAGCCTCCACGTCGCCCGACCTAAGACACAAGTCCGCCACGTCGACAGGAAGCGCCATCATCACGCTACCCCGAGCCGACTCGGGCCGCAGGGAACAAGACCGGCGTCCCATCTGGCTAGCTCCGCCAGATAGGCAATGATGGTGCCCCGCTAAACCCATGACGACGGCGGCTCTCAGCTCCCTTACGGAAGCAGGGGGACGTCAGCAAGGGCCCAACCGCTCCGACAGCTGTCCCTCCGCCAGGCTCCGTTGCTCCTCCGACAGCCACTGACACCACACCAGCTAGGTGCCAAGATCTCTCCGGCTGCCACACAGGCATGTACTTAGGGCGCTAGCTCACCCCCGCTAGACACGTAGCACCTTGCTACACCCCCATTGTACACCTGGATCCTCTCCTTACGCCTATAAAAGGAAGGACCAGGGCCTTCTTAGAGGAGGTTGGCCGCGCGGGGACGAGGACGGGGCAGGCGCTCTCTTGGGGCCGCTCGCTTCCCTCACCCGCGTGGATGCTTGTAACCCCCTACTGCAAGCGCACCCGACCTGGGCGCGGGTCGAACACGAAGGCCGCGGGATTCCCACCTCTCTCACGACTCGTCTCCGGCCACCTCGCTTTTCCCCCCTTCGCGCTCGCCCACGCGCTCGACCCATCTGGGCTGGGGCACGCGGCACACTCACTCGTCGGCTTAGGGACCCCCCGGTCTCGAAACGCCGACAGTTGGAGCGCCAGGTAGGGGCCTGCTGCGTGTTGACGAGCAGCTTCCCGTCAAGCTCCAGATGGGCAGTCTCCAACGACCTCTCCAACCCGGGACGGTGCTCCGTTTCGGGAGTCTCGAGTTCATGTCTCTCGACGGCAGCTACGACATGATACTCCTTCCACCGCCGCGCGATGACTACAATGGCGGCCGACAGCCCGCCCACCGGCGGCGGAATCGACGACGTCTTCCCCGCGTGGTGGAAGAACAACATTCGAGCTCGCCCCGTCCTCTCCCCCGCCATCGGAGGAGGAGATGGGGCAACCAGGGCCGAGCGGGAGGCCGCGCTCCGTCGGCTGTCGAGCGAACCGACGTCCCCAGCGCCTCAACGGAGGGCGCGTCGGGTGTCAACCTCGCGTTTGAGACGAAGGCGAGCGCCGTCCCCCCGCGACACGCCAATCCCGAGCAAGTGGACGACGCCAGCACGCTCGCAGAGGGCCTGTAGGACGTCGCCCTCGTACCCAAGACGACGGCGCAATCAGTCCCCGACGTGACTGTGTCGCTCCTCGTCGACCAAAAGGTACCGACTGATTCCCATCCTACGTCATTTCGACTCGGCCTCAACCCGCCTAGCGACCTCGCTTTGGCGGGCGCTCACGTTGAGGCGAGTGCAACCCCACTGGGGTTTCGTGTGCGGTCGCCTTGGGACCGATTGACGGACGTCTCGACCTACGGGCCCTCTGGGTCCGAGGAAGATGACGATCCCAGCATCTGCTGGGATTTCTCTGGATTTGGCAACCCCAGTGCCATGCGGGACTTTATGACCGCATGTGACTACTGCCTCTCCGACTGTTCTGACGGCAGCCGCAGCCTTGACGACAAGGACTGCGGCCCGAGCCGCGAATGTTTCCACTTCGAGCTAGGGGATCCCTCCGAAGGCAACCATCTCGGCATGCCGGAGGACGGTGATCTCCCTAGGCCGGTGCCTCGCGCCGACATCCCGTGGGAGCTAGCTGTGGTCCCCGTTCCAGCGGGGGGTCACGACCCACAGCTCGAGCAAGTCCGCAGGGCGCAGGTCGGGCTCGACGAGGGAGCAGGAGCGCTCGAGTCGATCCGCCGGGACGTCGGGCAGGTATGGGCGGGCCAACCCCTGGCCAGAGAAACACGTCATCTGCCCCAGGGTTTCCAGCACCGCGTCGCCAACGATGTCAGGGACAGGCCGCCACCGGCATCCAGCGGGGTCGGTCAGAACCTGGCAGCCGCAGCGATGCTCCTCCGCGCGATGCCGGAGCCATCATCCACCGAGGGTCGGCGAATCCAGGGGGAGCTCAAGAATCTCCTGGAAGGCGCTGCGGCCCGGCGGGCCGAGAGCTCTGCCTCCCGAAGGCAGGGGTACCCCTCAGGAACCTCATGCCGCGACTTCCCGATTCATACGGGAGGCCTCGGTCTACACTGGGCGCACGCACAACACCGCGCCTGCGGCCCCGGGCCACCTCGGCAACGAGCACCATCGTCGTGACCGTCGGGCCCGCCTCGACGAAAGGGTGCGCCGAGGCTACCACCCCAGGCGTGGGGGACACTACGACAGTGGGGAGGATCGGAGTCCCTCGCCCGAACCACCCGGTCCGCAGGCCTTCAGCCGGGCCATCCGGCGGGCGCCGTTTCCGGCCCGTTTCCGACCCCCGACTACTATCACAAAGTACTCGGGGGAGACGAAACCGGAATTGTGGCTCGCAGACTACCGCCTGGCCTGCCAACTGGGTGGAACGGACGACGACAACCTCATCATCCGCAACCTCCCCCTGTTCCTCTCCGACACTGCTCGCGCCTGGTTGGAGCACCTGCCTCTGGGGCAGATCTCCAACTGGGAGGATTTGGTCCAAGCCTTCGCCGGCAACTTCCAGGGCACGTACGTGCGCCCCGGGAATTCCTGGGACCTCCGAAGCTGCCGGCAACAGCCGGGAGAGTCTCTTCGGGACAACATCCGGCGATTCTCGAAGCAGCGCACCGAGCTGCCCAACATCACCGACTCCGATGTCATCGGCGCGTTCCTTGCCGGCACCACCTGCCGTGACCTGGTGAGCAAGTTGGGTCGCAAGACCCCCACCGGGGCGAGCGAGCTGATGGACATCGCCACCAAGTTCGCCTCTGGCTAGGAGGCGGTCGAGGCCATCTTTCGAAAGGACAAGCAGCCCCAGGGCCGCCCGTCGGAAGATGCTCCCGAGGCGTCTACTCCGCGCGGCGCCAAGAAGAAAGGCAAGAAGAAGTCGCAAGCGAAACGCGACGCCGCCGACGCAGACCTTGTCGCCGCCGCCGAGTACAAGAACCCTCGGAAGCCCCCCGGAGGTGCTAACCTCTTCGACAAGATGCTCAAGGAGACGTGCCCTTACCATCAGGGGCCCGTCAAGCACACCCTCGAGGAGTGCGTCATGCTTCGGCGCCACTTCCACCGGGCCGGGCCACCCGCAGAGGGTGGCAGGGCCCGCGACGACGACAAAAAGGAAGATCACCAAGCAGGAGAGTTCCCCGAGGTCTGCGACTGCTTCATGATCTACAGAGGGCATGCGGCGAATGCCTCGGCTCGGCATCGCAAGCGAGAGCGTCGGGAGGTCTGCTCGGTGGAGGTGGCGGCGCCAGTCTACCTAGACTGGTCCGACAAGCCCATCACCTTCGACCAAGCTGACCACCCCGACCACGTGCCGAGCCCGGGGAAATACCCGCTCGTCGTCGATCCCATCATCGGCGACGTCAGGCTCACCAAGGTCCTGATGGATGGGGGCAGCTGCCTCAACATCATCTACGCCGAGACCCTCAGGCTCCTGCGCGTCGATCTATCCTCCGTCCGAGCAGGAGCTGCGCCCTTCCACGGGATCATTCCTCGGAAGCGCGTCCAGCCCCTCGGACGGCTCGACCTTCCTGTCTGCTTCGGAACACCCTCCAACTTCCGAAGGGAGATTCTGACGTTCGAGGTGGTTGGGTTCCAAGGGACCTACCACGCGGTATTGGGGAGGCCATGCTACGCGAAGTTCATGGCCGTCCCCAACTACACCTACCTGAAGCTCAAGATGCCGGGCCCCAACGGGGTCATCACCGTCGGCCCCACGTACAAACACGCGTTCGAATGCGACGTGGAGTGCGTGGAGTACGCCGAGGCCCTCGCCGAGTCCGAGGCCCTCATCGCCGACCTGGAAAACCTCTCCCGAGAGGTGCCAGACGTGAAGCGACACGCCAGCAATTTCGAGCCAGCGGAGACGGTTAAGGCCGTCCCTCTCGACCCCAGTGGCGACACCTCCAAGCAGGTCCAGATCGGTTCCGGGCTCGACCCCAAATAGGAAGCAGTGCTCGTCGACTTTCTCCGCGCAAACGCCGACGTCTTTGCGTGGAGTCCCTCGGACATGCCCGGCATACCGAGGGATGTCGCCGAGCACTCGCTGGATATTCGGGCCGGAGCCCGACCGGTCAGGCAGCCTCTGCGCCGATTCGACGAGGAGAAGCGCAGAGTGATAGGTGAGGAGATCCACAAGCTGATGGCAGCAGGGTTCATCAAAGAGGTATTCCATCCCGAATGGCTTGCCAACCCTGTGCTTGTGAGAAAGAAAGGGGGGAAATGGCGGATGTGTGTAGACTACACTGGTCTCAACAAAGCATGTCCGAAGGTTCCCTACCCTCTACCTCGCATCGATCAAATCGTGGATTCCACTGCTGGGTGCGAAACCCTGTCTTTCCTCGATGCCTACTCAGGGTATCATCAAGTCAAGATGAAAGAGTCCGACCAGCTCGCGACTTCTTTCATCACGCCCTTCGGCATGTACTGCTATGTCACCATGCCGTTCGGTTTGAGGAACGCGGGTGCGACGTACCAGCGGTGCATGAACCATGTGTTCGGCGAACACATCGGTCGCACGGTCGAGGCCTACGTCGATGACATCGTAGTCAAGACAAGGAAAGCCTCTGACCTCCTCTCCGACCTTGAAGTGACATTCCGGTGTCTCAAGGCAAAGGACGTCAAGCTCAATCCCGAGAAGTGTGTCTTCGGGGTGCCCCGAGGCATGCTCCTGGGGTTCATCGTCTCCGAGCGGGGCATCGAAGCCAACCCGGAGAAAATCGCAGCCATCACCAGCATGGGGCCCATCAAGGACTTAAAAGGCGTACAGAGGGTCATGGGATGTCTCGCGGCCTTGAGCAGTTTCATCTCACGCCTCGGCGAAAGAGGCCTGCCTCTGTACCGCCTCTTAAGGAAGGCCGAGTGCTTCACTTGGACCCCCGAGGCCGAGGAAGCTCTTGGGAACCTGAAGGCGCTCCTCACCCAGGCGCCTATCTTGGTACCCCCAGCTGATGGAGAAGCCCTCTTGGTCTACGTCGCCGCGACCACTCAGGTGGTTAGCGCCGCGATTGTGGTCGAAAGGCAAGAAGAGGGGCATGCATTGCCCGTTCAGAGGCCAGTTTACTTCGTCAGCGAGGTGCTGTCCGAAACCAAGGTCCGCTACCCACAAGTTCAGAAGCTACTGTATGCAGTAATCCTAACGAGGCGAAAGTTGCGACATTACTTCGAGTCTCATCTGGTAACTGTGGTGTCATCCTTCCCCCTGGGGGAGATCATCCAGTGCCGAGAGGCCTCGGGCAGGATCGCAAAGTGGGTGGTGGAAATCATGGGCGAGACAATCTCGTTCGCCCCTCGGAAGGCCATCAAGTCCCAGGTACTGGCGGACTTCGTAGCCGAATGGGTCGACACCCAGCTGCCGACGGCTCCGATCCAACCAGAGCTCTGGACCATGTTTTTCGACGGGTCGCTGATGAAGACGGGAGCCAGCGCGGGCCTGCTCTTCGTCTCGCCCCTCGGAAAACACCTACGCTACGTGCTGCGTCTCCATTTCCCGGCGTCCAACAATGTGGCTGAGTACGAAGCTCTGATCAACGGATTGCGAATCGCCATCGAGCTAGGGGTCCGACGCCTCGACGCTCGCGGCGACTCGCAGCTCGTCATCGACCAAGTCATGAAGAACTCCCATTGCCGCGACCCGAAGATGGAGGCCTACTGCGATGAGGTTCGGCGCCTGGAAGACAAGTTCAACGGGCTCGAGCTTAACCACATCGCCCGGCGCTACAACGAGACTGTGGACGAGTTGGCAAAGATAGCCTCGGGCGAACCACGGTTCCCCCGAACGTCTTCTCCCGGGATCTGCACCAACCCTCCGTCAAGATCGACGACACGCCCGAGTCCGAGGTACCCTCGGCCCAGCCCGAGGTGTCCTCGGTTCAGTCCGAGGTACCCTCGGCCCATCCCGAGGCGTCCTCGGTTCAGCCCGAGGTACCCTCGGCCCCCGAGGGCGAGGCGCTGCGCATCGAGGAGGAGCGGAGCGAGGTCACGCCTGATCGAGATTGGCAGACCCCGTACCTGCACTATCTCCGCCAAGGAGAGCTACCCCTCGACCAAGCCGAGGCTCGGCGGGTAGCGCTGACGCGCCAAGTCGTTCGTCCTGCTGGGCGATGAGAAGGAGCTTTACCACCGCAGCCCCTCGGGCATCCTCCAGCGATGCATCTCCATCACCGAAGGTCAGGGACTCCTGCAAGAAATACACTCGGGGGCTTGCGGCCATCATGCAGCGCCCCGAGCCCTCGTCGGGAACGCTTTCCGGCAAGGCTTCTACTAGCCGACGGCGGTGGCTAACGCCACTAGAATCGTCCGCACCTGCGAAGGGTGTCAATTCTATGCGAAGAAGACCCACCTGCCCGCTCAGGCTTTGCAGACGATACCCATCACCTGGCCCTTCGCTGTGTGGGGTCTGGACCTCGTCGGCCCTCTGCAGAAGGCGCTCGGGGGCTACACGCACCTGCTGGTCGCCGTCGACAAATTCTCCAAGTGGATCGAGGTCCGACCCCTGAACAGCATCAGGTCCGAGCAGGCGGTGGCGTTCTTCACCAACATCATCCATCGCTTCGGGGTCCCAAACTCCATCATCACCGACAACGGCACCCAGTTCACCGGCAGAAAATTCTTGGATTTTTGCGAGGATCACCACATCCGGGTGGACTGGGCTGCCGTAGCTCATCCCATGTCGAATGGGCAAGTAGAGCGTGCCAACGGCATGATTCTACAAAGGCTTAAGCCTCGGATTTACAACGACCTCAACAAGTTCGGCAAACGATGGATGAAGGAACTCCCCTCGGTGGTCTGGAGCCTGAGGACAACACCGAGCCGAGCCACGGGTTTCACGCCGTTCTTCCTGGTCTACGGGGCCGAGGCCGTCTTGCCCACTGACCTGGAATACGGCTCCCCAAGGACGAGGGCCTACGACGACCAAAGCAACCAAGCTAGCCGAGAAGACTCGCTAGACCAGCTAGAAGAGGCTCGGGACAGGGCCTTACTACACTCGGCGCGGTATCAGCAGTCCCTGCGACGCTACCACGCCCGAGGGGTCCGACCCCGAGACCTCCAGGTGGGCGACCTGGTGCTTCGACTGCGGCAAGACGCCCGAGGGAGGCACAAGCTCACGCCCCCCTGGGAGGGGCCATTCGTCATCGCCAAAGTTCTGAAGCCCGGAACGTACAAGCTGGCCAACAGTCAAGGCGAGGTCTACGGCAACGCTTGGAACATCCAACAGCTACGTCGCTTCTACCCTTAAGATGTTTCCAAGTTGTTCATATACCCCGCACCCACGCAAAGTTTAGTCAACAAGGAAGGGTCGGCCTCGCCTCGGCAAAGCCCGACCCTCCCTCGGGGGCTAAAAGGGGGGAAACCCCCTCTGCGTCAAAATTTTCCTCGAAAAAAAATCTCTTCTACCAGAATATCTTTCGTGCTTTTTGACTACTTCGAAAAGTGGGTCCTGGAAACGACAGAGTACACGTAAGCAGCCAAGGCTGACCGAGCCGAGGGACTCCTACGCCTCCGGGATACGGATACCTCACTCATCACCTTCTGCGATAAGTAACTCGCGTTCGGATAAAGTGACTCCGCGGATCGAACAAGTCTTTACGTTCGGAAGCCCTTCTACCGAAGCGATCCTTCGAGCCTTCTCGACCGAGTCGGTGATAGGGCCTCATGGACGGGTGAAAGTACGCGTAAGCGGCAAGGCCGACCGAGCCGAGGGACTCCCACGCCTCCGGGATACGGATACCTCACTCATCACCTTCCGCGAGAAGCAACTCTCGCTCGCACAAACATCCCTGTTACCGACAAAAAGTCCAGATACTCGAAGCAAGAGGGAAAGAGACGTAGCTTTACAACGCAGCGAGGGTGTGTGTTCTGGCCTCGACGGCCGCACGAGGCGCACGCTACAAGACAATCTGATCCTGCAGGCTTCGGGTCTTGACGTTGGAAGAGGGCAGCAACACCCTCGGCATCGACGGCACCTTCGGTGAGGCCCGACCTAGCCTCGGACGGTGACGTGGTCCGAGGTTCTCCGCTCCGAAGGACGACGTCATCACCACGCCCGGGCAATCGCTGCCAGGGACTTCTCCAGGAATCCCGCCCGAGCAGGCGGCTCAGCCGGTCACCCCTAGGGCCTCGGCCAACCATCTTCCGAGGGCGCCAGCCCGGTCCGAAGCCTCGGCTAATCAACTCCGACGTCGATCCTGCCAACGGACAACCCGGCTAGGCTCCGGCCAACCAGGTTTCATTTTCGAGCCAACTCCGCCTCTGTTCATACTGATATCGCTACCCCTGGCCTCGGCTCGTCGAAGAGCGGCCGAGGGGTCTCTTTAACTAAGCTAGAGGAGCCTCGGACGGCAGGGCCGACCGAGCCGAGGGACTCCTATGCCTCTGGGATACGGATACCTCACTCGTCACCTTGACACGGGGCGACTCATGCTTGGTGAAGCGGTTCAGATAGTCAACAGACGAGTCTTAGTGCTCAAGAATGAGGAAAAAATACGGCTCCGTGCTGATGTTACATACATGTTCAGGCCCCAAAAGCCGTAATGAACAAAAACACTGGCATTCGAAGTGCCATTACAAACGGAACTCCGGTTCCCCTCCGCAGGTACGAACAACCCCACTCGATAGGGGTGAGCCTGCGGAGCAACAGAAGACCGACGAACGGCATGTCATCACCCGCCCCGACAGCGGCGGCGATGAAGACTTCTGTCCCGGGGGGCCGAACAGCAGCAGTGATGACCTTGGGGCGGATGCTGCTGCTGGGAGGCCCCCGCCCATGCCCGAACTCGAGAGGCAAGGACGGGCAGAAGGCCGTAGAGTTGGAGGTCGGTCCGTGGCCAGCCCTGGCTATCGCGCCGGCAGAAGAACCTCTTCCAGCTGCCGTGGCAGACGCCGGCGCCGCGAGCGGCTCCGAAGCCACTCGCGTCCGAAGGCCAGGCACGCTGCAGATGCCAGCGCCACGGACGACGACCGCTCCTCCCTCCGATCACTGAGTAAAGGAGCGGGCCGCCGCCCACGCGGGGGCCGACCTCAACTCGGCACACTCCCCTCCCCAGCCCCTGGTGATGAAAATCCTTGAGGCTGAGGGAGGGGCAGAGGCCACAGCCCGGCTCGCTTTCCCCCACCATCAAGCCGGAGGTCACCATCTTGGGTGACCGCCGGTGGAGGGGTGCAACCGGGCTGCATGATGAAAATCCTTGAAGCCGAACGATGGCTGAAAGGTACCAACTCCCATGGAGTTGCGTTCCTCCAACGATGAGGCGAAAAGATAGCGGTTTCCCCCATCCGGGGGCTTGGAAGGTGGAAAGACACGGTGCATCAGGGAGGAAGAAGACATGGTCGCCTTACGGAAGGGGTCGCCCTCCTTTTAAAGGCGACTCTCCCTGCTTGCGCCCCCAACCGTCACGGGCTGAGTCTTCTCCAACAACGCTCCAAAGCCCTCCCCTGCGGCGCGGGGGCTGGGTCCCGCATGTCATGCAGACCGGCTCCAAGCAGAAGAAGCCAAACCGCCGCGCGTGGTGCACGCAACCGCCCAGCGGTTACAAGTGACCCTCCACTTTTACCCAGACCAACGGGCGAAAGGGGCGGGCAGCCATGCAGGCGGCATGCAATCGCGCCAAGTGGACGCGCCTCTCCGACTCCCGACACGCCAGCACGGAGGCCCAGGCCCACGCGTCGCGTGACCGGCGCGCCGGATGCTGCATGCAAGCGACTGTACCGCCAGTGCCACCACCGCGCCTCCTCGATCGCGGAACCAATACCGCGACTCGAGGCAACCCAGCGCGCGACCCAGCAGCGCCAGCCTGACGCGGCGACCAACGCGGCCAAAGGTGGGCCGGCAGTAATGACGGTGGCAGGCGCGCGGGAACAGCGGTCACGTCGTCAGCCAAGCTCACGTCCCATCCGGAGGCCGCGAGAGAACCCCCTCTCACGGCGTGAAGACAACGCGAAGCGAAACAGCCGTTCCTCGAACGACTCGCGCACGCGCAACGGCAGCCCCGCCAACTACTCGCCCCAGTCGCATCAACTCCGCGGCTGGACAGGCGGCGCTTCTGGCAGGAGCAGCGAGCGACGCTTCGCCTTCGCCGAAACAACCGCGCCAAAAAAGGTACGCCGCGTCGTTCGGTTTCGTATCCTTTTTCCTTTTTTCCTCTTTCTCTATCTCTTGCGACAGGGACCGGGAAAGGGGGATACCCCGAAAGGGATCCTTCCCCGTGAAGGAACTAGGCTCCGAGCCTCCTTACTGATCAGGGGTTCGAAGGTTGGCCCCCCGGGGGGTTCAACAGCCGCCTCAGATCGCGTGGGCCCTACACCCACTACTGGTCAGAGGTTTGAAGGCCGGCCCCCCGAAGGGTTCCACGGCCGCCTCAGGCTACTCGGGCTCCGCGCCCATTACTGATCAGGGGTTCGAAGGCTGGCCCCCGAAGGGTTCACAGTCGCCTCAGACACCGAGCGAGGGATGATCAGGGGTACGTTCGATACATAACCGAGGCTCGGGCTGCGCTCCCGAGGTACCCTAGGACATTTCCGAGACCAGCGGGAGCGATTTTGTAATGGAATCCCATCGGAGGGAGGCATCGAGCCCTCGGACCCCGTCGCCAGGGGACCGGGTCCGGTAGATCACCCGCAGGTACTTTTGGGCGTGCCTCTGGGCCCCTAGCCGACCCCCAACGAACGGGGCACGGACGTCCACTCGGATTACCTGCTTGCAGCTCACCGGAGACACCATGTTCGGTGCCCATCGAGGGTAACATGGCGCTCTCCCCCCTCCTCCTTGCGGAAAGGCGACGTAGGGGCGTATGTAAAAAAGCCGAGTCTGTCCCTGATCGCCCTCTCGCCCTGTGCGGAGGCTCGGGGGCTGCTCTCGCAAACCCGGCTCCGGCCAAACCGTTGACAGCGTCAACATACCAGCCCGAGAACTTGGGCCCCGACCGTGCACCCGGGCTACGGCCAGTTCGCATGAGGGAACCACCAGACCAGCCGAAGCATTACGCAAGGCATTAAGACCTCGAAGGAGTGAAACCACTCCTCCGAGGCCTCGGGGGCTACACCCGGCGGGTGCGCTCGCGCGCACCCACCGGAACAAAATGCAACCGAGAAAGGCTGGTCCCCTTGCAAAAAAGTGCGACGAAAGCCTCCAAGCGAGTGCTAACACTCCCTTCGAGGCTCGGGGGCTACTGTCGGGGACCATAATTAGGGGTACCCTCAAGACGCCTAATTCTCAGCTGGTAACCCCCATCAGCATAAAGCTGCAGAGGCCTGATGGGTGCGATTAAGTCAGGGATCAGTCCATACGAGCGACTCGATCACAGCCTCGCCCGAGCCTAGCCTCGGGCAAGGGCAGCCGACCCCGAGATGTTTCCGTCTCGCCCGAGGCCCCCTTTTAACGGCAGACTGCATCTCCGGCTCGCCCGAGGCCTTGCCTTCGCTAAGAAGCAACCCTGACTAAATCGCCGCGCCGACCGACCGAGTCGCAGGGGCATTTCACGTAAAGGTAGCCTGACACCTTTATCCTGACGCGCGCCCCCGGCAGAGCCGAAGTGACCGCCGTCACTTCGCCGCTCCACTGACCGGTCTGACAGAAGGACAGCACCGCCTGCGCCATTCCGACTGCAGTGCCACTTGATAGAGTGAGACTGACAGGCAGTCAGGCCTTGCCAACGGCACCATAGGAAGCTCCGCCCGACCCAGGGCTCGGTACTCGGGCTAAGGCCCCGGAAGACGGCGAACTCCGCTCCGCCCGACCCAGGGCTCGGACTCGGGCTAAGGCCCCGGAAGACGGCGAACTCCGCTCTGCCCGACCCAGGGCTCAGACTCGGGCTAAGGCCCCGGAAGACGGCGAACTCCGCTCCGCCCGACCCAGGGCTCGGACTCGGGCTAGGCCCCGGAAGACGACGAACTCCGCTCCGCCCGACCCCAGGGGTCGGACTCCGCCCTGGTCTCTGCCGAACGACCACCGCCTCGCCCGACCCAGGAGCTCGGGCTCGGCCTCGGCCATGCAGGACAGACTCGACCTCGGCTTCGGAGGAGCCTCCACTGTCGCCCGACCTAGGACACAAGTCCGCCACGTCGACAGGAAGCGCCATCATCACCCTACCCCGAGCCGACTCGGGCCGCAGGGAACAAGACCGGCGTCCCATCTGGCTAGCTCCGCCAGATAGGCAATGATGGCGCCCCGCTAAACCCATGACGACGGCGGCTCTCAGCTCCCTTACGGAAGCAGGGGGACGTCAGCAAGGGCCCAACCGCTCCGACAGCTGTCCCTCCGCCAGGCTCCGTTGCTCCTCCGACAGCCACGACACCACACCAGCTAGGTGCCAAGATCTCTCCGGCTGCCACACAGGCATGTACTTAGGGCGCTAGCTCACCCCCGCTAGACACGTAGCACCTTGCTACACCCCCATTGTACACCTGGATCCTCTCCTTACGCCTATAAAAGGAAGGACCAGGGCCTTCTTAGAGGAGGTTGGCCGCGCGGGGACGAGGATGGGGCAGGCGCTCTCTTGGGGCCGCTCGCTTCCCTCACCCGCGTGGACGCTTGTAACCCCCTACTGCAAGCGCACCCGACCTGGGCGCGGGTCGAACACGAAGACCGCAGGATTCCCACCTCTCTCACGACTCGTCTCCGGCCACCTCGCTTTTCCCCCCTTCGCGCTCGCCCACGCGCTCGACCCATCTGGGCTGGGGCACGCGGCACACTCACTCGTCGGCTTAGGGACCCCCCGGTCTCGAAACGCCGACACATTGCACACATTACTCATTTATATACCTTTGATCATATATCTTTCATTTTGGTACAAATGCATAATTCTCATTATTTATGTACCAAGGCTATGACTAATGTGTTCTCAAGTGAATTTCTACTAAGTCATAGATTGAAAGGGAAATGGAATACTCGACAAAGATGACGCTTCCACTCAACTCCATCGGTATTACTTACCCTTTGCCCGTATTCCACATCACTCTCAAATTGGTATAATCTTCACTCTTATTACTTACACCAATGGGGAGAAAGTAAAGGGCTCACAAAGTCTCCATTTTTGGCGATTCATGCCAAAGGGGAGAGAGTATTAGCCCAAAGCAAAAGGATCGCACCACCACCAATTATAAAATTTTCGAAATAAAGTTTTAAATTGGTATATTTCAATTTAGTATTCCTCTAGAAATTATATCTCAATTGGTATCTATATTTCAAATTGATATATATCTCAAAACCCTCTTGAATGCTAAGAGGAGAATTTCATTCAGGGGAGTATTATTTTAGTCAAAGGAAAAACATCTAAAACAGGGGGAGAAAATTTCAAATCTTGAAAGTGCTTCTCAAAATATTATTCATATACCTTTGACTATTTGCAAAAAGACTTTGAAAATTTTTTCCAAAAGAATTTGCAAAAACAAAACATGTGGTGCAAGAGTGGTCCAAAATGTTAATTAAAAGAAAGCAATCCATGCATATCTAATAGAAGTATAAATAATTGGTTTAATTCCAAGTAACCTATGCACTTACCTTATGCAAACTAGTTCAATTCTGCACTTATACATTTGCTTTGGTTTGTGTTGGCATCAATCACCAAAAAGGGGGAGATTGAAAGGGAAATAGGGTCAAACCTTTTCCTATAAATGATTTTGGTGGTTGAATGCCCAACACAAATAATTGGACTAACTAGTTTGCTCTAGATTATATGTTCTACAGGTGCATAAAGGTTCAACACAAACCAATAAAAAGATCAAGTTAGGGTTCAAAAGAAAGGAGCAAAATAAACCGAAGAGAACCCTGGTCTGGCGCACCGGACTGTCCGGTGTGCCACCGGACAGTGTCCGGTGCACCAGGGGCTGTACAGTCTAAACTCTTCACCTTCGGGTTTCTTAGGCGCAGCTCCGCTATAATTCACCGGACTGTCCGGTGTGTCACCGGACTGTCTGGTGCACCAAGCGAAGCAACGGCTACCAGCGCAATGGTCATCTGCAAAAGTGTGAATAGTGCGTGAACAGTGCGTGCAGAAGTCAGAGCAGGCGTCAGAGGCGCACCGGACAGTGCACAGTACCTGTCCGGTGCGGCACCGGACTATCCAGTGCGACATGAAGACAAAGCTCCAACGGTCGAAACCGCCAGAACCCTAACGGTTGGGTGACATGGCTCGCGCACCAGATAGTGTCCGATGGCGCACCGGACTGTCCGGTGCGCCCATCGACAAACAGCCTCCCCAACGGCTATGTGGTGGTTGAGGGCTATAAAAACCCCCAAGCATCCAAGTTTTTCAGACATCTCATTCAATACAAGAGCTAGTGCAATCAATACAAGACACAATTCAAAAGAACCAAAACCTCTCCAAGTCCCAAATCCACTCTAAACAACTAGTGACTAGAGAGAGAGTTTTGCTCGTGTTCTTTGAGCTCTTGCTCTTGGATCGCTTTCTTGTTCCTCATTCTTGTTCTTCAAGCAACTTGTAATCAAAGCAAGAGACACCAATTGTGTGGTGGTCCTTGTGGGGTCTAAGTGACCCATTTGATTAAGAAGAAAGCTCACTCGGTCTAGGTGACCGTTTGAGAGAGAAAAAGGGTTGAAGAGACCCGGTCTTTGTGACCACCTCAACGAGGAGTAGGTTTTCAAGAACCGAACCTCGGTAAAAAAAATCATTGTGTCATTCACTTTACTTCTTGGTTGATTTGTTTTTGCCCTCTCTTTTGGACTATATTTTAATTCTAACGCTAACCCCGGCTTGTAGTTTGTCTTTTAAGTTATAAATTTCAGATTTCGCCTATCCACCCCCCTCTAGGCGACTTTCAGTGCGCTATCCGGAGAACAGTCTCCGGGGTTGCGGAGGTCTGCTCAGAGCATTACTCTATTTCTGAGCGGGACTCAGCTGAGGCAGCCATGCAAGATGTCGCACGGTGTGCGCTTTCGCACTACTGCTCAGTGTTGGGTAGGGTGGCCGATGGTCTTAACCTGAGCTTTTACCCCCGCCGTCTATCTGGCAGCACAGGAGGCATGGTTGTCTCACCTGCTGGTGAGGACAATCCTAGGTTGAGCAGCACAGTCAACCTAGCCGCCGTGCTAAACAGGGAGCTGGACCATGCTTTAGATGAGCTGAGTAGGGCTCGTGCTGAGATCGCCCAGTTGTGGGCTGAGCGCGCGGAGCGCCGTCACCTGGAGGATGGTTCTCTCGCCCCCGTCGGGACTCAGCACCCGTACCGCTCACCTCAGCGTGGACACCATGCTTATGGTAACCCAGACTACAGGACTAGGATAAATTTAGAACCATAGATCGTTAGCGTCAGATCTTGTAATTAATGCTTAAAAATAGGAGTTATAGTCCTAGTCCTAGTCTTACTCTTAGTTAGTCTTAGTTAGACAGGGTAGTTTGCTTATCCTGTGTTTTTTTATATTTGTCATGATGAACAATGATGGATTTGGATCTTTGTAATGACTGTCGCCAGAGTGTGGGTACCCCTGCACTTTGGTTTACCTGTTAATGTTAATAAAATTAGTTATCTAGTTGGGAAGCCCTTTCACTCTACTTTCCTTTTTATCTGGGAAGCTGTGTTGGCCTGTGTTGGGAGTCAGTGAAGATGCTTATCTGATCAGTATTGTGGAAGAATTCTATACTCTTTTCTTATGTTGCAAGTTTGCAAGATCGGTTCTGATGTGTGATTGCATTCTGCAGATGTCAGACAACAGGCGCAGAGGAGGAAGGCGTGCTCAGTAGGAGCAGGTAGCACCGCAGGATGAGGCACCCAGCAGCAGCTGCCACCACCGCCCCCGATGATTGTAGAGCAGATGTTCCTGATGCAAACTCAGGCAGTTCAAGCCATTGGTTAGACTCTAGCCGCTATGCAGTTGCAGCAGCATCAGCCCCCACCTTAGCCTCAGATGCCTCAGATGCCCAGAGACAAGCATGTCGAATTCATGAGAGGTCATCCCCCAGTGTTCGCTCACTCTGCTGACCCCATTGATGCTGAAGATTGGCTGCATACCATGGAGCGGGAGTTGCACACCGCTTAGTGCGACGACAGGGAGAAAGTTCTGTATGGTCCCCTGTCTGTTGAGAGGAGCAGCTCAGTCTTGGTGGGAGTCCTACCTCGCCACCCACGCCAACCCCCGACACTATCACCTGGGAGGAATTCAGAGACAATTTCCGTCATTATCATGTTCTAGCAGGTCTGGTGACAGTGAAGAAGGAGGAATTCTTGGCGCTCAAGCAAGGGCCCTTGTCTGTTAATGAGTACCAAGATAGGTTTCTGCAGGTATCCTGCTATGCTCCTAAAGATGTCAACACAGATGCCAAGAGGCAGTATCGCTTCTTGAGAGGCTTAGTCGATCCCCTGCACTATCAGCTGATGAATCATACCTTCCCCACCTTTCAGCACCTGATCGACAGAGCGATCATGATAGAGAAGAAGCACAAAGAGATGGAGGATCGCAAGCGCAAGATTGGTGGACCTCAGCCTGGAAGCAGCAATCGCCCCCGTTTCTCAAGCAACCCACCTCAGCAGTTCAAGCAGAATCGGTGTCCCCCTTAGCATCAGTTCCGGAGGCAGTACCCTCAGCATCAGCAGCAGAATCGCCAGAACAATCAGTCAGGAGGAGGCCAGTTCTAGAGGTAGAATCAGCAGGCACCTCACCTCCTCGCCCCAGTAACCAACCAGAGCAGTCAAGCAGCCCCAGTTCAGGGTGGAAGCAGAGCATGTTTCCATTGTGGAGAGCAAGGCCATTGGGTGATGCAATGTCCGAAGAAGACAATCCAGCAGCAGTTAGGCCCTAGTGCACCAGCAAAGCAGAATGTGTCCCATCCTGGAGCAGGCGACCGTGCCCAAACACGCTACAACCATGGGAGACTGAACCACTTGGAGGCTGAAGCAGTTCAGGGAACACCCGGCATGATAGTAGGTATGTTTCCAGTCAATTCCCATATTGCAGAAGTGTTATTTGATACTAGAGCAACACATTCATTCATTACTGCATCATGGGTAGAAGTACATAATCTTCCAATCACTACCATGTCAAGCCCCATCCAAATTGACTCAGCCAGTGGTAGAATTCGAGCCGATAACATTTGCTTGAATGTAAGTGTGGAAATAAGGGGGATAGAGTTTCCCACTAATCTCATAGTAATGGGTACTCAAGGAATAGATGTTATCCTAGGGATGAATTGGCTAGATAAGTACCAAGCAATTATCAGTTGTGATAGGAGGACAATTAAGTTGGTGTCCCCACTAGGAGAAGAAGTGGTAGCCGAGCTAGTCTCACCTGAACCAAGGAAAAGAGGTTGTCATCATATGGCTATTGATAGCAAGGAGCCAGATTCACTCGAGATTATCAAGGTTGTGTTAGAGTTTCCGGATGTGTTCCCGAAAGATTTACCAGGTATGCCACCTGAGCGAAAAGTTGAGTTTGCTATAGAGTTTCTTTCTGGCACCGACCCATTTCTAAAAGAGCCTACAGAGTATCTGGACCAGAGTTGGTTGAACTCAAGAAGCATATCGATGAGCTATCAGAGAAAGGTTATATCAGGCCAAGCACCTCACCTTGGGCCGCCCCTGTCCTGTTCATGGAGAAGAAATATGGCACTAGGAGGATGTGCATCGATTATCAAGCTCTGAATGAGGTCACGATCAAGAACAAGTACCCCTTGCCCAGAATAGAAGATCTGTTCGACCAGCTGGGAGGAGCCAGCGTGTTCTCAAAGATAGATCTGAGGTTAGGTTATCACCAGCTCAGGATTCGACCTTCAGACATTCTGAAGACGACATTCATTGACAAGTATGGGTTGTATGAGTTCACTGTTATGTCCTTTGGCCTAACAAATTCACTAGCTTTATTCATGAATCTGATGAACAGTGTATTCATGGATTATCTTGACAAGTTTGTGGTGGTATTCATTGATGACATTCTTATATATTCTCAAAGTGAGGAGGAGCATGTGGATCATTTGAAGATGGTATTGCAGAGATTGCGAGAGCACCAGCTGTATGCAAAGTTGAGCAAGTGCGAGTTCTCGATTGATGAGGTACTGTTCTTGGGTCACATAATAAACAAAGAAGGATTGGCTATGGATCTGAAGAAAGTGGCAGACATTCTGAACTGGAAAGCGCCAATAGATGCTCGAGGAATCAAGAGCTCCATTGGAATGGCCGGGTATTATCGGTGATTCATTGAAGGGTTCTCGAAGATTGTGAAACCGATGACAGCTTTGCTAGGCAACAAAGTTGAGTTCAAGTGGACCCAGAAGTGCCAAGAAGCCTTTGAAGAGCTGAAAGAGAAGTTGTCTACATCGCCGGTCTTAGTCTTGCCTGATGTGCACAAGCCCTTCTCAGTGTATTGCGACGCTTGTTACACTAGTTTGGGATGCGTGTTGATGCAAGAGGGAAGAGTTGTATCTTACTCGTCCCGGCAGCTGAAGGTTCATGAGAAGAATTACCCAATCCATGACCTAGAGTTGGCAGCAGTGGTTCATGCACTCAAGACATGGAGGCACTATCTGTACGGACAGAAGTGTGATGTTTACACAGACCACAAGAGTCTGAAGTACATATTCACTCAGTCGGAGCTGAATATGAGGCAATGAAGATGGTTAGAGTTGATCAAAGACTATGAATTGGAGATTCATTAGCATCCAGGCAAAGCGAACGTAGTGGTAGATGCTTTGAGCAGAAAAAGTCAAGTCAACATGATGGTCGCTCATCCGATGCCTTATGAGTTGGCCAAAGAGTTTGACAGGTTGAGCCTCGGATTTCTGAACAACATGCGAGGAGTAACAGTTGAGTTAGAACCCACCTTAGAGAGGGAGATCAAAGAAGCACAGAAGAATGATGAGAAGATCAGTGAAATCTGGCAACTAATTCTGGAAGGAAGAGGTAAAGATTTTCGAGAGGATGCAGAAGGTGTGATATGGTTCAAGGACCGTTTGTGTGTTCCCAATGTCCAGTCCATTCGGGAGTTGATCCTCAAGGAAGCTCATGAGTTAGCTTATTCTATACACCCTGGAAGTGAGAAGATGTATCAGGATCTGAAGAGGAAATTCTGGTGGTACAGAATGAAAAGGGAGATCGCAGAGCATGTGGCAATATGTGATAGTTGTCAAAGGATCAAGGCAGAGCATCAGAGGCCAGTTGGATTGTTGCAACCGTTGCGAATTCCTTAGTGGAAATGGGATGAAATCGGGATGGACTTCATAGTTGGATTGCCTCGCACTCGAGCCGACTACGATTCCATTTGGGTAGTGGTGGACCGCTTAACCAAATCAGCCCACTTCATACCTGTCAAGGCTAGCTATAGCAGTGCAGTATTGGCGGAGTTGTACATGTCTCGGATCGTTTGTCTTCATGGTGTGCCAAAGAAGATAGTGTCAGACAAAGGAATGCAATTCACCTCTCATTTCTGGCAGCAGTTGCATGAAGCCTTGGGTACACATCTGAATTTGAGTTCAGCTTATCATCCGCAGATAGACGGTCAGACTGAAAGAACCAATCAAATCCTCGAAGATATGTTGAGAGCCTATGCATTGCAGGATCAGTCTGGATGGGACAAGAGGTTGCCTTACGCAGAATTCTCCTATAACAACAGTTACCAGGCCAGCTTGAAGATGTCACCATTTTAGGCGCTTTATGGAAGGAGTTGTAGAACTCCATTGCAATGGGATCAGCTTGGAGAAAAGCAAGTGTTTGGGCCAGACATTTTGCTCGAAGATGAAGAGAACATCAAGATGGTTCGGGAGAACCTGAAGATAGCACAATCAAGGCAACAAAGCTATGTAGACACAAGAAGGAGAGAGTTGAGTTTCGAAGTCGGTGATTTTGTCTACCTGAAGGTATCGCCTATCAGAGGAGTCAGAAGATTTGGAGTCAAAGGCAAGCTAGCACCTCGCTATGTTGGTCCGTATCAGATTCTCGCAAAGCGCGGAGAAGTGGCCTGTCAGCTTAGGCTGCTAGAAGGTTTGTCAGCGGTGCATGATGTCTTTCATGTGTCTCAGTTGAAGAAGTGTCTGCATGTGCTAGAAGAGAAGTTGCTAGTGGAAGGTCTAGAAGTCCAAGAAGACTTGACCTACATAGAGAAGCCAGTGCAGATTCTTGAGACTACAGACAGAGTCACCCGGAGGAAAACTATCAGAATGAGCAAAGTCAGATGGGGTCACCACTCTGAGGAAGAAGCAACCTGGGAGTGTGAAGATGATCTGATGGCCAAGTACCCTGAACTCTTTGCTGGCCAACCTTGAATCTCGAGGGCGAGATTCTTTTAAGGGGGTAGGTTTGTAACGCCCTGAATTTGGGGGTAGAATTTTTTTCTTCTTTTTAGTCACCAAATTCAGGCGTTACTCTCTTTTCTCTTCCCATTTCGCTCTTTCTTCCCAATTTCAAAGCAGTATAGCGACTGGTGTCCGTATTGCGTGTGAACAAAAAAACCTAAGTTGACATGAGTGTTGCATCATGCCGAGGCATATTTCTTTGTCTGATGTCGTGTTTAATCGTGTGTTTTGCTTAGTCTCGTTTCGGGTTTCGTTTCGCGATTGGATTTCGATCTGTGGTTGTGCGTGTCGTGGGTTTTTGTCCCACGGTGCAGCCCAACCCAGTCCAGCCTAGCCCGACCCAGCTCGGCCCGGCCTTGGCCCACGCGCCCCTAGCGCCCTGCCCCTCCCCATGCGTGCCCCCCTCCCCTTGTCTCTCTTTCCCTCATTCAATTCTCCCGCGTACAACTCCCTCTCTCTCTCTCTCCCATCTCTCTCTTCCCCGTTGTGCCCTAGGTTTTGGAGACGGTGATCGCCGGATTTGGACCCCGACGACCCCGCGCGCTCCCGCGCCCCCGGCGGCTCACCCGTGCCTTGGCGGCCCCACGTGGCCCCGCGCCTCGGCGGCCCTGCACCCTGCGCCCCGGGCCCCCGCGTCCTCGGTGGCTCGCGCCCCGGCGGCCGTGCCCGCGCCCCCGGTGGCTCGCGCCCCTGCAGTCGTGCCCTCTGCCCCGGTGTGGCTCGCGTGCCCCCGGCGCGTGCCGCGCCTTCCCGCGCGCGTGACCGTGGTTGCGTGATGTTTAACTTTTGGTTTATTCAATTTTAAATTTGGTTTAGTCGATGTATTGCGTCGCGCGCTTCGCCGCACGACGATTCATTTTAAATTCACCTTTATTCATGTGCTGCGTCATGCGCTTCGTCGTGCGACGATCCGCTTTAATTTCAGATTATTTAATGTGTGGTGTCGCGCGTCCAGTCGCGCTACGTTTCTATCGGGGACCATAATTAGGGGTACCCTCAAGACTCCTAATTCTCAGCTGGTAACCCCCATCAGCATAAAGCTGCTAAGGCCTGATGGGTGCGATTAAGTCAGGGATCAGTCCATTCGAGTGACTCGATCACGCCTCGCCCGAGCCTAGCCTCGGACAAGGGCAGCCGACCCCGGAGGATTTCCGTCTCGCCCGAGGCCCCCTCCAACGGCGGACATATTTCCGGCTCGCCCGAGGCCCTGCCTTCGCTAAGAAGCAACCCTGACTAAATCGCCGCATCGACCGACCAAGTCGCAGGAGCATTTAATGCAAAGGTGACCTGACACCTTTGTCCTGACGCGCGCCCCCCGGCAGAGCTGAAGTGACCGCCGTCACTTCACCGCTCCACTGACCAGCCTGACAGAAGGACAGCGCCGCCTGCGTGAAGCGCCCCAATCCTCTGGGACTCAAATGTGATACAATTACTAGTCCCAGGAGGCTAGTAAACACATTTATACAACAGATGATTTCAGATCTGCTTAAACGAGACAAACCTATAAAGGTGGCGATCAACTTTAAGAGTTGGTCCACAACTCGGGACATATCATCAGAGTGGGGCTGAAGCAGCCCGATATACGCAGCGAAGCAAATCAGCGGTCCAACAGCCACAGACAAGGTTGGGAACAGTCGTAACTCTTACCCGATCTCCTTTTTCTGAAAAAAATAAATAAGCAAGGGTGAGTACAAACGTACTCAGCAGCCCACCTTCACCCGCGGAATGGGGAAATCAGATATAATGCATGGAATATGTGGAGCTCAAGATATTTTGCAGAAACAACAATATTTTATGCAGGGTTGTTTTGAAAAACATTTTGTATTTTGCAAAGCGCATCCTCTCCAAAAAGGAGCAGGAAGTTTTTCAGTATTAGAACAAAATCCCCTGGACTAAACCATCCAGGTATCTCAGCAGTTTCCCACTGGTTTTCCTTTTCAAAAACAGCTACTGGACTTCCCGTCCACCATAACTCATGGCTCAACCGCCGAACCTTTTAAAAACCATTTTTCTCAAACACAGCCTTTTATGAAAACAAAACATTAATTGCCATACCATACCAGACTCGTCCATTCCTGTGGACACGGACTATTCGAATAGGTTTTCAAACTCTGCGCAGAGGTGTACACTTTACCCACTAGTCCGGTTTCTGCGATCTCACCGTCGTGAGACCCGAATGCCGAATCTCTTTCTTTCCTCGCACGTCCTAACCTTAACGATTATACCGGAAGGAGTCAGGCCACCACCATGTCCAAACCGGACAAAACTTTCCCCCTCCTTATCCTCCCGGTGCTCCCCAGCCTTCATAACCCTGGGGTTGGACCGTACGAGTTCAGATTGAGTGACTGCCCACACAGTCTCGAGTGGTTGTACTTATCATGAGTACAGGTAGTGAAAGATGACAAACCGGTCCTTATACGAGGGGACAATCCTTCTGCTCACGCCTAAACCAGCTGAGCCATCACCTTAGGCCCTCCCCTAAACCAGGGAGTCCCTGATTATCCCACTCACAAGGTGATAAGGGTGAAAACCCTTCATCATACACATTTTGAAAAGCATTTTCTTTTGAAAACTCACACCTTTTCTCAAATCATTTGGAACATATATATTAGGGATTGATTGCGGCAAGCGGCTGGGTGGCCATAATAACTTGTCTCAAAATCATATCATGCATAAAATAACAGGCTGAGGGTTGTGGTTGAAAAATCATAGGTAATTTATGCATCAAAGGGATCCAGTGAGCTTGCCGTGCTTATCCGGCGAAGGGGGAAGAAGAGCTCGCGGAACTGGCTTCTGGCTCCTGGCGTAGACTTGTAGATCTGGCCTCCACGAGACAGTACGAACGCTCCGATAACTATGCAACATGAACAAGCAAACATACAAACAAGCAAGTATACCAACAAATATTTAGTATAGTGGTCAGAATAGAGATATATGGATGGGTAGAGTCTTGAGTAGAATCTGTGTCATGTGGTGTTGAGATACTACTAGTGGTGGAGCGGAGGTGCTTACCAGGAGGGTGGACTGGAGGCGAAGCGACACTATGCGTGTAGCCGGTAGAGCGGAGTAACTGAGTGGGTGGGCGTTTGCCTTGGCTGAGGGTGTTGAGTGTGTGTGGAGAGGGAGAGGGTAGCTGGGTGTATTTATAGCTGGGTGTATGTGGTGTAGCACAGTGAAGTTCACTATTGGTGAGAATAGTGACGAATGAATCGTCTGACTTAGTCTGAACAGAGAGATTATAGGCAGAATATGGGATAAGAGTATTTTAGGAGTTTTCTGGATTATGAACCATGCTTATGGAATGACATGGTTGGATAGGGAATAATTCGATAAGAATTTAGAAACGAGAATTATTGGAATATGAGTTTGGAAGCCTGGTTCGAAGGAATCTAGTTAAGCGTGCTCAACTTGGAGAAACCTAGGATGGGTGACCAGATGGGAAGTTCCCACTGGAAGGAAAATCACAGTCACCGGAGTTTGTATAACTGGAATATGGGTCTGGCTGGTCTTAGGTGGACTGGACAGCATGATGGATGACTAGTTGAAATTTGGGGTGATCGGATGATCGATGAATAGTAACGGTAAATAGTAACGGTAAAAAGTAACGGTAAAAAGTAACGATAAAAAGTAACGGTAAATAGTAACGGTAAATAGTAACGGTAAAAAGTAACGGTAAATAATAACGGTAAAAACTAACGGTAAAAAGTAACGGTAAATAGTAACGGTAAAAAGTAACGGTAAAAAGTAACGGTAAATAGTAACGGTAAATAGTAACGGTAAAAGTAACGATAAATAGTAACAGTAAATAGTGATGGTGAATAGTTCGTATGAACGAACGATGAACGATGGATAGGAACTATGAACGAACGATGAACGATCGAATGATCGAACGAACGAACGATCGGAATTTCGGCAGCATACGGCAGGAAAAAGATTATTTGGACGAACGAACGGACGAACGATCGAACGATCGGACGAACGGACGAACGAATCAGGAACGATCGGACGAACGATCAAACGATCGGACGAACGAACGATCGGAATTTCGGTAGCATAACGGTAGGAAAAAGATTATTTGGACGAACGAACGGACGAACGATCGAACGATCGGACGAACGGACGAACGAACCATGAACGATCGAACGAACGATCGAACGATCGGACGAACGAACGAACAAACTAAGAACAGGGGACGAACGATCGAAGAACGACCGAACGATCCTTGTGCTAGTGTGTGCTTGTGTGGAACATGGAGTGGGTGTGTGTGGGGGGAGAGAGTTGCCATGAAATGGCTTGGGGTGGGATGAGAGGAGGCCCTTGCCCCTCTATTTATAGCCATGGTGGGGGGATTAGGGGGAGGGATGAGAGGATTAGTGGGAGATTAGCATGGATTTGTCTTATATGAGTGTAATTAGCTTGTAGAGCTCACCGTATGACACCGGAGGCATACGTATACGTATGAGCATGAAGAAAGTTATGAAGAAAATATTTGTGGGGGCTTGAAAAATGATTCTGAAGGTATTTATTAGGAAGAAAATACTTGGAGATATATCGGTGGAATATTTGGGTAGTATTTCTGAAAAGAATCAGAGGGGATCTCTGGGGAAATATTTGTAGGATATTTTGAGGAGTATTTTTGGAGAGAATATAGACCACTATACTTTATTTGCTGATATCAACTCGCAAACAAACATTTTGAAATGAAATTTGAAATTCATTTTGAATTTAGAGGGAGTTTGAGAAAATTTCAAGATTTGAATTTTTGGGATGCTACACTGCCACTCCGACCGCAGCGCCGCTTGGCAGAGTGAGACTGACAGGCAGTCAGGCCCTGCCAAAGGCACCATAGGAAGCTCCGCCCGACCCAGGGCTCGGACTCGGGCTAAGTCCCGGAAGACGACGAACTCCGCTTCGCCCGACCCCAGGGCTCGGACTCGGGCTCAGCCCCGGAAGACGGCGAACTCCGCTCCGCCCGACCCAGGGCTTGGACTCGGGCTAAGCCCCGGAAGACGGCGAACTCCGCTCCGCCCGACCCAGGGCTCGGACTCGGGCTAAGCCCCGGAAGACGGCGAACTCCGCTCCGCCCGACCCAGGGCTCGGACTCGGGCTAAGTCCCGGAAGACGGCGAACTCCGCTCCGCCCGACCTAGGGCTCGGACTCGGGCTAAGTCCCGGAAGACAGCGAACTCCGCTCCGCCCGACCCAGGGCTCGGACTCGGGCTAAGTCCCGGAAGACGACGAACTCCGCTTCGCCCGACCCCAGGGCTCGGACTCGGGCTCAGCCCCAGAAGACGACGAACTCCGCTCCGCCCGACCCCAGGGCTCGGACTCCGCCCTAGCCTCTGCCGAACGACCTCCGCCTCGCCCGACCCAGGGGCTCGGACTCGGCCTCGGCCATGGAAGACAGACTCGACCTCGGCTTCGGAGGAGCCTCCACGTCGCCCAACCTAGGGCGCAGGCCAGCCACGTCAACAGGAAGCGTCATCATCACCCTACCCCGAGCTGACTCGGGCCGCAGAGAACAAGACCGGTGTCCCATCTGGCTAGCTCCGCCGGATAGGCAATGATGGCGCCCCGCATGCTCTGTGACGACGACGGCTCTCAGCTCTCTTACGGAAGCAGGAGGACGTTCAGCAAGGACTCAACCGCCCCGACAGCTGTCCCTCCGCCAGGCTCCGTCGCTCCTCCGACGGCCACGACATCACACCAGCTGGGTGCCAAAATCTCTCCGGTTGCCACATCGGCATGTACTTAGGGCGCTAGCTCTCCCCCGCTAGACACGTAGCACTCTGCTACACCCCCATTGTACACCTGGATCCTCTCCTTACGCCTATAAAAGGAAGGACCAGGGCCCTCTTAGAGAAGGTTGGCCGCGCGGGGACGAGGACGGGACAGGCGCTCTCTTGGGGCCGCTCGCTTCCCTCTCCCGCGTGGACGCTTGTAACCCCCTACTGCAAGCGCACCCGACCTGGGCGCGGGACGAACACGAAGGCCGCGGGATTTCCACCTCTCTCACGCCCATCTCCAGCCACCTCACTTCCCCCCTTCGCGCTCGGCCTCGCGTCGACCCATCTAGGCTGGGGCACGCGGCGACATTCACTCGTCGGCTTAGGGACCCCCCAGTCTCGAAACGCCGACAGTTGGCGCGCCAGGTAGGGGCCTGCTGCGTGTTGACGAACAGCTTCCCGTCAAGCTCCAGATGGGCAGTCTCCAGCAACCTCTCCAACCCGGGACGGTGCTCCGTTTCGGGAGTCTTGAGTTCATGTCCTTTGACGGCAGCTACGACATAATACTCCTTCCACCGCCGCGTGACAACGACGATGGCGGCCGACAGCCCGCCCGCCGGCGGCGGAATCGACGACGTCTTCCCCGCGTGGTGGAAGAACAACATTCGAGCTCGCCCCGTCCTCTCCCCCGACAACGGAGGAGGAGGCGGGGCAACCAAGGCCAAGCGGGAGGCCGCGCCTCGTCGGCTGTCGAGCGAGTCGACGTCCCCAGCGCTCCAACGGGGGGCGCGTCGGGCGTCAACCATGCGTTTGAGACGAAGGCGAGCGCCGTCTCCCCGCGACACGCCAATCCCGAGCAAGTGGACGACGCCAGTGCGCTCGCGGAGAGCCTGCAGGACGTCGCCCTCGTACCTGAGACGACGGTGCAATCAGCCCCCGACGTGACTATGTCGCTGCTCGTCGACCGAAAGGTACCGACCGATTCCCATCCTACGTCATTTAGATTCAGCCTCAACCCGCCTAGCGACCTTGCTTTGGCGGGCGCTCTCGTAGAGGCGAGGTCAAACCCTCTGGGGTTTCGTATGCGGTCGCCTTGGGACCGGCTGACGGACGTCTCGACCTACGGGCCCTCTGGGTCCGAGGAAGATGACGACCCCAACATCTGTTGGGATTTCTCTGGATTTGGCAACCCTAGTGCCATGCGGGACTTCATGACCGCATGTGACTACTCCCTCTCCGACTGTTCCGACGGTAGCCGCAGCCTCGACGACGAGGACTGCGGCCCAAGCCGCGAATGTTTCCACGTCGATCTAGGGGGTCCCTCCGAAGGCAATCATCTCAGCGTGCCGGAGGACGGTGATCTCCCTAGGCCGGTGCCCCGCGCTGACATCCCGCGGGAGCTAGCTGTGGTCCCCGTTCCGGCGGGGGGTCACGACCCACAGCTCGAGCAAGTCCGCAGGGCGCAGGCCAGGCTCGACGAGGGAGCAGGAGCGCTTGAGCCGATCCGCCGGGACGTCGGGCAGGCATGGGCGGGCCAACCCCCGGCCGGAGAAATACGTCACCTGCCCCAGGGTCTCTCGCTCCGTGTCGCCAACGACGTCAGGGTCAGGCCGCCACCCGCATCCAGCGGGGTCGGTCAGAACCTGGCTGCAGCAGCGATGCTTCTCCGCGCAATGCCGGAGCCATCAACCACCGAGGGTCGGCGAATCCAAGGAGAGCTCAAGAATCTCCTGGAAGGCGCTGCGGTCCGACGGGCCGAGAGCTCTGCCTCCCGAAGGCAAGGATACCCCTCGGAACCTCATGCCGCGACTTCCCGATTCAAGCGGGAAGCCTCGGCCTACACCGGGCGCACGCGCAACACCGCGCCTGCAGCCCCGGGCCACCTCGGCAACGAGCACCATCACCGCGACCATCGGGCCCACCTCGACGAGAGGGTGCGCCGAGGCTATCACCCCAGGCGTGGGGGACGCTACGACAGCGGGGAGGATCGGAGTCCCTCGCCCGAACCACCCGGTCCGCAGGCCTTCAGCCGGGCCATCCGGCGGGCACCGTTCCCGACCCGGTTCCGACCCTCGACTACTATCACAAAGTACTCGGGGGAAACGAGACCGGAATTGTGGCTCGCGGACTACCGCCTGGCCTGCCAGCTGGGTGGAACGGACGACGACAACCTCATCATCCGCAACCTCCCCCTGTTCCTCTCCGACGCCGCTCGCGCCTGGTTGGAGCACCTGCCTCCGGGGCAGATCTCCAACTGGGATGACCTGGTTCAGGCCTTCGCCGGCAATTTCCAGGGCACATATGTGTGCCCCGGGAATTCCTGGGACCTCCGAAGCTGCCGACAGCAGCCGGGAGAGTCTCTCCGGGACTACATCCGGCGATTCTCGAAGCAGCGCACCGAGCTGCCCAACATCACCGACTCGGATGTCATCAGCGCGTTCCTTGCCGGCACCACCTGCCGCGACCTGGTGAGCAAGTTGGGTCGCAAGACACCCACCAGGGCGAGCGAGCTGATGGACATCGCCACCAAGTTCGCCTCTGGCCAGGAGGCGGTCGAGGCTATCTTCCGAAAGGACAAGCAGCCCCAGGGCCGCCCACCGGAAGATGCACCCGAGGCGTCTACTCAGCGCGGCGCCAAGAAGAAAGGCAAGAAGAAGTCGCAAGCGAAACACGACGCCGCCGACGCGGACCTTGTCGCCACCGCCGAGCACAAGAACCCTCGGAAGCCCCCCGGAGGTGCCAACCTCTTTGACAAGATGCTCAAGGAGTCGTGCCCCTATCATCAGGGGCCCGTCAAGCACACCCTTGAGGAGTGTGTCATGCTTCGGCGCCACTTCCACAGGGCCGGGCCACCCACGGAGGGTGGCAGGGCCCGCAACGACGACAAGAAGGAAGATTACCAAGCAGGAGAGTTCCCCGAGGTCCGCGACTGCTTCATGATCTACGGAGGGCATGCGGCGAATGCCTCGGCTCGGCATCGCAAGCAAGAGCGCCGGGAGGTCTACTCAGTGAAGGTGGCGGCGCCAGTCTACCTAGACTGGTCCGACAAGCCCATCACCTTCGACCAAGCTGATCACCCCGACCACGTGCCGAGCCCGGGGAAATACCCGCTCGTCGTCGACCCCATCATCGGCGACGTCAGGCTCACCAAGGTCCTTATGGATGGGGGCAGCAGCCTCAACATCATCTACGCCGAGACCCTCAGGCTCCTGCGCGTCGATCTATCCTCCGTCCGAGCAGGCGCTGCGCCCTTCCACGGGATCATTCCCGGGAAGCGCGTCCAGCCCCTCGGATGACTCGACCTTCCCGTCTGCTTCGAAACGCCCTCCAACTTCCGAAGGGAGACCCTGACATTCGAGGTGGTCGGGTTCCGAGGAACCTACCACGCGGTACTGGGGAGGCCATGCTACGCGAAGTTCATGGCCGTCCCCAACTACACCTACCTGAAGCTCAAGATGCCGGGCCCCAACGGGGTCATCACCGTCGGCCCCACGTACAGACACGCGTTCGAATGCGACGTGGAGTGCGTGGAGTACGCCAAGGCCCTCGCCGAATCCGAGGCCCTCATCGCCGACCTGGAAAGCCTCTCCAAAGAGGTGCCAGACATGAAGCGTCATGCCGGCAACTTCGAGCCAGTGGAGACGGTTAAGGCCGTCCCCCTCGACCCCAGCGGCAACGCCTCCAAGCAGATCCGGATCGGTTCCGGGCTCGACCCCAAATAGGAAACAGTGCTCGTCGACTTTCTCCGCGCGAACGCCGACGTCTTCGCGTGGAGTCCCTCGGACATGCCCGGCATACCGAGGGATGTCGCCGAGCACTCACTGGATATTCGGGCCGGAGCCCGACCCGTCAAGCAGCCTCTGCGCCGATTCGACGAGGAGAAGCGCAGAGCGATAGGCGAGGAGATCCACAAGCTAATGGCAGTCAGGTTCATCAAAGAGGTATTCCATCCCGAATGGCTTGCCAACCCTGTGCTTGTGAGAAAGAAAGGGGGGAAATGGCGGATGTGTGTAGACTACACTGGTCTCAACAAAGCATGTCCGAAGGTTCCCTACCCTCTACCTCGCATCGATCAAATCATGGATTCCACTGCTGGGTGCGAAGCCCTGTCTTTCCTCGACGCCTACTCAGGGTATCACCAAATCAGGATGAAAGAGTCCGACCAGCTCGCGACTTCTTTCATCACGCCCTTCGGCATGTACTGCTATGTCACCATGCCGTTCGGTTTGAGGAATGCGGGCGCGACGTACCAGCGGTGCATGAACCATGTGTTTGGCGAACACATCGGTCGCACGGTCGAAGCCTACGTCGATGACATCGTAGTCAAGACGAGGAAAGCTTTCGACCTCCTCTTCGACCTTGAAGTGACATTCCGATGTCTCAAGGCGAAAGGCGTCAAGCTCAATCCCGAGAAGTGTGTCTTCGGGGTGCCCCGGGGCATGCTCTTGGGGTTCATCGTCTCCGAGCGGGGCATCGAAGCCAACCCGGAGAAGATCGCAGCCATCACCAGCATGGGTCCCATCAAGGACTTAAAGGGCGTACAGGGAGTCATGGGATGTCTCGCGGCTCTGAGCCGCTTCATCTCACGCCTCGGCGAAAGAGGCCTGCCTCTGTACCGCCTCTTAAGGAAGGCCGAGCGCTTCACTTGGACCCCTGAGGCCGAGGAAGCTCTCGGGAACCTGAAGGCGCTCCTCACAAAGGCGCCTATCTTGGTGCCCCCAGCTGACGGAGAAGCCCTCTTGGTCTACGTCGCCGCCACCACCCAGGTGGTTAGCGCCGCGATTGTGGTCGAGAGGCAAGAAGAGGGGCATGCATTGCCCGTTCATAGGCCAGTTTACTTCGTCAGCGAGGTACTGTCCGAAACCAAGATCCGCTACCCACAAGTTCAGAAGCTGCTGTATGTAGTGATCCTAACGCGGCGGAAGTTGCGACACTACTTCGAGTCTCATCCGGTAACTGTGGTGTCATCCTTCCCCCTGGGGGAGATCATCCAGTGCCGAGAGGCCTCGGGCAGGATTGCAAAGTGGGCAGTGGAAATCATGGGCGAGACAATCTCGTTCGCCCCTCGGAAGGCCATCAAGTCCCAGGTCTTGGCGGACTTCGTAGCCGAATGGGTCGACACCCAGCTACCGATGGCTCCGATCCAACCAGAGCTCTGGACCATGTTTTTCGACGGGTCGCTGATGAAGACGGGAGCTAGCGCGGGCCTACTCTTCATCTCACCCCTCGGGAAACACCTACGCTATGTGCTACACCTCCATTTCCCGGCGTCCAACAATGTGGCTGAGTACGAGGCTCTGGTCAACGGGTTGCGGATCGCCATCGAGCTAGGGGTTAGACGCCTCGACGCTCGCGGTGACTCGCAGCTCATCATCAACCAAGTCATGAAGAACTCCCACTGCCGCGACCCGAAGATGGAGGCCTACTGCGATGAGGTTCGGCGCCTGGAAGACAAGTTCTACGGGCTCGAGCTTAACCACATCGCTCGGCGCTACAACGAGACTGCGGACGAGCTGGCAAAAATCGCCTCGGGGCGAACAACGGTTCCCCCGGACGTCTTCTCCCGGGATCTGCATCAACCCTCCGTCAAGATCGACGACGCGCCCAAGCCTGAGGCGCCCTCGGTCCAGCCCGAGGTGCCCTCGGCACAGCCGGAGGCACCCTCAGCTCGGCCCGAGGCGGCCTCGGTTCAACCCGAGGTACCCTCGGCCTCCGAGGTTGAGGCACTGCGCATCGAGGAGAAGCGGAGCGGGGCCACGCCTGATCGAAATTGGCAGACCCCGTACCTGCAATATCTCCGCCAAGGAGAGCTACCCCTCGACCGAGCCGAGGCTCGGCGGGTAGCGCGACGCGCCAAGTCGTTCGTCTTGCTGGGCGATGAGAAGGAGCTCTACCACCGCAGCCCCTCGGGCATCCTCCAGCGATGCATCTCCATCGCCGAAGGTCAGGAACTCCTGCAAGAGATACACTCGGGGGCTTGCGGCCATCACGCAGCGCCTCGAGCCCTTGTCGGGAATGCTTTCCGGCAAGGCTTCTACTGGCCAACGGCGGTGGCTGATGCCACTAGAATTGTCCGCACCTGCGAAGGGTGTGAATTCTATGCGAAATAGACCCACCTGCCCGCTCAGGCTCTGCAGACGATACCTATCACCTGGCCCTTTGCTGTGTGGGGTCTGGACCTCGTCGGCCCCTTGCAGAAGGCGCCCGGGGGCTACACGCACCTGCTGGTCGCCATCAACAAGTTCTCCAAGTGGGTTGAGGTCCGACCTCTGAACAGCATCAGGTCCGAGCAGGCGGTGACGTTCTTCACCAACATCATCCATCGCTTCGGGGTCCCGAACTCCATCATCACCGACAACGGTACCCAGTTCACCGGCAAAAAATTCTTGGACTTCTGCGAGGATCACCACATCCGGGTGGACTAGGCCGCCGTGGCTCATCCCATGTCGAATGGGCAAGTAGAGCGTGCCAACGGCATGATTCTACAAGGGCTCAAGCCTCGGATCTACAACGACCTCAACAAGTTCGGCAAGCGATGGATGAAGGAACTCCCCTCGGTGGTCTGGAGCCTGAGGACAACGCCGAGCCGGGCCACGGGTTTCACGCCGTTCTTTCTGGTCTACGGGGCCGAGGCCGTCTTGCCCACTGACCTGGAGTACGGCTCCCCGAGGACGAGGGCCTACAGCGATCAAAGCAACCAAGCTAGCCGAGAAGACTCGCTGGACCAGCTGGAAGAGGCTCAGGACAAGGCCTTGCTACACTCGGCGCGGTACCAGCAGTCCCTGCGACGCTACCACGCCCGAGGTGTCCGACCCCGAGACCTCCAGGTGGGTGACCTGGTGCTTCGGCTGCGGCAAGACGCCCGAGGGAGGCACAAGCTCACGCCCCCCTCGGAGGGGCCATTCGTCATCGCCAAAGTTCTGAAGCCCGAAACGTACAAGCTGGCCAACAGTCAAGGCGAGGTCTACGGCAACGCTTGGAACATCCAACAGCTACGTTGCTTCTACCCTTAAGATGTTTTCAAGTTGTTCTGGCAGGAGAAGCGGGCGACGCTTCGCCTTCGCCGTAAAAACCGCGCCAAAAAAGGTATGCCACGTCGTTCGATTTCGTATCCTTTTCCTTTTTTCCTCTTTCTATATCTCTTACAACAGGGACCGGGAAAGGGGGATACCCCGAAAAGGATCCTTCCCCGCGAAGGAACCAGGCTCCGAGCCTCCTTACTGATCAGAGGTTCGAAGGCTGGCCCCCCGAAGGGTTTCAACAGCCGCCTCAGATCGCGTGGGCCCTACACCCACTACTGGTCAGAGGTTCGAAGGCCGGCCCCCCGAAGGGTTCCACGGCCGCCTCAGGCTACTCGGGCTCCGCGCCCATTACTGATCAGGGGTTCGAAGGCTGGCCCCCGAAGGGTTCACAGTCGCCTCAGACGCCGAGCGAGGGATGACCAGGGGTACGTTCGATACATAACCAAGGCTCAGGGCTGCGCTCCCGAGGTACCCTAGGACATTTCCGAGACCAACGGGAGCGATCTTGTAACGGAATCCCATCAGAGGGAGGCATCGAGCCCTCGGACACCGTTGCCAGGGGACCGGGTCCGGCAGATCACCCGCAGGTACTTTTCGGCGTGCCTCTGGGCCCCTAGCCGACCCCTAACGAACGGGGCACGGACGTCCACTCGGATTACCCGCTTGCAGCTCACCGGAGACACCATGTTCGGCGCCCATCGAGGGTAACATGGCGCTTCCCCCCCTCCTCCTTGCGGAAAGGCGACGCAGGGGCGTATGTAAAAAAGCCGAGTCTGTCCCTGATCGCCCTCTCGCCCTGTGCGGAGGCTCGGGGGCTGCTCTCGCAAACTCGGCTCCGGCCGAACCGTTGACAGCTTCAACATACCAGCCCGAGAGCTTGGGCCCCGACCGTACACCCGGGCTACGGCCAGTTCGCATGAGGGAACAACCAGACCGGCCGAAGCATTACGCGAGGCATTAAGACCTCGAAGGAGTGAAACCACTCCTCCGAGGCCTCGGGGGCTACACCCGGCGGGTGCGCTCTCGCGCACCCACCGGAACAAAATGCAACCGAGAAAGGCTGGTCCCCTTGCAAAAAAGTGCGACGAAAGCCTCCAAGCGAGTGCTAGCACTCCCTTCGAGGCTCGGGGGCTACTGTCGGGGACCATAATTAGGGGTACCCTCAAGACTCCTAATTCTCAGCTGGTAACCCCCATCAGCATAAAGCTGCTAAGGCCTGATGGGTGCGATTAAGTCAGGGATCAGTCCATTCGAGTGACTCGATCACGCCTCGCCCGAGCCTAGCCTCGGACAAGGGCAGCCGACCCCGGAGGATTTCCGTCTCGCCCGAGGCCCCCCTCCAACGGCGGACATATTTCCGGCTCGCCCGAGGCCCTGCCTTCGCTAAGAAGCAACCCTGACTAAATCGCCGCACCGACCGACCAAGTCGCAGGAGCATTTAATGCAAAGGTGACCTGACACCTTTGTCCTGACGCGTGCCCCCCGGCAGAGCCGAAGTGACCGCCGTCACTTCACCGCTCCACTAACCGGCCTGACAGAAGGACAGCGCTGCCTGCGCCACTCCGACCGCAGTGCCGCTTGGCAGAGTGAGACTGACAGGCAGTCAGGCCCTGCCAAAGGCACCATAGGAAGCTCCGCCCGACCCAGGGCTCGGACTCGGGCTAAGTCCCGGAAGACGACGAACTCCGCTTCGCCCGACCCCAGGGCTCGGACTCGGGCTCAGCCCCGGAAGACGGCGAACTCCGCTCCGCCCGACCCAGGGCTCGGACTCGGGCTAAGCCCCGGAAGACGGCGAACTCCACTCCGCCCGACCCAGGGCTCGGACTCGGGCTAAGCCCCGGAAGACGGCGAACTCCGCTCCGCCCGACCCAGGGCTCGGACTCGGGCTAAGTCCCGGAAGACGGCGAACTCCGCTCCGCCCGACCCAGGGCTCGGACTCGGGCTAAGTCCCGGAAGACGGCGAACTCCGCTCCGCCCGACCCAGGGCTCGGACTCGGGCTAAGTCCCGGAAGACGACGAACTCCGCTTCGCCCGACCCCAGGGCTCGGACTCGGGCTCAGCCCCAGAAGACGACGAACTCCGCTCCGCCCGATCCCAGGGCTCGGACTCCGCCCTGGCCTCTGCCGAACGACCTCCGCCTCGCCCGACCCAGGGGCTCGGACTCGGCCTCGGCCATGGAAGACAGACTCGACCTCGGCTTCGGAGGAGCCTCCACGTCGCCCAACCTAGGGCGCAGGCCAGCCACGTCAACAGGAAGCGCCATCATCACCCTACCCCAAGCTGACTCGGGCCGCAGAGAACAAGACCGGTGTCCCATCTGGCTAGCTCCGCCGGATAGGCAATGATGGCGCCGCGCATGCTTTGTGACGACGACGGCTCTCAGCTCTCTTACGGAAGCAGGAGGACGTCAGCAAGGACTCAACCGCCCCGACAGCTTTCCCTCCGCCAGGCTCCGTCGCTCCTCCGACGGCCACGGCATCACACCAGCTGGGTGCCAAAATCTCTCCGGTTGCCACATCGGCATGTACTTAGGGCGCTAGCTCTCCCCCGCTAGACACGTAGCACTCTGCTACACCCCCATTGTACACCTGGATCCTCTCCTTACGCCTATAAAAGGAAGGACCAGGGCCCTCTTAGAGAAGGTTGGCCGCGCGGGGACGAGGACGAGACAGGCGCTCTCTTGGGGCCGCTCGCTTCCCTCTCCCGCGTGGACGCTTGTAACCCCCTACTGCAAGCGCACCCGACCTGGGCGCGGGACGAACACGAAGGCCGCGGGATTTCCACCTCTCTCACGCCCATCTCCGGCCACCTCACTTCCCCCCTTCGCGCTCGGCCTCGCGTCGACCCATCTGGGCTGGGGCACGCGGCGACATTCACTCGTCGGCTTAGGGACCCCCCGGTCTCGAAACGCCGACAGTTTCGTTTTAAATTTAGTTTGGTTGACGTATGCCGTCGTGCGCTTCGTCGCGCGACGCTTGACGTTATTTTATAATTAGTTCAAGTGTCTCGTGGCGCACTCCATCGCGCGATGAGTCGATTTATTCTTAAATCAGTCTAGGTGTTGTGTCGTGCGTTTCGCCGTGCGACAATCCTTTTTAAATTTACTTTGGTCCGTTTATAATGATTTAACATGGAACATGATTTTATCCTATGCATAGCGCGATGGCCAAATTAATACTATTTTGTTTAGACGAGTACTTTGATTTATAATCGTGTAACGTGATCACTTCTCGACTGTAGCCCCGACCGTTACTTTCTCATTCTCGCTTAGTCGTAGGTGTGAGCCCTGCGCCGAGCATCTGTTTATTTATGATATTTTATTGTATGGTGTACTGTTCTTTTGTATTAAGTTTGTGGAATGTATGTTTGGACTCGTATAGATAACGGTCAATTGATGGAGTCCGAAGGAGTTGCAGGTGAAGACCCTGAGCAGCAGCTGGTTGGTGAAGACAAGTGTCCCTTGACCCATCTATGTCCTACTCATTCTTATAATTCACTCCCCGCATTTACAAGTTTATACCTAAAGATTGACTAGCTTTTGTTTATCTTGTCCTTGTTTACCTATACTGGTTGGTTATTTTGGTTTAGCCTTATGCTAGTGCTTCACATTAATCAATGAACATGATGAGATTATTTACGATACGTTGTTTTCCCTTTTGATTTTGATAATATACTTGTGTCATTTAAGGGGACTCGAGCTGTTTCTCGAGTGCTTCTCCATAAGGACTGGTTCGTTGGATGACCGCCCGGAAAAACAGTGCAACCATGAGGGTGGAATGGGACGCCCTTAGCTGAATAATTAGAGGAACTGGGGTATAGCTCGCTTCGCCGTCATGCCGTCAATGGGGCTCGGTGTATGCGGCTCGCTCTGCAAAGGGTGGTTTGCCCCTTGGGGAGGAGTGCAGTACATTTAGGAAATCTAACGGGCGGCTACAGCCTTAGGGAATCTTTGTAAAGGCTACGTAGTGAAACCCTGTCTATTCACCTAGGTTGTGTTTAAGCGTTTGATCAGCCCGAGGCAAAAGGGAATCACGACTTGTGGATAAAGTGTGCAACCTCTGCAGAGTGTTATGAAACTGATATATCAGCCGTGCTCGCGATTATGAGCGGCCAAGGAAGCTCCATTGATTTGACATACTTTGATCAGAGATGTTTGCTTTACAGGTGGTGATGAGGATGATGGTTATAATTATGCTTATGGTAATGGTAAGTGGTATCCTTTCCGTTTGGAAAGGGTACTTTGGGGTTAATAACTTGGGTTAATGTTAAAACCTGGCTCTCTACTAGTAAATAATAATCTGACCAACTAAAAGCAAGTGTTTGACTTAACCCCACATAAAGCTAGTCCACTACAACCAAACGAGACAAATTGCTGAGTATGTTGATGTGTACTCACCCTTGCTTTATACACCAAACCCCCCTAGGTTGTCAGCGTTGCAACCACTGCTCAGGAGAAGATGAAGTCGTGGAGGAGAACTTTCAGGAGTTCCAAGAGTGCGATAAGTTCTAGGCGTGGGTTTGCGGCAAACCCCCAGTCGGCTACCTGTGTAGGCCGTGTGTATATACGTTTCTTTTCCGCACTTTGATAATTGTTAAAGGCTATGTGGATGTCTCGGACATCATGATGTAATCGACTATTATATTATCTTTTATGTTATCATTTAAGCATTGTGTGATGATGTCCAGTTATGTAACTGTTGTGTACGCGAATTGTTGATCCTGACACGTACATGGTTCACATTCGATTTGCCTTTTAAAACCGGGTGTGACAACATATAGAATGGCATGGCCGATGCATCTATGAGGTCATGAATAGGATATGCAGCCAGTTGGCAGCATCATATGGGTCGAGAACTGCACATAGAGCAGGAACGACATAATGCTAGCACTGGTTTCGAGAATTGCCAGAAAAACAACTTGTGGGCTAGATCTAGGATGATCCAAATATTGGATTGAAAATCTAAGACAACGATGAAGATCACGAAGAGTCAAATGCAAAGATACCTTCCAAAGAAACTAGATATGAGCAGATATTGAGTATTTCTTCGCCAAAGTTAGAGAGGATAGAGAGCTCTTTTGGGCATCCACGACAAAACAAGAGGCGGGATCATGATGAATATATACATGGTTTGTTTTGTATTGAGTTTGATTAGGTTTTAGATTTTCTAATTTTAGAATTACTTTTCTAGGTTAAAATAATTCTAAGAAAAGAAACTATTTTAATCATTGAAAACTACTCTAAAAGCTCATAGAAATCTAGAAAAAATTCATGGAAAGGTTTTGGGATTCAATGAGCTCAGATATAATGGTTAGATATTAAGAAAAGATTGAGACGATCTTTGAACATGAAGATTTTGACTTGGAGAAAAAAAGAAAACACCTCTAGAAGGATTGAGAAATCTATAGAGTGAGATAGACGATACAAGACGTATTTATAAACATTATCTCAATCAAATCACTATACAAGAACAGAATGAATGCATGCATCAAACAAAATTCTGCCTATGGTTTAATCTAAATAAACAATTGTAGAATTCATAAACCATGTTCCGTGCACTAAAATATATAAGACCCTAGTATATTACTTTTTCATTTGAAATAATTTTACTGTAGCGAAAACTAGTGTCTTACAACATTTAACGGACTGCATTGTGAACATCGACAAGCATTGACTGTGGTCTGTGATATCAAGCATTGTGGTATGTCGACTAGTGTGCATGGAGGCTGGTTATATATATGCACCTCTTACCAAATGTGTTCAATGCGGAAAAATAATAGCTATGATTAGTATGTTTGTCTTGTATGTTTTTTCTATTGTTACTAGCAGCAGTAGTGATTTACACTTACACATATTTATTTCCATAAATTTGCTATTATTTTTCAGATTAAATTGAATATAAAAATAACTAAAATTTTCAATAACATTCTATTGCACACCAATATTCAGAAACCACTATTTTTGAGCACTCCAACTGTCGGCTCTAATGCAAGCAGGATGACAAACAGTCGACGCTATTGTCAAATTGAAAAAAATCATGGCTAAGTAGCTAAATTCATCTCCAACGATTGCAATGGCAGCCATAATCTATGCTCTGCCATTTTTTTTTACTTTATTATCTCGTGGAGAAATTGCAATGGCTAATAATTGGAGATCGATGCCTGCGTGTAGTTAAAAAAACAAAATGGGTCATCTCGGGGGGTAGGTAGGACAGTGACACTAGGCATTTTGCAACGACTCCAAGGACGGATTCTCCTGCTGCTCCCATCCGCTGGCTTGCCGGATTGAACATGGATCCTGTCGCCAGTGCAAATTGGGGTTTCTCCACCGACTTTGAACTGTAAACGTGATCAAGGCGATGGAGGATTCCACGATCGACTAAGATAGGTGCTGCGCGCGCACAAAAACTGTCGTACGATTAAGACCATGTTTGAATACAACAGAATTAGTAGTTAGCTAGCTAAAAAGATACTAGTAGAACATAAAACTATATTTTAATGCACTAAAGTTAATAATTAGCTGATAAAATTAGTTGTAGATATCTAAACAACTTAGAGGGTGTTTGAATGCACTAGAACTAATAGTTAGTGGCTAAAATTAGTTGAGAAATTTAAACACGCTATTATCTATTTTTGGTAAATTGGTTAATAATAGATAGCTATTTGTTAGCTAGCTAATTCCACTAACAATTTTTATCTAACTAACTATTAATTCTAGTGCATTCAAACACCCTCTTAGTTAATAATTCAGCTATTAGCTATTTTTAGAAAATCAGCTAATTATACTAGTAACTTTTTAGCCAGCTAACTATTAGCTCTAGCGCGTTCAAACATGACCTAGCTAGCTAACAAATAGTAGGCTAATTGTTAACTGATTTGCTAAAAATAGCTAACAACCAAACTATAAGAGTATCTCCAAGAGACTCTACATCTTTTACTCTCTATTTATCTCTACATAAATTAAGATTAAACTCTATATGTAGCATCTTTGCTGGGAACCTTTTCGTCCGGGCAGGTTAATCCAACGGGGAAATGGAAAGAGCGTTTATAAGGTTTAGTATGGAATGCCAAAAGCTTTTTTCATCACTCAAGCAGGCACTGTACAGGGGTATTTATGGGCACTCGAGCGGCCGCCTGTCCCTTAACAAAGACGTTTATGCCCTCGAGTACCTAGTTTATCCCCAGAATATTCCCACGAGGGGGTTACAGGCAGTCATTACGGTAAAGGCTATTACAGACACGGCCCGTAACGCGTTTATCCTCGCGGGGCCCATTGCAATGGGCCGAATCCTACATGGGCCTCCCGGGGTGGTCACGCTGTGGGAGACCCATAGACTTCGACAAAGCCTTCGTCTTGCAACAACGAGACCGAAGGGGATCGCGCAGGTCTCCGTCCAGTCGGTGCCTTCGGCTTGTTCAGACGCGTTCCGTGGAATGTAGCCTTCGTCGGAGTGATAAGAAGACGAAGGCATCGAGCGAAGGGTAGCGTGTTCGCCTTCGCCCCAACATTTGCCCTCCGAGGGACCAGTTCGACTAATTCATCTGGTGCCGAAGACGCTGCTAGATGGTGAAGACACTGCCCTCACTCGAAGTGGTCCCGCGGGGGTTTTTGAAATGTGACCGTTGATGGACGTGTTACTGTTGGACTGCGTGTTTCCCGAAGCGTCGCGTCCTGTCTATAAAAAGGCGACCGCGACCAGCCTGGTCCCGTCTTCCGCTCGCGCTGTAGAAACCCTAGCTTCCGTGAACTGCTCGCTTGCCCTCCTTGCTCTCCCGCTTCGGAGCTCTGGCCCGCATCAAGCAGAGCGCGTGCCGCCGCCGACGGTATGCTCCAATGCCTTCTTCTTCGTCTGTTGCGAGTGCATCGTCGGTCGCGCCATCGTCCGAGGATACATTGAGCGATTTGGCGGTGATGGAGTTGCTGCCTAGCCATACCATCGAGTTTGGCACCTCGAGGATTTCCTCTGTCAGCGTGCTAGAGATGCAGTAGCTTGGGTACTTTGGTGACGGCATCGGGCGGGTGCCGGGTGCAGAGGAGATCCCCGAGCCTGAAGGCGAGTTGGTTGTTCGAGTCTTTTTTCGTCGCCGGCCTTCGCCTCCTGGCGCATATGCTTTGTGGCGAAGGTGTTGAAAAGGTTTGAAGTGCAGGTTCACCAGTTGACGTCCAACGCCGTGGTTGCACTGGCAAAGTATGTTTGGGCGGTTACTTATTACGGCGGGCAGCCGTCTGTAGAGGTCTTCGCCAAGAATTATTGCCTGCATTGGCAAAAGAGGAAGATAGGAAATAAGATTGATCAATTTGGATCGTGCACCTTCACGCCGAGGACTGGAAAGACTTCGGCTGAGGTCGTGGAGATAGTCCCTTGTGCCAGGAACAAGTGAGGCAACTGGTGGGATTATTGGTTCTATGTTTCTCCTGGCGATGTCGAAGACCTGCCTGGCCTGCCTCTGGCCATTCTTTGCTCACATTGTTATGTGGCATTCCCTCTGAAAGGGAAATAGGGTCAAACCTTTTCCTATAAATGATTTTGGTGGTTAAATGCCCAACACAAATATTGGACTAACTAGTTTGCTCTAGATTATATATTCTACAGATGCATAGAAGTTCAACACAAATCAATAAAAGATCAAAGTTAGGGTTCAAAAGAAAGGAGCAAAAGAAACAAAAGAGAACCCTGGTCTGGCGCACCGGACTGTCCGGTGTGCCATCGGACAATGTCCGGTGCGCCAGGGGCCATACAGTCTGAACTCTTCACCTTCAGGTTTCTCAGGCGTCACTCCGCTATAATTCATTGGACTGTCCGGTGTGCCACCGGACTGTCCGGTGCACCAAGCGGAGCAACGGCTAACAGCGCAACGGTTGTCTGCAAAAGTGTGAACAGTGCGTGAACAGTGCGCACATAAGTCAGAGCAGGCGTCAGAGGCGCACCAGACAGTGAATAGGACCTGTCTGGTGCAGCACGGGACCGTCCGATGCGACATGAAGTTAGCGCTCCAACTGTCAGAATCTTCAGAACCCTAATGGTTGGGTGACTTGGCTAGTGCACCGGACAGTGTCTGGTGGCGCACCGGACTGTCCGGTGTGCCCATCGACAGACAACCTCTCCAATGGCTATGTGGTGGTTGAGGGCTATAAATACCCCCCAACCACCACCACTCCAAGCATCCAAGTTTTTCAGACATCTCATTCAATACAAGAGCTAGTGCAATCAATACAAGACACAATTCAAAAGAATCAAAGCCTCTCCAAGTCCCAAATTCACTCCAAACTCCTAGTAACTAGAGAGAGAGAGTTTTTGCTCGTGTTCTTTAAGCTCTTGTTCTTAGATCGCTTTCTTCTTCCTCATTCTTGTTCTTTAAGCAACTTGTAATCAAAGCAAGAGACACCAATTGTGTGGTGATCCTTGTGGGGTCTAAGTGACCCGTTTGATTAAGGAGAAAGCTCACTCGGTCTAGGTAACTGTTTGAGAGAGGGAAAGGGTTGAAAGAGACCTGGTCTTTGTGACCACCTCAACGGGGACTAGGTTCTCAAGAACCGAACCTCGGTAAAACAAATCACCGTGTATCCGCTTTATTTCTTGGTTAATTTGTTTTCGCCCTCTCTTTTGGACTCCTATTTAATTCTAACGCTAACCCCGGCTTGTAGTTGTGCTTTAAGTTTATAATTTTCAGATTCCGCCTATTCACCCCCCTCTAGGCAACTTTCAATTGGTATCAGAGCCCGGTACTTCATTAAGAGTTTAACCACTCGAAATTATGTCGGGAGATCACGCCAAGAAGGAGATCGTGACCGGCGAGAAGGCCACAAGCCATGGCAAGGCTCCATCAAGGGAGTCCGGCAACAAGCTAAAGGAGGGATCACCTCCTCACAAGTCGCATCGGAGTGGCGACAAGAAAAAGAAGATGAAGAAGGTGGTCTACTACGAGACCGATTCTTCGTCGCCATCCACCTCCGACTCTGACGCGCCGTCCGTCACTTCTAAGCGCCATGAGCACAAGAAGTATAGTAAGATGCCACTTTGTTATCCCCGTATTTCCAAATGCACTCCTTTACTTTCTGTCCCATTAGGCAAACCACCAGTTTTTTATGGTGAAGATTATTGTATGTGGAGTGACAAAATGAGACATCACCTAACGTCACTCCACGCAAGTATTTGGGACATTATTGAATTTGGAGCACAGGTACCATCGGTAGGGGACGAGGGCTACAACTCAGACGAGGTTGCCCAAATCAAGCATTTTGATTCCCAAGCAACCATTATTTGGGACGTACTCAAGACCGCGCACGAAGGAGATGAGGTGACTAAGATCACCAAGCGGGAGACGATCGAGGGGGAGCTCGACCGATTCTCCTCAACCAAGGAGAGGAGCCACAAGCGATGTACAACCGGCTCAAGACCTTGGTGAATCAAGTGCGCAACCTCGGGAGCACAAAATGGGATGACCATGAAATGGTCAAGGTTATTCTTAGATCACTCGTATTTCGCAATCCTACTCAAGTTCAATTAATACGTGGTGATCCTAGATACAAGCTAATGTCTCCCGAGGAAGTAATAGGGAAGTTTGTGAGCTTTGAATTGATGATCAAAGGCTCCAAACAAATCATCAACTTGGAGCAAGGCGGCACCTCCACACCCAAGGTGCAACCCGTCGCATTCAAGGCGACGGAAGAGAAGAAAGAGGAGTCTACATCAAGTAGGCTCCCCATCGACGCCTCCAAGCTTGACAACGAGGAGATGGCGCTCATCATCAAGAGCTTTCGCCAAATCCTCAAGCAAAGGAAGGGGAAGGACTCCAAACCCCGTTCCAAAAGGGTGTGCTACAAATGTGGTAAGCCCGGTCATTTCATTGCTAAATGTCCATTATCTAGTGATAGTGACAAGGGCGACGACAAGAAGGGAAAGAGGAAGGAAAAGAAAAGATACTACAAGAAGAAGGGCGGCGATGCCCATGTATGTCGGGAATGGGACTCCGATGAGAGCTCCACCGACTCCTCCGACGAGGACGCCGCCAACATCGCCATCAACAAGGGCCTCCTCTTCCCCAACATCGGCCACAAGTGCTTCATGGCAAAGGACGACAAAAAGAAGAAGGTAAAATCTAGAGCCTCCACTAAATATACAACGTCTAGTGATGAGGCTAGCTCTAGTGAAGATGAGGATGATTTGCTTACACTTTTTGCCAACCTTAACATGCAACAAAAAGAAAAATTGAATGAACTGATAGGTGCTATTCATGAGAAGGATGAACTTTTGGACAGCCAAGAGGAATTACTTATTAAAGAAAATAAGAAGCATGTTAAAGTTAAAAATGCTTATGCTCAGGAAGTAGAAAAATGTGAAAATTTGACAAAAGAGCTTAGCACTTGCCATGACACTATTTCCAACCTTAGAACTAAGAATGCTAGGTTAATTGCTAAGGTTGAAAAATTAAATGCTTGTAATGATTCAATTGTCAGTCTTAGAAATGGAAATGATAGTTTAATTGCTAAGATCGATAAATTGAATGCATCACTTTCTAGCCTTAAAAATGAGAATGATAAATTAATTTCTAAGGCTAAAGATTCAAATGTTTGCAATGATGTCATTTCCAATCTTAGAAATGAGAATGTTATTTTACATGCTAAGATTGATGAACTAAATGCTTGCAAACCCTCTACATCTACTGTTGATCATGTCACTATTTGTACTAGATGTAGAGATGTTAATGTTGATGCTATCCATGATCACCTTGCTTTAATTAAACGACAAAATGATCACATAGCTCAACTAAATGCTAAAATCAATGAGCATGAAATTGAAAATGAAAAATTTAAATTTGCTAGAAGCATGCTCTATAATGGGAGACGCCCTGGTATTAAGGATGGCATTGGTTTCCAACAGGGAAGCAATGTCAAGATTAATGCCCCTAAAAGATTGTCCAATTTTGTTAAGGGCAAGGCTCCCATGGCTCAGGATAATGAGGGTTACATTTTATATCCTGCTGGTTATCCTGAGCACAAGATTAGGAGAATTCATGCTAGGAAGTCTCATTTTGTTTCTCACTATGCTTTTATGTACAAGAATGAGGCATCTAGTTCTAGGCAATCAACCCATGTTAAATTGCCTAAAAAGAAATCTCCTACTGCATCAAATGAGCCTATTATTTCATTTAAAACTTTTGATGCTTCTTATGTGCTGACTAACAAATCAGGCAAAGTAGTTGCCAAATATGTTAGGGGCAAACACAAGGGCTCCAAGACTTGTGTTTGGGTACCCAAGGTGCTTGTTTCTAACGTCAAAGGACCCAAGACTGTTTGGGTACCTAAGAACAAGGCCTAAATTGTTTTGCAGGTTTATGCATCCGGGGGCTCAAGCTGGATAATTGATAGCGGATGCACAAACCACATGATAGGGGAGAAAAGGATGTTCTCCTCCTATGAGAAAAACGAAGATCCCCAACGAGCTATTACATTCGGGGATGGAAATCAAGGTTTGGTCAAAGGACTTGGTAAAATTGCTATATCACCTGACCATTCTATTTCCAATATTTTTCTTGTAGATTCTTTATATTACAATTTGCTTTCTGTATCTCAATTATGTAAAATGGGCTATAACTGTCTTTTTAGTGATACTGGTGTTACTGTCTTTAGAAGAAGTGATGATTCAGTAGCATTTAAGGGAGTGTTAGAGGGTCAGATATACTTAGTTGATTTTAATAGAGCTGAACTTGACACTTGCTTGATTGCTAAGACTAATATGGGTTGGCTCTGGCATCGCCGACTAGCTCATGTTGGGATGAAGAATCTTCACAGCTGTAATACCCAAATATGTAAACAATGGAATAGGAGTGGATCTCAATGTTTGGTATCCATTACTTATCATCACATCTGACTGGTCAGGTAAAAAAAATGATGATGAGTAGTTCTTTACTAAAACACAAATAAACCATTGCCTCATATTGGATTTTTGGTTTGTGCATTTAAAACAATAATAATATTAATAGAAATACATTAATGTTCACATTTGGATTTAAGCCCTAGTTTGCAAATTAGAATTTGGAGAAGGGGAAGAAAAATACTATACAAAATAAAGAAAATAATTAAATAAATAAATAAAATCCTTCCATACTTGTTTGTTAATTTGTACATTTGAATCTAGGAACAAAGTTCATAGGAAAATTTGGATTTAAAATAGGTATTCAAATGAAAAGGGAAAAGGAGAAAAACCCTAATTAGGCCTTGAACTACAGATTTGGGCCCAACTAACAATCTCCTACGCGGCCCATTTCTGTTCTCCACTGCACCAGCCCCGCCCGCTCTCTAGCGTCACTATCGCTGACCTCGCGGGCCCCCTCCTCAGCCGGTGCCTTTCGTGCGCGCACCGTCGGGCGTTGGCGCCGACAAGTGGGCCGCATCGTCAGCCACCGTTCCCCCGTCACACGCGCTTGGTCACTGACCGGTGGGCCATGCATGTCAGCTCCGCCTCTTCCACCAGATCCCCAACAGAACGCTCGCGAAATCCGCGGCGGTGCTCGCCGGTAACCTCGGACTCCGTTACCGGGACCTGCGCACCATCTCGCCGTATAAAAGGGCCCTAGCCGCAACCCGTTTCTCCCCTTGCTCTCGCAGTTCATACTAGACACCGCCATCGCCACTGTCGTGCGCACCGTGTGTGAGGAATCGATCCGCCGTGGTTGAAGTCGCGCATACACCCTCGTCGGGATCTCGCTCTCGGGTTTGGGAGCATCATCAAGCGTCGCTGAGACCATACCGTGGGCATCGGGGCTCGGGACAGTGCGGTTTCGCGGCGAATCGCTCGCCGTAGCCTGCGAGCCGCCATTCGCCGTGGCCCCTTCGTCCCGTTGACCTCCATCTGCGGTACGTGCTCTAATCGAGTTCGCCATCATCCCCTCTAGGTTTAGCACCGACCAATTTTAGGTTAGGGGCGTCCGGGCATCGGATTGCGCGTCCGCCGGCGAAGCTCCGCCGTGGGTGGGCTGCGCTGCTGCCCAGTCCGTCGTGGGGAGGAAGACAGGGTCTCCGACCGTCGATCCATGCATGGACGGCTGTGATTAGATCAGATGATACCCTTTCGGGATTTCATCTGTGCCGTTGGATTTGGATCGGGCGTATGAGATTCTATCGCTAGTGTTTTAAATCGTGACCGTAGCCTTTTGATCCAACGGTCTGTGTCGCGTACCGATTCACTGATATGGGGATCTAATCTGGGCCGCCCACTCTTGATCGGATGGTGCAGATTAGCGCGTACCCCTTCGGCCTGGCCTTTTTGCATATGAGCCCTTATAGAATACAGAAACCAACCCGCCGTCCACATTCATTATTCACTGAGTCTTAGAAAACTTCAGTTTAGGCCCCTGACTTTTCCAGGATTTGACGCGCAGTCCAGATAACAGAGAAACTAGATAATTAATATTAGAAATTGATTTTTAGTATAAAAATAAATCTTAAAACTTGTATAATTCATATTTAATTCATTTTAACTCCAAATTGAGTTATTCCAGTTGCAATAATTTTATTTTAATATTGTATATCAACTAGTAACACTGTTTAGCCATGAAACTTGAAGCAAAATTGTTCATTTGAATTAATCTGTTCTAGGTGCTTAATAACTTCAGAAATTCATAACTAAATAACTATAACTCCAAATTTAGTGATTCTTGTTCCTACGATCTCGTAGCAACGCGTAGATTATTATTATTCAGTTTGTACTTATGTTTGGTGTAATGTTAATTTTGCCTATACAATGTTTGTTTGTATTGCTACGACTAGAGCGAGGTCACGTGTCATCTGAAGAGCAAGTTGGTACCTGGATTCTCAAGGCCCAGGCAAGTTGTGCCCTTGATCACTTACTTTTCCCAGCCATGTTCTTATTAATTTTAATGATCTGCATAGGTTAATTTTGATGGGAGCCTTTATGTTACCCCAGTTTTGATTACCTCTATACCTTGTTCACCCCTGGAATATTTTTGGGTAGTACTTGCTATTGCTTTATGTGGATTGGGTATGGAGATTCATTATTCATGATTATTCTGTTATTATCTTGTTATTATTGTTACTGTTCATGTTAAGATCATTAAATTAATGGGAACATGGAGCGACCACCCGGGAAAACAGTGCTACCACAAGGGAGGAATGGGACCCCTTGGCTGATTAATTAGGAAAGCTAGTGGAAGACTACCTTACCCGAAAGGGGCAAGGGCAGTAGGGGAGAGGTCAGTGCGGGGAGGTCCCTGGTTGATTTTGCTGGGATGGCTATCAGCCAGGAACCCTTTACTGGATCTTCCCATAAACTGTAGCGGGTTTTCGAAAGCTAGTGGAACTTTGTAAAGGCCTCGTAGTGGATCCCTAGCCATTCACCTCGGTAGTGTCTAAGGGCCTTGCAAACCCAGGCGACATGGGATACACGACTTGTGGGTAAAGATGCGCAACCTCTGCAGAGTGTAAAACTAGTATACTAGCCGTGCTCACGGTCATGAGCGGCTCGGACCCTCACATGATTAAATTATGGAACTTAAACTCAATTTGTCATATGCATTGCATCGCAGGTGGTGTTGTTACTTCTGTTCTACTATTTAATTGGGTTGGTATTTACTTATACTTAGTAATTGCTAATAAAATTTTGACCAACTTTAAAAGCAATGCTCAGCTTCAAACCATCTCCTTTGGTAAGCCTTACACTTCACGTGAGCTCCCACCTTTGGCGAGTTCATGCACATTATTCCCCACAACTTGTTGAGCGATGAACGTATGTGAGCTCACTCTTGCTGTCTCACACCCCCCCCCCACAGGTCAAGAGCAGGTACCACAGGATGAGGCGCATGGAGGATGCTGCGATGTTTTCGTGAGAGGTCTAGGCCGTCATCTCCCAGTCAACTTCGGGTTGCTGGACCGTTGTCTCCTTATAATGTAACTATTTATTTTGTATAGAACTCCTGTTATATATAAAGATGTGACATTCGATCCTGTGCCACTATACATCATATGTGTGAGACTTGGTCCCAGCATACCTGGTGTTTATGTTCGCGCCCGGGTCTTGGTGCCCCTAAAACCCGGGTGTGACAACAGCTTCTAAAGGGAGAGCACATTTTAGGACTAACCAATGTTCATTTTGAGAAAGATAGGGTTTGTAGCGCATGTCAAGCAGGAAAGCAAGTTGGCGCCCATCATCCACACAAGAACATCATGACAACGGATAGGCCACTGGAGCTACTCCACATGGACCTATTTGGCCCGATAGCTTACATAAGCATCGGCGGGAGTAAGTACTGTCTAGTTATTGTGGATGGTTATTCTTGCTTCACTTGGGTATTCTTTTTGCAGGATAAATCACAGACCCAAGAGACCTTAAAAGGATTCTTGAGATGGGCTCAAAATAAGTTTGGCTTAAGGAAAAAAAGATAAGAAGCGACAACGGGACGAAGTTTAAGAACTCTCAAATTGAAAGCTTTCTTGAGGAAGAGGGCATCAAGCATGAGTTCTCTTCTCCCTACACACCACAACAAAAAATGGTGTAGTGGAGAGGAAGAACAGAACTCTACTAGACATGGCAAGGACCATGCTTGATGAGTACAAGACACCGGACCGGTTTTGGGCCGAGGCGATTAACACCGCCTGCTACTCCATCAATCGGTTATATCTTCACCGAATCCTCAAGAAGACATCCTATGAACTCCTTACCGAGCAAGTTGATCTTGATGAGCTAGATGATGAAGAGGCTCCATGCGTGGCGCTAAGGAACATGTCCATTAGGGATGTGTGTCCTAAGGAATCCGAAGAGCCTCCACAAGCACAAGATCAACCATCATCTTCCATTCAAGCATCTCCACCAACCCAAGATGAGGATCAAGCTCAAGGTGATGAAGAAGAAGATCAAGAAGATGAGCCACCTCAAGAGGAGGACAAGGATCAAGGGGGAGATGAAGTTGATCAAGACAAGGAAGATGATCAAGAAATTTAGGGTCAAAGACCACCACACCCAAGAGTCCACCAAGCAATCCAACGAGATCACCCCGTCAACTCCATTCTTGGTGATATCCATAAGGGGGTAACTACTCGATCTTGAGTCGCTCATTTTTGTGAACATTACTCTTTTGTATCCTCTATTGAGCCTTACAGGATTGAGGATGCACTAAGAGATTCGGATTGGGTGCTGGCAATGCAAGAGAAGCTCAACAACTTCACGAGGAATGAGATATGGCATTTGGTTCCATGTCCTAATCAAAATGTTGTAGGTACCAAATGGGTATTCCGCAACAAGCAAGATGAGCATGATGTGGTGATAAGGAATAAAGCTCGACTTGTGGCCAAGGGTTATTCACAAGTCGAAGGTTTGGATTTCGATGAAACTTATGCACCCGTATCTAGGCTTGAGTCAATTCGCGTATTACTTGCCTATGCTACTTACCATGGCTTTAAGCTTTACCAAATGGACGTGAAAAGTGCCTTCCTCAATGGACCAATCAAGGAAGAGGTCTATGTTGAGCAACCTCCCGCTTTGAAGATAGTGAGTACCCTAACCATGTCTATAAGCTCTCAAAGGCGCTTTATGGGCTCAAGCAAGCCCCAAGAGCATGGTATGAATGCCTGCGAGACTTTCTAATCACTAATGGCTTCAAAGTCGGTAAAGCCGATCCTACTCTCTTTACTAATACTGTTGCAAAAGATTTTTTCATATGCCAAATTAATGTTGATGATATTATATTTGGGTCTACTAACAAATCTACTTGTGAAGAGTTTAGTAGGATCATAGTACAAAAATTCGAGATGTCAATGATGGGGGAGTTGAGATATTTCTTAGGATTTCAAATCAAGCAACTCCAAGACGGCACCATCATCAGCCAAACGAAGTATATTCAAGACATTATAAAGAAGTTTGGAATGAAGGATGTCAAGCCCATCAAGACACCCATGGGAACAAATGGGCATCTCGACCTCGACATGGGAGGTAAATTCGTAGATCAAAAGGTATACCGGTTGATGATAGGATCTTTACTCTATTTATGTGCATCTCGACCAGATATTATGCTTTCCGTATGCATGTGTGCAAGGTTCCAAGCCGATCCTAAGGAAGTTCACCTTAGGGCCATGAAGAGAATCATGAGATACTTAGTTTATACTCCTAAGTTTGGGCTTTGGTACCCCAGGGGATCAACCTTTGATTTAATAGGATATTCCGATGCCGATTGGGCAGGGTGTAAAATTGATATGAAGAGCACATCAGGGACTTGTCAGTTTCTAGGGAGATCCCTGGTGTCTTGGGCTTCAAAGAAACAAAATTTAGTAGCCCTATCAACCGTCGAAGCTGAGTATATTGCCACAGGCCATTGTTGTGCGCAATTGATTTGGATGAGGCAAACCCTCAAGGACTATGGCTACAAAATTGAGCAAAGTCCCTCTCCTATGTGACAATGAGAGTGCTATCCGCATGGTGGAGAATCCCATTGAACACAGTCGCACTAAGCACATAGACATTCGGTATCACTTTTTGAGGGATCACCAACAAAGGGGGGATATCGAGATAGCCTATATTAACACCAAAGATCAATTAGCCGATATCTTCACCAAGCCATTGGATGAGAAAACCTTTAGCAAACTTAGGAATGAGCTAAATATTCTTGATTCTCAGAATTTTGATTGAAACATTGCACACATAGCTCATTTATATACCTTTGATCATATCTCTTTCATTTGCTACGACTAATGTGTTTTCAAGTGTATATTTATGCTAAGTCGTAGATTGAAAGGGAAATGGAGTACTCGACGAAGCAAGGCTTCCACTCCACTCTACCGGTATCATTTACCCTTCGTCATTACTCACTCTCCAATTTGGTATAATCTTTCACTCATATATTGTGTACCAATGGGGGAGAAAGTAAAGGGCTCTCAATGTCTCCGTTTTTGGCGATTAATGCAAAGGGGGAGAAAGTATTAGCCCAAAGCAAAAGGACCACACCACCACACCAAATTTTAAAAGAAATTTTCAAATTAGTATCTTAATGTGTTTTCAAAAGGGGGAGAAAGTTATTAGTGTTTTCAAAAATTTGAAAACCCCTCTTGAACACTAAGGGGAGAATTTCATTCAGGGGGAGTTTTGTTGTAGTCAAAGGAAAAGCATTTGAAACAAGGGGAGAAATTTCAAATTCTTGAAAATGCTTCTTGCAATCTTATTCATATACCTTTGACTATTTGCAAAAAGACTTTGAAAAGAATTTCCAAAAGAATTTGCAAAAACAAAACAAGTAGTGCAAATGTGGTCCAAAATTTTAAATAAAAGAAAGCAATCCATGCATATCTAGTGAAATTATAAATTGGTTTAATTCTAAGCAACCTATGCACTTACATTATGCAAACTAGTTCAATTCTGCACTTATACATTTGCTTTGGTTTGTGTTGGCATCAATCACCAAAAAGGGGGAGATTGAAAGGGAAATAGGGTCAAACCTTTTCCTATAAATGATTTTGGTGGTTGAATTCCCAACACAAATATTGGACTAACTAGTTTGCTCTAGATTATATATTCTACTGGTGCATAGAAGTTCAACACAAATCAATAAAAGATCAAAGTTAGGGTTCAAAAGAAAGGAGCAAAATAAACCGAAGAGAATCCTGGTCTAGCGCACCGGACTGCCCGGTGTGCCATCGGACTGTCCGGTGCACCAAGTGGAGCAACGGCTAACAGCGCAACGGTCATCTACAAAAGTGCGAATAGTGCGTGAACAGTGCACGCAGAAGTCAGAGCAGGCGTCAGAGGCGCACCGGACAGTGAACAGGACCTGTCCGGTGTAGCACCGGACTGTCCGGTGCGACATGAAGTCAGCGCTCCAACGGTCAGAATCTTCAGAACCCTAACGGTTGGGTGACGTGGCTAGCGCACCGGACAGTGTCCGGTGGCGCACCGGACTGTCCGGTGTGCCCATCGACAGACAGCCTCCCCAATGGCTATGTGGTGGTTGAGGGCTATAAATACCCCCCAACCACCACCACTCCAAGCATCCAAGTTTTTTAGACATCTCATTCAATACAAGAGCTAGTGCAATCAATACATGACACAATTCAAAAGAATCAAAGCCTCTCCAAGTCCCAAATTCACTCCAAACTCCTAGTGACTAGAGAGAGAGTTTTTGCTCGTGTTCTTTAAGCTCTTGTTCTTGGATCGCTTTCTTCCTCCTCATTCTTGTTCTTCAAGCAACTTGTAATCAAAGCAAGAGACACCAATTGTGTGGTGATCCTTGTGGGGTCTAAGTGACCCGTTTGATTAAGGAGAAAGCTCACTCGGTCTAGGTGACCGTTTGAGAGAGGGAAAGGGTTGAAAGAGACCCGGTCTTTCTGACCACCTCAACGGGGACTAGGTTCTCAAGAACCGAACCTCGGTAAAACAAATCACCGTGTCATATGCTTTATTTCTTGGTTGATTTGTTTTTGCCCTCTCTTTCGGACTCGGATTTAATTCTAACGCTAACCCCGGCTTGTAGTTGTGCTTTAAGTTTATAATTTTCAGATTCTGCCTATTCACCCCCCTCTAGGCAACTTTCACCCTCAATTCGAGGTGGCGGAAGATGACGAGGATGAGGGGGCCCTTCGGTATGCTGCCCGCTTGAGTAGCGGGCGTGATTTGGTTGAGGAATTTATCGGGTATGGAGTGTGGCCCTTGGCACATGGCTGGGTTCTAGGCGAAGTGTGCCCCCGGCGGATGCCGACCATAGGCCATCGGTTGGTGTGAAGTCATGCCTTCGCTGTGGATTTGCATGGTCGGAGCCTGGTCGCCTTTGTGCGCGGAAGTGGAGGTTGAAGTCGTGAAGATTTTGGGAAAGTATGTTCCAAGGACGGAGACCCTGAGGAGTTGGGATATACGCGGTTCAAATGTTCGGTTGAACCGCGTCTTTGAGTTGAACCGCCTGCCGTATGCTGGCTACCTGGGGGATGACGACGCCGATGTTGCTGTCCACCGTGGGAAAAAGGCGGTGGCGTCGGTCGACGAAGGCCCATCGCGGGGAGCAGCGCTGAGCGTGGCCTCCAAGAAGAGAAAATTAGGTACAATGGCCGAAGGGTTGTGGGCTTCCGAACGTTTTGTTGCCGAATTATTGGGGACCTACGCGGTTCCCGGGGGGACGATGTCTTCACCTGAACTCCAGGAGTCCTCCGCACGAATGCTGAAGGTCACCGGAGGTCGTTGGCCTAGGAATGTTCTGATTCCCCGGGTGGCTGGCAAGGACATGTTTACATCTCGATTAGCTCATGAGATGAAAATTTTCCCTTACGGAAGGAATGTTGCTGCTGTTGTGACGACAGTGATGGAGAAGGATCGCCAAGACGCGCCGCGGAAACGTCGGACCTTCGTGAGGGTTGGTGACCCGCGGCGCGAGGTCAAAATGGCGCGAGGGAGCATGAAGTTTGCCGCCCCCCACTCTAGCAAGCCTCTGCTAGGCACGAAGTCTGTCGCCCCTGGCCCTAGCAAGCCGCTCCCTGCCGACTGCCATGCCCACACAGGAGCGAAGGCCTCCATCCCCGCCGCGTACTACTGAGACAGAAGTGGGCAGGGCCGAGGTCTCCATGGATATTTCTGTGGAGGACTATTTTGTGGGCGGCGTCACAATTTTCGACGCCCATACAGGGCGAGGACCTGTCGGTGAGTTTTTTTATGGGGTCTGGGTGTCTGACATGACTATGGTGCAGGGTCGGAGGCTGAGCAACTCGCTGTTGTCCCAGCGTCGGCGACGACTGGGTCGGTGGCCGTGGTGACTGGGGCGAAGGGATCTTCACAGGACCCATGGTCCAGGTTCTGCGCCAGCGGCGAAATTGCTTCGGCCGCCGCCGCTAAGGACGTGGCGGGCTCAGTTGCGCAGCAGCTGAAGCATGTGAGTAATCTTTGACTTTGGCAGTTTGCTCTTCTTATATGACTTTGAATTTTGACGGTTTTTTATGCCAGGCGGCCGCCTTCGCCAAGCATATTGCGTCGGGGGCCCTGACCTCGGAGTTTGCTGCCGAAAGGCGACGACTTGAGGGGAGGATTGAGCGCTTCCGGACGCAGCACACTAAGGCTGTGCGAGACAAATCGGCCGCGGAGAACAAAAGCTGCAACCTGATGGAGAAGCTGTCGGCCACGGAGGCCGAAAAAGAGGACCTCGGCCGCTGGCTGGTGGCAGAAATGGAGGATGCGGACAGGGCCTGCGCGGAGGCCCAGGCTACACGTGCTGAGGCCAAGCTCACGCGTGCCGAGGCCAATCTCGCTGTCCAACATGCTGTAGAGGCGGAGTTGAGCCATAGGAGCCTGCGCGGCTATCTGGACAAAGCGGAGGCCTCTACCCGCACAGGGGTCAACCGAGCACACGCGTTGCTCATGGACACGTACCGGCAGCTTGGTGCGTGTACCGCCCCCTTTGATGCGTCTGGTAAGGAGGTGGGCCTCTGCTTCCTCGGGTGGCTGTAGGAGGAACTGGAGATGCTTCCGGTGATCGTGATGGGTCTCATGTCCTTCGCCTCGCTCATCACCTATGAAGGGGCCGCGAATGCCTTGTCCCATGAGGGATGCAGGCACTTCGAAGCCTTTGACCGATCCGACGAAGACTTCGATCGCGGAATTTTCTAGGTCGAAGACGAGGTGCTAAAGCGGTCTGCTGGGGCGCTTTATGATAGGACGTGGGGCCCTCACGGCCGTGATACTGTCCAAGAATGGTCTAACCGGGCAATGGAGCAGGTGCGGATTGTTGTTTTTTTGAAATATGTATTTATATTTTGTGCTATTTCTGTAGATGGCGAATGATGAAGAAGTCGATGACCTCGGAGGCCTGGAGAGCTCAGTGGCCCGGGAAGAAGGTGTGAGGGCGGAGGCTGGGGAGCAACCGCGCCACCGCCCAGCCCTCACGAGGATCCTGCGGCGGCCACAGTCCTGCCCGGCGAAGACGATCCAGCGACGGCTGCACCGACAGCCGAAGACCCTGCAGCGCCGACCGCTCCTTCGCAGGTGGCGGGATCGTGTTAGGGGTGTTTGTGTTTAGGGCCTTATTTGTGTCATACTGAAAGTCAGTTGCTGCGCAAGTTCCAACGTCTAGGCCTACGCAAGCAACCCCTACCGATGATACTAATTTTGTGGCGGCTGCAAATGCAGTACCTATTAATGATAGTTTGTCTGGTTTTGGATCTGGGTCTTGGTCATCTGATGTTGGTGAGTTTGGGAGCCCGTTTTCCTGGATTGAAGAGTCTTCGGATGAAGATTTGGATTACTTTGCTGCGTTAGATGTGGCCGCAGCGGAGTCCTCGCCGTGGCTAGAGGTGGGCGAAGCGTCTGATCCCCCGACTGGTGCGGGGACCGAGCGTCGCCGACGAAAAAGTAGTGTCGAAGCATAGCGTTGGCGAGATGTCGCGAAGTGGTAGACACCGTCGGATGGGGATCGAACGAACCTGCCTTCGGGTAGATCGTGGTGGCCAACGAGATTTGCTGGCGTCGGTCGGGACGAGTATTGGTGAGGGGGATCTGTGGAATCTTTTTGAGGGTGAGGAGTTGACAATGATGTTGTTTAATTAGCGGGAGGCAGGCCTTATTCCGAAGGCTGAGCCGATGTAGCATGTTTGCTGCCCTCGCTCTTGTCTTATGGTTGAGTAAAAACGCTGCCCTCCCCCGGCTCGCAATAAAGAGGGAGGGGCAACAAAATGCGATTTGTACTTGCGGTGTGGATGGTGACCCTTCGCTGTGTGTATGTGACAACATTGGTGTCGAATGAGATGGGGACTTCGTGCTTGTTGTGTTTGTCCGGCTACGCCCTTTGGTGACATTTGCGTGGATGTCTTTTAATGAAGACTTCGTATCGTGCACTTATTGTGCTTGTCCAGCTGCACCCGTAGGTGACTTTTGCATGGATTTGTCTTTCAACGAAGACTTCATATCGTGCACTTATTGTGCTTGTCCGGCTGCACCCTTAGGTGACTTTTGCACGGATTTGTCTTTCAACGAAGACTTCATATCGTGCACTTATTGTGCTTGTCCGGCTGCACCGTTAGGCAACTTTTGCATGGATTTGTCTTTCAACAAAAACTTTGTATCGTGCACTTATTGTGCTTGTCCGGCTGCACCCTTAGGCGACTTTTGCACGGATTTGTCTTTCAACGAAGACTTCGTATCGTGCACTTATTGTGCTTGTCTGGCTGCACCCTTAGGCGACTTTTGCATGGATTTTGTCACACGCGAGGGTAGTTTGCGCTACCTATCGTGGTGACTTCGTATTGGTCGAATGCCGAAGACTGTCAGAGCAGTCTTTTTTGACATGGTGATGATGCTTGGAATTTTTTGATGGGGCTTTTTCACTAGTATATTACATGGCACTGCCTTGTTAAAAACCTCACCCCCATGAGAAAAAGAGTGCGGGCCTGAATAGCATTGTTTACAGAATTACAAAGGCGTGCAGGCCTTGGAACTTAAACAAAAAAATTCCAAAGACTATCGATGTTCTAGGAATGTTCTAAGTCTTCGCCGGATGATGTTGCCAACCTGTAAGCGCTGGGGGACGCCTTTGTCTTGACTATGTATGGTCCCTCTCACTTCGGCTCGAGCTTGCCCTGGGACTCTGTCCGGGTGGTTCTTACGAGTACGAGGTCCCCTTCGCTGAATTCTCTTGGGACGACTTTGTTGTCAAGCCATGCTTTGGTCTGGACCTGGTACTTGTTGAGGGCCTGTAGAGTGAGAACGCGGTCTCCGTCGATGAGATCCTTGGAGATTGGTTCATCGACGTCGGGGACGGCTAGCTCGTTTGTTCAGGGGGACCCGTGCTTTAATTCTTGCGGTGTCATTGCTTCGGATGCATACATCAAGCGGAAGGGTGTGAACCCGGTTGCTCGGCACTCTGTCGTATTTAGGGCCCATACGACTTCAGGTAGTTGGTCGGCCCATTTGCTCTATTTGTCGTCAAGGAGCCTTTTCTTGATGGCGCTGAAGATCTTGATGTTGGCGTGTTCGATAACACCGTTGGATTGTGGGTGGTACACAAGGGCGAAGACAGCCTTGGTGCCGATGGAACTGCAGAATTCCTTGAAGTCTTGGTTGTCAAACTGTTTGCCGTTGTCGACGGTGTGTTCGGACGGGACTCCGAAGCGGCAGACAATGTTTTACCAGAAGAATTTTTGGGTGGTCTTCGATGTTATCATGGAACGGCCCTGGCCTCAATCCACTTTGTGAAATATTCAACGGCAACAAAGGTGAACTTGAGGTTCCCTTGAGCTGTGGGCAGTGGTCCGACGATGTCCGGCCCCCATTGTTGAAGTGGCCATGTGTGTGCGATGAGCTTGGTGAATTGCGAAGGGTTGCCAGATCAAGGAGAAAACTTCTGACATGCTTCGCATGACCTGGTGACTCAGTTGGCTGTGCAGATTTTCGCAGGCCAGTAAAATCCCTGATGGAGCACCCTAGCTGCGAGAGCTCTTGGTCCGGAGTATGAACCACAGGTTCCACTGTGGACTTCGCGGAGGATTTCTATGCCTTCGATTTTGGTTATGTATTTGAGCATAGGCTGGCTGATTCCCTTTTTGTACAGCTGACCCTCGACTATTGCGAAGTCTCTGCTCCTGTGCTTTAGTCGTTTGGCCTCATTGCGGTCGGGTGGATGATAGTGGCCTTGCAGGTATAATGTTATTGGGGCTCGCCAGTCTTCGGCCATGATGAGGTTGACAGTTTGGTGGCCCTCGATGTCCTGAGTTATTTGCAAACCTTCGAGGCTGTGGGTGGCTAGCGTGCCGATGACGTGGTAGAACACGTCGGAAGGCAAGCCTTCGCCCTTGGCCGCCGCTTTGGCCAGCACATCGGCATCTTCGTTCTTGTTGCGGTCGACATGCTGTAATGTGAAACCCTTGAACTGTTTCTCAAGGCTGCGGATGGCGGTGAGATATTGCATGAGCACGGGCTCCTTTACGGAGTACTCCTTTTAGATCTAGCCGACGACGACCTTGGAGTCTGTCCTGATTATGCACGTGGTGACACCGAGGGCTCGTAACTTGCGAAGTCCCAGGATGACGGCTTCGTACTCTGCTATGTTGTTAGTGCACCTGTCGGACTCTAAGGCAAAGCTGAGGCACGCTGCATATTTGTACTTGACGCCTGCGGGTGATGTGATGATCGCTGCGGCGCCTGCCCCCACATGGCACCATGCGCCATCGCAGTAGATGGTCCAAACTTTCTCCATGGACTCTTCTTGTGGCCATGCTGGTCCTATCCAGTCGACGATGAAGTCTGCCAGGACTTGTGATTTGATCACTGTTTGGGGTTCGAAGGTGATGTGGTACCCGGATAGTTCGGCTGCCCATTTGGCGATTATGGCGGATGCCTCCGGGTTCCTAAACAATTCTCCTAGACCCCTGTCCAAAGTGACCCATACTTTGAATTCCTCAAAGTAGTGTCGCAGTTTGCGTGATGCCATGACAACTGCGTATGAAATTTTTTCTAGTTCAGTCATGTTGCACTTAGAAGTCGTGAGGACTTCGGAGACATAGTACACTGGGCAATGCCAGCTTTTGCCCTCTCTGTCCTGCTCTTGGACTAACGCTGCGTTGACTGCACACGGTGAAGCCGCAATGTATACAAGAAGAGGCAGCGAAGGGTCGGGACTTGTGAGGGTTGCTAGGTCGGACAAGTGTTGTTTGAGCGACTCGAAGGCCACTGCTTGCTCTGGTCCCCAAGCGAAGTCTTTTGCACCACGTAATGCCTTGAGGAAAGGTAGACTATGCTCTGCGGATTTGGAGATGAATCTGTTCAGGGCGGCCAATCTGCCTATCAGTCACTGGACATCCCTGGTGGACTGCGGAGGTGCCATGGTAATGATCGCTTGGATCTTAGTTAGGTTGGCCTTGATCCCTCGGTGCGAGACTAGGTAACCAAGTATTTTTCCCTAGCGAACTCTAAAGACACATTTCTCAGGGTTGAGCCGAAGTCGTGCATCGCGCGTGTTGGCGAATGTTTCTGCGAGGTCGGCCAGGTGATCCTCCATGTTTTTGCTTGCGACGACGATGTCGTCTACATAGGTGAAAATGTTGCTGCCTACTTGTTCTTCGAGGACCTTCTTGGTGAGGCGAGAAAAGGTCGATCCGGTGTTTTTGAGTCCTTCTAGCATTCAGACGAAACAGTACGTGCCGAAGGGGGTGATGAAGCTTATGCTTGCCTTGTCCTCCTCTTTCATGTAAATCTGGTGGTACCCGGAGAAGCAGTCGAGGAGGGACATGACCTCGCAGCCTGCTACGCTATTGACTATTTTGTCGATCCGTGGCATGGGGAAGTTATCCTTGGGACAAGCCTTGTTGAGGCTAGTCAAGTCTATGCACATGCGCCACTTACCACTCTTCTTTTGCACCATGACTACATTGGCGAGCCATGTGGGATAAGTGATTGGTTCGATGAATCTAGCTTCCAATAGGCAGTGCACCTCGGCCTTGGCTGCTTCAGTTTTCTCATCTGACATTTTCCGCAGTCGTTGCTTTTTCGGGCGCACCAAAGGGTCGATGCCTAGGCTGTGCTCGATGAAGGAGCGACTGACCTCGACCAGATCGAGGGCGGACCAAGCGAAGACATCCTTGTTTCGGGAGAGATAGGAAAGGAGTTTTTCCTCATCTCGCGAGGTCAGGTCTTCGCTTATTACTACCGTCTGCCTAGGCATTGCCGGATCGAGGGGTACCGCCTTCTTTCCGTCGTTGCTCTGGAGCTGTGCTTTGGCTTTTTCTTTGATCGGGTGACTGTTTTCAAAGCCTTTGCGTTCTGCCGTTAGGCAGTGGACATTTTGTTGCCCTGGAACAAAGTCCCTTTCAATGTTGCGCGCTGTCTGCTGGTCACCGTAGACGTTGATCATGCCTTGAGGGCCTGGTACTTTCATGCAGAGGTAGAGTCCATGAATGGCCACCTCAAACTTGTTGATCGAGCCCCGACCCATTATAGCATTATACGGGTAAACCATATCGACAATGTCGAAGGTGACTTGCTCACTTCACGCATTGGGTGTTGTACCAAATGATAGGGGGAGTTCTATCTTGCCGATGGGGAAGGTGCCCTTGCCGCCAAAGCCGTATAGTGGATTGTCTGCAGGTGTGAGTAGGCTGTGGCTTATTCCCATGCGGTCGAAGGCGTGCAGAAAGATGATGTCAGCTTGACTGTCATTGTCGACCAGCACCTTGTGTAGGTCCCAACCTGCCACCCTGCAGGTGATCACCATGGCGTCTTCATGAGGGGCGCTGCACAAGTCGATGTCTCTGGCGTCGAAGGTGAGAGGGACATGGGACCACTTTGTTTGCACTACTGGGCCAGTGAGAGCGACATGGTTCTTGCTTCGGTAGTGGTCCCTTTTCTGCTGTTTTGTTTCGAAGTCAACGCTGGACCCTCCGGTGATCATGTAGATGACTCCGCGATATGGTGGTTCGGCGAAGTCTTCCTGCTTGGGTGCTTGGGGTGGTTATGGTGTGGTGGATTTGGGTGATGCGAAGGCGGTGGTGGTAGAACCTGCACCTCTTGATGGTGCTGGTAGGCGTGGTTGGGTGGATGCTGGATGTGTTCATTGTGGTAGGGTTGCTGGTGATGGTATGTGTGCACGACGACCCTCTGGTTGTCGGCTGGTTGTGCCCTGGACATTCTGTCCCTGGTGACCTTGGTTTCTGGACAATCCCTTGTTGGGTGCGTGCAGTCCTCGCCATGAAACAAGCAGTAAAATTGGCGCGGCTGCTGTGTCCGTCCTCGGCCCCTCCCTCTGATGCCGTTGCCGCAGCCTTGGGGTGTATTCCTGATGACGGGCGGTCTCTCCAGGATTGGCGATGTTGTGCACCTAGTTGGTGACTGCGGTTGTCCCGGTCGGAGTCTGGCTACTGTGGCCTAGTCCAGGTTCTACTGGACTATGGAGGGTCCTTAGGCTTCCTCTGAGATTCAACCTTGCGTTGATGGAGCTCCTTAGACCTGGCGTACTTCTCGAATAATTGGTATAGCTCCTATAGATTCTTGGGTGGGTCCCTGATGCAATGACTGTACAGGACGCCAGCCCAAAGACCGCTGATGGCGTAATGGATCGCAATGTGGTCGTCAACTGATGGTAGTTGCGATTTGAGGGTCAGGAATTTCCTGTAGTACTCGCGAAGGGTTTCCTTCTCTTTCTACTTGCAGAGGGATAACTCGACTAGGGCGTCGGTGTCAGGTCGGTACCCTTGAAAGTTGAGCAGGAACTTGTCGCGAAGCCCCTTCCAGGAATCGATGGACAGTGGCGGTAACCTAGTGTACCAAGTCAAGGTTAGGCCTTCGAGTGCGATGATGAAGGATTTGGCCATTGTGGCGTCGTCCCCTCTGGACGATGCTACAGCAACCTGGTAGCTCATGATGTATTGAGCCGGGTCGGTACTGCCGTTATATTTGGGGTAGGCGCTAGCCCTGAAGTTGGCAGGCCAAGGCGATGCTTGGAGTTGCGGAGCCAAGGGGCTTCGCTCGTCGAGGTAGTTGATCCCCTGGAAAGTTGCGGTGGGCGGAATGAAGGGGCCACGCTGTGGTATGAGTAGGTCTCTGGCTTGGACACGCTGCTGGAGAGGCACTGGCGGTGCGGGCGGTCTGCGTTGCAGGTTGTACTGGCCTTCGCCTGCATGAGCGCGATCTCGTGCTCTAGCTCCCGAGCTCTCTGCTCCTCATCTTGTATCATCTGACGCACCTTCGCTTGCATGGTGACTCGTTGGCACTTGGCCTCGAGGATGTCTTTCTGCTTTTGAAGGTTGTGGTTCTTGATGCGTAGGGCTCGTAGCTGTAGCTGGTCTTCGGCTGAAATGTCGTTGACTTCTCTGTCCTCTATTGTGTCTTCGCCCTCTGGTAGAGCGAAGCCTGGTGGTGGTGCTTGCGGTGCGCCTTCGGAACTGCAGGTGCGTACAGTGCCTTCGGGGGATGGGATGGTCTTAGCGCTGTCTTTTGCTGACAGCGTCATCTTCGAAGGCCTCTTGGGGGTGTCCGCAAGGGCCTTGCCTTTTTTCTCCATTAGTAGCGCTGCCTTCGCCGCTTCGTCGATGGATGGGGCAGCCTTCAAACTAGCTCGCTTGGGGGGCCAACGCGGGTTGGTTTTCGTAGCACGAACAGTGGGCGCCAAATGTTGGGAACCTTTCCGTCCGGGCAGGTTAATCTAATGGGGAAATGGAAAGAGCGTTTATAAGGTTTAGTATGGATTGTCAAAAGCTTTTTCATCACTCAAGCGGGCATTGTACAGGGGTATTTATAGGCACTCGAGCGGCCGTCTGTCCCTTGACAAAGACGTTTATGCCCTCGAGTACCTAGTTTATTCCCATAATATTCCCACGAGGGGGGTTACAAGCAGTCATTACGGTAAAGGCTATTACAGACGCGTCCGTAACGCGCTTATCCTCGCGGGGCCTGTTTCCATGGGCCGAATCCCACATGGGCCTCCCGGGGCGGTGACGATGTGGGAGACCCGTAGACTTCGACAAAGCCTTCGTCTTGCAACAGCGAGACCGAAGGGGATCGCGCAGGTCTTCGTCCAGTCGACGCCTTCGGCTTGTCCGGACACGTTCTGTGGATGTAGCCTTCGTCGGAGTGATGAGGAGACGAAGGCATCAAGTGAAGGGTAGTGTGTTCGCCTTCGCCCCAACAATTTTAATCCAACAGCCTCTTCAACAGTTAAGTTAGTTTGGTTAGATGGAGTGGGTAGCCAAATTTGGCCAGAGAGGAGGCCAATTTAGAGAGTTGAATAACTGGACGAGTTAGATGACTAGTCTGTTGAATAGTTATTTTGGCTCAATGAGTCATTTGTCTAATCTCTTGGAGATGAAGCTAGGATATTTGGATATCTACAACTAATTTCAATAGCTAATCATTACTAATAGTGCATTCAATTAGGACCTAAACTATCGAAAGACATAAAAATAAAACTTATATATATAATTTATTATTTACTCTACCATTATATCAAATTTTAAAATCTAACTTTAAATATTAATGTAGTTTACTTACACGCCGTTTATACCGGAAGACTGATTACATAGTAATTTTTGTCCCTGCACTTCGGTGCTGCCACGACCTTAAGATGCGGCCAAGGATGGAGTAGAATATGTGGTGCCGAAGAAAGAAAAAAGTACACGGCGGGCACCTAATTTGGATCCCGCGCGCTCGCTTTAGATGTGGACAGAACTACTACCGGTCTTAAATATTTATCGCCTTATATCATTTTCACACTATAACGTGACAAATAAAAAAAATAAAAAAACATCATATAGAGCAAGCAAGGTTAATAATATAGTCCATAATAGGTTTTATGACAGTCTATAACGGATTTTTATAATATTGTTATGTCATATATAGTCAGCTAAAAATTAGTTATCACTACAGTAAAACGACGTACATCCGACGGCCACTTAACCTCCGAAGGCTGCCTACGAGACCGTCGGACATAAGCTTACGTCCGACGGCCGAACTGATAGCCGTCGGACATACGATATTTTAACGCGGACCAGGCCCCGCGCGCCGTTTCATTTCCACATCGATCCTTCTCTGCGCGCTGCTGCCGTCGCTGCCGCCGTCGCCTGCCGCCGCCAACGCCCGTGCCCGCCGCCGCCACCACCGCCTTCGCACAGCCCGTGCCCGCCGTGCACACGCCCAAGCGCCCATAATCGCCGCCTCGGCACCTGTCCCAACGGCGGCGGCCCCGACTCATCCCCGCCCCGCCCACGCCGACCACCGTCCCGCCGTCAAGCCGATAAGTGAGTATTTTTAATTTTGTTAATGTATATATTGTTTTCTAGTTGTCTTTTTTCAGTATTATAATTTTTGTATGTTTAATACTGTTTAGCTTGTTATGTCCAATGGTCGGAATTTGATTATATAATAAATTTAATTTGTTTTAGTTTACTTAGTGGTGTTTAGATAATTTAAACTTTTAATTTATGAGGGTTTTTATTATGCACTCGGAAATAAGATTATTTTATATAATTTGGCGCTCGTGATAATGTTATTTCGTATATATTATATGTTATTTCGTATATATTATTGTGGTAGTTTATTAGTTGAACTCGTGATATTGTTTTAGTTTACTTAGTGGTAGTTTATTAGTTGAACTACGTAATTTACTTATCCTTTCCTGTAGATATAGAGGGTGATTTACTTAACTAATCAAGTAAACGTAATCAAGTTACCTCATGGAGGAGGATCGTTGATGGATGTATGAAGGTTGAAAGAAAAGAGGTTGTCGGGGACCATAATTAGGGGTACCCTCAAGACCCCTAAATCTCAGCTGGTAACCCCTGTCAGCACAAAGCTGCAAAGGCCTGATGGGTGCGATTAAGTCAAGGATCGGTCCATTCAAGGGACACGATCGTGCCTCGCCCGAGTCTAGCCTCGGGCAAGGGAAGCCGACCCCGGAGAACTTACGTCTCGCCCAAGGACCCCCCTCCAGCAACGGGCACACTGTCAGCTCGCCTGAGGCCCAGTCTTCACCAAGAAGCGACCTTGGCCACATCGCCACGCCGACCGACCAAATCGCAGGGGCATTTAATGCAAAGGTGGCCTGACACCTTTATCCTGACGCACGCCCACCAGTCGACAGAGCTGAAGTGACCGCAGTCACTTCGCCGCTCTACTGACCGGTCTGACAAGAGGACAGCGCCGCCTGCGCCGCTCCGACTGCTGAGCCACCCGACAGAGTGAGGCTGACAGCAGCCAAGGCCGGCCTTGGGCGTCATAGGAAACTCCGCCTCGCCCGACCCAGAGCTCGGACTCGGGCTCAGCCCCGGAAGACGGCGAACTCCGCTCCGCCGGCCTGACCCAGGGCTCGGACTCGGGCTCAGCCCCGGAAGACGGCGAACTCCGCTCCGCCCGACCCGGGGCTCGGACTCGGGCTCAGCCCCGGAAGACGGCCAACTCCGCCTCGCCCGACCCGGGGGCTTGACCTCGACCTCGACCTCAGAGGAGCCTCCACCTCGCCCAGCCTAGGGCATGGACCGACTACGTCAACAGGAAGCGCCATCATTACCCTACCCCGAGCTGACTCGGGCTACGGGGAACCAGACCGGCGTCCCATCTGGCTCGCTTCACCATGCGAGTAATGATGGTGCCCCGCATGCCCTGTGACGACGGCGGCTCTCAGCCCCCTTACAGAAGCAAGAGGACGTCAGCAAGGACTCGACAGCCCCAACAGCTGTCCTCCCGCCAGGCTCCAGCACTCCTCCGACAGCCACGACACCACGCGAACTGGGTGCCAAGACCTCTCCGGCTGCCACGATGGCATGTACTTAGGGCGCTAGCTCTCCACCGCTAGACACGTTAGCACATTGCTACACTCCCCATTGTACACCTGGATCCTCTCCTTACGCCTATAAAAGGGAGGACCAGGGCCCTCTTACAGAGGGTTGGTGGGCCCGCGCGGAGAAGGACGGGACGGCGCTCGCGCAAGGCCGCTCGCTCCCACTCCCGCGTGGACGCTTGTATCCCCTTACTGCAAGCGCACCCGACTCAGGCGCGGGGCTAACACGAAGGCCGTGGGATCCACTCTCTCACGCGTGCCTCCCTCCGGCTGCTTCCTTCCCCCCCTTCGCGTTCCGCCTCGCGTCGACCCATCTAGGCTGGGGCACGCGGCGACGATTCACTCATCGGTCCAGGGACCCCCCGGGTTTTGAAACACCGACAGAGGTGCTCTATCAAGTGAGTGGGTTGCCAAGACTGACGTGTTTATCGACCACGCTTTTGCTCGGTCAGAGACTGGAACCGATGTTAGATGCCCTTGTAGCAAGTGTAGGAATATTTATTTCCTTGACAGGAGGACTATGTCGATAGATCTTTGTAAGAACGGTTATATGCCAGGCTATGAGGTGTGGGTGCACCACGGTGAGGACCCCACCTCCTCGTATTGTATCGGAAGTTCAGTCACATGAAGAGGGGGACTACGATAGGATGGAAGAGATGCTTGACGATGTACGCCATGAGCTTCTAACCGTCGATTCGGAGAACCCTGGTCAACCCACCAATTATGAGGATCCAGCTACACCAGAGGTTTAGAAGTTCTTCGAGCTCCTTAAAGCTGCCGAAGAGCCATTGCATGAGCACACGAAAGTGACCGCCGTCCTTGTATTTGTGACTCGACTTATGGCTATTAAGTCTAAGTTTGCATTCTCAAACAACTGCTACAAGGAGCTTTTGAACTTGATTAGTGATGTACTTCCGGAGAATCGCAAGATGCCAAAGGACATGTATCAGTCCAAAAAGTTGCTCTCTGGGCTCGGTATGGACTACGAAAAAATCGATGTCTGTGACAATAACTGTATGCTTTTCTAGAAGGAGACCGAGAGTGAGAAGAAGTGTACTGTATGTGGTGAGCGTAGATTCGTAGAGGTTGAAAAAGACGATGGTTTGACCGTGACGACGAAGATTGCACGTAAGCAACTTCATTACATGCCTCTTATACCTCGGTTGAAACGTTTGTTCATCTCCAAGAATACAGCCAGACACATGAGGTGGCACAGAGAAGGGGTACGTGAGAATCCAAATGTCATGGCGCACCCAGCTGATATAGATGCATGGAAGGCACTAGATGCTTTGCTGATGAAGTGCGGAATGTCCGCTTCGGTTTGGCAATAGATGGTTTCTCGCCTTCCAATCTAACTGCAACGTCCTACTCATGTTGGCCTGTCTTTGTTGTTCCATACAACCTTCCACCCACTAGTACAATTTGGCTCTATACAAGCGGTAGGATTTTTACATCACAGGCGGTTCGGTTAGAAAACCGCCTGTGATGTCCCAGGCGGTTCAGTACGCCTGTGATGTAATAGTATCACAAGCGGTTTTTGTTTAGGACCGCCTGTGATGCTCTATCATTTTCACAAGCGGACCCTAAGACAAAACCGCCTGTGATTGTAAAAATATGAAAATACAATTTAAATATGAAAATAATTTTAATTTTTAACAGAAATATGCAAATACAATTTAAATGAATTAATATTTAATTTTTAACAATAATATGCAAATACAATTTAAATGAATTATAATAGCACACATAGATAACTAGAGAGATTTTAAATTAATTGGCAACCACAATTCATAGTCGATCATACATGATAACAAATACAATTTAATTCATACAATTTTTCATGAACTACCATTTTTCTGCATGTATGGCTTTAAGTTCTTATCAATTTTCTTTTCCACACGCTTGATTCTCTCTGGACCGTTAAAGACGAACATCTCTTCATACTTATTGTATTCCTCATCTTGGTCTCCCACATTCTCAACTCCAACAATTTTTTGCTTTCCAGAAATAACTACATGCATCTTCTCATCTGCTGGATCGAGTACATAGAACACTTGTGCAACACATTCGGCGAGAACCCACGGGTCATCTTTATATCCTACTTTCTTTAAGTCTACCAGTGTGAGTCCGTAGTTATCCACTATCACCCCCACGGGATGTTGTACCCATTGGCACTTAAATAAGGGTATTTTCATGCTTGGGCCATAATCAAGTTCCCATATTTCCTCTATGAATCCAAAATATGTGGTCTTCTGTCCATGTAGGTCAAAAGCATCGATACGAACACCGCTATTTTGTGCAACACTTTTCATGTCTTTTGATTTAGTGTAGAATGTGTACCCATTGATGTCATATGCTTGCCATGATGTCACAAAACACGATGGCCCAGAAGCCAAATTCTTCATTGTTTTCTCATCCGAAGAGTCTCCGAATGGGATGTTTTTGTCCATTAACCATTCGCTGAAACGATGTTTGTGCTCCCTCATGATCCAGTCCTCTGTGCGGTTCTGATTTTCTTTACGAAGCTCATTCAGGTGTTCCTCTATGTAAGGCTCGGCTATCGTGAGATGTTGTAGTACACTACCATGAGCACAATGTACTAGCTTGTAATCCTCAACGCGAAAAATTTTCTTGCCCATTCTCCCTCTCCCACATAGTTTACCCTCATGTTTAGGTACAGGCACACCTATCATTGTTCCGTCACTGATGTAATCTATACAGCTCTCAATCACTTCTTCTGTAGTGTATCCCTCCATGATTGAACCCTCTGGGTGAGCGCGATTTCGCACATAACCTTTTAATACTCCCAGGTATCGCTCCAACTGAAACATATGATGTAAATATAGTGGCCCTAATATTTTTATCTGATCCACGAGATGTATGATTAGGTGTACTTGCATATCAAAAAATGATGGAGGAAAACACATTTCAAGCTTGCACATAGTCTCGATGATGTATGCCTTTAGATAGTCCAAGTCTTCTAAAGCTATTACTTTTTGTGAAACCGCATTGAAAAAGTAACACAAGCGTGTGATGACAACTTTGACATGCTCTGTTTCGAGGGCTCTTACCGCAATTGGGAGGAACACCGTCATCATCACATGGCAGTCATGAGAGTTGTAGCCAAATAGAGACAAGTCCTTCATCCTGACTAGTCTGCTGATATTGGATGAGAAACCTGTGGGCACTTTGACCCCACGCAAACATTTGCAAATTTTTGTTCTCTCCTCAACTGACAAGTTGTAGCTAGCTGGGGGGAGGTAAGGCTTCCCTTTGCCACTATCCACTGGATGAAGTTCCGGTCTGATTTGAAGATCTACTAGATCATTGCGTGATTTAAGTCCGTCTTTTGTCTTACTCGGCATGCCCAGCAAGGTTCCAATGATGCTGTCAAAAACATTTTTTGTTACATGCATCAAATCAATGCTGTGGCAAATTTCCATATCCTTCCAGTATGGGAGGTACTTGAAAAATATTGATTGCTTCTTGAAAGTTGTGTAAGTTGAAGGGTCAGTTCTCTTTCTCTTTTCTCCTTTGTTTTTTCCCTTTCCGAATACAACATGAATGTTCTTTACAATTTCAAAAACAAGTTTCCCACTATAAGGCTTTGGTGCACCTTCACTTTCCAGTTGATTGTTAAATTCCTCTTTCATCTTTCGGTACTTATGCTGCTTCATCAAGAACCGTCTGTGTCCCATGAACACCAACTTCTTGGATGATTTAAGGTACATGGAAGCAGTTCCATCGACGCACACTACACAACCATTCTTTCCTTTAGTCTTTTGCCCTGATAGTGTGGCGCCACCGGGAGAATCATGGATGGTAACAAATATAATTGCTCTTAAGTTGAAATACTCACGGCAATACTCATCCCATATTCTAACTCCTTCATTCCAGAGCTTTGTCATATCTTCCATAAGAGGTTCTAAGAACACATCAATATCAACACCAGCTGATTTCGGACCTTGAATAAGAATAGTCAACATAATATACTTTCTTTTGTGACACAACCATGATGGAAGGTTGTACATCGTTAAAGTCACGGGCCAGGTGCTATGTACACTTCTTTTTTCACCAAATGGATTCATTCCGTCTGTACCCAAAGCAAATCTTACATTTCTGGTTTCTTTGGCAAACTCAGGATACATAAGATCGAAATTTTTCCATTGTGATGCATCAGCAGGGTGTCGAATCTGTTTGTTATTCTGCTTGCGATTTTCAGCATGCCAACACATAAGCTCAGCCTCCCTAGGGTTTGAGAACAAACGTTTTAAGCGATCAATTACTGGAAGATACCACATCACCAAAGCTGGGTTCTTTGACTTCTTTTTCCCATCCATGTCATCAAAAGTGTCATCGTCACTTTCAGGTCCAATAGTGGATTTCTTGTTTTTATTTTTCTTCGGGAATTTTTTTACACAGTCTTGATTGTAGCTCTTCTTGTATCGACTGACATTGCAAACTGGGCATCTTGATGCGTTCTCAAAATCGCCACGATACAGAATACAATGGTTCGGACATGCATGAATTTTTTGCACACCCAGAGCTATGGGAGATATAAGCTTCTTCGCTTTATAAGTGCTTGTTGGTAGTTTGTTGGGTTTTGGTAGTAATTGAGACAGAAAATTCAAAAGATTTGTGAAGCTAGTATCAGACCATCCGGCGCTAGCCTTCAACTTCAGAAGTTCTAGAACTGTATGCAGTGTAGTAAACTCTTTGTCACAACCCTTTGATTCATCATATAAAGGTTCTTTTGAGGCACTTTCCAGTCCCTCCATTTTAGATAGCCCTTTCTGCGATCCCACAGAACTTAACATTTCTGGTTCCATATGGCGCAACATCTCTTCACAATCAAATTCTTCAAAATCTTGATTAGCATCCACATTATCCACTTTACCATCAACTTTAAGATCTAAAATTCCGACAACTCTCTCGTCATTACCAGGCACTTCACACGGATCCAACTCACCATGTTCTGACCATATCGTGTAATTGTTTTTAAACCCTCTTTTTAGCAGATGTGATTGGATTACTCCTATATCTCTCCAAGCTATCTTATTATCACAATCGATGCACGGACATAATATCTCCTTGCTCTTTCGCAAATTCGCGTGCTTGTTGGCCGCTTCAATAAAGCTTCTCAAATTTCGAATGTACGACGGATGTGGTCTTGGCACATTGTACATCCAACCTCGGTCCATTACCTATCCCTATATTGATTAACGTCAATATCGAGATGTAACATGAAAAAATAAATGTTCATGAAAGTGAAACAAGATCATATCGAGATGTACCTAGCACATGAGACAAAATTTTTTTAAAATATCCCTAATTAATTGAATTTAATCCCTAAATCATGAACGAATTAATGTGCATGAAAATGAAACAAGATTGCAGCAATATAGGTACCTTGAGGTGAGACAACTCTTCAAAAAAAATCTTTAAATTAGATCAACTACAAGTCCAAATCTTGGAATTCCTGAGTTTTTCTTCAATTCCGGTCTATATTACAAAATTGAGGCAAAAAATTGTATCAAAATGAGAAAGAAAACAAACAGAGATCATATATATGCATAAACTCTTGAAATCAAGCCCGAAAATCAAAAACAAAACCTTCTCCCCGTAGATCAAAAAAATCCGCCGCCGCTACAGTAGTGCGCAGCCTAGCGGCGTCGGGCTCCGGAAGTTAGGGTTCCTGCGCTGGAACCACTGAGCCTTTTATACTACATACACATCACAGGTGGATTTTTAGAAAAACCGCTTGTGATGTATAACATCACAAGCGGTTTTCTATTTGGACCGCCTGTGAAGTTTACATATCACAGGCGATCGAAATAGAAAAGCGCTTGTGATGTTATACATCACAAGCGGTTTTTCTAAAAATCCGCCTGTGATGTGTTTACTATATAAAAGCCTCGGTACGGTGGCTTAGGGTTTAGGTTTCGCCCGGAGCTGATACTACGCCGCCAGGCTGCTGCGCCGCCGTTCCCGTCCCCGTCTCCGAGCCGTGAGCGCCCGCCACGCCGTCGCCGAGCCCGAGCCCAAGCGCCACCGTCTCCGAGCTGGGCGCCCGCCAGGCCGCGCCGTCCCCGAGCCCAACTCCGCCGTCCCCGTCCCCATCTTCGAGCCTGAGCGTCGCCGTCTCCATCTCCGAGTCCGAGCGTCGCCGTCTCCATCTCCGAGCCCGAGCGCCTCTGTCCCCGTCCCCGAGGCCAAGCGCCGCCGTCCGCGTCCCCGAGCCCGAGCGCCGCCGAGCCCGAGCGCCGAGTGCGCCGCCGTGCCCATCTCCGAGCCCTCGGTGCACTCCTTGATCATGCCTTAATTACTTGTTACAAATTCATGCCTTGATTACTTGTTTTTGCTAGTCATGCCTTGTTAATCTTATATTGTTAATGTTGGTCATTATGCTTATATTGTTGGTGTTTTCACTTACATATTTTGTTAAGGTCACCATTTTTGCTTTAGTAGCTTGTATCCCTTGTGATTAAATGTTGGTCATTATGCTTATGAAGAATTTTGTCATGGATAGTTGATGCAACTACTAGGACCCCTTCTTGGTAGAAAATCTCGATAGTGATTGGGGCAACAAGTCTATTTTTAGTGCTTATGGCCACATACATCATGGAAGTACATAGCCATGGCAATGTTATTATCTCCCTATGTTATAAGACTTGTTCTTATCTCCCTTCTTAGTTTTTTGACTACCTATCTTTGCTTCCCAACCCTATGTTATAAGACTTGTTCTTATCTCCCATCTTTGACTTGTTCATAGCCATGACAATGTTATTTGGACCCCTCTTTTTGCCCTATAAGCCACATCCTTGTTTTCCCTCTGATCCCTGCCTTTGTTGCGATCTCAATTTTGATTGTGAGACTTGGCCATTTTCAGTTTTAGAGATGGAAAAAGAGCCACTTGATATGGTTGAGAGCTCAGTTCGAGTCATCGAGACACATGTTGACATCATTCGCAGTCTAGTGACTGATGGGGTTGTGGATACTAGTGAACCGGAATCAGTGTACACACTTAAGACCACTTTGTTTCAAATTGGAGATGTATGCGACATGCTTGAGAAGTGTGCTCTGTCCATCAAAAAGTATGCTGACTCCAAGAGGGCTAAAATTATTCAAGATGAAGCCCTGCAATATGCTGAAGATGATGAAGCTGAAGATGATTTGGAGGAACTCCCAAGCCTAGATCTCCTTACTCAAGCCGACATATTGGAAAAATATTTTGGAATTGAGTATGATAGCGACCAGTCAAGGGGTTGTTGATGTTTAGTCCTAAACAACACGATATGAGTATCGTAGGTTTCACTCTTAGAGAGAATGTATTTTGTATGAACCTCTTAGAGAGTGTCAAGTCAATGAACTATCTTCGAGTACTATTGGGAAGTGGATCTCTTTGATGTATTTTTTTTCTAGTGATATCGATGGTGCCGAGTAGCACCAAATTTGGACTTGTGTCCATATCTATAGATGCTAGTAGTTGAGCACTAGCGCCTACAATCTTGACTACCTCATCCCTATTCTCTGTTTGGGACTTATATGGAGAATGGCATCGGCGGAATGCCTGAATTGGCGGACCCCAAGAAGAGATTAAGTCCTGTAGTCTACCACCTCCCGTTATTTGTGGGCTTCACCGATGGCTGGAAACATTTGGTGATAGCAAACGACCTTCGGGTTGAAGACGTCTGCGAGCTTGTTAAGGGGCCAGACGATGGTGAGCCAGTTTACTATGTCCAAATGTGTGGTCATAAAATTTAAAGCTGCCCCAGCTGCATGTGTGCGCTTCTCTTCTCTTAGGTGGGGTGCTAAGTGATCTTAGTAGCCGACATAAGAGAAGAGAAGCGCACAGATGAAGCCGGGGCGGCTTTAAATTTTGTGACCACACATCCGGACAGAGTACACCGGCTCACCATCGTCTGGCCCCTTAACAAGCTCGCAGACGTCCCCAGCCCGAAGGTCGTTTAATGTCACCAAATGTTTCCCGCCCTCGGTGAAGCCCACAAATAACGGGAGGTGGTAGACTACAGGGCTTAATCTCTTCTTGGGGTCCTACAGGGCTTAATCTCTTCTTGGGGTCCTTCAGCATGGCTGTGATGTTATAATGCTGAAGGACCCCAAGAAGAGATTAAACCCTGTAGTCTACCACCTCCCGTTATTTGTGGGCTTCACCGATGGCTGGAAACATTTGGTGATAGCAAACGACCTTCGGGCTGAAGACGTCTGCGAGCTTGTTAAGGGGCCAGACGATGTTGAGCCAGTGTACTATGTCCGGATGTGTGGTCACAAAATTAAAAGCTGCCCCGGCTGCATGTGTGTGCTTCTCTTCTCTTAGGTGGGGTGCTAAGTGATCTTAGTAGCCGACATAAGAGAAGAGAAGCGCACAGATGAAGCCGGGGCGGCTTTAAATTTTGTGACCACACATCCGGACAGAGTACACCAGCTCACCATCGTCTGGCCCCTTAACAAGCTCGCAGACGTCCCCAGCCCGAAGGTCGTTTGATGTCACCAAATGTTTCCCACCCTCGGTGAAGCCCACAAATAATGGGAGGTGGTAGACTACAGGGCTTAATCTCTTCTTGGGGTCCTACAGGGCTTAATCTCTTCTTGGGGTCCTTCAGCATGGCTGTGATGTTATAATGCTGAAGGACCCCAAGAAGAGATTAAGCCCTGTAGTCTACCACCTCCCGTTATTTGTGGGCTTCACCGATGGCTGGAAACATTTGGTGATAGCAAACGACCTTCGGGCTGAAGACGTCTGCGAGCTTGTTAAGAGGCCAGACGATGTTGAGCCGGTGTACTATGTCCGGATGTGTGGTCACAAAATTAAAAGCTGCCCCGGCTGCATGTGTGTGCTTCTCTTCTCTTAGGTGGGGTGCTAAGTGATCTTAGTAGCCGACATAAGAGAAGAGAAGCGCACAGATGAAGCCGGGGCGGCTTTAAATTTTGTGACCACACATCCGGACAGAGTACACCGGCTCACCATCGTCTGGCCCCTTAACAAGCTCGCAGACGTCCCCAGCCTGAAGGTCGTTTGATGTCACCAAATGTTTCCCGCCCTCGGTGAAGCCCACAAATAACGAGAGGTGGTAGACTATAGGGCATAATCTCTTCTTGGGGTCCTTCAGCATTATAACATCACAGCCATGCCTTCTCTGTCTAACTGCATTGGAAAGTGCCCTTCTATATGCGAGCTTGCTTCCCGACCCGATCCTGCCCCGTAGGGGGGTTTGGGCTCGATTTCTTTTGAATCACCTTTTCTCCAAGTTCCCTTATTGATGGAAACAGTATATCAGACTAACAGTATATCCCTTTATCGATGGAACCAGCTTGAATGGCAGACAACGAGCAGCCTAGTATGGATGTGGTCTGCACCGGTGCATCTAACAAAGTTCATGAAGACGCGACCAAACTTGAATGGCAGACAACGAGCAGCTCCGGTGAAGGGAGCGGGGAGGATAGTTCTAGTGACGACAATCCTTGTACTCCTATACCTCCAAGGAAGAAAAAACATCAGATGAGCTTGATGCCGACTATATTCCTAACGATGAAGAGGTAAATAGAAATATGCCGACTATATTGTAAAATAATGTTCATATATGAAAGGCCATTAATTTTTTCACTATATAGATTTCAAATGAAGAGAAGAAAGAGGATGCATCTTCTACACGAAACACGGAGGATGCTCCGATGCCTGAATCATCCGTTTCACATAATCGGAAACGAGGGCGACGAGGTCCAAATCAGATGAAAGAAGGTGCAGTTATGTATGTAACAAAACTAAATGCAGAGGGGTTTCCTGAAGAACCACTTGACGTGGTTACAAAGTTTCGAAATTCCTGCGGGGCTACTGTTAGAGATATAGTGCCAATCACACTTCAAAAATGGAAGGATTTAGATGAAGACACCCGCAACAAGCTATGGGCTAAGTTGTCTGAGTCATTCAAGTTCCCAAAAGGACACAGAGGATGCAGTAAGGAAGTCGATGCTCTCTGCTATGGCCAAGATGTTTCGTGGGTGGAAGGCCGAGATGAATAGGGACTTTGTTAAGAAGAATAAGGTTCCTCCGCCCAAGAAAATGGGGAAAATCACTCAAGCTCAGTAGGAGGAATTTGTTCGTCAGAAGACCGAACTGAAGGCCAAAGAACTGGGCGAAACTAATTCTGAGAGAGCGAAGATGAACAAACACCCCCATCGCCTGGGGTCAAGCGGATATCACCATAAAGTTGTGCAGTGGAACAAGATTATCGAGGAAGCTATAACTAACGGCACTTTGGACCCAATATTAAAAGATATCGATGAGAGAGCTATTCGTTGGATCTTAGGTCGAGCAGGTTTGAGTGAGGACGGCAAACTTTTGCATCCAGAATTGGTAGGCGAAGTTTCGACAAAAATTCAAGAATATGCAGATAAGAGAAAAAAAGGAGAATTTAAGCCTCGGAGGGAGAATGACATACTAACTGCAGCACTAGGCAATCCTGAACACACTGGACGGGCTCGGGGAATCTCTTCTAAGATTTCCTGGAGAGAGGCGTTTCCAGAGTATGCGTCGTCATATAGGAAACACGAGAAGTCGAAAAGGACCCTTGAAGAGACTATTGATGAAAGGGTACAAAAGGCTATTAATGACGTGATGAACAAAATGAAGAAAACAGAATGCATATCATTTGAACTCAAGCCAAGCCACATGAGTCCACCTATAGTCCCTAGCAGCGTTGGATCTGTGCAAGACTTGACCAAGTACCCTGTAGACGATATTGTTGAGGACAAGCCTTGCTTTCTTCATATTCCAATCAATCGATCTGGGACAAAAACAAAGCAAGCTGCTACTGGTTTGGTAAAACCAGGACTTGTTAACTACAAGGACAATCCTGTCCTGCCACACTATGCTGTGGTCCAAGTTCTAGAAATCACAGACAGTGGTTGTGAAGATTGGGAGATAGATTTTCCAGTTGAGGGGATCATAACTTTGCAGGAGGCAATGAACGAGTTGGTTCTTTGGCATCGACGCGACATCAAGTTTGGTGATGAGCCGAATTCAACACCAATGCAACAAAAAGCTAGTTCGATCATTCCACACCCCATGGTGCAGGAAGATATGACACCGACCTCCAAAAAAAATCGTTGAAACAATCATATCGCCTCTTGCGAAGGAACTCGACGAGGGGGACGTAACAAAATTGTTCCTCAGAATGTCGACGTCAACATCAAAAAGGAACCAAAGGTTGGCACCAATGTTGAAGGGCCAACTATTTCAAAGAAAATTCATAAGCGAATCGCCACAGACGATGTCAAGAAACCGTCAGAATCAGTGGCACGCTACCTGCATAAATTGCAGAGAGTTATGACTAATCAATCAAAAGCAGTATCAGCATCTCATGGAGTAGGCACACGGTCGGCCGAAATAGACAATTTCGAAGTATGGGAAGAAGACGGAATGATTCATACTCGAGAATCATTACGTCTTAAAACCAATATCTCGGTATACAAGAAGGAGGATGTTCCTCCTAAATTTGTGAATGGGAGGCCGTTCTTAACGACGGTGCAACTTTCTAAGTTGTCAACTCCGGAGATTAGAATGCATGAGTGGTACATGGTGGCTAGCAACAAATACAAACTCGAGGAATTCACATTTGTTGTGCCAGAAGATGCATTTTGGAGCAATGATCATATAAATCCTGTGCGGCATTTATTCTTTGACGATCTCTGGTCGTTGTACCACCTACAAAGGATGGAAACCAACTACTTAACCCTCTTTTGCTTGTAAGTACCTCTAAACTTTCATATTTGTTAGTTTTGTACACGCACACATAAACGAGAGTCTAACGATTAACACTATTACACGTAGGATGCAATACATGGATGATAAGAAGAAACAACTTAAGACAGGGTTTCTTGACCCGTTGATGATATCCCAAGCTCGCTACAAAGTAGTTGCTCTGAGGCAAGGAGAAGAATACAAAGACTTGGACGATGCTGAATTTGAGAAAGCCGTCAAACAGAATCAGAGAAAGAAAATGAAGGTAATGGCGGCATACATTGGACGAGCCATGTATAATCATGTACAACATGGCAAGGACTTAATAATAGCTCCGCACCACTTTAAGTAAGTTATCGACATGGTTTAATTTTGAACTATAAATTATGGCAATCGTGATATTAACATGTGTTTTCGTCTATGTCTATATAGTGACCACTACATTTGTATCATGATCTGGCCAAAGGATGGTAAAGTCGTGGTCTTCGACTCATTGAGAATGGAAAAGGCTACGTATAATGACTTCTTGAAGATTTTAGAGAAGTATGATTATTATTGCACAATTGTACTTATTACAACTTAACAAATGTATTCTTAATCTCACAATGCTATTCTTATATGCAGTGCATACCGTTTTTATTGGAAAGATCTTGGCGGCGAACATCCAGAGGACAAACCTAATTTGTCAATATCATTATTTCCATATGGTGACAAACAACCTCCGGGTACTGTCCTGTGCGGTTATTATGTATGCGAATGGTGTCGTGTCACCTTCCATTACATGGTCAATCGTGAGGATGTAAGTTCGCTATCATTGTCTATGTTGCAATTTTTATGTTATATTGTTGCTCATCACATTACTCTTAGCATCGATTGCTTTTTGCTTTCATTGCAGGTTCCTAAATCTAAGATCAATGCTGAATGGTTAGAAAGAGATATGGTTTCCACCGGCGTGGCTAAGGTTGTAAGAGACTTGCTTTACTTTATGCGCCGTGAAGTTCTTCATCAACAAGGGCTATTCTACAATGTAAATGGAAATTTGCAAAAATTCCCAGAACTAAGTTTGTACACAATATCACACAGTGTTTAGGTCTTTAGTTAGGAACTTTAGATGTTTAGTTGTCTATGGAACTTTGAGATGTTGAGTTGTTATGCAACTTGATGTGTATAAATCTTGGTATGATGGAACTTTTGATATGTGGATGAATCTGTGTATGGAACCTGCTATAGAACTTGTTTGAATCTGTGTATGGAATCTTTGTATGATGAATATGTGTATGGAATATGTGTTTGAATCTGTGTTTGAATCTGTTATTAATTCTGTATTTGAATCTGTTATTAATTCTGTTATGTGTGCTTACAGTCGGACTTATAAATAAAACCGCTTGTGATGTGTGCTAACACAGGCGGTTCTTTTAAACCGGACCGCCTGTGATGTGTGTCTATCACACGCGGTTCTTTTAAACCGGACCGCCTGTGATGTGTGTCTATCACAGGCGGTTTTTGATTGACCGCCTGTGATGTTGTTTTACATCACAGTCGGTGCACCACAAGCGGTTCCTGGAACCGCCTGTGTAGAGGCTAACCGGACCGCCTGTACAGAGGTTCCCTGTAGTAGTGACCAGCTCTTTGCATGAAATATAAATATATTTTCTTGTGTCTTGTAATACCTGGTCCGGATCATCCTGGAACAAAGATCGATCTGATGATGAGACCCCTGATTGAAGAATTGAAAATTTTGTGGGAAGGAGTCGAGGCGTACGATTGTTACAAGAAACAGAAGTTCAACCTGAGAGCTGCGTTTTTGTGGTCTATTCACGATTTTATGGCTTATGGTATCTTTGCTGGATGGAGTTGTCATGGGATTTTGACATGTCCGATATGCGTTGAAGACACTTTATGCTTTCGACTAAAGTTTGGTGGAAAGATATGTTACTTCGATTGCCATAGATGTTTTTTTGCCAGAGGATCACCCATTCAGGTTCGATAGGAACGCTTTTAAAAAGGACACGATTGTGACGGGGGACCACCCAAGCGTCTTAGTGGTCCATAGATTCTCGCGAGACTTAATGATTTAAAACTAAACGAACATGGAAATCGTTTTGAAGGTTATGGAACCGAGCATAATTGGACTCACAAATGTGGTCTATGGGAACTCCCTTATATGAAAGCCTTGATTCTAATGCATAACATTGATGTGATGCACCAGGAACGAAATATGGGTGAAAGAATTATTAGCACTTGCATGAATATCACTGACAAAACAAAAGACAACCCTAAGGCTAGAAAAGACTTGGCCTTAATCTGTAGAAGACCAACTATGGAGATAGGAGAGAACTAGAAGAAGTCACGTGCTCCTTTCACTCTTAAACCTAAAAGGAAGAAACAATTGATGAAATGGTTGAAAAACTTAAAGTTCCCAGATGGTTACGCCACGGGCTTTAGAAGGTCTGTGAATTTGAAGACGGACAAGTTTTCCGGCTTGAAGAGTCATGACTACCACATAATAATGGAAAGACTCCTTCCTGTTATGTTTCGTGGTTTTGTAAAAAATGGTGTCTGGAAAGCATTAGCGGAGCTAAGCTACTTTTATAAACATCTTTGTGCTAAAGAAATAAAGAAAGAGATGATGGAGAAGCTTGAGCAACAAATACCGATTTCGGTATGCAAACTTGAAAAAATATTTCCACCAGGTTTCTTCAATCCGATGCAACATCTACTTGTTCACCTACCATACGAAGCTAAGGTAGGAGGTCCTGTGCAGTATAGATGGATGTATCACATCGAAAGGACACTAAAGAAGCTACGTGCAATGGTTGGTAATAAGAGACAAGTTGAAGGGTGCATCGCTGAAGAATTCAAATACAAAGAGATAGCATCGTTCACGGGCCTGTACTTTGTAAAGGAACACAATGTCAATGCCCCTGGATTGCGGTATCATGTCGATGAGCCCCCTATCAGTGATCTTGAAATTTTTCAATGGAGGGGCAAAACTGTAGGACCCAGCACAACATACTGTTTCACCAATGACGAATGGAAGACTACTTTACTCTACATGTATAACATGGAAGAGATGAGTCAGTTTCTCCTATAAGTATAAACTTAATTTTTTAGTCATTGCCGCTACAATTTTTTTGTTATACTAAAAGCTTTGTTTGCTTGTACTAACAGTGAATTTGATTCTCAAAATTGGATGTCTGGCTGTGAACATGACCAGATTCGTCGAGAGGGTAAAGATGGCGGACCTAATTTCTTGTGTTGGTTTCGAGATTATGTAGATATAAATGACAATATACACCCGGACCTTCGACAATTGTCCCTAGGAGCAGTAACTGTCAGACGTTATGGTCGATATGATGTCAATGGTTTTAGATTCTGGTCTACAAGGTTCGAAGATGATCATCCTCTAGCAGCCACGATAAATTTCGGAGTTGTAACTAGAGCTGTCGATGATGAAGGGAAGGTGACTAATTATTATGGAGTCATTAATGATATACTCGAGTACAAATTTTTTGGAGATAAACAACTCAAGTGGTGTTCTTCGATTGTGATTGGTTTTCTCCAAATACAACGCGAGAAAACCAATATGGCATGGTGGAAGTCAAACACAATGATCAATTAAAAGGCCACGACACTATAATCCTTGCCCACCAATGCTGGCATGGTGGAGATGATGTGGGAGATGATGCTGGAGACGATGTTGGTGGCTATTCTGCAGGCGTGGATTTTGGTGCTGTGGAGATTCCCAGCTGGGTCTGGAACTTCTCGAGTTAGGAGAACAAGGAAGCTGTATTTTGTTGGACCACCTCCAGAGCTTCCACCCGAATCTCGGGTTTTGATAAAGCCTAGTGGAAAGTGAGTGACATATCTTTGCTTTAATTGTTATTGAAAGTTATGTTTTCATTTCTACATTGTTTTCTGCTTGCAGGACTTGGATCGACGACTCGTTCACAGGCACAGGACACTACAGGCAGGTGAACATGGTCCTTGGTAATCTTGTTCGTCTGCACTGGCCTGGTCTTGTGACTTTGCCTAGTGGCGAGTCTGTCCCCGCCACCACTTGGGAGCATTATCGCTATGGTGTCTGTAGAACGTTTGGCAACACACAGGCACTAGTTTGGGATGCATTCTGGGTATGAATTATTTTTACTAATTTAGTTATCCCATATATGGTTGCTTTTATGATAACACTATTTTTTTGCAGAAACAGTACAAGTTGCCGGAAGATGGATCATATGATATGAACGCTCGTTACGTGTTTGAGTATAACGCGAACGATGTCGTTGCAGATGCAATGTACTATGCTCGAATTCAGGCTATAAAGGCATGGTACAGAGCAAGTGCTGATGATCGACTGATGCCGAATACCAAGGCGGAGTGGTCATCAATTTACCTTACGGAGGAGCAATACCTTGAGCTAAACAAGTTGTTGCATCTCATATCGTTGTTTGCTGATTCTTGTTTTGGGTACATGTTAATTCATGTATTTTCTTTATTGAAAAAATTTCATGTAGGTGTCGGTGCCATGGATGGCCACCTGATTAGAGGGTTATTGGGCCTTGTGCAGATGGTGGGCTTCCCCTGAGTTTCGTGCCATTTCCGAAAGGAACAGGGGAAACCGTGGGACTGAGTCGTTCCATAACTACGGCGGCGATGGACATGTGCACTTGGCTAAGCGAATGGTATGTCATAGTATGTTGTAACTTCGAATTACATAGAAATGTGTCATTGTAATTTGTATGTATAGGAAGTCAAATCCGGCCATACGCCCACGGATGTGGAGGTGTATATGCAAGGGCATAGGGGTTCTGATCCTCAGAATCCTAATGTTTTATGCACTCAGACGGCCACCGACCATCTAGTGAGTTTTTGGTACTCTATTATGTGTTTATCCATCTATTTGGTGATGCGCTTATATTTGGTATTGTTTGCCTCCAGGCTTCGTATGGGCAGGAGATGGTTCAACGCCATGGACAGGAGTATGATTGGAGGAGCCAGCCAATCGACCCTCAGGCAGCATATGCTAGCGCAGGAGGACAAGCCCATGGATGGTGGGATTATTTGATTTGAATTTCAAAATTATCCTCATATGCTTGCGATTCAACTGAGTCCATGATTTACTATACTAAGTGCATGGTTCACTCTTGTAGGTTGGGTATTTTTGATTCTACGATTGATTCTAGGGAGCTGAGACACCATGGACGATAGTCCACATCCTCGTCTTCGCAGTCGTCCCGTTCATGACCATCCACCCAAGAGATAGAGCTTGCAGTGTTGCGTCAACAGGCAGAGTATCATCAATCAGTTTTGAGGGAACAATTGGAGTACCAGAGACAACAAGATGAGTACAGAAGAAGAAGGACGAGTATTATGCAAACCTCCAGGCCCATAATCAAGCTCTTCTCTCGGTAAGTTGAAGTAACATTTTGTTCATAAGAACTAAAAACACATGATGTGTACCTTATTTTCTTAACAATGGCTTGTATATAATTTTTAGCAACTGGCACAACAAGCGAGTGTCCCGATGCCGACATATGGGATGTCGCCTCCAGACTTTGCACTGCCGATGCCAATGCTGTCGCCTCCACCTCCGCCTTCGTCACAATTCCCTATGGTATGTACACATATGCGTGTGTGACATGTTCATAGATGCCTTATGTGTTTAAATGAAAAACTGAGTGGTTACTATTTCATGTGCGTGTGTTATAGGGATTTCAGACACCACCTGCTTCAGTTGCCGCACCTGGAGATGGGTCTGGTCAAGACGACGCATCGCATTCTTGGGTGGACAACCTTTTCAACACGCGGAGTCCAGCCGGAGGAAGTGGCTATAACTCGAACCAACCAGGTGATGGATATGAGTGATAGTTGATCACATGTGTTTCATTTGGAACTGTCACTGTTCATGTCAAAGACTATCCGTCGAACAAAATGTCAGTTTTTATTTTAGAACTATATGTTGATGTAAAAGACTTGTTGCAACTATTTGAAACTATATGTTTGTGAATGTGAGGTGATGTTAAATTTGTGAATGTGAATACTTATGTGAATGTATTTGTGATTGTGAATATGTGGTTGTATATGAACTGTGTATATATGTATGCAATCTGTGTTTTTTTGTAAATATCAGAAATTTAAAAAACAATATTTTTTTACAAATTCATTATGTCCGACGGTCTAGCGTGAGCCGTCGGATATAAGCCTCTGTTATGTCCAACGGCTCACGCTAGACCGTCGGACATAAGGGATGTGGGCCCCACCAGTGACCTTTAAAACAGTTGACAGGCATTATGTCCGACGGACTGACGTGGCCGTCGGAGATAGCCTATGTCCGACGGCGGCCGTCGGAAATACTACTACTTCCGACCTTTTATGTCCGACGGCTAGTTACCGTCGGAGATAAGCAAATGTCGTCGGAAATAAACTATGTCCGACGGTTTAAGGCTTATGTCCGATGGCTTCGGCCGTCGGAAATTTTGTGTTTTACCGTAGTGTATATAATAACACTAAAATGCTACATTTAATACTTAGTCTATCATTTAGTTTGTGATTAGCTTATTTTTAAATGGCTAAGACTATCTCCAACAGCTTACTCATCCACGTCTCCATATTTAAACTCAATTCTACAAACAGTATAATCTACAGTACAAAATAATGCAAAATAATAGTTAGGTAACCATATATATAAGTTATTGGTCACGGTATAATAGTTAGCAACTACTTCTTTTCTCTATTCTCTTCTCTATTCATTTCTTTTTCTTACACGTCACATTAATTAAATCTCATATTCTCATATGGCTTATTTTACTGCATATCTACGTTACCTACTCGTTCTAACGCAACATGTGTGGCTCGTGAGTACTATCATCATATAATTAAGCTAGGTGGTTCAGCCAGCCGTCTAGCCATTATTTCCTATATATTCAGACGGACGATTTTTTTTTTGCCGATTTGTGCAGTTTAATTGTGCTGAGGTCTGACCAGGCTGTGTTTTATGTTCCATGCTGACCTTGCATTTAACTACTCTCCTTATATTGGGTTCGGCTTGATACTTGAGACTTGAGAGCGACCATATCCAAAAAAACAGTTTGCATGACCTGGTGGTTGTACTTGATTGGTTCAAGTTTGATCGAAAAGTTATGACTAAAGGAGAACCTACCCTGTGCTAACCTAAGGTTGACGAGTTAACGACGTAATGTGAGTTGCTACACATAGTTTGTGGCAAACAACATATCACAAACTGTAGCTTAAGTTATACTAAACCCCATTGTTGCATCTCTTTTTCCAAAAAACAAGGATCAATATACGGCTTTTAACCTTTAATCTGATTTTATTGTTAGTCGTTGTAGCTTTTACAATAACTAACAATAAAATCAAATTAAAGGTTAAAAGTCGAGTCTTCGAACCCGACAATTTCATCCCTTCAGGGGGGATTTAAAATATACTACGGGTCGGAAGGGTCTTTCTTTTTAACGGCTAAATCCTGAGATTCAACAACTTCATATACCCCAGAAGGGCCCTTATGCATAAAAGTGACTCTAGGGACTCTGCAATTTAGGCTGGCTCCAACAAGAGCCCCTAAAGCCTCCTGTACTCTAAATATAGAGGATCGAACGGTCCTCTACGCTCTCCAGCAGAGTCCTTTAAACGGTTCTCTAAATTTAGAGGACGCTGCTGGATTCTCTATATATAGAGTTTCTCTAAACGATCCTCTATCCATTTGAATACTTTAAATAATCGGTTTAGCAAAATTAAAATATGTACAATACATTTTAGAGTATGACAAATACGTATGTAAAAAAATAAAAATAAAAAATATCTCTAATATAGGTATTTGCATATAGAGGACATGATTTAGAGGACGTTGTTGGAGAGAAATGAGATATAGAGGATGAAATCTTTTAGAGAAGACTGTAAAGTACAGATATAGAGGATGGATATAGAGGACGTTGCTGGAGACGCCTTAGTACCTTCAGGAAGAGATCTTATCGTTCGCTTGCGATTGAGTGTTTCCATTTGCCCTCGAAAGGGTCTTTCTATTGCCCTGTCAGTGAACCAAACCGAGAGGGTTTTTTCTATTCCGCCGATGGGTCACAAGCATAAGTCGTGTAGGTAATTATACTTGTCGGCTTCCCTAGAGGGAGCCCTATTCCATCTAGATTGGTTTCCAAGTATTGTTGTAATGGAGGTAATCGAATTCCTTCAATACCCTTAGAGTGACAAACAAAGTGTGATAGAATAGGGGGAGGTTCCTTTGGGACTTAGCACTAGGTGGTAGCAGATCCGTGTAGGTGGTACTATCGCCATTCCCCTGAGGAACCCCAACTCTACCGAAGCTAAATCATGTAGGTATTTCTAGTAGAGGGGCCAATGCCTGGTATCTTTAAAGTGATGACCAGATCAGACAGAGTCAAGGGGCTAAGCCATATTTTATCCTTCAAAAATCAAGAAGTGATAAGTAAATGACAAGAATTTTTCAAAAAAATCTATAAAATGTAGCAAAATAAAATAATAGAAAAGTATCTTTAGTCGGAACGTTGAAATGTTAAAGAATGAACATGATACATGAAAAAGAAAGTTACACATAAAAACAACATAATTGCTCGATGTTCCATGGATTAGTAATGATGATGCCATCCTCCTGTTGGAGTCGATATAAGCCCAATCGGAGTACTTCTGAGATGATATAAAGACCCTCCCAAAGAGGTGAAAACTTGTGCTTGTCCTTCATACTCTAAATTGTATGCAACACCAAGTTACCTATAGCAGAACTCCGATATCAAACACGATTGGAATGATATCTTCTCATGGTCTACTGGTATCTGACTGACTACACTGCCATCGAGTCCCTAGCTTCTTCGAGTTTATCAAGATAAGTAACTCGACCTTCTTGGGATCGATCTTCTATGAAATTTAGAACTTTGAAGGACCAATAATCTATCTCGGATGAGAGAATGGCCTCAGATTCATATACCATAAAAATGGGGTCTACCCATAGCAGCACTCGATGACATCCGGAGCCCCAAGAGTATTGTATGTAATTGTTCGACCCATCTTCTAGCATAGAGGTGTAGTCGATCGGATATTCTGGGCTTCAAACCCACAAGTACAAGACAATTATGCCTTTCCACCTGAAGCAAGGTTTACTATAACCCCATTTTCTACAAAAAAGTCCATGAATTCCTAGGCGATAAACTGACTCCCATTATCAGTTATGATAGATCTCAAATGTCGAATCGATTTAAAACTCCCTACATGAATTCTACTACCCTAGGGATGAGGATAAAAAAAGGAAAAATAAAAAAGAAAATGATTTTGAAACCCTAGACGCACGGCCAAATCGGCCCACTAGGGCCCAACCCGCGCCGCCTTCATCCCTTCCCCCTCTCTCTCTCTTACGCGTGGGGTCCACCCCGGCCTTTCACCTTCCTCGCGTGGGGTGCGCCCGCGCGCTTGCACCCGCGCCGCGCCGCTGCCGGGGCGTCCGCACCGGCCGAGCCGACCCTGACCGGCCCCCTCAACCTCCTCCGCACCATGAACTGCCATGCCCCTAGCTCTTCCTCTCCCCATTCACTCTCCTATCATTAACGGGCGCCATCAATGGTGATTGAAGCCACTGTTGGTCCTCTCCCTCCCTCAACGCCCTCTCCCCTCCCCCTCTCCCTCTATAAAACGATAAGCTGACCCTCTCCCCTGCCGAGCTCGCCCTCATCTCCCATTCCATGCTGTCGCCTTTGCTCCCACTCTCGGTCACGCCCACGCCGGAGCTCGCTGAACCGTCCGCGGCCGCGCCGAGCCCCGCTGTGCCGAGCCCCTCACCTTGTCGCGTGCCCGAGCCTGCCCGAACCGTCCGCCGTCCGTGCTCGCCTCGGTCGAGCCCCTGTCCGCCACTGCGTCTCGCCCGAGCTCGTCGGACAGTCCGCGCCCTCGCCGTACTGTCCGCTGTCGCGAAAGCCACCCGAGCCATGGCGCCGAGCCCCCGGGCACTCCTTGTCGTTCATTGCTAGGTTGATGACAACATAAAATATTTTGTTAATTTTCAGAAGCACGTTTTGAGCTAGTTTATGAATTATTGTTGTGATATTGGAATGTTGTGATTTGAAATTCCTGTGAAAGTGAATTATTGGGTATATATATGTGTTAGACTACCCGTCTAGGGTTTGTGTTATTCCCTGTGTGATGACCGTTATACCCCTGTGTAATGGGCCTTGGCCCAGTTACTCTCTCTATTTAATATCACTCCCAACCCCTGATTAGGGTATGGGTTCCTATTCTAACATGGTATCTTCAGTCTAGGTTAGGTCTCTGTTTTCCTCCCAGCCGCCAGGGGGCTTTCCACCCTACAGCCGCCGCCAGGAGGGTTTCCCCTCCCTGCAGCCGCCGCCGGCCAGCCCCCAACCTCCTCCCGCCGCCGGCCCCCCCACCCCTCAGCCGCCGGCCTCTCCCCCCCCCTCCCACCTTTTCCCCATCGCCGGATCCACGCCGCCCCCGACACTGCTGCACCATGGACGCCGGCCGCCTCCCCTACACGGCCGCCGCCGCTACACCGGCCCCTGGCGCGGACCCCGCCGCCGCTGTCGCTCCCAGCGCAGACCCGGCCGCCGCTGCTGCGCATGGAGCGGGCCTGGCCGCAGGGGCCACGAGCCGGGCCGCCGCCACGCCTGGAGCGGGCCTGGCCGCAGGAGCCGCCCGCCTGGCCTTCACCGCCGCCCCCCTGAGCGCGGCCTCCACCCTGCACGCCGGCCTCGCCTCTCCCACGGCCGTCGGACCTCCCCTGCCCAGTCTCACTGCCCCCCGCAGCGAGCGCACTGGTGGCAGTGCCCCGTTCATCGACGGCCTCGGGCCCCTCCGTGATGCCACTCCCATGGCCCTGCGCCGTGGCTCTCCGCCGGGGTTTCCCACCATACCGGCACCCGCCGAGCACAACCCCTCACTCGTCGCCGCCATCGCTACGATCCAGGCCGCTGTGGCTGCCTCGCGGGAGCGTGAGCGCGCCACGTCCCTCGCCCTGGAGCACGAACGTGCCCTGGGCGCCGCTCTGACCACCCAGATGGCCACCGCACAGCGCCTCCTCCTCGGCCGCCCGCCGGTCGCTCGTGAGGACCCCCCGGCGATTCCTGAGGCCATCCCCGCCACTGGCCTCGACGTCGACCACATCGGTGCTCTCCACGCTCAAGCCGCCGGACTTCACAACATCCGGGCCCTCGTGTCCGTGGTGTTGGACCCGGCGTCCTCCCACTACCCCCGTTGGCGAGGACAGGTCCTCCTCACACTGCGGCGGTATGCCCTCGCCGATCACGTCCTCGACGACCTCGACGCTCCGCCGACTCCCTCCTGGTGCCTCATGGACAGTGTCGTCCTCTCGTGGCTCCACGGCACCATCACCGTTGAGCTACAGGACATCATCCGCGACCAGGCAGACACGGCTCGTCAGGCGTGGCTCGCTCTCGAGGACCAGTTCCTCGGTAACCGGGACGCGCAGGCACTCCACCTCGACGCCTAGTTTCACCTGTTCTCTCAGGGGGACCTCTCCGTGGGAGAGTACTGCCGCCAGATGAAGGGCCTGGCTGACTCTCTCCGCGATCTCGGCGAGCCCGTTGCCGATCGTACCCTGGTGCTGAACCTCCTGCGTGGCCTCAGGCCCCGCTACGGCCACCTGAAGGCTCTCATCAAGAGGAGTGTGCCCTTCCCCACCTTCCACGCCGTGCGTAACGAGCTTCTCCTCGAGGAGCTCACCATGGCGAATGAGGCACCCACTCCTGCCTCGGCCCTCTATAGCGCTCCCACCAGTGGTCAGCCGCCTTCAGGGGGCCAGGCCACCCGTCCTCCGTCGACTGGGGCTCCCACCCGCCCTACTCCTGCCGTCCCGGCGGCCCCTCGTCCGACTTCCACGACCGACGGGGGTCGTCGCTCCCGCAAGGGCGGCCGTGGGAGCGGCGGCTCCTCTCGTGATGGTCCCTCCGGCCGGGGTGGCGGCCACGCGTGGCCGTCATTCTACAACCCCTGGACCGGGACCATCGCCATGTGGCCGGGCCAGGCACCGAGTACCCCCCGTCCTCCGTCGCCAGCCCTCCTGACTACACCTCACTACGGCGCACCTCCGTATGGTGTTCCTGTCATGCCCCAGGCTTCGCCCGCGCTACTGCCCCCGGGGACCCCCACCTCGACAACTTGGTCCCCGCCGGCCGGTGGTTGGGACAGCGCCTCCCTCGCTGCTGCCTTCAGCACCATGGCGATGACTCCACCCCCCTCCGACTGGGTGATCGACTCCGGTGCCTCGTACCACACCACTCCCACGGCAGGCACGCTCTCTCGCTCTCATCCCCCCCTCCCCTCTCACCCATCCTCGATCGTCGTTGGAAACGGTTCCACTCTGCCAGTCACCTCAGTGGGTGCCTCGGTTCTCCCTGGGCCGTTTTACCTCAACGATGTTCTCGTAGCTCCCCACATCACCCACAATCTTCTTTCTGTTCGTCGATTCACCACTGACAACTCCTGTTCCATTGAGTTTGACCCCTCTGGTTTTTCTGTGAAGGATCTGGCCACCAGGACCCTTCTCGCCCGCTGTGACAGCTCGGGGCCTCTCTACACGCTCCAGCCCTCCACCGCCGGCGTGTCTCCACCTCCTGCCCTGGTCTCCACCACCTCCTCCACCACATGGCATCGACGTCTCGGCCATCCTGGACCCGACGTCATGACCAAGATTACCAGTAGTCTCGATCCTTCCTGTAGTAGGGGACATTTTGAGGGTCTCTGTCATGCTTGTCAGTTAGGCCGACATACTCGTCTCCCATTTACTACTTCTTCTTCTCGGGCTGAGCAGGCTTTTGATCTGGTTCATTGTGACCTTTGGACCTCTCCTGTACTCAGTCTTTCTGGTTATAAATACTATCTAGTGATTTTGGATGATTTTTCCCATTTTCTCTGGACCTTCCCGCTTCGGTTGAAGTCGGACACATTCACCACCCTCACACACTTCTTCACCTGGGTATCCACTCAGTTTCGTCGCCCGGTCCGTGCTCTGCAGTGTGACAATGGCCGCGAGTTCGATAACAACGCCTCTCGCTCCTTCTTCCTCACTCATGGCGTCCAGTTGCGTCTCTCGTGCCCCTACACTTCTGCCCAGAACGGCCGAGCCGAACGCATGATCCGCACCACCACTAATATGCTCCGCTGTCTCCTCTTCCAGGCGTCTCTCCCTGCCAGCTACTGGGCAGAGGCCCTGCATACTGCCACCCACCTCCTCAACCGTCTTCCCTCGAAGGAGGTACGCCACCCTACCCCCCACTTCGCCCTTTACGGCACAACCCCTTCCTATGACCACCTTCGCGTGTTCGGCTGTGCCTGCTACCCTAACACTTCCGCTACCGCTCCACATAAGCTTTCTCCTCGCTCCACCCGCTGTCTATTCCTTGGCTACTCCCCTGACCACAAGGGGTACCGGTGTCTGGACCACACCACCCACCGCATCATCATCTCTCGTCATGTCGTCTTTGACGAAGACGTGTTTCCCCTTGATGGCTCCACCCCACCCAACGATCTTGACTCCCTCCTCGAGTCCGATCCGATTCCTCCCCCACCTTCGGCTCCCCGTCTTGCGCCTTTACCTGCTCCTCGTGCGGCCCCCACGACCTCTTCCGCGCCACGCGCGGCCCCGTCGACCCCGCCTGCGCCACGCGCGGCCCCGTCGACCCCACCTGCGCCACGCGCTGCCCCGTCGGTCCTGCCTGCGCCACGCGCGGCCCCGTCCACCCCGCCTGCGCCATGCGCGGCCCCGTCGACCCCGCCTGCGCCACGCGCGGCCCCGACGATCCTGCCTGCGCCACGCGCGGCCCCGTCGACCCCGCCTGCGCCACGCGCGGCCCCGTCGACCCCGCCTGCGCCACGCGCGGCCCCGTCGACTCCGGCTCGATTTGCCAACCCCGCCCTCGTCTACCAACGCCGCGGCCACGCCACTACCTCGGCGCCCCCCGACGCGGGCCCATCGACGAGCGCGGCCCGATTCGCCGACCCCGCCGTCGTCTATCACCGCCGTGAGCCGGCCCCTCCAGCCGCTCCCGACGTTCCGGTGGCTCACTCCGAGTCATCCGTATACCACCCGGTCGCCATCCATCGCGACCCCGGGCACGTCCACCCGATGGTGACTCGACGCGCTGCTGGCGTTCTCCGCCCCGTCGACCGGCTCATCCTGGCAGCCGCTACGGCCAACACTCCACCCGACGCTTCCCCGGTACCCTCCTCCGTTCGCACTGCCCTCGCCGACCCACACTGGCGTCGCGCTATGGAGGAGGAGTACGCGGCCCTCTTGGCCAACCACACTTGGGACCTGGTGCCGCGTCCTCCTGGCACCAACGTGGTCACCGGCAAGTGGCTATTTCGCCACAAGCTGACCTCGGACGGCTCCCTCGACCGCTACAAGGCCCGTTGGGTCCTTCGGGGCTTCACCCAGCGCCCCGGAGTGGACTACGACGAGACCTTCAGCCCTGTCGTCAAGTTCGCCACTGTTCGCGCCGTCCTCTCCCTCGCCCTCTCCCGCGACTGGGCGATCCATCAGCTCGATGTCAAGAATGCCTTCCTCCATGGCACTCTGACGGAGACTGTCTACTGCAGCCAGCCCACCGGCTTCGTCGACGCTGACCGTCCGGACCTGGTTTGCCGGCTGAACCGATCCCTGTACGGCCTCAAGCAGGCGCCACGGGCTTGGTACAGCCGCTTCGCCTCCTACCTGGCCTCCGTCGGCTTCGTCGAGGCCAAGTCGGACACGTCCCTGTTCATCTATCGGCGCGACGACGACACCGTCTACCTCCTACTCTATGTCGACGACATTGTGCTCACGGCATCCACCGCCGACCTCCTTCACCGCACGATCGTCGCCCTTCAGCGGGAGTTCGCGATGAAGGACCTGGGGCCCCTCCACCACTTCCTCGGCGTCACCGCCGAACGTTGGCCTCAGGGTCTCTTCCTTCACCAGTGCCAGTACGCCATCGACATCCTGGAGCGGGCTGGCATGTCTGACTGCAAGCCCTGCTCCACGCCTGTCGACACTCAGGCGAAGCTCTCTGAGGACGACGGGCCTCCGGTCGCCGACGCGACGTCCTACCGGAGCCTCACCGGCGCGCTCCAGTACCTCACGTTCTCCAGGCCCGACATCGCTTACGTCGTCCAGCAGGTGTGCCTGCATATGCACACTCCGCGGGAGCCCCATCTCACTGCGCTCAAGCGGATTCTCCGCTACCTCCGCGGCTCCCTCGACTACGGCCTCCTACTCCGCCCATCCCCGACATCGGAGCTTGTGGTCTACACCGACGCTGACTGGGCTGGCTGTCCCGACACGCGCCGGTCCACCTCCGGCTACGCCGTCTTCCTGGGCGCCAACCTCGTCTCTTGGGCCGCCAAGAGGCAGCCCGTCGTCTCTCGCTCCAGCGCTGAGGCCGAGTACCGTGCCGTGGCCAACGGCGTGGCCGAGGCCTCCTGGCTGCGCCAGCTCCTTCACGAGCTTCACAGTCCCCTCCAGCGCGCCACCCTCGTCTACTGCGACAACGTCAGCGCGGTCTACCTCTCCACCAACCCCGTGCAGCATCAGCGCACGAAGCATGTGGAGATCGACCTGCACTTCGTCCGCGAGCGTGTCGCTGCCGGTGACGTCCGCGTTCTCAGCGTCCCCACCACGCTTCAGTTCGCCGACATCTTCACCAAGGGGTTACCGTCGAGTGTCTTTTTCGACTTCCGATCCAGTCTCAACATCTGTACAGGATAGAGTTGTGACTGCGGGGGGGTGTTAGACTACCCGTCTAGGGTTTGTGTTATTCCCTGTGTGATGACCGTTATACCCCTGTGTAATGGGCCTTGGCCCAGTTACTCTCTCTATTTAATATCACTCCCAACCCCTGATTAGGGTATGGGTTCCTATTCTAACAATATGTGTGAATTGTTTTAGTCATGTATTTTGGTTTACAATGATTTTAGAATATTGGGTTAGAAATAAGTATGGAAAAATTTGGTAGACATGTGTTAGTAGTAAAAAAATATCGGATCAATGATTTCATAATTAATTTTGTTTACGATGAATTCTAGAGTTTATCTAGAAGTTATAATCCAAGGTTCATTTAGGCTCACTAAATAAATAATGGAAACTTCGTAACATGGAATTAGTAAGTGGTGTAGAATTCATCATAATGCAAGAATTGTAGGTCTAATTTATTATTAGATGTTTTGAACTCTTATTACTATAATGATGTTTTCTTTTAGAAAGAAAGGATCAAACTAAAAGGATATCATTGTTCATAATAGAAATAATTAATTGGTATTTTATTTCTATAGAATTGGTTAAGTCATTATATCTAAGCTATGTCAGGTAAAATACTTTCATAGTTGCATGTCCATATAACTTTCACCGATGACAATCCAAAGTAGAGATTTTAGTGGATTAATAAAATAAATACGAATTAGGTTTTATTTTAGGAACTATTTATAGGTATAATTTGTGTGGTATATGCTTGTTCAAGTAATGGTGAATATTACCCATGTAATAGTGTATGATTATTTATTTGGTGTATGTTTTCTTTTGTATGTACGATATGTGAATCGTATATTAGAAGTTGACTGTGTGGTAGAAGAACCAAACACGTTCGAAGACGACCTGCAGGACACGTTCGAGCAAGGCATGTGGATTCCCCTCTGCATTTCTGTTTGTACCCATGTAATGCATATAATAATGTTTACTTTTTGGATATTTGCATAATTTAATGGGATTTGCCTAAATAGGATTTCCTAGAAATACTAACCATATTCCTTGATTACCCTGGGATAAATATTGTGCTTAGCAATTTGTTCTACCGCTCAACTTGATAATTATTATGTCACTCTATAATGATACTATTGTTTTGGAAATGAAGTTTGTATTATGATGTTAACCCGATGGTTAAACAAGATCATTTCGTATTAAATGGAATATGGAGTGACCACCTAGGATAACAGTGCAACCACGAATGCTATAATGGCTCTGGCTTTGGTAATTAGCTCTATAGACTTAGTGCTTAGCAACTTTACCTAAAAGATGGGCAAGAGGGGGCGACAGTGGTTTGGTAGCAGCTCATGTTAACATGGGGTGGTCTTGGCTAAGTTACCTCGCCCAAAGGGCCATCAATACTGACGTGGAAACCTTAGCGGGTGGCTTTGTACTAAGGATATTTTGTGAAAGCCTCATAATGGATCCCTAGCCATTCACCTTGGCAGTGTTTACGGGTGCATACAACCCAGGCTAGATGAGATACATGGCTTGTGGGTAAAGTTGTACCACCACTGCAAAGTGTAAAACTGATATGTCAGCCGTGCTCACGGTTAAGAGCAACCTGTACCCTCACATGATAAGTGAACTTAAAAAAGGAAAATAAATCGTGATCCGATGGTTTATAAATGGTTTGCTTAAGTGGTTTCACTTAAGTGTTTTTAGATATAATCATATACTTATGTTTAATTGGAAATTTCGAGATATATTTATATATAGTTAGTCTGGCGTTGTTAATAGAATATTGACCAACTAAAATGCTTATCGCTTGTTGGGGGCCTTCTTCCTCCGAAAGTCCTCAAAAACGTAACTGATCGTATGTTTTTAGTATTACGTGGATTGTTACAGGAGACTTTGGCTTCGGAATGAGACCACTTAGTCCCAAGATGAAGCCCGAAGGTAACAAGAATGAACGACGAAGTTGTAATCAAGGAGCTTCGGCTCTGATGTAATGATGAAGGTCGAGCATGATGATGGTCGAAAAGGAATAAAGACCACTTAGTCCCTGGTGATTTGTATTATAAAAATCGACGAGTGTCAAGGTTATATGTAATTTCACCCGGGCTGCGTCCCGTGCTTATAAATAGATGAACAGTATCACCATAGTGTTCACGCTGGATAGTATTCACTTTCTCACATCCACACCTTCGAGCAAGCCGAAGGTATCAATGTAATATTAACATTGTTGATATGCATTTATGTTTTTTGGAATGCAAGAATAAACGAATTAATGAGATGTTGTTATCTTATTCATCCTTTCGTATTTCTATTCATATATCAAATGATGAAGGTATGTCCTTCTTGACCTTCGTCTGATGAAGCATTATGCCCCTAAAGAGATAATGCTTCGAAAGACAAAGGTCTGTAATAACTAACACTTGTGTTACCTTGTTCTTGATATACAACATTTGAGAACAAGTGATCAACATTGGCGCCCACCTTCGGTGAATCTAAACAACCACCTACGGCAAGTATCTGCCTTTGTCTTGCCGCCGAAGAAGACAACAGTGCCAGGGGCTGCTTTGCAGCCACTGAACACAAATCAGGACACACTCTCCCTGCGAGAAGCTAGGAGCCAGAAGAGAAAGGGTACTAGCCCAACACTTCATGAGGAGTTGGACCAGGAGATCAGGAATTTGGAAGCAATTCACCAGCAAGTACAGAGGAAGAAGGAAAAAATGCTCCCGCTGGCCGACCTTTAGAGGTGAAAGGGAAATGTGCCCTTTGGCCATTTCTATAAATGTTTTGGTAATTAGATGTCCAACACATATTGTTTTAGTTTATATGTGCAAAATGTTAAAGAAGTGAAAATCAAGATTCAAGGTATGTCTCTAGCCTTAGTAAATTTCTTTTGGGATACTAACATATTTCTCTAAGTGGTAGGAACCTTGGCAAGAAAATTAGAAATGGATTAGAGAAGTTTGGCTAAGTCTAACCAAAACTTACATCAGCATGTGGTGCAGCGGACTGTCCTGTAGCGCCGATTTTTTGTATTTTAGATCTTTTTTCAAATAAAAATTACGTTTAGAACTCTGAAAATTTTAAGGCGCCGAGGTATCCGATATCCGTGTGCGTAGAAGGTCTGGCACGAGAGAGCGAGAGATCACATGGCGTGCAGATGGGTGCACACCGCCCAGCTTTTTTTTTTCTTTTGGCTTGCCGGCGCAGGCGCCGCGTGTCGACGCAGGGACCGCCCTGCCGCTTGCTGGAAGGAAGCGCGGAGGCACGTGGTCTCGGTGTGGGGACATGGAGCTGCCGACTGCGGTGCGGAAGCCCGGCGCGGTTCTCGCTGTGCTTTTGCGCCGTTGTCTGCTGAGTGGCGACGGGCGAGAACGGAGACGACAAACCGACCCAAAAGGTTCTGGCACCGTGCACTGCACGCCGGTCCAAAAGGTTCACTAGGTGCTCGCCGCGTTGCCGACGTCTTGACCACGGTCAAGATACCTGACGCTGCTTCTCTGCCATCTCTTTGACTTTTGCGCATCAAATTCGCAATCGCAAGTAGTACTAGCTAGGGCAACTACAGTATTTTAGATTAATAAATAGCCTAAATACAAAATATGTGGGCTGCAGTCAATCGTCTGGTTTTATCCACTCTGATCTCAAAGTAGTGGCTTGTCTTTCCACTCCCCGCTGAAACGTCTTTTCTTTAGGGACTGTGGGTAAAAAGCTGCTGGTTCATGGTCCTGAGTCTGACTCTTGAGCTTCTAACAGTCCGTTTTAAAACAAGCACACACACACGTACCTGCATTTCAACGGCAAGCCGAAGCCGAAGTGCCGAACACACGATTAACAATCACAGCTCCTATGTCTGACTGTCTGAGAACAGTAAAGAAACACCATCCAAACTAAAAAACAAACCTTTCAGACGGAGAGTGGACGTTCTGCATGCCATTTGCCAGGCTCATCGGCCTCATCCGTTCTGCATGCACGACACAAAGGGAATCAATCACAGAGAAGACACAAATTTAACGTGGAAAACCTCTCCAAGACGAAGAGAAAAAAATTACGGGCGCCGGCCAGCAACAATCTCACTATTATCGGGTGGTTACAGATCGCAGGAGATTTACAATGAGATAATTATCTCCTGCAGTTTACAAAGATATTTATAGAGGTGAAACCCTAAAACGAGTAAGGAAGCGATCCGTACCGCGGAGAGGGGGCTTCGCCCCTCCCCCCCCCCCCCCCCCCCCCGCACCCCAAGCCTCCCGGCGACGGGCCTCCGCTTCACTCGCCAACTTGGCTGCCTTCTTCAGAATTTGGATCACAAACTCAACACTGGACTGATGGACGTGGACCTGTTTGGTGTGGTCTCTGGCTCTCCCCTCCCTTTGTCCAGAGTCCAGACTCCATCCAATCTGCTCGGAGTCGGAGGTAGTGTGTGGAGTGTGGTCTCCTGCTCTGCCCGCCTGCTCCGTGCGGCCTGCAGTGCGAAGTCAACATCCGCTTGTGTCACTGGTGCGTGGCGTGGCGTGGCACATGACAAATTTCGTCCCACGCATTAAGCATGCCACGCACACGGATATTACGAGCTCGGCGCTGTGGTTTGTGGCACCGAGCTAGCACACATCAGTCGTCAGCGTGCCTTGGATGCCAGCGCACCAGATATCTCTGCACCATGGTCTATGGCGTCGAGCCGTATTATCTCGGCGCCATGACCAATGGCGCCGAGAAAAGGGTCAAAAATGACATTAAAAATTTCAGAGGTCTAAACATGATTTTATTTGAAAAAGAGCTAAAATACAAAAAAATCGGTCCGTTGGCGCATCGGACAGTGTCCGGTGCATAGGCTTGTTCAGCAGTGAAGTCACTGCTCTTGGGAATCGGCGGCGGCGACGTGGCCATAAATCACTGGACTGTCCGGTGAGCCATTAGCGTCCGCGCTCAAGACTCCGGCGACGAACTCGCCGCTCTCAGGAATTTGCTGAGGACGCCGCGGCTAAAAATCACTGGATTGTCCGATGGTGCACCGGACTGTCCGGTGAGCCAAAGGCGCCCGCGCCAACGGTCGGCAGCGTGATCAGCGGGCGACGCGTGGTCCACGCCAACGGTCAGTTGGTCGCACTAGATTGTCCAGTGTGCACCGGACAGTGTTTGGTGCGCCAACGGGAGCAAAGGTCCAACGGTCGGCTGCGCCAGATAAGGAAGGAGATCGGGCACCGGACAGCTACTGACACTGTTCATGTCCAGTGGTGCAACGGACTGTTCAGTGCGCCACCCGACAGAAGGCAGGAATTGCCTTCCAATTGGAACTCCAACGGCTCCTAGCTGCCTTGGGGATATAAAAGGGACCCCTAGTCGCATGCAGCACCAGACCAAGCATTCACTAAACATTCTAGGACGCCTAGACTTCGCCACCACGCACTTGGATCATCGTGTTAGAGATTTGAGCACCGTTTGAGTTGTAAACTCCCTGCGTCGTGTTTTGTGCTCACGTCTTGGCTTGTGTGCGTGTGTTTGCTGCGATTCTAGTCTTGTGTGTGTTGCTTTCCCTCCCTTACTCTTGTGCTTTTCTTGTAATCAACATTGTAAGGGCGAGAGGCTTCAACTTGTGGAGATTCCTCGCAAACGGGAAAAGACTACTAAGGAAGAAAACTATGGTACTCAAAGCTGATCATTGGATCACTTGAGAGGGATTGAGTGCAATCCTTGACCGAAGGAGGTCACCACAATGTGGAGTAGGCATTGGCCGAACCACGGGATAAAAATCACTGTGTCCCGTGTCCCTCTTCATTGTGATTGTTTTTCTTCTAGAGTTCTCACTTTAGCAACTTGGTTTTAATCGCACTAACATTTCATAACCAAGTTTTGACTATTTAGTATATGATTTTACAGGATCACCTATTCACCCCCTCTCTAGGTGCTCTTAAGAGGAAGATTGACGAAGCAGCTGAGGAGATGCGTCATCTCACTCAAGATGACCAAGACCGAAGGCCCCAACACAGAGAGCTTCGTCAAGAAAGCTCAATCAATGAAGATGAATGGTACGACGATTTTCACCATGGTAACTTTGCTTTCGATGATGCCTCTCCTCTAGCAGCAGAATTGCAGGCTACCCCATGGCCACCATCCTACAAGACACCTCAGTTACCCATGTATGATGGGCATTCGGATCCAAAGCAGTTCCTGATGAGCTATGAGGCAACAATATCCTCGTATGGGGCGCAACACTGCCATCATGGCAACATCCTTCGTCATGGTAGTTAGAAGTGTGGCTCAGACATGGTATTCCTCTCTTTGGCCAGGGATAATTACGTCGTGGCAGAAGCTGAAGGACATGCTAGTCACCATCTTTCAGGCTTTCAGACGAAGCCAGTCACTGTTTAGGCCCTGTTCCAATGCACGCAGGACCATGAGGAGTACCTGCAGGCGACTTCCGTAGGTTCTTGCGTTTGAGAGCTCAAGCGCCTACAGTGCCTAATGAGATTGTCATCGAGGCCATAGCTTCGACCAGGACCCATAGCTCAATATTTTGCAAGGAAGCCACCATAGACCATGGAGAAACTTCTCCAGAAGATGGATGAGTACATCCGAGCTGATAATGATTTTCGCCAAAGAAGGGAGGAAGCATATAGGTATTCTGAGATGACTAGGGGCTTCGGAGGAAGACTCCATCCTAGGCACGTTAGGACAATCCACAATCCCAATGCCAACGATGGCAGGGCCAATAATGCTCAGAGCAGTCAGCACAGCTCACAGTCTTCGGGCATGCAGCAAACTTCTTACATACCATACGCAAAGACGGCCAGGGGCTTCAGAGGAAGGTTCCACCCAAAGGCACATCCGAAGTATTCATAATCCAAGCTAGAGTGAAGACAAACCTAGAAAGCCTCAGGGGCAAAAAGGTCAACACCAAGAATCAGGAACACAACAACAATCCTCACAAAACAGCATCCGCCCACCAGCTCCAAGAGGAGGGAGAGGAGATTGAAGCTTCGGACGAAGGTTCAATACACAACCAAGAAAGCTATATTGTGTCTTCTATTGAGAGAACAAGGGACACACTACAAAACCCCTACCAGATAACTATACAAAAGCAGAAAGAACTTGTTGCTACTGCCCAAACAACTCAACCGAAGGAAGTGTTCAACACATCTTCATACTACTCACCATATATTCCTCAGCATGTTCAGCACCAGGAATCGAAGTCGCAACATTCGGGCTCTATTGCCTCAACCATGTTCATCCTAGGTCCCCCTCCGTCCTTCATCCTGGGTCCTCCTCCACGTGATCAAGTGCACATGGGCCATCCTCAGTTCCCAGTACATGACATGCAACAACATGACAGAAGGGAACCTTCTGAAGCTCGCACAGTGAACAACATGGTTCTAGAAACCAAGCACATATATTAGGGCCTGAGGGGATAGATCAAAGAAGCCGAAATCCTTTGATATTATTTCATTTTCTCTTAGTTCCTTTTCATTACAGAAGACTACAAGGATGTATATCTCTTTCAAATTTGTAAATGTAACTCTGAGGTTGCACCTTCGAGTGCAAGAGAAAGCAAAAGGATCCCGAAGACCTTCAGATGAAGGCACAATCAAACACCTAGTAAAGGTAAAAAGACTACGAAGTCGTTCCAAATGGGATGCATAGTCAGAAAGAAAAACACCTAGTATATTGAAGTCCCTTTGTATGTTGAGTTTGTACGGCTCCAATAATTATATTATTTCACTATAAGGATTCTTGATTTCAGATTTCATAGAGTTTAGATGTTTATGGGGGATAATCTTTTTATTCATGCTGACTATTAATGTTATCTACACATTAAAATTCCTTATACAGGCAAACTAGAAGGTCAAGACCGTGAGGCTCGGTCATCACTCCAATGTCCCTACGAGGGCCATGTCCATGAGGCTCGCATTTTAGAATATTAAGTTCATAAAATTCAGTTACCTATGCAGATTTTTCTCTATGAAATATTGGAAATTCAGTTATCTCTATATCTTGGAAATATCGAGTCCATGGGAGTCGGCCATCTTTATAATTCAGCTATCTATGGATTTCTGGAAAACCAAGATCATATAATTTAGTTATATATGGATTTTTTTGGAAAACCGAGATTATATAATTCGTTTATTTTTGGATTTATACGGTTACAAGTCATGAAACTTAGTCCTATATGGATTTCTAGAATACTGCGTCCACAAGACCCAATTATCTAATAAAAAGTCTCTACTCAAGCAATTACGATGTGTTTGGTTTATAGATGAGCATGCAGCCCACAGCCCGACAGCCCGGCACGAGGCCCGGTTTTTTGGCCCGGCCCAAGCACGGCATGGCCCGTCTGGTTTCGTGCCCGTGCCAGCCCGGCCCGGTAGACCAGGCCGTGCTTGGGCTGCTGGATATGCCCGCCGGGCGGCACGGCCCGGCCCGCCGGGCGGCACGGAGCCGGCCCGGTTCCGGGCGAGGGGGCATAATCGCCCGCCCCTCCCCCAAACCCCCACCGCCCGTTCAGTCCCCACTCCCCACGCCACGCGATTCGCTCCGCAGCCTCCGCCCTCCGCTCGTCCGCCCGCCGCTCCCTCCCCATTCTCCATCAACGCCGAGCCGTCGCCACTGCCGTTGCCGGATCTCCGTCGTCGACCGGCGAGATCTCCTCTCTGGCTCTCTCCAGTCTTCGTCACTCCGGTGACGTATCGGCTCTCCATTCCCCAATCTGTAACCCTAATCCCCTTTCCCTCACCTCTCCGGTGACGCATCAGCTCTCCACTACCGGATCTCCATCACCGGCGACATCTGCACGCTTGTTCTGTGCGGCTCACCCTCTCCGGCTCTCCCTCCCCAATCCCCTCGCTCGTCGTCGTCATCGTCGGTCGTCGGCTTGTCGCGCGTCGTCGTCCCCAGTCCCCTAGACCCTCATCTCCGGCTCCGGGCTCCGGCTTGGCAGGTACGTCCCTCTCCGGCTCTCCCTCTCCAATCCAACAAACCCTAACCCTAACCCTAATCTCTGTTGCTTGCTTGGTAGGTCGCCGGTCGACTACGCCGTGGTCGTGCTGGTGCCGCCAGGGTCATTGAGGTACGGTGCCGAGAGGGTGGCCGGGCATGGATGACGACGACGACAATGGCCGGTACCCTAGAACCATCAACGACGAGCTCGTTGAGTTAGGGCAGCTTCCCGATAACGTCGACGACATGGGAGATGCTGCTGCTGCCTTATTCGGTGTCAGTAGCAGTCATGGTGCCGGCGACCTAGAGGGGACAGCTGCCGGGCCAGTTCCGGTTAGTGATGCTGCTGGCTCTAACAAACTTGATTCATTGGCTTCTTCCAGCACTGGTAAGCGTCGATCTGCTGTTTGGGATGACTTCACTGAAGTCACTGAAAACCACAATGGTAAGAAGGTGCGCATTGCTGGTATTTGCAAATTTTGCAAGGCTCGGTTGAGTGCTAGTTCTAATGCTGGCACTGGACATTTGCTTAGGCACCAGAAATCATATAAAAAGAAGTCTGATCATGCTGCTATGGTTCAAACTAGACTAGCTTTGAACCCTGATGGGTCTTTTAGAAACTGGGAATATGATCCTCAGGTGGCTAGGACTGAGCTTTGTCGTTTGATTGCTAGACTTGATCTTCCTTTAGGGATAGCTAACACAGATGCTTGGGATAATTACATTCAACATGCTCACAACCCTAGATATGTTAGGGTATCTAGGTTTACAACTGCTAGAGACTTGGCTAAGCTATACAATGAAAAGTTAAAGAACTTAAAAGATGATGTTTTTCCTGGTGTGTCTTCTATTTGCTTGACTTCTGATATATGGTCTGGTAATGCCAAGGAAGACTACATTACTGTTGTTGCTCATTTTATTAATGCTGATTGGGAGTTAAAGAAGTGTGTGATAGGCTTTAAATTGATCCAAGTGTCTCATAATGGTGTTAACATTGCTGAACGCATTGCTTGTGTGATTCAATACTTTGGCATGATTGATAAAGTGTTCTCTCTTACCTTAGATAATGCTTCTTCTAATTCAACTGCCATGCTCACATTGTCACCTATGCTTGCTGGTTATTTGGGTGCTGATGTTGATCCAACAGATACTAGTAACAAAACTTATAGTGTGCTTCATCAGCGTTGTGCCTGTCACATTATTAACTTGATAGTGAAAAGTGGCTTGAAAAGGCTTAAGGATTATTTAGATGTGTTTAGGACTGCTATTAATTTCTTAAACTCTTCTAACCAGAGAATTGGTTCATTTAGTAATTACTGCAAGGCAAAAGGTTGTAGACCTAGAAAATTTGGTTTAGACATGGATGTTAGATGGAATTCAACTTATCTTATGCTAAAACATCTCTTGCCATATAAGTCTGTGTTTTCTGTGTTCATTAATACGCACTATGGCTATCCTCTACTGAATGAACAACATTGGTATGTAGCTGAAAAGGTTTTGGAGTTCCTTGAGCTGTTTTATGAATCAACTGTTGTCTTGTCTGGTGTTTATTATCCCACCAGTCCTTTGGTAATCCATCACATACTTGAATTTGCTAGCCACCTGCATGAACATGAACATGATACTAATCTAAGTGATGTTGTTGTTCCAATGAAAGCTAAGTTCATGAAGTACTGGAAGTCTATACCAATGTTATATTCCTTTGCATTTGTTCTAGACCCTAGAGCTAAAATGAGGGGTTTGTATAATGTTCTTGAACTGCTTTCTCAATCTAATAATTATAATTACAGTACTTATTTTGCTGATGTTAAGACTGAGTTGTATAAGCTATATGCCAAGTATGAAACTAAGTTTGGTGCTGCTAGGCCATCTAGAACCACACATCAATCAGGTATGGCAGGTAAGAGAAAACAGGCTTGGGGTAAAATTTTTGGAGGAACAGGTGCTTCTAGATCCTCAACTGCATCAGGTTCTTCAGGTAGTAGTGGACCTGGTGTGGGTATTTGTGAGCTAACTATTTACCTTGACAGTGACAATGTGGCTGCCTATGAGGATGATTTTGATATCTTAAATTGGTGGCATGAGCATAAACTAACCTATCCAATTCTTTCAATTATGGCTAGAGACATTATGTCTGTTCCTGCCTCAACTACTTCTTCGGAGTCTACTTTTAGTTTGTCTGGCAGGATTCTTGAGGATCGACGACGGCGCTTGAACTCAGAGACAGTGGAGATGTTGGTGTGCATCAAAGATTGGGAGCTAGGCCAACATCGGGCACAACATGCTATGGCGGACAATGAATTAGAGGAGTCCTTCGAAGACCTCTGGCTGGATGAAGCTGCTGTTCCTGAATCCTGATACTTTGCCTTGATCTGTCATTCACTCATTCTGTCCTGATACTTTGGCTTGATCTGTATTCTGTCCTGATACTTTGGCTTGTAAATTGTAATAACTTTGAACATTTGAATTATAAACTGAGCTGGTCGTACTCTTTTTTCCTTTCTAGGGTTTCTCACGAGGTGTGAGTTTTACCTAGAAAGGTTTTTAATGAGGCGGCATTGCACTAACAACTCAAAATTTCTGTATATTTTATTGAACTGTGTTGAATTCAGTTGCATCTTTGTTTTCTAGTTAATTGTAGTGAATTATGAGTTTTCTGTTTACCGGGCTTCGAGCTGGCCCGAACCACATTTGGGCCTAGGCTTTTCGGGCTGGCCCGGCCCGAAAAACGGACCGAAGGGCTGTGCCTGGGCCTCTGGCCAGGCACGTAGAACTGTGCAGGCCCGGCCCGGCAGGCCCATGGGCCTGGTCGTGCCGTGCCTATTTGGGCCGTGCCGGGCCGGGCGGCCCGTTTGCTCATCTATAGTTTGGTTGCATGGGTAGAGAAGTTGCACCTGCAGATCCTTAAAGCGGTGTTTATTTGGTTGTCTTCTCTATGGATATAGTCTCCACGGAGGTAAAAAAAAGTCGTCGTAGCCAGTAAGGGTGGAAACAAGCCGAGTCGATCTAGCGAGTTTGAAAAAGCGGCTCGGCTTGACTCGCTCCTGGCTCACGAGTCGGCTCATCAAACCAACGAGCCTAGCCATAAACGTAGATATGCTCTCTAAATTATAATATAAAATCTTAAAAATATTTTAAATAACATATTTTAAATTAGTAAAATAGATATATTACTAATATAATATAGAAAATAGATTAATTTTGTATAGTAATCTTAAATAACATAAATTAATTGTTTAATCGGTACTAATATTATATGCTAATTAGGATTTTATATAACAAATTGTTGTTGGGTCGAGCCATGAGCTAGCTCGCGAGCTGCAACGAGCCGAGTCGAGCTGTCTCGCTCTTTTCACGAGCCACAAAAACAGTCTCGAACTCGTTCTGAGCGTCGAGTCGGTCCGAACCAAGCCAATCTGCTACGAGCCCGAGCTAGCTCGTTGAGGTCGAGTTTTTTTTCAGCCCTAAGTAGGCAGGCCCGTGTCGGACGTTGGCTCGACGCATACACCAGCATGCAGGGTCCCTGCATGCTGCGACATGGAACACCATAACACTTTATAGTGTGTTTTTATTATATCTTCTAATTAAAAGATTTAATCACCGAATCAATTTTATATTTGTGTTTCTAAAAAAAATTGTGAATAAAACTAGACCACTCGTGCTATATAATATTTGAATATTTATTTATATACCCTTCTCTATTACATGTCTCAGTGCAATTAACCAAACAAAGTTTATGCCTAGTATGCATGAGTCTGTGTCTTGTATGAGTTTAACCTAGTGCTACTCGTCTTGGCTCGCTCGAACAACATGGTTGGGATGATACGGCAACGAATAAGACGGTTAGAGTACCAAGTCCATGAGACCCTGTCATCATTTGGAGTTCTAAGTTCCTAAAACTCAAACATCAATAGAAGATTTTCCTATAAGGTCTTCAGAATTATTAAATTCATATAACTCAATCATATCTATGAATTATTTTAATATAGATGTCAAAATTGGACTCAACTCTAAAACTAATACCCAACTTAGGGGTTGCATGGTAGAATTGGGGACTGAGCCACTCGTTTTTCCAGTTACTCGGTCAAGATACATGTATAGATGAGCATGCAGCCCGCAGCCCGACAGCCCGGCACGAGGCCCGGTTTTTTGGCCCGGCCCAAGCACGGCACGGCCCGTCTGGTTTCGTGCCCGTGCCAGCCCGGCCTGGTAGACCAGGCCGTGCTTGGGCTGCCGGATACGCCCGCCGGGCGGCACGGCCCGACCCGCCAGGAAAAGCAGGCACGGAGCCGGCCCGGTTCCGGGCGAGGGGGCATAATCGCCCGCCCCTCCCCCAGACCCCCACCGCCCGTTCAGTCCCCACTCCCCACGCCACGCGATTCGCTCCGCAGCCTCCGCCCTCCGCTCGTCCGCCCGCCGCTCCCTCTCCATTCTCCGTCAACGCCGAGCCGTCGCCACTGCCGTTGCCGGATCTCCGTCATCGACCGGCGAGATCTCCTCTCTGGCTCTCTCCAGTCTTCGTCACTCCGGTGATGCATTGGCTCTCCATTCCCCAATCTGTAACCCTAATCCCCTTTCCCTCACCTCTCCGGTGACGCATCGGCTCTCCACTGCCGGATCTCTGTCACCGACGACATCTGCACGCTTGTTCTGTGCGGCTCACCCTCTCCGGCTCTCCCTCCCCAATCCCCTCGCCCGTCGTCATCATCGTCGGTCGTCGGCTTATCGCGCGTCGTCGTCCCCAGTCCCCTAGACCCTCGTCTCCGGCTCCGGGCTCCGGCTTGGCAGGTACGTCCCTCTCCGGCTCTCCCTCCCCAATCCGACAAACCCTAAACCTAACCCTAATCTCTGTTGCTTGCTTGGTAGGTCGCCGGCCGACTACACCGTGGTCGTGCTGGTGCCGCCAGGGCCATTGAGGTACGGTGCCGAGAGGGGGGCCGGGCATGGATGACAACGACGACAATGGCCGGTACCCTAGAACCATCAACGACGAGCTCGTTGAGTTAGGGCAGCTTCCCGATAACGTCGACGACATGGGAGATGCTGCTGCTGCCTTATTCGGTGTCAGTAGCAGTCATGGTGCCGGCGACCTAGAGGGGACAGCTGTCGGGCCAGTTCCGGTTAGTGATGCTGCTGGCTCTAACAAACTTGATTCATTGGCTTCTTCCAGCACTGGTAAGCGTCGATCTGCTGTTTGGGATGACTTCACTGAAGTCACTGAAAACCACAATGGTAAGAAGGTGCGCATTGCTGGTATTTACAAATTTTGCAAGGCTCGATTGAGTGCTAGTTCTAATGCTGGCACTGGACATTTGCTTAGGCACCAGAAATCATGTAAAAAGAAGTCTGATCATGCTGCTATGGTTCAAACTAGACTAGCTTTGAACCCTGATGGGTCTTTTAGAAACTGGGAATATGATCCTTAGGTGGCTAGGACTGAGCTTTGTTGTTTGATTGCTAGAGTTGATCTTCCTTTAGGGATAGCTGACACAAATGCTTGGGATAATTACATTCAACATGCTCACAACCCTAGATATGTTAGGGTATCTAGGTTTACAACTGCTAGAGACTTGGCTAAGCTATACAATGAAAAGTTAAAGAACTTAAAAGATGATGTTTTTGCTGGTGTGTCTTCTATTTGCTTGACTTCTGATATATGGTCTGGTAATGCCAAGGAAGACTACATTACTGTTGTTGCTCATTTTATTAATGCTGATTGGGAGTTAAAGAAGTGTGTGATAGGCTTTAAATTGATCCAAGTGTCTCATAATGGTGTTAACATTGCTGAACGCATTGCTTGTGTGATTCAATACTTTGGCATGATTGATAAAGTGTTCTCTGTTACCTTAGATAATGCTTCTTCTAATTCAACTGCCATGCTCACATTGTCACCTATGCTTGCTGGTTATTTGGGTGTTGATGTTGATCTAACAGATACTAGTAACAAAACTTATAGTGTGCTTCATCAGCGTTGTGCATGTCACATTATTAACTTGATAGTGAAAAGTGGCTTGAAAAGGCTTAAGGATTATTTAGATGTGTTTAGGACTGCTATTAATTTTTTAAACTCTTCTAACCAGAGAATTGGTTCATTTAGTAATTACTGCAAGGCAAAAGGTTGTAGACCTAGAAAATTTGGTTTAGACATGGATGTTAGATGGAATTCAACTTATCTTATGCTAAAACATCTCTTGCCATATAAGTCTGTGTTTTCTGTGTTCATTAATACACACTATGGCTATCCTCTACTGAATGAACAACATTGGTATGTAGCTGAAAAGGTTTTGGAGTTCCTTGAGCTGTTTTATGAATCAACTGTTGTCTTGTCTGGTGTTTATTATCCCACCAGTCCTTTGGTAATCCATCACATACTTGAATTTGCTAGCCACCTGCATGAACATGAACATGATACTAATCTAAGTGATGTTGTTGTTCCAATGAAAGCTAAGTTCATGAAGTACTGGAAGTCTATACCAATGTTATATTCCTTTGCATTTGTTCTAGACCCTAGAGCTAAAATGAGGGGTTTGTATAATGTTCTTGAACTGCTTTCTCAATCTAACAATTATAATTACAGTACTTATTTTGCTGATGTTAAGACTGAGTTGTATAAGCTATATGCTAAGTATGAAACTAAGTTTGGTGCTGCTAAGCCATCTAGAACCACACATCAATCAGGTATGACAGGTAAGAGAAAATAGGCTTGGGGTAAAATTTTTGGAGGAACAGGTGCTTCTAGATCCTCAACTGCATCAGGTTCTTCAGGTAGTAGTGGACCTGGTTTGGGTATTTGTGAGCTAACTGTTTACCTTGACAGTGACAATGTGGCTGCCTATGAGGATGATTTTGATATCTTAAATTGGTGGCATGAGCATAAACTAACCTATCCAATTCTTTCAATTATGGCTAGAGACATTATGTCTGTTCCTGCCTCAACTACTTCTTCGGAGTCTACTTTTAGTTTGTCTGGCAGGATTCTTGAGGATCGACGACGGCGCTTGAACTCAGAGACATTGGAGATGTTGGTGTGCATCAAAGATTGGGAGCTAGGCCAACATCGGGCACAACATGCTGTGGCGGACAATGAATTAGAGGAGTCCTTCAAGGACCTCTGGCTGGATGAAGCTGTTGTTCCTGAATCCTGATACTTTGCCTTGATCTGTCATTCACTCATTCTGTCCTGATACTTTGGCTTCTAAATTGTAATAACTTTGAACATTTGAATTATAAACTGAGCTGAACGTACTCTTTTTTCCTTTCTAGGGTTTCTCACGAGGTGTGAGTTTTACCTAGAAAGGTTTTTAATGAGGCGGCATTGCACTAACAGCTCAAAATTTCTGTATATTTTATTGAACTGTGTTGAATTCAGTTGCATCTTTGTTTTCTAGTTAATTGTTGTGAATTATGAGTTTTCTGTTTACCGGGCTTCGGGCTGGCCCGAACCACATTTGGGCCTGGGCTTTTCGGGCTGGCCCGACCCGAAAAACGGCCCGAAGGGCCATGCCTAGGCCTCTGGCCAGGCACGTAGGACTGTGCAGGCCCGGCCCGGCAAGCCCATGGGCCTGGTCGTGCCGTGCCTATTTGGGCCGTGCCAGGCACGGACCCGGGCCGTGCCGGGCCGGGCGGCCCGTTTGCTCATCTATAGATACACGACAATATGGCAGCTAGTACACAATCGACTAAGTCACTCCCATTTTTCACTTTCAATTCAAATTATTATTTCAATGTCTAACTGGTTAAGTATAAAAACTACTTAGGGGCTACATGTGACATGCTACACTGCTCCTAATTTAATCGCATGCCAATTTTTATCATATTTTGGTCATGTGAGATATAATTGATGTCAAGTAGTTCTTCTCTATGAACCAACTTGAGAACCCGACGCCTACCACCAAAGGCTAGAGCTAGAGTCTGAGGTTGTGGTCACAAGGCTCTAAGCTACATAGAGTTGTCAATGGAAGATATGTTATATGCATACAAAACTGAAATACAAATTTTCATATCAAGTAATTTTTATTTGTCATGGTAACATAAACACTTGACACCCAGCACCAGAGCCCAGAGCCATATTTCAAGGTTATCTGGTCATGGGTTCTGCCTAAACCGAGTTGTTAATAAAAGTTATCTTTTGCACACATTGTAAAGGACAAGTTTAAAACTTGACATAAGTATTTTGAGTAGTATACTATGTTGTATACTACTCGCTCCATTTTATCCAAATGACGGGATTTCAACCTAGTTACTCTGGCCAATCTCGAATAATTGCAACGACAGTGAAGAAACCTGGAGTCGTATGCTACTCTCGAGCGCTAGTTACGTGATTCTTAGTCGAGTTGTGCACAATAAAAGGTCGAGTCCTAGGACTCAGAGGCTAGACTTTAGTCCGGATGACATGATTACTATATGGAATAACTAAGAAGCAGCGACAAAGGAATTGGTGGATAATTCTCAATCGACAGAGTCTAACTTACCTGACTTGATAACTCTGCTAAGTCAGACTCGGGGAGGGGGGGCTACATCCATAGGATGCACCAAAGGTGCATGCTTATGTTTTCCATATTAACGACGAAGACTTTGAAGATCTCTATTACAATAACTCTATTCAACATGGAAAAGATCAATAGAGTCCAACTTATCTAAGTTGACAACTCTGTTACATTAGACTCGACAGTTGGCATGATAGAGTTGGGAACTCGGTAAAAAAATAGAGCAAGTCAGATGCTGATAAATCAAGACATTGAAAAAGATTCAATAGAAGAGTTTCATCTGCCTGAATCAATGATTCATCCAAATATAACTTGGGTGCTACTGTCAAGAATATATATCAGGGGTACCCACAAGAAGAATATATATGGGTAGGCTTATGGGCTCCGTCTAGATCCTATGGACTTGATCGTCTTGATCAAGGGTAGATCTACCATGAGGAGGATTCTAGAAGTACAAATATGGCAAATATCTTATTGGAGTAGAAGAGATAAGACATAGATCTTAATCAGATATGGCACGATCTTAATGGAGACATACTTGTAACCATAAGAGTTAGATTCTCATACGACTAGGTTACTAGTTTGGAACTGTCATGGACTATGTAACCTACTTGTATCCACCATGTAACTGCCCCTAGGGGCATGACATCACACCACATCATATCATAAGCAATAGCCACCAAAACACTGATAGTTGTAGGCTAGGAGTTTGTTCAATTGATGTTTGATTTGATACAAGATTTTGGTCAATCATGTATCTAACTAAATATTTCAGTCATAATATTTCACTCTGCATGTATCCTTGTTAGTTGTCACAGAGTCTAAGAAAGCTATATGATTCAAGCCTTTCTTTAAGCATTCCATTGCCTCCAACTTCCATAAGAAGGCATATATTCAAATGTTGAAGACATAGTTGAGATAATATCACGCAGGTAGGGTACTCACATAGACCACAACATCATTATTTGAAGATTGAGGGAGTGCCTCTAGAATAGCTGAAACAAGGTTTCATATTTTACCATGTGGGTCACTTCTTCCTCCTCAAAAACATAATGCGAAGGGATACAAACACCAAAACAACCACAATTCATTTTTACTGTATCAAACTTGTAATAGTCATGCAGATGATGCATAACTATCAGCGACACCTAAATCTCCCTTGGGGTCACTATGAAATCCTCACCTTTCTATACTCGTATGTGACTTTTGCTTTATTAGTTTCTTTTTTGTTAGTGTAGATCATTTCGACCTCCTCTATGGTTACATCCAAAATTCATCTAGTCATTGTATGTCTAGCTGTCATCATCTAGGGAAGGCCATACTTCTAGACCCTACCATGATGCCTTCAACTCCTAGCAATAGGAATTATTAAGAGAAAGTATAATAACGCTGACTAGGTGGGCTCTAAACAGATTTGTTGGGGGCCTTCCTCTTCCGAAGGTCCTTAAAAACGCGACTAACCATATGTCTTTAGTATGATGTGGATTATCACAGGAGGCTTCGGCTTCGGGATGAAGGTCTTCTCTCGCGACAAGGGTAAAGGTGTAACCCAAAGGTGATGAAAATGGACGACGAAGCTATAGCCAAAGAGCTTCGGCTTGAGGTGATGACGAAGACCAAGTATAATGATGACCGAAAAGGGACAAAGACTATTTGATCCTTAATAATTTGTGCTACGATTGTAGTTGAATGATAAGGGCATAAATGTACTTTCACTCGGGCTGTGCCCCGTGCCTATAAATAGATGAACAGTAGCATCATACTGTTCACGCGGAATTGTAATCGCTCTCTTGCGTCTTCACCTTTGAGCAAGCCGAAGGTATCATTATAATGTGAATTATGTTGATATTCATACATATTCATTGTTGGAACTTGCGCTTCCGTGCAAGTCGATCCAACGAGGGGGGGGGGGGGCGAGAAAGATGTGAACACGGTTTAACTCGAGGAGGCAATTGCTCTGTTAATCCAGCCTCTCAACACTGTACGGGGGTATTTATAGGTGCCTGAGTGCCCAACGTCTCGATGTAAGGACGCATGTACCCTCAGGCACCTGGACTATCCCTAGAATATTCTTATAAAGGAGGGTTACAGACTGTCATTACAAAAAGCTATTACAAATCGAGCCCATAACACACGACGCCGTGCAGGGCCTGTTACAATGGGCCGAATCCCACGTGGGCCTCATAGTCAGGTAAGCGGCGCGGGACGAGGCGACACCATCGTAGGCCTTCGTCTCGTAATGTAGAGGACGAAGGGTGGACCCTGCCGGTCATATTGCCTCCGTTGGTGCGGCGAGATTGACGAAGGCTGGAGCGAAGGGTGGCGTCTTCGCCTTTGCCCCAACATTTGCCCTCCGAGGGACTAGTTCGACTAAGTCATCTGGTGCCAAAGACGTCGCTAGATGGTGGAGACGCTGCCCTCGCTCGAAGTGGTTCCGTAGGGGTTTTTGATGTGACCGGTGATGGACGCGGTACTGTTGGACTACGGGTTTCCTGAAGCGTCACGTCCTATGTATAAAAAGGGGTGAGGCGGCGCGGTTCAGGTTTTCTTTCTGTGCGCCGCAAAACCCTAGCCTCCATTTGAAATCGTTCGCCCGCTCGCCTGCCCTCCTTGCTCCTGCTCGCCGGAGATCTGGCCTGCGTCAAGCAGACCGCTCACCGCCGCCGACGGTATGTAGCCATGCCGTCTTCTTCCTCGTCTGCTGCAAACTCACCGCCGACAGGCGCATCGTCCGAGGATACCTTGAGCAATGTGGCGGCGGAGGAGCTGCGACCGGGTGATACGGTGGAATTCGGTGTTTCGTGGATTTCCTCGGTCCGCGTTCAAGATATGCAGCAACTTGGTTATTTTGGCAGCGGAGTGGGGCCTGTCCCAAGGGCGGAGGAGGTCCCCGAGCCCGAGGACGAGTTGGTCGTGTTTGAGGCCTTTTTCATGCTGGCCTTCGTCTGCCCACGCATCGCTTTGTGGCGGAGGTCCCGCAGAGGTTTGAGGTCTAGGTCCACCAGCTGACGCCGAATGCCGTGGTGGCCCTGGCGAAGTATGTCTGGGCGGCGACTTGGTATGGTGGTCAGCCATCTGTGGAGGTCTTCGCCAAACATTACTGTCTGCATTGGCAGAAAAGGAAAATTGGACACAAGATTGCACAGTTTGGATCGTGCACGTTTACGCCGAGGACCGGAAAGACTTCGATGGAAGTCGTGGAGTTAGTACCTTGTGCCCGCAACAAGTGGGGCAACTAGTGGGATTTCTGGTTTTATGTTTCCGAAGGCAAAGTCGAAGACCACTCAGGGCTCCCCGTGGCCGTGATGTGCTCCCATTATTATGTGGTGTACCCGCAGTTTGAGGTGGCAGAGGATGATGAAGAAGAAGGAGCCCTTCGGTGCGCTGCCCGCATGAGTAGCGGGCGTGATTTAGTTGAGGAATTCATCAGGTATGGGGTATGGCCCTTGGCACATGGCTGGGCGTTGGGCGAAGTATGCCTTCGCTAGATGCCCACCTTGGGCGGGCAGTGGGTGCGAAGTCCTGCCTTCGCGTTGGATCTGCATGGCCGGGATCCCACCGCATTCATGCGTGAAGCGGAAGACGGTGCAGCGAGGATTGTGGGGCGCTATGTGCCGAGAACGGAGGGTCAGCGGAGCTGGGATATCCGTGGGTCCAATGTTAGATTGAATCAGGTCTTCAAACTAAACCGCTTGCCATATGGTGGTTATCCCGGGGAAGACGTTGCCGACAGCCGCAGGAAGAAACTGGTGGACGTGACTGAGGAAAGGCCTTCACAGGGGGCTGCCCCGGCCACTAAGAAGAGAAAATTAGGTACTGTAGTTGGGGGAGTGGGGGTCTCTGATAGTTTTGCTGTGGATTTGATGGGGACGTGCGCAGCCATCGGGGGAAGGATGTCTTCGCCCGAGCTCCGGGAGTCCTCGGCGTGAATGCTGGAGGTTACCGGGGGTCGATGGACCAAGAATGTTCTGATCCCCCGCGCGTCTGGCGAGGACTTCTTTACGTCTCGCATGGCTCGCAAAGTGAAGGTTTTTCCTTATGGGCGGAATATTGCTGCTGTTGTATCGGCAGTGATGGAGAGGGACCGTCAAGACGCTGCGCAGAAACGCTGGGCGGTCGTCCGGATCGCGGATCCCATGCGCGAGGCGAAAAGGGCGCAGGGGAGCGCGAAGGCTGTTGCCGCTGGTGGTAGCAAACCGGCGCCGGCTGCAAGACTAGCCGCCCCCATGCCCAGCAAGGCGTCGGCCGGTGCGAAGGCTGCCGCCTCTAGCGGGAGCAAGCCACCGCTGGGCGGGCTAGTGAAAGGACGAGGTCGCCTTCACTGGTGCGACGCGTTGCCGACTTCGGCACGGACATTAGTGTCGAGGATTATCTTGTTGGTAAGTTAAAACCCCCCTTTTTTAACTCGACGAGGTCTTTAACCGGTATCGTGATGCAGATTCGGTTGAAGGGCAACTGGCCGTTGTCCCGCCTCCGGTGAGGACCACTTCGCCAACGGCAGTGGCAGGGGCGAAGGGAGCCGCACGGGATCCGTGGGCCACTTTCTACGCGAACGGCGATATTTTGTCGGCCGCTGCCGCTAAGGACGTGGCGGGCTCCATGTCTTAGCAGCTGAGGGAGGCGTCGCAGCAGCTGTCACAGCAGTTGAAGCAGGTAAGTTGTGTTGGACTTTGGTGCTTGTTGTTTTCTTGAGGGTTCGGGTCTCATGGGTTTGTAGCAGGCGGCCGACTTCGGCCACCTCGTTGCGACAGGTGCATTAACTGTGGATGTTGCTGCCGAGGTCGAGCGTCTCCGAGCACAGCATGCGGATGCTGTGTGGGAGAAGTCGGCCGCGGAAAGCAAAAATCGTAGGCTGTCGGAGAAGGTGGCCGCCATGGAGGTCGAGAAGACGGATCTCCGGCGCCAGCTGGCGGAGGAGAGGAGGGAGGCGAACAAGGCCATCGCTGATGCGCAGGCTGCGCAGGCCGAGGCCAAAGTGGCGCGGGCGGAGGGCAGTCTCGCCCGCCAATGTGCCAAGGAGCTGGAGGCGAGGTTCGACGCCCTGCGCAGCCGCGTGGACAAGGCCGAGTCCTCTACACGCGTGGAGATCGAGTAGACGCACGCGCAGTTCGAGGACGTGTACCGTGAGCTGGGTGCGCGGACTGCTGACTTCGAAGTGCCCAGCCAAGAAACGGGCCTTCGCTTCCTCGAATGGTTGCAGGAGGAGTTGCTGGTGCTCCTGACCATTGTGACGGGCTTCATGTCCTTCGCCTCCCTCGTCACCTGCGAGGGGGCCATGAATGCTATGTCCCGCGAGGGGTGCAGGCATTACGAGGTCTTCGACCAAGCAGACGAAAACTTTGAACGTGAAATCTTCAAGGTCAAAGACCCCGTGGTGAAGCAGTCGGTGGGGGCACTGTTTGATAGGATGTGGGGTCCGCACGGTCAAGAGGCGGTCAGGGAGCGGTCCGACCGGGCAATAGAGCAGGTAAAATGAATTAGAAAATGAGTTTTTTTTTGTTTTTATGTGTGTGGGTATGTGTGGCTTTGCTGAATGAGTGTGCTGTTGCTGCAGATGGCTCGTGACGAAGATGTCGAGGACCTGGTTGGTCTGGACAGCGCGCTGCTCGAGGGCATGGAGGTCGATCCGGTGCTGCCCTCGGATGTCGGTGAAGGCCCCTCAGCGACTCCTGTGCCCGCTGCGGCCGGCGAAGACCCCGCACCAGCCCCTGCGCCGACTAGCGAAGACGCCCTAAAGGTGGTGGCCGAACCGGCTGCCGAGGACCCGACAGCCGCGGCCGAGCCCTCGCAGGTGGCTGAATAGGTGTTGAGGAGTTTGTAAATTTTATCTGTGTGATACTGAACCTCGGTTGCTGCGCAGGTTTTGGGGTTTGGGCCTGCGCACGCAACCGCTACTGATAATGCTGTTTTTGTGGCGGCTTCGACCGTGGCTGCTGATGACGATTCGTTTGGCTCTGTGTCTAAGTGTTTTGAGTCTGATGATTTTGGGAGTTCGTTTGCATGGTCGGAGGAATCTTCGGATGAGGACTTGGATTATTTCGCGGCATTGGATGTGGGTGTGGTGGAGGCCTCGCCGCGTGCGGAGGGTTCCGAGGAGCCCCCGGGCGCGAGTACTAGGTATAGGCGGCGAAGGGCGGTGGCAAAACGAGGGTGAGTGGATTGTCGCGAAGTGGTGGGTGTCTACGTGGTGAGATGGAGAGTGGGCGTCTTCGTGTGGACGGGACTGGTAAGCAAGAATTGTTGTCCTCGCCGATTGGGATGAGTGTGGGTGAGGGAGAGCTGCGAAATCTTTTTGAGGGTGAGGAACTGAGGATGATGCTGTTCAACTATAGGGAGATGGGTATCATCCCGAAGGTTGAGCCAATGTAATATGCGATGCCCTCGCTGTGTATATGTGACCATAATTTGTATGATAAGGCTGTGCGCCTTCGTTGATCCGGCCGCGCTTGTAGGCAACTTCTGCACGGCGAGGCTTTTGGAAGGGCTTTGATTTTGCGCCCTTATTGTGCTAGTCCGGCTGCACCCTTAGGCGACTTTTGCGTGGAGTCTTTTGGAAAAGACTTCGACTTGCGCACTCATTGTGCTAGTCCGGCTGCACCCTTAGGCGACTTTTGCACGGAGAGTTTTTTTTGGAAAATACTTCGATTTTGCGTACTTATTGTGCTAGTCCGGCTGCACCCTTATGCGACTTTTGCACGGAGAGTCTTTTGGAAAAGACTTCGATTTTGCGCACTTATTGTGCTAGTCCGGCTGCACCCTTAGGCGACTTTTGCACGGAGAGTCTTTTGGAAAAGACTTCGATTTTGCGCACTTATTGTGCTAGTCCGGCTGCACCCTTAGTTGACTTTTGCACGGAGAGTCTTTTGGAAAAGACTTCGATTTTGTGCACTTATTGTGCTAGTCCAGCTGCACCCTTAGGCGACTTTCGCGCAGAGTGTCGCACGCAAGGGTGGCCAACGCTGCCCCTCGCGGTGACTTCGGTGTGGTCGAATGCCGAAGACCGTCGATGCGGTCTTTTTCGACATATTGTCTTAGTTTTTGTGGGGGAATTTTGCGGGTATATTACATGGCTTCGCCTCATTAAAAACCTCACCCCTGGGAGGAAAAGAGTGCGGGCTGAAATGTTACTGTTTGGTGAATTATAAGGGCGTGTTAGCCCTGAGGATTCAAACAAAAAATTTGCGGAGATTCTCGATGTTCCAGGGATGCTCTAGGTCCTCGCTGGATGGCGTTGTTAGCCTGTACGCACTGGGGGACGCCTTCGTCTTGACGATGAACGGGCCCTCCCACTTTGGCTCCAGCTTGCCCCGTGACTCTGTACGACTTGTCCGGACGAGTACGAGGTCCCCTTCGTTGAATTCTCTTGGGATGACGGCGTGGTCGCGCCAGGCCTTCGTTTGAGCTTGGTATTTGTTGAGAGCCTGCAGGGCGAAGACACGGTCTCCGTCGATGAGGTCTTTGGAGGTTGGTTCGTCTACGTTGGGGACGGCTGAAGTGTTTGTTTGCGGTGACCCATGTTTGATTTCTTGCAGGGTCATGGCCACCGATCCGTATAGTAGGCGAAAAGGGGTGAACCTAGTCGCCCGGCATTCGGTCGTGTTCAGCGCCCAGACTGCTTCAGGTAGCAGGTCAGCCCATTTGCCCTTCTTGTCGTCGAGAAGCATTTTCTTGATGGCAGTGAAAATCTTGCCGTTGGCGCGCTCCACAATGCTGTTAGATTGTGGGTGATATACTGAGGCGAAGGCTAGCTTAGTGCCGATGGAGAAGCAAAAATCCCTGAAATCCTGGCTGTCGAACTGCTTGCCATTGTCAACTGTGAGCTCAGACGGGACTCCGAATCGGCAGATTATGTTTTGCCAGAAAAATTTCTGTGCAGTCTTCGACGTGATTGTGGATACTGCCCTTGCCTCGATCCACGTGGTAAAATACTCTTCGACAACGAAGGTGAACTTGAGGTTTCCATGGGCTGTGGGATGTGGGCCGACGATGTCTAGCCCCCAGCGTTGAAGAGGCTATCAGCTTTGTGAATTGCGAGGGGTTGCCCGAGCGGGGAGAGAACTTCTGGCAGGCTTTGCACGACCTCGTGACTCGATTTGCGGCACAAATAATAGCGGGCCAGTAGAAACCTTGACGGATCACCTTGGCAGCGAGGGCCCTAGGCCCCGAGTGAGAGCCGCAAGTGCCACTGTGGACTTCGCGCAGGATCTGGATGCCTTCGGTCTCGGTGACACATTTGAGCATGGGTTGACTGATCCCTTTCTTGTATAGCTGGCCCTTGATAAGTGTGAAGTCCCGACTTTGGTATTTGAGGCGCTTGGCCTCGTTGACATCACCTGGATGGTAGTATCCTTGCAAGAACAGGGTTATTGGGGCCCTCCAGTCTTCAGCCATGATGAGATTGACAATGCGATGGCCCTCGGCATTGGTGGTTATTTGCAGGCCCTCTGGGTTGCGGATGGCTGGAGTGCTAATGATGTGGTAGAACACGTCGGAGGGCAGGGCTTCGCCTCTGGCTGCTGCTTTGGCCAACGCGTCGGCTTCTTCATTTCTGGAGCGGTCCACATGCTGCAGGGTGAAACCCTTGAACTGTTTCTCAAGACTACGGACGGCCGAAAGATACTGCAGAAGTGCGGGGTCTTTTGCTGAGTAGTCTTTTTCGATCTGGCCAGCAACGACTTTGGAGTCTGTCTTGATTATGCAGGTGGCCACGCCAAGTGCTTTCAGCTTGCAAAGACCCAGGATGACGGCTTCGTATTCTGCTATGTTATTTGTGCACCTGTCGGATTCCAGAGCGAAGCTGAGGCGTGCAGCATATCTGTGCTTGACGCAGGTAGGTGATGTGATGATTGCGGCCACGCTGGCCACCGCGTGGCACCATGCGCCGTCGCAGTGGATGGTCCATACTTTTTCTGAGGGCTCTTGTTGCTGCCGTGCCGGCCCTGTCCAGTCGACGATGAAGTCTGCGAGGACTTGCGACTTGATTGCTGTCCTGGGCTCGAAGGTGATGTGGTATTCAGAGAGTTCGGCTGCCCATTTGGCGATACGGACGGACGCTTCCGGGTTCCTGAATAATTCGTCGAGTCCCCTGTCCGTGGTGACCCGCACCTTGAACGCTTCGAAGTAGTGGCGCAACTTGCGTGATGCCATGATGACTGCATATGCAATTTTTTCTAACTCTGTCATGTTGCATTTGGAAGTCATGAGGACTTCGGAAACGTAATAAACTGGGCACTGCCGAGTTGTGCCCTCTCTGTCTGCTCTTGGACCAAGGCTGCGCTGACCGCGTGTGGCGAAGCTGCGACGTAGAGCAACAGAGGCAGCGAGGGGTCGGGGCTTGTAAGAGTTGCCAACTCTGACAGGTGTTGTTTGAGTGAAGCGAAGGCTGCCTCTTGCTCTGGTCCCCACGCAAAGTCTTTTGCGCCGCGTAGCGTCTTGAGGAAAGGTAGGCTTCGCTCTGCGGACTTGGAGATAAATCTGTTGAGGGCGGCCAATCTGCCTGTCAGGCGCTGAACGTCTCTGGTTGACTGCGGAGGCATCATGTTGATGATGGCCTGGATCTTGGTCGGGTTGGCCTCGATCCCGCGGTGCGACACTAGGTACCCCAGTATCTTCCCCTGGCGAACTCCGAAGACGCACTTTTCGGGGTTTAGGCGAAGTCGTGCGTCCTGCATGTTCACGAATGTTTCTGCGAGGTCGGTCAGGTGGTCCTCTTTGTTTTTGCTGGCGACGACGATGTCGTCCACGTATGTGAAAATGTTCCAGCCTACATGGCTCTCGAGCACCGTCTTGGTGAGGCGAGAGAAGGTGGACCCAGCGTTCTTTAGTCCCTCCGGCATTCTGACGAAGCAGTACGTGCCGAGGGGCGTGATGAAACCGGTGCTAGCCTTGTCTTCCTCCTTCATATATATTTGGTGATAGCCAGAGAAGCAGTCAAGGAGTGACATGACTTCGCATCTGGCCGCACTATCGACGATCTTGTCGATCCGAGGTAGCGGGAAATTATCCTTGGGGCAGGCCTTGTTGAGGCTAGTGAAATCGATGCACATCCGCCACTTGCCACTTTTCTTTTGCACCATGACTATGTTAGCAAGCCACGTAGGGTAGGCGACTGATTTGATGAATTTGGCCTCAAGCAGGCGGTGTACTTCGGCTTTGGTGGCTTCTGTTTTCTCGTCAGACATTTTGCGCAGCTTCTGCTTCTTTGGCCGTACTGAAGGGTCGATGCCCAGTCCATGTTCGATGATACTGCGACTGACTCCGACCAGGTCGAGGGCAGACCAGGCGAAGACATCCTTATTTCTGGAAAGACAGGAGATGAGTCTCTCCTCGTCGTGCGAAGTCAGGTCTTCACTAATGATGACCGTCTGCTTGGGTGTTGCCTGGTCAAGAGGGACTGTCTTCGTTCCATCGTTGCTCTGCAGCTGTGCCTTTTCATGCTCGTTGGCGGTTGGGCGGGTGGGCTCGGTGACTTCGTGCTGCGTCGTAAGGCAGTTTACGTTCCGTTGCCCTGGAACGAAGTCTCTTTCAATGTTGTGCGCGGTATGTTGATTGCCATAGACTGTGATCGCGCCTTGCGGTCTCGGGATTTTCATGCACAGGTAAAGTCCGTGAATGGCCGCTTCAAACTTGTTGATGGAGCCCCGACCCATTATAGCATTGTACGGGTATACCATGTCGACGATGTCGAAGGTGATCTGCTCGCTTCGTGCATTGGGTGCTACACCAAAGGACAAAGGTAGCTCGATCTTGCCCACAGAAAAGGTGCCCTTGCCACCGAAACCATAGAGGGGGTTGTCCGAAGGCTTAAGCAAACTGTGGCTTATGCCCATGCGGTCGAAGGCGTGGAGGAAAATGATGTCCGCCTGGCTGCCGTTGTCAACTAAAACTTTGTGCAGGCCCCAGCCTGCCACGCTGCAGTTGATGACCATGGCATCAATGTGGGGTGCGCTGCGTAGGTCGACATCTCTGCGTCGAAGGTCAGCGGCACGTGGGACCACTTCGTTTGCACGACTGGGCCAGTGACGGCGACGTGGTTGATGCTTCGGTAGTGGTCCCTTTTCTGTCGCTTCGTGTCGAAGTCGACACTAGATCCCCTAGTGATCATGTGGATGACTCCGCGATACGGCTGATCGGCGAAATCATCTTGCTTTGGCGCTTGGGGGTGGTTTGAGTGGTGGATGTTTGGCTGATGTGGGTGAGGAGGCGGAAGTGGAGGTGGTACGATTTGTACCTCCTGATGGTGTTGGTAAGCGTGGTTAGGTGGATGCTGGGCGGGGCCGTGGTTGTATGGTTGTGGTAGGTGGTGTTGATATGTGTGCGCGACAACCCGTGGGTTGTCGGTTGGTTGCACCCGAGACATCCTGTCCCTGGTGGCCTTCGTTTCCGGGCAATCTCTCGTTGGGTGCACGCAGTCTTCGCCGTGGAACAGGCAGTAAAATCTGCGCGGCTGCTGCGCCCGTCCTCGGCCCCGACCACGGGTGCCACTGCCGCGGCCCTAGGGGGGATAATCTTGACGACGAGGGGCCTCTCCTATGGGGTGCTAGTTGGAAATGTTATGGACCTGCTATTGACTGCGGTTGTCACGATCGGAGTCTGACCGCGAAGGTCTTGTCCATGTGCGGCTGGACTGCGGAGGGTCCTTGGGTTTCCTCTGGGACTCGACCTTGCACTGGTGGAGCTCTTCGGATCTGGCGTATTTTTCAAACAGCTAATAGAGCTCTTGAAGGTTCTTGGGTGGGTCCCTAATGCAGTGGCTGTAAAGGACGCCAGCCTAAAGGCCACTGATGGCGTAGTGAATGGCAATTTGGTCATCGATCGAAGGCAGTTGTGACTTGAGAGTCAGGAACTTGCGGTAGTACTCCCGCAGGGTTTCTTTCTCCAGCTGCTTGCAGAGTAACAGTTCGACCAAGGCGTCGGTGTCTGGGTGGTACCCTTGGAAGTTGAGCAGAAATTTGTCCCGAAGACTTCTCCAGGAGTCAATGGACAACGGGGGCAACCTGGTGTACCAGGTTAGGGCCGGACCCTCGAGGGCGATGATGAAGGACTTGGCCATCGTGGCGTCGTCCCCTCCGGATGATGCGACAGCGACTTGATAGCTCATGATGTACTGCGCTGGGTCGGTGCTGCCATTGTACTTAGGGTAGGTCCCTGCCCTGAAGTTGGCGGGCTATGGTGACACCTGCAGTTGCGGTGCTAGAGGGCTCCGCTCATCAAGGTAATTGATGCCTTGGAAAGCTATGGCTTGTGGGATGAAGGGTCCACGCTGAGGAACGAATAGGTCTCCGACTGGCGCGCGCTGCTAGAGGGGCGGGCCGTACTGCAGATCATGTTGGCCTTCGCGCTGCATGAGCGCAATTTCCTGCTCAAGCTCTTGAGCCCTCTGCTCCTCATCTCGTATCATTTGGCGCACCTTGGCCTGTGCAAAGACACGTTGGAGCTTGGCCTCAAGGATTTCCTTCTGCTTCTGGAGGTTGCGGTTTTTGAGGCGCAGGGCCCGTAGCTGTAGCTGTTCTTCTGCGGAGACGCCGAGGACCTCGCCATCCTCTGCTGCGTCCTCGCCCTCTAGTGGAGCGAAGCCTGGGGGTGGTGCTTGTGGCTGCCCTTCAGAGCTGCAGGTGCGGAGGGTGCCCTCTGGAGTGTGTTGATCGTTGTGCTATCTCTTACTATGTGCTTCGTCTTCGCCAGCTCCTTGGTGGGTGTTGTCGGCGAGGGCCTTGCCCTTTTTCTCAGCTAGCAGTGCTGCCTTCGCTGCTTCGTCGACGGATGGGGCTGCCTTCGAATTAGCTCTTTTGGGTGCCATTGCGGGTGGTTTGCTCGTAGCACGAATGATGGGCGCCAATGTTGGAACTTGCGGTTCCATGCAAGTCGATCCAACGGGGGGCGAGAAAGATGTGAACACGGTTTAACTTGAGGCGGCAATTGCTCTGTTAATCCAGCCTCTCAAGGGCACTATACGGGGGTATTTATAGGTGCCTGAGTGCCCAACGTCTCGATGTAAGGACGCATGTACCCTCAGGCACCTGGACTATCCCTGGAATATTCTCATAAAGGAGGGTTAGAGACTGTCATTACAGAAAAGCTATTACAAATCGAGCCCGTAACACACGACGCCGCGCAGGGCTTGTTACAATGGGCCAAATCCCACGTGGGCCTCGTAGTCGGGTAAGCGGCGCGGGACGAGGCGACGCCGTCGTAGGCCTTCGTCTCGTAGTGTAGAGGACGAAGGGTGGACCCCGCCGGTCGTATTGCCTCCGTTGGTGCGGCGAGATTGACGAAGGCTAGAGCGAAGGGTGGCATCTTCGCCTTCGCGCCAACATTCATACATATTCTATGGAATACAAATATGAATGAATTAACAAGACATAGTTACTATATTCATCTCTATGCATTCTTGTCTATGTATTGAATGATGAATGCATGTCCTTCGTGACCTTCGTCTGATGAACATTATACCCATGGGGAGATAATGCTTCGGAAGACAAAGGTCCCTAATAATTAATAACTCTGTTGCCTTGTTCTTGATTCACAGCATTTGAGAACAAGTGACCAACATTGGCACCCACCGTGGGTGAACTCGAACGGCCAGCTTCGGCAAGCATCCACCTTCATCATGCCGCTGAGGAAGACAACAGCGCTAAGGGCTGCCTTGCAGCCACTGGACACAAATCAAGAGACACTCTCCCTACGAGAAGCTAGGAGCCAGAAGAGAAAGGCTACTAGCCCAACAAATCAGGAGGAGGAGCTGGACCAGGAGATTAGGAGCTTGGAGGTTATTCACCAACAAGTGCAAAGGAAGAGGGAAAAGATGCTGTGGCTCACCGACCTTCAGAGAAAGATCGACGAAGCTGCTGAAGAAATGTGTTACCTTACTCAGGATGACCAAGACCGAAGGCCCCAACACAAGAAGCTTCATCAAGAAATCCCAACCAGTGATGATGAACGGTACAACGACTTTCATCATGGTAACTTTGCTTTCGATGATGCTTCTCCTTTGGCAGCGGAGTTGTAGGCTACCCCATGGCCATCATCTTGCAAGCCACCTCATCTCCCCATGCATGATGGGCATTCAGACCCGAAGCAATTTCTAATGAGCTACGAAGCAACCATATCCTCATATGGGGCAACACTGCGGTCATGCCGAAGTCCTTCGTCATGGCAGTCAGAAGTGTGGCCCAAACATGGTACTCTTCTCTTTGGCCAGGGACAATTACGTCGTGGCATAAGCTGAAAGATATGTTGGTCACTACCTTTCAGGGCTTCCAGACGAAGCCAGTCACTGCCCAAGCTCTATTTCAGTGTACGCAAGACCACGAGGAGTACCTGCAGGCGTACGTCTGAAGGTTTTTGCGGTTGAGGGCTCAAGCGCCTCCAGTGCCCAATGAGATTGTCATTGAAGCCATGATCAAGGGGCTCAGACTAGGACCAACATCATAATATTTTGCAAGGAAGCCACCGCAAACCTTGGAGAAGCTTCTCCAGAAAATGGACGAGTACATTAGAGCCGATAATGATTTTCGGTAAAGAAGGGAAGAAGCCTACAAATAGTCCGAGAAGACTAGGGGCTTCGGAGGAAGACTCCACCCTAGACATGTCAGGTTGATCCATAATCCTAGCTCAAGCGATGACAGGGGGAATCATACCCAAGGGAAATAGCACAACTCTCAATCATCAGGAGCACAACAAAGCTCCTTCAGGCCACCAGCTCCAAGAGGTAGAGGAGGGACACGCTTCGGAGGAAGATATGGAAATCAGCCCAGAAGACTGTTCTGTCTATTCTGTGGCGAAGATAAGGGACATACCACAAGGACATGCCAGGTAATAATCCAGAAGCAGAAGGAAATCGCTGAAGCTGAAGCACGACGGAACCCACCGAAGCAGGTCCTGCATACTGCTTCGTGCTATTCTCTGTATGTCCCAGCCTACGGCTTTCTTTGCTTCGGCGAGCCATTCCCAAGCTTTCTGGGCTCAGTTTCCACCACCGCCACCACTCGCGCCTGCCTTGGGTCATGATCAACATCCAGAAGGGCACCTTCGGGCTCAGCAACAGCGTGACCTTCGGGAGGAGTCTGAAGCTCGCACAGTTAACAGTGCTATGCCCGAGTCAAGACATATCTACTGAAGGTGGCACAAAAGAGAGCTCCAATTCAATGTATTTTTACTCTTTTTTGTTTTTATATTTTCTTCTAAAAAGGCAACACAGGAAGGTCTAACCTTTAGCTTGATGTAATAAGCCTGTGGTTACATCATCGAGTGTGACAAGAATGTGTCAAGAAGCTCCAAAGTCGTTCCTAAGGGAGCGTAGAGTAAGTTTTAAAGCTCCAAAGTCATTCCTAAGGGGCTGCAGAGCTTAAATGCCACCTAAATCAGAGGTGAAGAAGCTCCAAATTCGTTCCTAAGGGGATGCAGAGCTTAGCTCCAAAGTCGTTCCTAAGGGAATGCAGAGCTGAAAAACCACCTAAGTAAAAGGTGAAGAGACTCCAAAGTCATTTCTAAGGGGATGTAGAGTCTGGGTGCGTATTTGAGTGGGTTTTTTATCTTCGGCATAAACATCATTTTTCATCATACCATCACATCATATCGCATAGCATCACATCATACATCATTTTGCATCAGCGAAAAGCTGCGGAGAAGGGAAGTTGCTCCTTCGAAAATATATGGCAGATCATGAAAGAAGGTGTTGTAGCACAAAGTATACCTTCGGTAAATATACTTTTATACAGGAAGGGAATCCTTGATAGCAGTATTACTATGCAACAACCGTGGCAAAATACTCAGTATCGAATCGATAGAAGGGGAATCTTTTCTTCATGAAGCATGAAAAGAAGGGAAGGTGTTTTTTCGCCAGCGGCTCAAAAACGGTATGTACGAAAGTTTCATGCATCACAAAGAAATACAGTACATTACTATAAAGTGTTTACACATGTTTCTCACAAGACTATGTTCAAGGGCAGTGTACTAGCAAAAATACAAAGTTCTAGTCTTCCTTCAGGATATTCTCAGTAGCTTCGTTTAGAAGTCTGTTGACAGCTTCATCAACAGCCTCATTGGTGATCCTAATGTACTCAAGTGACTCCTTTAGGGACTGGTTAGCCTCTGGATTGTATGGCTCCGGTGGGGGAGATAATTCAGCTGCACCAAAATATATGTTTATCAGTTCCGAAGCTAATACAGTTCACAAAGATAAATCACAGTAGATGTACTTATAAGTCTGGTGCGCTCTGCAGCTTCTTCAGCTCTTTTGGCTTCTTCTTGAGCGACGTGAGATTCTTTTTCATTTTTCCTAATAACTTCATCAGCTATCTCACGTCCACCCTTCATCCATACCTCAGAGAAAAAATTTCCGCTTAACGAAGAAGCTTCAGCTGAAAGATTTTTAATGATATCTACTGTGTTGGTACCTGCCTTTTAGGATAGATAGATCCAATGAGGAATGGGGGAGAGATTTGTGAAAACAATGCGGGATGTCAAAGCAACAGTATTTCTCCCTGCGCTTAGGCATAGTATGGGGGTATTTATAGGTAACCGAGGGACTGTCCGACCCCGTAAAGGACATTTAGACCCTCGATTACCTAGTTTATCCCTGGAATATTCCCTCGAGGGGAGGTTACAGCGAGTCATTACGGCGTACTTCATTACAGATACGACCCAAATCACACTGCTCCACACGGGGTCATGCTACATGGGCCGAATTGTACATGGGCCTCTCCCGGCCCTAAGGGGGAGTAGGTCCTCGGTCTTCGCGGGGCCTTCGTCTTGTCGTCCGGAGCGAAGGGTGCCGAACATGCCCCGTATGGACAGTGTCCATGGTCGTCCGGCGCGTCCTGTGGATGCGGTCTTCATCCGTGCGACGCACGAAGTAGATGTCGTCGAGCGAAGGGTGGCGTGTTTGCCTTCGCCCCAACATTTTCCCTCCAAGGGGCCAGTTCGACCAAGTCGGCTGGTGCCGAAGACCACCGTGAGATGGTGAAAACGCTGCCCTTGCTCGAAGTGGTCCCGCGGGGGTTTTTGAAATGTGACCATTGATGGACGCGTTAATGTTGGACTGCGGGTTTCCCGAGGTGTCGCGTTGCACCTATAAAAAGCCAGCCTCGACCAAGACCGCTGCTTGCTTGCATTTGTGCTGCAGAAACCCTAGCTTTTTATAGTTGCTCGCCTGCCCTCCTTGCTCGTTCGGCGCCAGAAATCTGGCCCACATCAAGCAGACCGCGCGTTGCCGCCGACGGTACATTGCAATGTCTTCTTCTTCGTCTACTGCAAGCGCGTCGCCGGCCGTGCCGTCGTCCGAGGAGACCCTAAGTGATTTGCCGGTGGTTGAGTTGCAACCCGGGCACACCGTGGAGTTTGGGACCTCAAGGATTTTCTCAGGCCGCGTGCTGGAGATGCAGCGGCTTGGTTACTTTGGTAACGGTGTCGGGTGGGCCTTGGGCGCAGAGGAGGTCCCCGAGCCTGAGGACGAGTTGATAGTTTTGGGGGCCTTCTTCGCTGCCGGTCTTCGCCTCCCGACGCATCGATTCGTGGTAGAGGTGTTGCGAAGGTTTGAGGTGCAAGTCCACTAGTTGACGCCGAACGCAGTGGTGGTGCTTGTGAAGTACGTCTGGGCAGTTTCTTCCTACGACGAGCAGCTGTCTGTGGAGGTCTTCACCAAGAATTACTGCCTGCACTTGCAGAAGAGGAAAATAGGGGATAAGATAGCCTAATTTGGATCATGTACCTTCACACCGAGGACCGGGAAGACTTCGACTGAGGTTGTGGAGATAGCCCCCAACGCTAGGAACAAGTGGGGTAATTGGCGGGATTTTTGGTTCTATGTGGCTCCCGATGATGTCGAAGGCTTACCGAGTCTGCCTCCGGCCATCCTGTGCTCACATTGTTATGTGGCGTTCCCTCGATTCGTGGTGGCGTAGGAAGACGAAGATGAAGGGGCCCATCGACATGCTGCCCGCCTAAGTAGCAGGCATGACCTGGTGGAGGAGATTATTGCCTATGGGGTGTGGCCCTTGGCACATGGTTGGGTATTGGGTGAAGTGACCCCCACCGGATGCCTACCCTAGGTGGCCAGATGGTGCGTAGTCTAGCCTTCGGAGTGGATTTACACGACCGTGTTTATGCGTGAAGTGGAGGCTGAGGCCATGAAAATTATGGGAAAATATGTGCTGAAGATGGAGGCTCTAAGGAGTTGGGATATTCGCGGTTCAAATGTTAGGTTGAACCGTGTTTTTGAGTTAAACCACTTGCCGTATGGTGGTTACCCAGGGGATGACTATGCCGACGTTGCTGTCCGCCGAGGGAAGCAGACGACGTCAACGGCCAACGATGGTCCCTTGTGGGACAAGGCTCCAGGAGTAGCCGCCAAGAAAAGAAAATTAGGTACAACAGCTGAGGGGTTGAGGGCATCCGATCGTTTTGTTATGGATTTGTTGGAGACGTGCGCGGCTCCCGGGGAGACGATGTCTTCGCCCGAGCTCTAGGAATCTTCTGCGCGAATGCTGAAGGTTACCGGAAGTCGCTGGCCTAGGAATGTTCCGATACCCCGGGCGGCCGGCAAGGACATATTTACGTCTTGATTAGCTCGTGAGATGAAGATTTTCCCTTACAGAAGGAATGTTGGTGCTGTTGTATCAGCAGTGATGGAGAGGGATCGCCAAGATGTGCCGCGGAAATGCCGGGCGTATGCAGGTTGGTGGACCCGAGGCGCGAGGCGAAGATGGTGTGGCCCAGCGCGAAGCCTGCTGCCCCAGGCGCTAGCATGCCTCCGCTCGCCGTGCCCACACGTGAGCTAAGGCTTCCCTCGCCCCCGCACGCTGCTGAGGCGACGGTGGTGGGCACCGAAGTCTCCATGGAGCTGTCCGTGGACGATTACCTTGTGCGGGGTCGCTATGTTCGACGCCCACACGGGACTGGCTCCTGCTGGTGAGAGTTTTTTTCGAGGTCTGTGTTTCTGACTTGACCATGGTGTAGGAGCGAAGTCCGGGCAACTGGCTGTTGTCCCGGTGGCGGCGTCGGCCGGCCCGATGGCCGCGGCTACCGTGGTGAAGGGTGACGTGGGGGCCCCAGAGGACCCATGGTCCAAGTTCTACGTCGCGGGCGAGATTGCCTTGGTCGCCGCTGCGAAGGGCGTGGCCGCCTCAGTTGCGTAGTAGCTAAAATATGTGAGTGTGACCAATGTTTGCAATTGTATTGTTTTTGTAGTTCTGCTTTGACAGTCTTTGTGGCAGGCGGCTGCCTTTGCCGAACGCATTGCTTCGGGGGCGCTGACCTTAGAGTTTTATGCCAAGAGGCAGTGACTTGAGGGGAGGATCGAGCGCCTCCAGACGCAACATACGGAGGCAGTCCGAGACAAGTCAGCGATGGAGAACAAGAGTCGCAACCTGCTTGAGAAGCTGACGGCGGTGGAGACGGAGAAAGAGGATCTCAGCTGTCGGCTTGCGGAGGAGGAGGGCACGGAGAAGGCCCGTGCGGAGGCCAGGCTGCCCGTGCTGAGGCCAGTCTTGCCCTCAAGCGCGGTGCTGACGCGGAGGTGGGGCTGAAGAGCTTGCGCAGCCACACCGAGAAGACGGAGGCTGCTACTCGCGCTGGGGTTGACCGGGCGCACGTGCTGCTCGTGGATGCATACCGTGAGCTTGGCGCGCGAACCGCCCCTTTTGACAAGTCTGGCGAAGAGGTGGGCTTTCGCTTTCTCGGGTGGCTACAGGAGGAGCTGGAGTTGCTTCTGTCTACCACGACCAGCCTCATGTCCTACGCCTTGCTCGTTACCTATGAGGGGGCGACGAATGCCTTGTCCCGCGAGGGGTGCAGGCATTTCGAAGTCTTCGATCGGGTAACCGAGGACTTCGACCGTGGAATTTTCTAGGTCCAAGATGAGGTGCTAAAGCAGTCCACTGGGGCACTTTATGACAGGATGTGGGGCCCTCACGACCACGACACTGTCCAGGAGAGGGCTGACCGAGCATTGGCGCAGGTGGTGTTGTCGCTATGCGTGTTTTCATATTTTTTTATAGGTTTGGTTGCCTTCACAGATGTTGAATGATGAAGAAGTCGAGGACTTCGACGGCCTTGAAAGCTCGATAACCCATATAGAGGGCATGGAGACGGGGGCTGAGGGGCACTCAGCGCCCCAAGGCCGGCCCTGGCGACGACTCTGCGATGACGGCTGCTCCGGCTGGCGAAGACCCTGCAGCGGCGGTTGCTCCTTCGCAGGTGGCAGGGTTGCGTTAGGGTTGGGTGTTTGGGTTTCTTTTGTGATACTAAAGGTCGGTTTCTGCGTAGGTTCCGACGTCTGGGCCTACGCAAGCAACCCCCGCTGATGGTGATACTAGTATTTTGGCGGTTGATAATGCAACGCCCTTTAATGGAAATGTGTGCGAGGGTTCTGAAAATGAGTCATGGACCTTGGACAGAGATGATTTTGGGAGCCTGCTCTCGTGAATTGAGGAGTCTTTTGATGAAGATTTAGACTACTTTGTTACATTGGATTTTGCCGCATCGTAGTCCCTGCTGTAATCTGATGCTCGCGAGGGGTCTATTCCCCTAGTCAGGGCGATAGCCGAAGACCACTACAGGCGAAAGGTGGTGTTGGGGTCCGTAATTAGGGGTACCCCCAAGGCTCCTAATCTCAGCTGGTAACCCCCATCAGCACAAAGCTGCAAAGGCCTGATGGGCGCAATTCCGGTCAAAGGCTCCATCCACTCAAGGGACATGATCTCGCCTCGCCCGAGCCCAGCCTCGGGCAGGAACGGAAGACCAAGGCAGATTCGCGCCTCACCCGAGGGTCTCCTCAAGCAACGGACGCACCTTCGACTCGCCCGAGGCCCAGTTTGGGCAGGCTTCACGGAGAAGCAACCTTGGCCAGATCGCCTCACCAGCCGACTGGATCGCAGGAGCATTCAATGCAAGGATCGCCTGACACCTTATCCTGACGCGCGCTTTCCAGTCGATAAGGCCGAAGTGACCGCAGTCACTTCGCCCCTCCACTAACTAACCTAACATGAAAACAGCGCCACCTGCGCTACTCCGACTACTGTGCCACCCACCATGGTGAGGCTGACAGCAGCCAAGTCCAGCCTTGGGCGCCATAGGAATCTCCGCCTCGCCCGACCCCGGGGCTCGGACTCCACCTCGACTCGGAAGACGATCTCCGCCTCGCCCGACCCCAGGGCTCGAGCTCAACCTCGACCTCGGACGATGGTCTCCGCCTCGCCCGACCCCAGGGCTCGGACTCAACCTCGACCTCGGACGACGGTCTCTGCCTCGCCCGACCCCCGGGCTCGGACTCAACCTCGACCTCGGAGGAGTCACCACCTCGCTCGGGCCGACCACGCCACAAGGGGGGCCATCATTACCCTACCCCTAGCTAGCCCAGGCTACGGGGAACAAGACCGACGTCCCATCAGGCTCGCCCCGGTAAAACAAGTAATGATGGCACCCCGCGTGCTCCACGACAACGGCGGTTCTCAGCCCCTTACGGAAGCAAGGAGACGTTAGCAAGGATCCGATAGCCCCGACAGCTGTGCTTCTACAGGGCTCAAGCGCTCCTCCGACGACCACGATGCCACATGAACAGGGCTCCAACACCTCTCCGACAGCCACGTCGGCATGTACATAGGGCTCTGGCTCCTCTCTGCTAGACACATTAGCACACTGCTACACCCCCCATTGTACACCTGGACCCTCTCCTTATGTCTATAAAAGGAAGGTCCAGGGCCGTCGTACGAAAAGGTGGCCGCACGGGAGAACGGGCTGACGCGCAGTCTCACGCCCTCTCTCTCTCTCCCTCGCGAACGCTTGTAACCCCTACTGCAAGCGAATCCGCCCTGGGCGCAGGACAACTCGAGGCCGCGGTTTCCCCTCACTGGTTTTCCCCCCTTGTGCTCTGTCTCGCGCCGACCCATCTGGGCTGGGACACGCAGCGACAATTTACTCGTCGGTCCAGGGACCCCCCGGGGTCGAAACGCCGACAGTTGGCGCGCCAGGTAGGGGCCTACTGCGTGTTGACGAACAGCTTCCTGTCAAGCTCCAGATGGGGAGTCTCCAGCAACCTCTCCAACCCGGGACGAAGCTCCGTTTCGGGAGTCTCGAGTTCATGTCCCTCGACGGCAGCTACGACATGATACTCCTTCCCCTGCCACGCGACAACGACAATGGCGGTCGTCAGCCCGCCCGCCGGCGGCGGAATCGATGACATCTTCCCCGCATGGCGGAAGAACAGCATCCGAGTCTGTCCCGTCACCTTCCCCGTCGACGGGGAAGGAGGCGGGGCAATCGTGGCCAAGCAGGAGGCGGCGCCTCATCGGCTGTCGAGCGAGTCGACGACGCCGGTGCCCCAGCGGGGGACATGTCGGGCGTTGACCTCGCGTCTGAGACGAAGATGAGCGTCGTTTCCCCGCGACACGCCAACCCCGAGCAGATGGGCGACGCCAGCACGCTCGCGAAGGACTTGCTGAGCGTTAGCCTTGTACCTGAGATAACGGTGCAGTCCGTCCCTGACGCGACTTCGTCACCATCCGTCGATCAAGAGGTACCGTCCGTTTCCCATCCTGTGCCTTTTAGATTCAGCTTCGACCCACCAAGCAACCCCGCTTCGGTGGACACTTTCATAAAGGCACATCCGAACCTTCCGGGGTACCATATGTGGTCAACCTGGGACCGATTGACGGCCGTTTCGACCTACGGGTCCCCGGGTTCCGAGGAAGACGACGAGCCCGACTCTGGTTGGGATTTCTCCGTGCTCGATAACCCTAGTGCCATGCGGGACTTCATGACCGCATGTGACTACTGCCTCTCCGATTGCTCCGATGATAGCCACAGCCTCAGCGACGAGGACTGCGGCCCAAGTTGTGAATGTTTCCACGTCGATCTAGAGGGTCTCGACGAAGGCAACCACCTTGGTATGCCGGAGGACGGCGATCCCTCTAGGCCTGCGCCTCGCGTTGACATCCTTCAGGAGCTAGCTGTGGTCCCAGTCCCTGCGGGGGGTCAGGACACACAGCTCGAGCAAATCCGCGAGATACAGGCTAGGCTCGATGAGGAAGCAGGACAACTTGTGCAGCTTCGGCAGAACATCGGGCAGGAGCGGGCAGGCCGAGCACCGGCCGGAGAAGCGCGTCATCTGGCCCAGGACGTCCAGCACCGCATCGCCGATGATGCCAGGGCAAGGCTGCCCCTGGCTTCCAGTGGGGTCGGCCAGAACCTGGCTGCAGCAGCAATACTACTCCGAGCGATACCGGAACCATCCACCATCGAGGGGCGGCGTATCTAGGGAGAGCTCAAGAATCTCCTGGAGGATGCCGCGGTCCGACGAGCCGAAAGCTCTGCCTCCCAAAGGCGGGGATACCCCTCGGAGTATCGCGCCGCGACTTCCCGATTCATGCGGGAAGCCTCGATCCACACCGGGCGCACATGGGACACAGCGCCTGCGGCCCAGGCCACCTCGGCAATGAGCACCATCGCCGTGACCGTCGAGCCCACCTCGACGAGAGGGTGCGCCGAGGCTACCACCCTAGGCGTGGGGGACGCTACGACAGCGGGGAGGATCAGAGCCCTTCGCCCGAACCACCCGGTCTGTGAGCTTTCAGTCGGGCCATACGATGGGCGCCGTTCCCGACCCGGTTCCGGGCCTCGACTACCATCACCAAGTACTCGGGGGAGACGAGGCCAGAACTGTGGCTCGCGGACTACAGGCTGGCCTACCAGATGGGTGGGACGGACGATGACAACCTCATCATCCGCAACCTCCCCATGTTCCTCTCCGACGCCGCCTGAGTCTGGCTGGAGCATCTGCCTCCTACGCAGAACTCCAACTAGGACGACCTGGTCAAAGCCTTCGCCGGCAACTTCCAGGGCACATACGTGCGCCCTGGGAACTCCTAAGATCTCCGAAGCTGCCGCCAGCAGCCGAGAGAATCCCTGCGGGACTATATCCGGCGATTTTCGAAGCAGCACACCGAGCTGCCCAACATCACCGACTCAGATGTCATCGGCGCGTTCCTCGCCGGCACCACTTGCCGCGACCTGGTGAGCAAGCTGGGTCGCAAGACTCCCACCAGGGTGAGCGAGCTGATGGACACCGCCACCAAGTTCGCCTCTGGCCAGGAGGCGGTTGAGGCCATCTTCCGGAAGGACAAGCAGCCTCAGGGGCGCCAGCCGGATGATGTCCCCAAGGCGTCCGCTCAGCGCGACGCGAGGAAGAAGGGCAAGAAGAAGTCGCAAGCGAAACGCGACGCCGCCGACGCAGACCTTGTCGCCGCCGATGAGCACAAGAACCCTCGGAAGCCTCCTGGAGGCGCCAACTTGTTCGACAAGATGCTCAAGGAGTCGTGCCCCTATCATCAGGGTCCCGTCAAGCACACCCTTGAGGAATGTGTCATGCTTTGGCGCTACTTCCACAAGGCCGGGCCACCGGCGGAAGGTGGCAGAGCCCCCGACAACGACAAGAAGGAAGCCCACAAGGCAGAGGAGTTCCCCGAGGTCCATGACTGCTTCATGATCTACAGTGGGCGGGTGGCGAGCGCCTCGGCTCGGCACCGCAAGCAAGAGCACCGGGAGGTCTGCTCGATAAAGGTGGCGGCGCCAGTCTATCTAGACTGGTCCGACAAGCCCATCACCTTCGACCAAGACGACCACCCCGACCGCGTGCCGAGCCCGGGGAAGTACCCGCTCGTTGTTGATCCCGTCATCGGCAACGTCAGGCTTACCAAGGTCCTCATGGACGGAGACAGCAGCCTTAACATCATCTACGCCGACACCCTCGGGCTCCTGTAGATCGATCTGTCCTTGATCCGAGCCGGCGCGGTGCCCGTTCACGGGATCATTCCCGGGAAGCGCGTCCAGCCCCTTGGACAACCCGATCTGCCCGTCTGCTTCGGGACTCCCTCCAACTTCTGAAAGGAAACCCTCACGTTCGAGGTGGTCGGGTTCCGAGGAACCTACCACGCGGTGCTGGGGAGACCATGCTACGCCAAGTTCATGGTCGTCCCCAACTACACCTACCTCAAGCTCAAGATGCCGGGCCCCAACGGGGTCATCACCGTCGGCCCCACGTACCAACACGCGTACGAATGCGACGTGGAGTGCGTGGAGTACGCCGAGGCCCTCGCCGAATCCGAGGCCCTCATAGCCGACATGGAAAACCTCTCCAAGGAGGCGCCAAATGCGAAGCGCCACGCCGGCAACTTTGAACCAGCAGAGGCGGTTAAGTCCGTCCCTCTCGACCCCAGCGACGACACCTCCAAGCAAATCCGGATCGGCTCCGAGCTCCACCCCAAATAGGAAGCAGTGCTCGTCGACTTTCTCTGCACGAACACTGAGGTTTTTGCGTGGAGTCCCTTGGACATGCCTGGCATACCGAGGGAAGTCGCCGAGCACTCACTGGATATCCGAGCTAGAGCCCGACCCATGAAGCAGCCTCTGCGCCGATTCGATGAAGAAAAGCGCAGAGCCATAGGCGAGGAGATCCACAAGCTGATGGCTGTAGGGTTCATCAAAGAGGTATTCCATCCCGAATGGCTAGCCAACCCTTTGCTCGTGAAAAAGAAAGGTGGGAAATGGCGGATGTGTGTAGACTACACTGGTCTAAACAAAGCATGTCCGAAGGTTCCCTACCCTCTGCCTCGCATCGATCAAATCGTGGATTCCACTGCTGAGTGTGAAACCCTGTCGTTCCTCGATGCCTACTTAGGGTATCACCAAATCAGGATGAAAGAGTCCGACCAGCTCGCGACTTCTTTCATCACACCCTTTGGCATGTACTGCTACATTACTATGCCATTCGGTTTGAGGAATGCGGGTGCGACATACCAAAGGTGCATGAACCACGTGTTCGGGGAGCACATTGGTCGAACGGTTGAGGCTTATGTCGATGACATCGTAGTCAAGACGAGGAAAGCCTCTAACCTCCTCTCCGACCTTGAAACGACATTAAAGTGTCTCAAGGTGAAAGGCGTGAAACTCAATCCCGAGAAGTGTGTCTTTGGAGTCCCCCGAGGCATGCTCCTGGGGTTCATCATCTCCGAGCGGGGCATCGAGGCCAACCTGGAGAAAATCGCGGCCATCACCAACATGGGGCCTATCAAGGACTTGAAAGGAGTACAGAGGGTCATGGGATGCCTTGCGGCTCTGAGCCGCTTCATCTCGCGCCTCGGCGAAAGAGGCCTGCCCCTGCATCGCCTCTTAAGGAAGACCGAGCGCTTTACTTGGACCCCCGAGGCCGAGGAAGCCCTCGGGAACTTAAAGGCGCTCCTTACAAGCGCGCCTATCCTGGTGCCCCCCGCTACCGGAGAAGCCCTCTTGATCTACATCGCCGCTACCACTCAGGTGGTCAGCGCCGCGATCGTGGTCGAGAGACGAGAAGAAGGGCACGCATTGCCCGTCCAGAGGCCGGTCTACTTCATCAGTGAGGTACTGTCCGAGACCAAAATCCGCTACCCGCAAATTCAGAAGCTGCTGTACGCGGTGATTCTGGCACGACGAAAGTTGCGGCACTACTTCGAGTCTCATCCGGTGACTGTAGTGTCATCCTTCCCCTGGGGGAGATCATCCAGTGCCGAGAGGCCTCGGGTAGGATTGCAAAGTGGGCGATGGAGATCATGGGCGAGACAATCTCGTTCGCCCCTCAGAAGGCCATCAAGTCCCAAGTCTTAGCGGACTTTGTGGCTGAATGGGTCGACACCCAGCTTCCAACAGCTCTGATCCAACCGGAACTCTAGACCATGTTTTTTGACGGGTCGCTGATGAAAACAGGAGCGGGCGCGGGCCTGATCTTCATCTCACCCCTCGGGAAGCACCTCCGCTACGTGCTGCGCCTCCATTTCCTGGCATCCAACAACGTGGCCGAGTATGAGGCTCTGGTTAACGGGTTGCGCATCGCCATCGAGCTAGGGGTACGGCGCCTCGACGCTCGTGGCGACTCATAGCTTGTCATCGACCAAGTCATGAAGAACTCCCACTGCCGTGACCCGAAGATGGAAGCCTACTGCGATGAGGTTCGGCGCCTGGAGGACAAGTTCTACGGGCTCGAGCTCAACCACGTCGCTCGACGATACAACAAGACTGCAGACGAGCTAGCTAAGATAGCCTCGGGGCAGACGACGATTCCTCCGGACGTCTTCTCCCGAGACCTACATCAACCCTTCGTCAAGACCGACGACACACCCGAGCCCGAGAAGACCTCAGCTCTGCCCGAGGCGCCCTCGGCCTAGCCTGAGGCGCCCTCGGCCCAGCTCGAGGGTGAGGCACTACGCGTCGAGGAAGAGCGGAATGGGGTCACGCCTAATCAACACTGGCAGACCCCATACCTGCAATATCTCCACCGAGGAGAGCTACCCCTCGACAGAGCCGAAGCTCGGTGACTGGCGCGGCGCGCCAAGTCGTTCATCTTGTTGGGTGACGGAAAGGAGCTCTACCACCACAGCCCCTCAGGCATCCTTCAACGATGCATATCCATCACCGAAGGTCAGGAGTTATTGCGAGAAATACACTCGGGGGCTTGCGGTCACCACACAGCACCTCGGGCCCTCGCGAGAAACGCCTTCCGACAGGGTTTCTACTGGCCAACCGCGGTGGCCGACGCCACTAGGATTGTACGCACCTGCCAAGGGTGTCAATTCTACGCAAGGCAGACCCACCTGCCCGCTCAGGCTCTGCAAATAATACCCATCACCTGGCCGTTTGCTATGTGGGGTCTGGACCTCGTCGGTCCCTTGCAGAAGGCACCCGAGGGCTTCACGCACCTGCTGGTCGCCATCGACAAATTCTCCAAGTGGATTGAGGTCCGACCCCTAAACAGCATCAGGTCCGAACAGGCGGTGGCGTTCTTCACCAACATCATCCATCGCTTCGGGGTCCCGAACTCCATCATCACCGACAACGGCACCCAGTTCACTGGCAGAAAGTTCCTGGACTTCTGCGAGGACCACCACATCCGGGTGGACTAGGCCGCTGTAGCTCACCCCATGACGAATGGGCAGGTAGAGCGTGCCAACAGCATGATTCTACAAGGACTCAAGCTGAGGATCTACAACGACCTCAACAAATTCGGCAGGCGGTGGATGAAGGAACTCCCATCGGTGGTCTGGAGTCCAAGGACGACGCCAAGCCGAGCCACGGGCTTCACGCCGTTTTTTCTAGTCTATGGGGCCGAGGCTATCTTGCCCACAGACTTAGAATACGGTTCCCCGAGGATGAGGGCATACAACGCCCGAAGCAACCAGACAAACTGAGAAGACTCACTGGACCAGCTGGAAGAGGCTCGAGACATGGCCTTACTACACTCGGCGCGGTATCAGCAGTCCCTACGACGCTACCACGCCCGAGGGGTTCGGTCCCGAGACCTCCAGGTGGGCGACTTGGTGCTTCGGCTACGACAAGACGCCCGAGGACGCCACAAGCTCACGCCTCCCTGGGAAGGGCCGTTCATCATCGCCAAGATTCTGAAGCCCGGAACCTACAAGCTGACCAACAGTCAAGGCGAGGTCTACAACAATGCTTGGAACATCCGACAGCTACGTCGCTTCTACCCTTAAGATGTTTTCAAGTCGTTCATGTACCTCGTTTACATACCCAAGCAAAGTCTAACCATCAAGGAAGGGTCAGCCTTGCCCCGACAAAGCCCGACCCTCCCTCGGGGGCTAGAAGGGGGGAACCCCCTCTGCGTCAAAATTTTCCTCGGAAAAAGTCTTTCGCCAAAACGACTTTCGTGTTTCCCGGCTATATCAGTAACAGAACCCCGAGAAACGGATAAGAGTGCATGTAAGCGGCAAGGCCAACCGAGCCGAGGGACTCCTACGCCTCCCGGATACGGATACCTCACTCGTCACCTACCGCGAAAAATAACTCTTACTTGGGTAAGCGATCCTGCTACTGATGAACAAGTCCGGATACGTGAAACAGGAGGAAAAGAGACACAACTTTATATCACGACGACAAAGTGTTCAGGCCTCGGTGGCCGTGAAGGACACATACAAATTCAGAATAAACTGCTCCAGCAAAATCAGGCATCGCCCGGGGGAGGAGCTGCACCCTCGGCTTCGTTTCCACCCTCGGCGAGATCTGTCCCACCCTCGAACGGCGGCGCAAGCGGAAGGATCTCCACCTCGAAGGTGGACGCCAGCATCGCGCTTAGGCCCGCAGCAGCCGCGTCGAGCCTCTGAACTTCGGCCAGGGCAGCTTCGTCATCATCGGGAAGGCAGTACCCCTCGCTGACCCGCTCTAGATCCACATCATAGTGGGAAGCGAGCACAGCGAAGGCCCGTCTAACGCCGTGATGCAGCACCTCGCGGAGTCTGCCGCGCGCATGGTCACCAAAGGCCCGCAGGCGACTCTGAGGGGAGCTTCTCGAGGGGACGTCGTCAAGACCGAAGGTCTGGCAGAAGGCCAAGATAGCCTCGGACATGGCCACACGGTCGGCCTCCTTCTGCTCAGCCGCCTGAGCAAGTGCCTTGGCGGACTCGTTGAGGGCAGACTCGAGCTCTGCAAATAGCCAAAGTAGAAGTCTTCAAACGCAAGTTGAAGAAGTGAAGCAGCAACAAAATCTCAAAACAACCAAGACATACCTTCAGCCCGGGCACGCTGCTCCGAGGCTGCGGCTTGGGCGGACTGAGCAGACCCGACGGCCACGGCCAGGTCCGCCGCAAGGGCTCCAGCCCAAGCAGATGCCTCGGCTAGCTGGCCCCCAAGGGCCTCAGCCCGGCTTTCAGCCTCGGCGGCCCGACCCCAAGATTGGTCCCGCTCACCGATGACCTGACCAAGCTCCAACTGCCGCTGCTGCGCCTCCGCGCGTGCCACCGCTGCCTCTGCCCCCAGCTCGTCGCAGAGTAACTGAAGGTCCACCGCCTCGGCGCTCCGTTGGGAAAGGCGCTCGGTAGCCTCGGCAAGCGCGGTCCTCAGAAACCGCAGCGAACCCCAGACGTCGGCCTCGCGGTGCATGAACGACGACTTGGCGGTGCTCAGATCCGTCAGATCCCGAGGAAGGGAAGCGGGGCGTCACAAAGAATGCCTTGATCACGTGAAAGGTATGCTTGAAATCCTTACCTGGAGGATCCTAGGAACGTCCCTAGAAAGGACCCCCAGGGTCGACCGAAGCGACCCCACCGTCGCCTCGGCACACTCACGAAGCTCGTCCCAAGACCGCTCCTCTCGCTCGTCGTCGAGAACGAAGAGGGGTTTCGAAGCACCACGGGCCCAGTATCGGAGCAGCCGACGCCTCTCGTTGGGACTGCGCCGCACGAGGACGAGGTCACCGCTCCCCAGGATGGGCCGCGGTTCTGCGCCCCACTCCTTCAAGGCATCGGCACCCCCTGCAGTCGGCGCATTGGGAACCTCCTCGGCTAAGGGGGCAGGTTTCCGATCGCCGGCCTCGAGTAGCGGCGCCTCGGCCATCTCAGCATCGGCGGTGATGGGTGGCTCCGCGGCCAGAGCGGCAACAGCCTCGGTAGAAGCCGGTGCCAGCACCGACAACATGTCTGGTGGGCCCGAGGCCGCGGCCGCACCAGCAGTCCCCCTCGACGCGACGGCCACCTCGTTGGAGGGGTCGGCCTCGGGAGCTTGCCCCACGGCAACTTGTGCCACCTGAACCCCCCTGCTCGGGGGCACCTTGTGCAGAGGCTAGCCGGCCGGCGAGGCCCGGTGCGGCACCAGCTGCAAAAGCTGGAGCCGTCTTAAGGGCCTTCCGGGGAGCCAGACCGGTCGAACCGTGCCTCCGTTTGCTGGGAAGAAAGGGAAGAGCAGGATCAGGATACACAAAGAAGGAGCCAGGACAGAGGTATCCTCAGATACTTACCCACTCCGGGCCACGACCAATCGTGCCTGCGGGGAGGCCCCTCGAGCCTCGGTGCCCGCGGGCACCACCAAGGTTTGCCCCGCTGCCGGCTTCGGCACCATCCCCGCCTCGGGCGCCCAGGGCGCCGAAGGGACGGTCCGCCCAGGTGCGGACACGGCGACCCAAGGATCAGCCTCCTCTGCTGCCGGCACGGGCAACGGCTCTGGGGGAACAAGCGGGACGGCCTGACTCCCCGGGGTCACCGCAGCTACCTTGGCCAAGGGGTCAAGTACCCCCTCAGCCTGCCCCTGTTCTTCGAGTCGGGACCCTGATGCCCCAGCCCCGGATACCGACAGCGCCGGCCCACTCGGGGGCTGGCTCGACGACCCCTGGCCCAGCCTCAGATCCGGGCTGAGGCCAAGGCGGGCGGCCATGTCATCGTCTTCATCATCATCGTCGTCATCGTCAGGCGTCTCCGGCGATGGCTCCCTCGGGAGCCCGTCCCTCTCCTGCAAACGACGACGCTTCTCCAAAGCGTCCCGAGCCTGCGTCCGCTCGTGGGCCCGAGCCTTCTTCGTGTCCTTCTCCTTCTTCTTCTCCCAGCAACCCTCCGTGCGGCTCGGTCCATCGCGTCCTCCGGGACCAGTGGCAGGGAAGGCTTGTGAGACCCCAGCTCCTGAAGACAAACGAAAAGTCTCGACTATGAGAACCAAGCGCAATCAGACACAAGAAAGAAGAAGGAGTGGACACTCACCAGGGACATGCACCCACGCTCGGGACGCATCGGGAGCTAGATAAGGGCGCCGGCGTCTAGCCTCCCTACCGTGCCGGCTACCCGCCTGTGGAGGTCATCCGCGGGGAGGGGGACCGAGGACATCTGCGAACCCTCCAAGTCGACCCCGGGCGTCATCTCCGAAAGCAGCAGCCGCCGCTCCGTCAAGGGGAGCACCCTCCGGCGATGGATGGCGGCAACCACCCCCGCGGCGGTGAGCCCTCCCTCTCGCAGCTTCTCCAAGGCCTCCAGAAGGGGTTGGAGATTCTTCTGCCTCTCGCGTGGGGCCCCATAGCGCCAATTGCTACCGGCGGCGGTCACCACTCGTTGAGAAAACAACGGGAGCCTCCCATCGTCATTCCGGAGGTAAAACCACCGGTGCTGCCACCCCTTGTTCGAAGACACAAGGATGGCGGGGATGTACTGCTACGCACGCGCCTGCCTCAACTGGAGGATGCAGCCACCGGCCCGCACCGCCATGTGGACTCTCTTCTCCCCCATCGCCGAGGCAAAAGGCTCCGCGGAGAAGAGATGGGTCCACAGATCCTAGTGGGGGTCAATCCCCAAAAATCCTTCGCAAACCGCCGCGAAGATGGCCGCTTGCGCGATGGAGTTGGGGCTAAGGTTATGCAACTCCACCCCATAGTGATGCAGGAGCGCCTGCATAAAACGGCTTGCTGGCACACCAAACCCCCGCTCATGGAAAGAGACGAAACTCAGCACATACCCCGGCGGCGGGTTCGGGTCGGCCCCGCTCGGAGGGACCATCCACTCCGGCCGCAGGACATCAGAGAGGGGGCAGAGCAAGCCATCGGCAACAAGGGCCTCCAGGTCGTCCACCGTGACAGTGGAGAAAGGCCATGGGTCGCGCGGCGGAATGATGGTTACCCGGTCGGCCATCGCCAAGCGAAGGAGGTGGCGACGGGGCGGACAAGGTGCGCGGTTTTCTTTCTCTGGCTATTCCCTTAGATTGTGGAAACCTAAGCGGAGGCGAGCAGCAGAGCAAAAAGCCACCACCGGTCCCTCTTTCGGATATATAAAGGCCCGGGCAAGACCCGTTGAACACTTCACCCGGACCCACCGCGAGATCCAAAACTCGAAGGCGAAACAACCGTTCCTCGAACGGCCCGCGCAACGGCTGCCCCGCGAACCACTCGTTTCATCGCATTAACTTTGCGGCAGGGCAGGCGACACCTTTGGCAGGCGAAGCGGGCGATGCTTCACCTCCGCCATAATGACCGCATCAAATAAAGGTACGCCACGATGTTCGATTTCATATCCTTTTTTGCTTCCCCTTTCTCTCTCTTGCTACAGGGACTGGGAAAAGGGATACTCCGAAAGGGATCCTTCTCCGTGAAGGAAGCGGGCCCCGAGCCCTCCTACTGATCAGAGGTTCGATGGCTGGCCCCCCGGAAGGGTTCGACAGCCGCCTCAGAGCACTCGGGCTCCGCGCCCACTACTGGTCAGAGGTTCGAAAGCTGGCCCCTCGGAAGGGTTCGACAGCTGCCTTAGGCCACTCGGGCTCCGCGCCCACTACTGATCAGGGGTTCGTAGGCTGGCCCCCCGATGGGTTCGACAGTCGCCCCAGAGCACGCAGAGTGAGGGATGACTCTGGGTACGTTCGATACATAACCAAGGCTCGTGCTACGCTCCCGAGGTACCCTAGGACATTTCCGAGACCAGAAGGAGCGATTCTGAAACGGAATCCCATAAGAGGGAGGCATCGAGCCCTCGGACCCTATCGAACGGGACCGGGTCCGGCAAATCACCTGCAGGTACTTTTGGAGCGCGCCTCTGGGCCACTAGCCGACCCTTATCGAACGGGGCACGGGCGTCCACTCGGATCACCCGTTAGCAACTCACTAGAGACACCATGTTCGGCGCCCTCTAAGGGCAACATGGCGCTTTCCCCCCTCCTCCTTGGGGAAAGGCGACGAAGGGGCGTATGAAAAAAGCCGAGTCAGTCCTTGACCGTCCTCTCGCCCTGTGCAGAGGCTCAGGGGCTGCTCTCGCAAACTCGGCTCCGGCCAAACCGTTGACAGCGTCAACATACCAGCCCGAGAACTCGGAACCTGACTATGCACCCGGGCAACGACCAGTTCGCATGAGGGAACAACCAGACCGGCCGAGGCATCACAAAAGGCATTAAGACCTCGAAGGAGTCAAACAACTCCTCCGAGGCCTCGGGGGCTACACCCGATGGGTGCGCTCGCGCGCACCCACCGGAACAAAATGCAACCGAGAAAGGCCGGTCCCCTTGCAAAAAAGTGCGACAAAGCCTCCAAGCGAGTACCCACACTCCCTTTGAGGCTCGGGGGCTACTGTCAGGGACCATAATTAGGGGTACCCCCAAGGCTCCTAATCTCAGCTGGTAACCCCCATCAGCACAAAGCTGCAAAGGCCTAATGGACGCAATTCCAGTCAAAGGCTTCGTCCACTCAAGGGACATGATCTCGCCTCGCCCGAGCCCAGCCTCGGGCAGGAATGGAAGACCATGGCAGATTCGCGCCTCGCCCGAGGGTCTCCTCAAGCAACGGACGCACCTTCGACTCGCCCGAGGCCCAGTTCGGGCAGGCTTCACGGAGAAGCAACCTTGGCCAGATCGCCTCACCAGCCGACCGGATCGCAGGAGCATTCAATGCAAGGATCGCCCGACACCTTATCCTGACGCGCGCTTTCCAGTCGACAAGGCCGAAGTGACCGCAGTCACTTCGCCCCTCCACTGACTGACCTAACAGGAAAACAGTGCCGCTTGCGCTGCTCTGACTGTTGTGCCACCCACCAGGGTGAGGCTGACAGCAGCCAAGTCCAGCCTCGGGCGCCATAGGAATCTCCGCCTCGCCTGACCCCAGGGATCGGACTCCACCTCGACTCGAAAGACGGTCTCCGCCTCGCCCGACCCCAGGGCTCGGGCTCAACCTCGACTCGGAAGACGGTCTCTGCCTCGCCCGACCCCAGGGCTCGGACTCAACCTCGACCTCGGACGATGGTCTCTGCCTCGCCCGACTCCAGGGCTCGGACTCAACCTCGACCTCGGACGACGGTCTCCGCCTCGCCCGACCCCCGGGCTCGGACTCAACCTCGACCTCCGGACGACGGTCTCCGCCTCGCCCGACCCCCGGGCTCAGACTCAACCTCGACCTCGGAGGAGTCACCACCTCACTCGGGCCGACCACGCCACAAGGGGGGCCATCATTACCCTACCCCTAGCTAGCCCAGGCTACGGGGAACAAGACCGGCGTCCCATCTGGCTCGCCCCGGTAAAACAAGTAATGATGGCACCCCGCGTGCTCCACGACAACGGCGGTTCTCAGCCCCTTACGGAAGCAAGGAGACGTCAGCAAGGATCCGACAGCCCCGACAGCTGTGCTTCTACAGGGCTCAAGCGCTCCTCCGACGACCACGACGCCACATGAACAGGGCTCCATCACCTCTCCGACAGCCACGTCGGCATGTACATAGGGCTCTGGCTCCTCTCTGCTAGACACGTTAGCACACTGCTACACCCCCCGTTGTACACCTGGACCCTCTCCTTATGTCTATAAAAGGAAGGTCCAGGGCCCTCGTATGAAAAGGTGGCCGCGCGGGAGAACGGGCTGACGCGCAGTCTCACGCCCTCTCTCTCTCCCTCACGAACGCTTGTAACCCCCTACTGCAAGTGCATCCGCCCTGGGTGCAGGACAACACGAGGTCTCGGTTTCCCCTCACTGGTTTTCCCCCCTTGTGCTCCGTCTCGCGCCGACCCATCTGGGCTGGGACACGCAGTGACAATTTACTTGTCGATCCAGGGACCCCCCGGGGTCGAAACGCCGACAGGTGGTGTCGAAGCAGAGTGTTGGTGGTATGTCACAAAGTGGGAGACGTCGCCGGATGGGTTTGGAGCGATCTCGTCTTCGATTAGATCGGGGTACCCAACGCGATCTACTGTCTTCGATGGCTGGAACGTGTATTGGGGAGGGGGACTTGTGGAACCTATTTGAGGGCGAAGAGTTGAGGATGATGTTGTTTAATTTTTGGGAGGCGGGTCTTATTCCGAAGGTGGAGTCGATGTAGCATTTTGCTGGCCTCGCTCTCGTGTTGCGATAGTGAGTGAAAACGCTGCCCTCCCCCGCTTCGAAGTAGAGAGGGAGGGTGGCAAAATATGATTTGTATTGTACGATGTGGCCAATGGGCCCTTTGTTTTATGTAAACTATGATGGCATCTCGCTTGCTGCGTTTATTGTAAGATTGTTTCGATTTGAAATCGTGTTGGCGCAGCACTCAGGATGAGGACTTCGCTTCCCGCGGTTGGTGTCGTTCACTTCTGGCGCGTGTCGGCTGCACCCTTAGGCGGCTTTTGCTCGGATGTGTCTTGTAGAAACAACTTCGCACCCTGTGAGTGATATCGCGTACTTATTGTGCACGCCTGGCTATACCCTTAGACGACTTTTGCTCAGATGTGTCTTATAGACAAGACTTCGCACCCTATGGGTGGTGTCACGCACTTATTGTGCATGCCCGGCTGCACCCTTAGGCGACTTTTGCTCGGACATGTCTTATAGAAAAGACTTCGCACCCTGTGGGTGATGTCACACACTTATTATGCATGCCCGGCTGCACCCTTAGACGACTTTTGCTCGGACGTGTCGCACGCGAGGGCAGTCTAGGCTGCCGCTTGCGGTGACTGTTTTGTGCGTCGAATGTCGAAGACCATTGCCACGGTCTTTTTCGACACCCATGGCCATGATTATGGCTGGAGTGTTTGTGTGGGGGCTTTTGGGTTTTGTATTACATGGCTCTGCCTCGTTAAAAACCTCACCCCTGGGAGGAAAAGAGTGCGGGCCTAAACGACAATGTTTGAAGAATTACAAAGGCACTTGGGCCTTGGATCTTAAATAAAGAATTTACGTAGGTTGTCTATATTCCATGAGTGCTCTAAGTCTTCGCCAGATGATGTGACTAGCCTGTAAGCGTTTGGTGATGCTTTTGTCTTGACTATGTATGGCCCTTCCCACTTTGGTTCTAGCTTGCCCTGGGACTCTGTTCTGGTGGTCCTTGTAAGTACTAGGCCCCCTTTGTTGAATTCTCTTGGGATGACACTGTGGTCACTCCATGCCTTAGTTTGAGCTTGATATTTATTCAGGGCCTACAAGGCGAGGACACGGTCTCCATCGATAAGATCTTTGGAAGTTGATTCGTTGACGTCAGGGATGGCTAAATGATTTGTTCGAGGGGATCCATGCTTCAACTCTTGTGGTGTCATTGCCTCGGACCCGTACATGAGGCAGAAAGGTGTGAATCCGATTGCTTGGCATTCTGTTGTATTCAGTGCCCATATGACTTCGAGTAGTTGGTCTGCCCATTTGCCCTTTTTGTCATCGAGGAGCCTTTTCTTGATAGCGCTGAAGATCTTGCCGTTGGCACGTTCGACGACACTGTTGGACTGTGGGTGGTAGACAGAGGCGAACATTGCCTTGGTGCAAATGGAACTGCAGAATCCTCAGAAGTCCTGGTTGTCAAACTGCTTGCTGTTGTCGATTGTTAGCTCGGATGGGACTCCGAACCAGCAGACGATGTTCTGCCAGAAGAATTTCTGTGCTGTCTTCGCTGTTATTGTGGAGACTGCTCTGCCCTCGATCCATTTGGTAAAGTATTCGACGGCGACGAAGTTGAATTTTAGGTTCCCTTGTGCCGTAGGTAGTGGTCCGACAATGTCTAGCCCCCATCGTTGAAGTGGCCAAGTGTGGGCGATGAGCTTGGCAAATTGCAAAGGGGCGCCTGAGCAAGGAGAGAATTTTTTGCATGCTTTGCATGATCTGGTGACTCGGTTGGCCATGCATATTATTGCGGGCCAATAGAATCCCTGACGAATTACTTTGGCTACGAGTGCCCTTGGTCCTGAGTGTGATCTGCAGGTTCCTCTGTGGACTTCGCGGAGGATCTCTATTCCTTCAGTTTCAGTTATGTATTTCAGCATAGGTTGGCTGATGCCCTTTTTGTAAAGCTGACCCTCGACTATTGCGAAGTCCCTGCTCCTGTGTTTTAGTCTTTTGGCCTCATTGCGATCGGATGGGTGGTAATGGCCCTGGAGGTACAGTGTTATTGGGGCATGCCAGTCTTCGGCCATTATAATGTTGATGATCTGGTGTCCATCAGCGTCTTGCGTTATTTGCAGACCTTCGGGATTACCTAGTGTGCCGATGACATGGTAGAACACATCGGAGGGCAGGACCTCGCCTTTGGCTGCTACCTTGGCCAATGCATAGGCCTCTTCGTTTTTATTTTGCTCGACGTGTTGTAGGGTGAAGCCCTTGAACTGCTTTTCGAGGCCATGGACAACGGTGAGGTATTGCATCAGCGCGGGCTCTTTGGCTGAATATTCCTTTTTGATCTGACCGGCGATGACCTTGGAGTCTGTTCTAATGATGCATGTGGTGACTCCAAGGGCCCACAGTTTGCGAAGACCGAGGATGACGAATTCATATTCTGCTATGTTATTGGTGCAACTATCGGATTCTAGAGCGAAGCTGTGGCGCGCGGCGTATCTGTATTTGACTCCGGCGGGTGATGTAATGATTGCCGCGGCGCCTGCCCCCGCGTGGCACCATGCGCCATCACAGTGGATAGTCTAGACTGCTTCTGAGTGCTCTTGCTGCGGCCCCGCAGGTCCTATCCAGTCGACAATGAAGTCTACCAAGACTTGCGACTTGATTGCTGTTATGGGCTTGAACATTATGTTATACCCTGACAGTACCGCTGCCCATTTTGCAATTCTGGCGGATGCCTCTGGGTTCCTGAACAGTTCTCCCAGACCCCTGTCCAAAGTGACTCGTACTTTGAATGCCTCGAAGTAGTGTCGCAGCTTGCGTGAAGCCAAGACCACTGCATATGAAATCTTCTCGAGCACAGTCATGTTGCGTTTAGAAGCTGTGAGGACTTCAGAGACGTAGTATATCGGGCACAACTGGTTTTTGCCATCTCTGTCCTTCTCTTGGACTAGCGCTGCGCTGACGGCGTAGTGCGAAGCCGCGATGTAGAGAAGTAGTGGGAGCAAGGGGTCAGGACTTGTCAAGGTTGCTAAGTCGGATAAGTGTTGTTTGAGCGACTCGAAGGCCGCTGCCTGCTCTAGGCCCTAGACAAAGTCCTTCGCACCACGCAGCGTTTTGAGGAAATGCAGGCTTCGTTCGGCGGACTTAGAGATGAATCTATTCAGGGCTGCCAGTCTTCTTGTAAGTCGTTGGACGTCTTTGGTGGACTGCGGCGGTGCCATGTATATAATTTCTTGGATTTTGGTTGGGTTGGCTTCAATCCCTCGGTGTGATACCAAGTAGCTAAGTATTTTTCCCTGTCGTACCCCGAAGACGCACTTCTCTGGGTTGAGCCGGAGTCTTGCGTCGTGCATGTTGGCGAATGTCTCTGCGAGGTCGGTCAGGTGGTCCTGTTTGCTTTTACTTGCTACGACAATGTCATCCACATAGGTGAAGATGTTGTGGCCTACATGGTTTTCAAGGACCTTCTTGGTGAGGTGAGAGAAAGTTGAGCCGACATTCTTGAGTCCTTCAGGCATTCATACGAAGCAGTACGTGCCAAAGGGTGTAATGAAGCTGGTACTGGCCTTGTCTTCCTCTTTCATGTAGATCTGGTGGTAGCCCGAGAAGCAATCTAGGAGGGACATGACTTCACAGCCTGCTACGCTGCCGATAATTTTGTCGATTCGCGGTAGAGGGAAGTTGTCCTTGGGGCACGCCTTGTTGAGGCTCATGAAGTCGATGCACATGCGCCATTTGCCGCTCTTCTTCTGCACCATTACAACGTTGGCGAGCCATGTCAGGTAGGCAATTGGTTCGATGAACCTGGCTTCCAACAGGCAGTGCACTTCGGCCTTGGCTGCCTCCGTCTTTTCGTCAGACATTTTCCACAGCCGCTACTTTTTTGGGTGCACCGAGGGGTCGATGCCCAGGCTGTGTTCGATGATGGAGCGGCTAACCCTGACTAGGTCAAGGGCGGACCAGGCGAAGACATCCTTGTTACGGGTGAGATAGGAAAGGAGTTTTTCCTTGTCTCGCGGTGTTAGGGCTTCGCTGATTATGACCATTTGCTTCGGGGTTGCTGAGTCGAGGGGTACTGTCTTTGTCCCGTCATTACTCTGTAGCTGGGCGTTGAATTTTAAGCCTTTCATAGGCCACTGGCTGTCGAGGCCTTCGCTTTCTGCTGTGAGGTGGTGAACGTTTCGTTGCCTTGGAATGAAGTCTCTTTCAATGTTGCACGTTGTTTGCTGGTCGTCGTAGACAGTGATCACGCCCTGTGGGCCTGGGATTTTCATGTAGAGGTAAAGCCCATGAATGGTTGCCTCAAATTTGTTGATCGAGCCGCGCCCCATTATGGCATTGTACGGGTAGACCATGTCGACCATGTCGAACGTGACTTGCTCACTCCGCGTGTTGGGCGCTACACCGAACGACAAGGGGAGATCTATCTTGCCGATAGGGAATGTGCCCATGCCGTCGAATCCATAGAGAGGATTATCTACATGCTTGAGGAGGCTGTGGCTGATTCCCATGTAATCGAAGGCATGCAGGAAAATAATGTCGGCCTAACTACTGTTGTCGACCAGCACTTTGTGCAGATCCCAGCCTGCTACCCTGCAGTTGATTACCATGGTGTCTGCGTGTAGAGCGCTGCGCAGGTCGACATCTCTGGCGTCGAAAATGAGTGGTACGTGGGACCACTTCGTTTGCACCACTGGGCCAGTTAGAGCGACGTGGTTCACACTTCGATAATGGTCCTTTTTCTGTCGCTTGGTGTCGAAGTCCACGCTGGATCCCCTAGTGATCATGTGGATGACTCCGTGGTATGGTGGCTGAGCGAAGTCTTCTTGTTTGGGTGCTGGAGGTGGGGGGTTGTGACGTGGAGGATTTGGGTGGTGCGGAGGCGGTGGTGGTAGAACCTGCACCTCTTGACGGTGTTGGTAAGCATGATTGGGTTGATGTTGGATTTGCTCGTTATGGTAGGGTTGTTGGTGGTGGTAGGTGTGCGCGACGACCCTCTGCTTGTCGGCTAGTTGGGCTCTAGCCATTCTGTCCTTGGTTGCCTTGGTCTCCGGACAGTCCCTTGTTGGATGCGCACAGTCTTCGCTGTGAACCAAGCAATAGAAACGCCGCGGCTGCTGGGTCCATCCTCGGCCTCTTCTTCTTGCGCTGTTGCCACGGCCTTGAGGGGGTATTCCTGATGGTGTGTGGGCTCTCCGGCTGGGTGCTGATTGGCTATGTTGTGCACCTATTGCTGGTTGCGACTGTCCCTGCCGGAGTCTGACTGCGCCATCCGGGTCTAAGTTCTGCTGGACTACGGAGGGTCCTTGGGATTCCTCTGGGATTCAACTTTGCGCTGATAGAGCTCCTCAGACCTGGCTGTTGGAGACTTGTTCTCAAGTGCTATGAATCAAGAACAAGGCAACACAAAAATGTTAAGTATAAATGTCCTTCGTCCGCTGAAGCATTATCTCCCCAAGGATTTAATGAGCTTCGGACGAAGGTCAGGAGTAGGTCATTATGAAGATGTGACCTTCGTAATCACACTTGTAAAACAACGAACAATAAGAAACGAAATATAAAATATAAAGTGTATTTGAATATTTCATCATTTGAATATTTAGGTAATAAAATATAATATTTGCGCACATTTATACCTTCACCTTGGCGGAAAGCAATAACTCAAGCGTAACGTGTCAGAGATTACAAGATCGCGTGAACAGTAGAGGAGTGCTGTTCATCTATTTATAGGCACAGGGCGTAGCCTGTGAGAAATTACAGTCACGCCCCTTACAAAAGATTACAATTATGACTCAGATCCTTATGGACTACGAAGTCATTTCATCTTTAAGTCGGTTCAAACCTTCGTCTTCAGATACGTTTTTGTACCGAAGCTTCATGAGTGGTAGCTTCGGTACTACGTTTAAACGGGTTTGTCGAAGGTGTTTCTTCCTGCGGGACCTTCGGCGACGAAGCATGGCCCCAACAGTAGCCCCTTCGCGGTGCTAGATCGTTTTTCGTAACGAGCTTGATCCGTGAAAAAGTCTCTTAGGCTTCGGGTAGCCGAAGGTCCGAAAAACACCTTTCCTGAGCTCGTTGCCGGGAAACGATAAAACTTCCGAGCGCGGAGTAGTCCCACCATGCATATTTACCTTCTCGGGTTTTGTGGCCCACCGTTCAGTGGGTGCGGGCGACTGTTCGTCCGTTGTAGGAGACTTGAAGATTCACCTTCTTACCTGCAGCACTATATAAACAGACGAGTAGGTGTGAAGTTACCACAACATTCATTGCTATTGCATTGTTTTGCTGTCGGGAATTTAACCATAGCCAAAGCTTGACCCTTACACTCAAACGAAGCACCACCTTGGATTATGCTTCGTTACAAGAAGAGCTTCGGAAAAAAGGTTATTAATTTCAAAAAACTTTAGGAATTCATAATCAAATGGCTAGATTGCGTTCCACTGCCAGGATTGAGCGTGAGGGAGACGAGGCCGAAGCCACTGAAACTGTTCCTATTTCCGAAGCAATGAGGCGGTCTGGGCTGGCAACATCAAAGGGTATATCTGCTGCCGAAGCAAAAGAAGCTGACATTGAAGAAAATGAATCTGAGGATGAGTACGGTGCGATGCCATCTAAACCCAGCCACCTAGAGTTTGGGAAGTCTACTATTACTGAGGGTGACATGGCTAAGTTACTGAAGTTAGGCTATTTCAGTGAAGATAAAAAGGAGCTGATTCGATTCGGGGGAGAAGAGATTACCCCGAAGCCTGAAAAAGATGAGGTAGTGGTTTTTAAGAGCTTCTTCAAAGCGGGGTTAAGATTTCCCCTTCATGGGATGATTGCAGATGTTTTAGAGAGATTTGGGATTCACCTTCATCAGTTAACTCCTAATGCCATTGTTAGGCTTAGTGTTTACATCTGAGCACTTTGAAGCCAGAAGGCAGAGCCACTTGCCGAAGGTTTTTGCCGGGCACACGAGCTTCATTACCAGACAAAAGCTAGAGAAGACGGGCTGCATGATAATTTCGGCTGCTACAATTTTGCATATCGGAAAGATGCCAAGTATCCAGTTATCAGTTATCGTACAAAATGGCCAGCTGGCTGGAAGAGTGAATGGTTTTATGTCAAAGTAGATGAGAAGAAGGAGAAGCTAGTTCAGAGCCCTTTGAGTTTAACCTTCGGAGAAACTAGGCCTCAATGCGTCATGGATCCAGATAGCCCATGCTAGATTGCGCTGGGCGAATTTCGGGTTGTTGCAGAGCAAATTGGTACCAGGGATCTGGTCCAAGAATTCTTAGCCTTCAGAGTATTCCCAACTTTGAAGGAATGGGACATGCCGAAGCTGAAAGGGGAGAAGAAGAAGAAGGAGCTTGTTCGGCTACCTTATTATTACAAGTTTAAAAAATATTTCAAAGCACCCTGCCAAGAGTGGTTGGATACAATTGAGGTTATGTGTAACGAGATCCTTGGTAACAATTCTAAGAAAGAAGATCAATTAATGACTGCGGCTTTTGGTACTCGTCCGAAGCGAATAATGAATCGGGTGCTGGATGCCTTGAATTTTGATTATCCTGACTATGAGCAATTGGGCAGAGGTGCTGAAGGCCAGAAAAGAAAAAGAGTTGCCAGCGTCCTCGACAGGGAAGTTACCAAATTGGCTAAAAAGGACAAAGAAATATTTAAGAAAAGAAAACCGAGCCCTGAGCCGAAGATATCTACTTCAAAGAAAAGGAAAGCTACGGCCCCGAAACTAGAAACGTTGGGCCAAGAAGGAGAAAGTCATGCGACACCTTCTGCTGCCAATGTGGATGTGGAAGAAATTCTAAAGGTAATGACTGAACCTTTGCCTATCAAGCTAAGTCCGCTGGCACCACAACTGACAAAGCTTTTTCAGAAAGAAAAGGAGCCTTCGGCAATGAAAAGTCCTGCTAAACTGAAAAAATGGAGAATTATCCAAGTGGCCGATCTTATTCATCAGACACCACCACCAGCATCGGTGTCGAAAATACCAATTACTGAAGGCGCTGGCACTGCCGAAGACGCAGCCACCGGAGCCAAAGGTGTCACAGCCAAAACCGCCGAAGGTTCTAATCTAGAAACCACACTTGGTGATATTGACAACCTGCTTCTAAAAATGGCTGACGAAGAAGCTGCTGCGGCCGCGGTGGATACAACAATTGATAAAGGAAAAGAGCAAATTGAAGATACTTTGGAAGAGGAAAACTTCAACTTTCAAGATATACTAGGGCAAGAGTTACCAGAAACTGAAAAAGAAGAACTGAAGAAAAATGTTGTATCCTGTGGGTACAAACCAGGGGCTTTGCTGTTTGGTGGAATTAATGAAGGGAAATTGATATGCCTTCGGAATCGAACCAAGGCAAAGGTCATTAGGACTTTTTCTAAGAATGTTGGCCTGCCGAAGGTTGAGGCGGATCTCTACAGGTACCAGCGACAACATATCGCCAGTAGCCTGTTCTTCGCTAATTTTAAGGTAAAAATCAACTTTTTATTGTTTTTTGAATTAAGATGTTTTCTAACGAAGGTTGTTTTGGCAGAGTATATTACTGAGTAAAGTGCTGAGGATGCAACAAGATCTCGAAGATGAGAAAAACAAAGCTACAATTAAAGATCTAGAAAATAAAGTTAAAGATCACGAAGCTGTTTTGGAGAAAAAGGACTCTGTCATTCAAGATTTAGAAAATAAAGTCAAAGATCACGAAGCTGCTTTAGAGAAAAAGGACTTCGTCATCCACTCTATGGAGGGTTCGCTGGCAGAAGCTCAAGCCGAAATTGACAGATTAAACAGCGAATTACTCATAAAATCAGAAAAATCTGAGCAAGAAAAGACGAATCTTGAAACGAATCTCAAAACCGAAATTGAGAAGAGTTCAAATTTACAGAAATCATTGAAGGAGCTTCAGGATAAATGTTTAGACTTCGGCAACCGATGCGTGCAGCGGCTGAAGATTGTCTTTCACTCAATTGGAGCTAGCTCTGAGAAGTTTACACCTTCAGTTGAAAACCTGCCAAGCACCTTTGAATATATTGAGGGCGAAGTTGATGCACTTGACGAAGTTATCGCTGGGCATGCCAATTTCTGCGCCCTGTTAGCTTCTCGAGGCACAGGTACTGCTTTCCTGAAGACTGGCTGTACACACGGGAAAATTGTTAATAGGCCAAACTTCAGTTTGTCACCAGCGGATTTGATTGACATCCCTAGCCTAGCTCGAAGCATAGGAAACAGGTTTATGACTCAAATTTGGATAAACGGCGGGCGAAAAATGGCTGGTGACGAAGCTCGAAGCCACCTTAAGCTAGTGAGAAACTTATACTCGTTACTTTTACCTTCTCCTTGAACTCTGCACTTTTCTCATTTTGTTTTAACATGTACAGGATGATGAAGCTAAAGAATGATGAGCTGAAGCCTTAACAGATGCTCCGAAAAGCTTTACTACAGAAGATTCTAGAGAAAATTTTGTAATATGATTGTAAAGATATTTATGTAACCTTGTGCGTACCTCGTAATATCTCTTTACCCCTTTGACCGTGTATGATCTGCTTTGCTGTGGACGAAATTAATTCTTTTGAGCCGAAGGCGAAAAACACCTTCCCTTCTTTTAGTTCACAACCTTTGCATTTTCTCCTCGTGGAATATTCTTAACATTTTCTCCTCGTGGAATATTCTTAACATTTTCTCCTCGTGGAATATTCTTAACATTTTCTCCTCGTGGTATATTCTTAACAGAGAACCCTTCGAAGGCAGCTTCGGATGCAGCAGAATTAGTCCAAAAATGCGAAGGTTGTGAAAAATGTGCAAGAGATCAAAAACAACCTTCGTCTCTAACTCAATTAATACAGCCCACTTGGCCATTACAAAGATGGGGCCTTGATTTGCTAGGCCCACTTCCACCAGCACAAGGGAATTTAAGATATGTTGTAGTGGTAGTTGAATATTTTTCTAAATGGATTGAGGCAAAGCCTTTAGCCACAATAACTTCGGTTATAGTTCAAAAGTTTTTCTGGCAAAATATTGTTTGTCGCTTCGGAGTGCCAAAGGCCATCACCATGGACAACGGAACGTAGTTTGATTCCGAAGCTTTTAGAGAGTTTTGTGAACAAATTGGCACGAAGATCCATTTTGCATCAGTTCGGCATCCAGAGTCAAATGGACTTGTCGAAAGAGCTAATGGCATCATAATGACAGGAATAATGAAGTTAATCTTCAATCAGCCCAGGGGGAAGTGGCCGGACGAATTAATCAAAGTGGTGCGGAGCCACAACATAACAATATCAAGGTCAACAGGTTTTACACCATTCAAATTGCTGTTTGGTGACGAAGCAATAACCCCAGAAGAGGCTAAGGCAGGATCAATAAGAATAGTGGCTTCGGCAAAAGACGAAGCTGATTGCTCTATGGACAAAGATGCTATAGAAGGGATCAGGCTTCAGGCTGTGGAAAACATCAATAAATACCAAGCCGAAACAATAAAATGGCGTGATAGAAAGGTTCGGTTGAAGAACATTAAGCTAGGACATTTGGTGCTTCGAAGAGTGGCCAACCCAGACACAATGGGCAAGCTACAGCTGAAGTGGGAAGGCCCTTTTCTGGTAGTATCTTCGTCAAGACCTGGTTCCTACAGGTTAAAGGATATGGACGGCAACGACATTCCTAGATCTTGGAATGCGGATGAGCTTCGGCGGTATTATGTGTAGCCTGATGTAATCTTTTTTATTTTTTATTTTTCCTATGGCACCCTTTTCCTTTCCAAAGGGGGAGAAAGGTTTTTAATGGGGCCATAGCATGTAATTTCTCTTTTTCTCATATCAGCTGTACAAAAGCAGTATCCCCCAAAGATGTAAATGTAAAAACTGGGGCATGCACCATCGAGTGCAGCGAGAAAAAGAAAAAACATAGAGAAGCTCGAAAGACGTCCCTAAGGGGATGCAGAGCATGACGAAGCTATAAAAAAGTCGTTCCTAAGGGAGCGCAGCGTAAGTTTTCTGCTCAAAAGTTGTTCCTAAGGGAATGCAGAGCTTACAGCGAAAAATAAACGCTGATTCCGCTGAAGTAAAAGGCGAAGAAGCTCCTAAGGGAGGCTTGCAGCGAAAAATAAACGCTGATTCCGCTGAAGTAAAAGGCGAAGAAGCTCCTAAGGGAGGCTTACAGCGAAAAGTCAGTGTTGATACACCGAAAAATAAGCGGTGAAGCCGAAAAATAAACGGCAAAGATTTGTTATTCCCAAGGGAATAAGAGTTGTGATTATGATTTCGTAAGTGTCTTCGAACATTCATTTGCACGATACATAACATCATACATTTGCATTCATAAACATTCACTTAGACATACATAGGATCATCATCATCATAACATACAAACTTCCTTCAGCTTTGAAAGAGAAGGCTTCGGAAAAGAGGGAAAAAAGAGGCAATTTTATGCTTCGTTGTGAACGAAAAGAAGGGAAGGTGTTTTTCGCCTTCGGCTCAAAAGAATTAATTTCGTCCACAGCAAAGCAGATCATACACGGTCAAAGGGGTAAAGATATATTACGAGGTACGCACAAGTTTACATAAAAATCTTTACAATCATATTACAAAATTTTCTCTAGAATCTTCTGCAGTAAAGCTTTTTGGATTATCTGTTAAGGCTTCAGCTCATCATTCTTTAGCTTCATCATCCTATACATGTTAAAACAAAATGAGAAAAGTGCAGAGTTCAAGGAGAAGGTAAAAGTAACGAGTATAAGTTTCTCACTAGCTTAAGGTGGCTTCGAGCTTCGTCACCAGCCATTTTTCGCCCGCCGTTTATCCAAATTTGAGTCATAAACCTATTTCCTATGCTTCGAGCTATGCTGGGGATGTCAATCAAATCCGCTGGTGACAAACTAAAGTTTGGCCTATTAACAATTTTCCCGTGTGTACAGCCAGTCTTTAGGAAAGCAGTAGCTGTGCCTCGAGAAGCTAACAGGGCGCAGAAATCGGCATGCCCAGCGATAACTTCGTCAAGTGCATCAACTTCGCCCTCAATATATTCAAAGGTGCTTGACAGGTTTTCAACTGAAGGTGTAAACTTCTCAGAGCTGGCTCCAATTGAGTGAAAGACAATCTTCAGCCGCTGCACGCATCGGTTGCCGAAGTCTAAACATTTATCCTGAAGCTCCTTTAATGATTTCTGTAAATTTGAACTCTTCTCAATTTCGGTTTTGAGATTCGTTTCAAGATTCGTCTTATCTTGCTCAGATTTTTCTGATTTTATGAGTAATTCGTTGTTTAATCTGTCAATTTCGGCTTGAGCTTCTGCCAGCGAACCCTCCATAGAGTGGATGACGAAGTCCTTTTTCTCTAAAGCAGCTTCGCGATCTTTGACTTTATTTTCTAAATCTTGAATGACGGAGTCCTTTTTCTCGAAAACAGCTTCGTGATCTTTAACTTTATTTTCTAGATTTTTAATTGTAGCTTCGTTTTTCTCGTCTTCGAGATCTTGTTGCATCCTCAGCACTTTACTCAGAAATATACTCTGCCAAAACAACCTTCGTTAGAAAAAATCTTAATTAAAAAAATAATAAAAAGTTGATTTTTACCTTAAAATTAGCATAGAACAGGCTACCGGCGATATGCTGTCGCCGGTACCTGCAGAGATCCGCCTCAACCTTCGGCAGGCCAACATTCTTAGAAAAAGTCCTAACGACCTTTCCCTCGGTTCGATTCCGAAGGCATCTCAATTTCCCTTCATTAATTCCACCAAACAGCAAAGCCCCTGGTTTGTACCCACAGGATACAGCATTTTTCTTCAGTTCTTCTTTTTCAGTTTCTGATAACTCTTGCCCTAGTATATCTTGAAGTTGAAGTTTTCCTCTTCCAAAGTATCTTCAATTCGCTCTTTTCCTTTCTCAATTGTTGTATCCACCGCGGCCGCAGCAGCTTCTTCCTCAGCCATTTTTAGAAGCAGGTTGTCAATATCACCAAGTGTGGTTTCTAGATTAGAACCTTCGGCGGTTTCGGCTGTGACACCTTTGGCTCCGGTGGCTGCGTCTTCGGCAGTGCCAGCGCCTTCAATAATTGGTATTTTCGACGCCGATGCTGGTGGTGGTGTCTGATGAATAACATCGGCCACTTGGATAATTCTCTGTTTTTTCAGTTCAGCAGGACTTTTCATTGCCGAAGGCTCCTTTTCCTTCTGAAAAAGCTTTATCAGTTGTGGTGCCAGCGGACTTAGCTTGATAGGCAAAGGTTCAGTCATTACCTTTAGAATTTCTTCCACATCCACATCGGCAGCAGAAGGCGTCGCAGGAGTTTCTCCTTCTTGGCCCGACGTTTCTGGTTTCGGGGCCGTAGCTTTCCTTTTCTTTGAAGTAGATATCTTCGGCTCAGGGCTCGGTTTTCTTTTCTCAAATATTTCTTTGTCCTTTTTAGCCAATTTGGTAACTTCTCTGTCGAGGACGCTAGGAACTCTTTTTCTTTTCTAGCCTTCAGCACCTCTGCCCAATTGCTCATAGTCAGGATAATCAAAATTCAAGGCATCCAGCACCCGATTCATTCTTCGCTTCGGACGAGTACCGAAAGCCATAGTCATTAATTGATCTTCTTTCTTAGAATAGTTACCAAGGATCTCGTTACACATAACCTCAATTGTATCCAACCACTCTTGCCAGGGTGCTTTGAAATATTTTTTAAACTTGTAATAATAAGGTAGCCGAACAAGCTCCTTCTTCTTCTTCTCCCCTTTCAGCTTCGGCATGTCCCATTCCTTCAAAGTTGGGAATACTCTGAAGGCTAAGAATTCTTGGACCAGATCCCTGGTACCAATGTGCTTTGCAACAACCCAAAATTCGCCCAGCGCAATCTAGCATGGGCTATCTGGATCCATGACGCATTGAGGCCTAGTTTCTCCGAAGGTTAAACTCAAAGGGTTCTGAACTAGCTTCTCCTTCTTCTCATCTACTTTGACATAAAACCATTCACTCTTCCAGCCAGCTGGCCATTTTGTACGATAACTGATAACTGGATACTTGGCATCTTTCCGATATGCAAAATTGTAGCATCTGAAATTATCATGCAGCCCGTCTTCTCTAGCTTTTGTCTGGTAATGAAGCTCGTGTGCCCGGCAAAAACCTTCGGCAAGTGGCTCTGCCTCCTGGCTTTGAAGTGCCCAGATGTAAACACTAAGCCTAACAATGGCATTAGGAGTTAACTGATGAAGGTGAATCCCAAATCTCTCTAAAACATCTGCAATCATCCCATGAAGGGGAAATCTTAACCCCGCTTTGAAGAAGCTCTTAGAAACCACTACCTCATCTTTTTCAGGCTTCGGGGTAATCTCTTCTCCCCCGAAGCGAATCAGCTCCTTTTTATCTTCATTGAAATAGCCTAACTTCAGTAACTTAGCCATGTCACCCTCAGTAATAGTAGACTTCCCAAACTCTAGGTGGCTGGGTTTAGATGGCATCGCACCGTACTCATCCTCAGATTCATTTTCTTCAACGTCAGCTTCTTTTGCTTCGGCAGCAGATATATCCTTTGATGTTGCCAGCCCAGACCGCCTCATTGCTTCGGAAAAAGGAACAGTTTCAGTGGCTTTGGCCTCGTCTCCCTCACGCTCAATCCTGGCAGTGGAACGCAATCTAGCCATTTGATTATGAATTCCTAAAGTTTTTTGAAATTAATAACCTTTTTTCCGAAGCTCTTCTTATAACGAAGCAGAATCCAAGGTGGTGCTTCGTTTGAGTGCAAGGGTCAAGCTTCAGCTATGGTTAAATTCCCGGCAGCAAAACAATGCAATAGCAATGAATGCTGTGGTAACTTCACACCTACTCGTCTGTTTATATAGTGCTGCAGGTAAGAAGGTGAATCGTCAAGTCTCCTACACCAGACGAACAGTCGCCCGCACCCACTGAACGGTGGGCCACAAAACCCGAGAAGGTAAATATGCATGGTGGGACTACTCCGCGCTCGGAAGTTTTATCGTTTCCCGGCAACGAGCTCAGGGAAGGTGTTTTTCAGACCTTCGGCTACCCGAAGCCTAAGAGACTTTTTCACGGATCAAGCTCGTTACGAAAAACGATCTAGCACCGCAAAGGGGCTACTGTTGGGGCCATGCTTCGTCGCCGAAGGTCCCGCAGGAAGAAACACCTTCGGCAAACCCGTTTAAACGTAGTACCGAAGCTACCGCTCATGAAGCTTCGGTACAAAAACGTATCTGAAGACAAAGGTTTGAACCGACTTAAAGATGAAATGACTTCATAGTCCATAAGGGTCTGAGTCATAATTGTAATCTTTTGTAAGGGGCATGACTGTAATTTCTCACAGGCTGCGCCCTGTGCCTATAAATAGATGAACAGTACTCCTTTACTGTTCACGCGATCATACTTCTCAAACAGTTGGTAGAGCTCCTGTAGGTACTTGGGCGGATCCTTGATGCAATGACTATACAGGACACTGGCCCGAAGACCATTGATGGCGTAGTGGATTGCTATGTGATCGTCAACTGATGGTAGTTGCGATTTGAGCGTCAGGAATTTTCTGTAGTATTCGTGAAGGGTTTCCTTTTCCTGCAGCTTGTATGGGGATAACTCGGCTAGTGCATCTGTGTCGGGCCGGTATCCATGGAAATTGAGCAGGAACTTGTTCACGAATTCCCTTCTAAGACTCGATTGACAACAGCGGTAGCCTGGTATACCAAGTTAAGGCCAGGCCTTTGAGAGTGATTATGAAGGACTTGGCTATGGTGGTGTCGTCCCCTCCGGACAATGCGACGATGAATTGGTAGCTCATGTTGTATTGAGCCGGGTCGGTGTTGTCGTTGTATTTGGGGTAGGCACCGGCCCGGAAGTTGGCAGGCCAGGGGGATGCTTGGAGCTGCAGAGCCAGAGGACTTCGCTCGTCGAGATAGTTGACTCCCTAGAAAGCGGTAGCTGGGGGATGAAGGGGCCGCGCTGTGAGTGGAATGGGTCTCTGGCCTATGTGTGTTGCTGGAGAGGCACTGGCGGTGCGAGGGGACCACGTTGCAGGTTGTATGGGCCTTCGTCTTGCATGAACGTGATCTCTTATTATAGCTCCCGAGCTCTCCGCTCCTCATCTTGTATCATCTGACGCACTTTGGCTTGCATAGTAACTCGTTGACGCTTGGCTTCAAGTAATTCTTTCTGCTTCTACAGGTGGTTGTTTTTTATGCGGAGGGCTCGCAGCTTTAGCTGGTCTTCGGCCGAGATGTCTATGACTTCTCCATCCTCTATGGTGTCTTCGCCCTCTCGAGGAGCGAAACCTGGGGGTGGTGCTTGTGGTGCGCCCTCGGAACTGCAAGTGCGCATAGTGCTGTCGGGGGTGGGGTTATCCTGGCGCTGTCTCATGTTGTTGACAGCGTCATCTTCGAAGGCCTCCTGGGGTGTGTAACACTATAAAAACCATCAACTAAAAAATGAATTTAGTTATTATGGTAATTAGGGTAATAATTTCTTATTCAAGTGTTTATTATTTATTTGCATTTGAAATAATTTTTGATTGGATTTGTGGATATTTATTAGCATTTCTGCTTATAGGAAAATCCTAGTAAATAATATAATAATTATTAGCCTAAAAATAAATATTTTATTTATAAATAGTTTTGGTATAATTATTATGAATTTTAGAGTTATTTAAAAATTTATTTTGAATTTAGGAAAAAAACAAAAGAAAGCCTAACCTAACCTAACCCTAAAAAAGCCCATTAAGGCCCATCAAGAACCCCTAGCTGCGCCTCCCCCTGGCTCTTCTAGGCAGCCGCCGCCGCTGCCCCTAAACCCCTCCCCTTCCCTTTCTCTCTCCTCCCCCTCGCTTCTCTCTCACACGCGCGCGCCAGGACGTAGCCGCCCCAACCTGACCGAGCCCTGCAGTCGTTCGTGCGCCCGACGCCGAAGCCGCCTCGCTAGGCCGCGACCGGAGACCCGCGACGCCCAGGCGGACCGACCAGCCCCACGTCCGAGCAGCCCGACGCGTGACCCCAGCGCCAGGCTGAGCCGAGCACCGCGACCCATGCCAAGGCACCACACCAGGAACCGACGACGACCGCGCCACCCGCGCCATGAAGATTCCACGACCGTTTCTTCTTCCTCTCTCCATTACTCTCCTTTGAAACCGACGCATCTATGGTGCCATGAAGACCCGCCGGCGCCCATCTTCCTTCCCTGACCGACCTTCCCTCTCCCTCCCTCTCCTCTACAAAAACCGAGCTCCTCTCTCTCCCTCCTCCTTACCCAAGCTAGCCCCCATCTCTCTCTCTCACTCTCCTCACTGTTAAAGCCACTGCCGTCGTCGCCGGAGTACACCGTCGCTGGAGCAACGCACCCGCCATCCGAAGCTGAGCCCCTGCTCTTCTCCACCCGGCCGAACCCCTGTCGAACCCTCCCTGTCACACGTGCAAACTCAAGAAGTGGACTGTGAGTTAGACGAGCCTAACACGTTCGAGGACGACCCACAGGAGACTTTTGAGCAAGGCAAGTGGATTCTCCATCTGCATGTTCTATTTGTACCCAATTAATGCATATAATGATGTTTACTTTTTGGATATACTGCATAATTTGATGGGATTTACCTAATTAAGTATTTCCTAGATTTACCAACTGTATTCCTTGATTACCCTGGGAAAATACTATGCTTTGCAAATTGATGCTACCGCTCAACTTGTTAATCTTGATGTCACTCATTATTTGATATTAATGTTCCAAAAATGAAATTGACATTATGGTGTTAACCCGATGGTTAAACAATATTATTTCATATTAATTGGAACATGGAGTGACCAGCTAGGATAACAGTGCAACCACGAGTGCTATCATGGCTCTGGCTTTGGTAATTAGCTTTATGTGCTTAGTACCTAGCAACCTTACCTGAAATATGGGAAAGAGGGGGGAGCAGCAGTGGTGGCAGCTCATGTTAACATGGGGACGTATTTTTGGCTAAGGTACCTCGCCCAGAGGGCCTCCACACCGACTTGGAAACCTTAGCGGGTTGCTTTGTATTAAGTGTATTTGTGGAAGCCTCATAATGGATCCCTAGCCATTCACCTTGGTAGTGTTTATGGGTCCGATCAACCCAGGCTAGATGGGATACATGGCTTGTGGGTAAAGTTGTACCACCTCTATAGAGTGTAAAACTGATATGTCAGTCGTGCTCACGGTTAAGAGCAACCTGGACTCCTCACATGATAATTGAACTTAAAGATGGACAATAAAATGAGATCTGATGATCTGCCAATGGTTTGCTTAAGTGGTTTCACTTAAGTGTTTTTGATATACTCTTATACCTTTGTTTAATGGGAATACTTGGGATACACACTTATTAGTAAGACAGGTGTTGTTAATAAAATATTGACCAACTAAAATGCTTACTGCTGAACCCTAGCCTCACCTTGTTAACTTGCATTAATTTTCCCCCACTTGCTGAGCCCCGACCATAAGTCAGCTCACCCTTGCTAATATTTTGATCAGAGGGTGATGAAGAAGACTTTGATGGAGATTTCGATGATGAGTTCTAAGTCTAACGATGCGCCGGTCATCTTCCTGTGGGAGATTACCCATGTTATTTAGTTCCGCCTTACTTTGATGTGATACTTGTGAAAGATACAATGATTCAGATGATGTAATAAAGTACTCTACTCTCTTTACGCCTTTATTGCATTGTCTTTTGATATATTACACTTGTGACGTCAACATATGTGTGGAAATAGATCTTGGCACACATATGCTATGTGATTGGTTCTGCCCCTGGAACCGGGTGTGACAAAAGTGGTATCAAAGCTTTGCTGACCCTAGGTCGTTAGACTAGTTAGAAATGGAAAGCCTAGTTTGCTCAAAACTTGCTAATTTCATTCTTATAAAATTATATTATCAGCCTTACCTCTTTAAAATTTCAACTGAGTTGACATTTCTCTTGTAGATGGTTCGTACTCTCCAAACTACCCGGGTCAACACCAACTACGCCCCTTCACCACGGCAAATTCCTGTCTACCCAGTGGTAGTAGAGGAAGTTCTGGTGGATCTCCCTCGCATTCGAGTGGAGCATGGAGTCATCCTAGAGGACAGCTCGGAGGAACTTCTGCCAATGCCCACCCTGTTGGCAGAGTCACTAGCCTTCACAGCTAGGTCATCAACCTCGGCACCGCCTGCATGAGCCGTTCAAGCTCCTGCACCCGGAGGTGATGACCCAAACGACTCTAGGGATGATGATGAGGATGACGACACCGATGAGGACAAAGAGGAACAAGTCAACAAGGAGGGCAACTACACCCAGCAAGACTACTTCATGGGGTTTGGGCCTGTCGTCGAACATTACACATCAATGTTCGAGACGGGGCACTTCCCCAACCTGCTGCAAGACGTGCTGCACGAGTTAGGAACCTACGTCCGCCCCTTGTACGAAACAAGGTGAGTGAGCGAGCCTCCCCGGGCTTGCTACTACATCACTCGCATCCACGTCAGGATGATGGATGCAGGGGATAGGGGATTCAGGACTCTATTAGCTCATGAGTCCCTAACACCGCTATCCACCTCGCTGCCTCGGTCAGCGATGCTGCCAGACGAACTTTGTGGTTTCTCAGCCACACCTACCGGCAGCAGCTGCACGACACGAGGTTCAGGCATCTTCCTCTGCATCTAAGTGGAGGAAGCCAGACTAGCATCATTCTAGGTGAAGCTGGTGAGGATCGCCTCAACACCCTAGATGGTGTAGTGGCCGGTCTTAACACCGACCTGGACAGTGCCACCTAGGATCTCTCTAGGGTGCACTTGGAGCTAGTGGATGCCCATGCCAGGATTGAATCCCTGGAAGCCCAACTTCAAGGATGGGATCCGCCTGAAGCCTAGGTCCTCGCCATGGCGTTGTCCCCTCCCCACAAGAGGATTCGCTATGGGGAGCCCGAATCCATCACCAGGCTGCTCTAGAAATTTTAAGTTATGTTGTAATAAGTTAGCTCTCACGTTAGACGATGAAAACTCTCTTTTTAAGTTATCTTCATAATAATAACAACCATGTGATGGTGTTGGTTGCTATGTTTGAGTTGGATTTTTATTTGAGTGCAATGGTCTTATGGAATGATGGCCATAAGAGCATATAAAAAATTTTAAAATTAAGTTATTCCCCTCTAGAATCTTTATTACTCCTCACTCCTCTAAGAAGTTCACTTTCTAACCAATCAGATGGTGAACGCTCGCCAAGGACCCAACAACAACAGAAACAAGCGTGGTCAACAGATACCACCACCACCACCGAAACCTAACATGGAACAGTTTATCACCGCTCAGATGCAGCTTCTGCAGGGACTCACGGCGACTGTTCAACAGATTTAGCAAAACCAGCAGAATCAACAGCACCAGCAACAACAGCAGAATGCACCCCCGACTAGAGATAAACACTGGGATTTTATGAGCCATCACCCGCCAATGTTCTCTCATGTGGTTGATCCTTTGGATGCCGATGACTGGCTCAAGGTTATCGGAAAGAAGTTGGATATCACCCAGTGCAACGACCGGGAAAAGGTCTTGTACGCCTCGGGAAGACTCGAGGGAGCCGCGTCCGATTGGTGGGATGCCTTCACAGCGGCACACGCCAATGTGGATACCATAACCTGGCAGGAGTTCCAAGTGAACTTCCGCGCTCATCATGTTCCCTTGGGAATTATGAAACTGAAGAAGGAGTTCCTTTCCCTTACTCAAGGGAATATGACTATCAGTGAGTACCATGATTGCTTCACTCAGCTTTCACGTTACGCCCCGGAGGAAGTGGATACGGATGAGAAGCGCCAAGAGCATTTCCTGGAAGGATTAATTGGACCTCTGAACTATCAGCTGCAGAGTCATACCTTCCCCCAACTTCTAGACTCTGCTGAACAAGGCAATTGGCCTTGAAAGCAAAAGAAGGGAACTGTCTGACCACAAAAGGAAGTTCCAAGGTCAGTCCAGCAGGAACACCCACCTGAACAACTCGCAAGGTTCTCAGTTCCGCTCTGGAAATCAGGGTGGAAATAATTATCAGATGCAACGCTTTGGACAACAAGGCCAGAGGAACAATCAAAGTCAGAACCAGCAGAGGAATAGCTCTCAGACCAACCAAAGGTCTAGTAGTAGTTCGCAGACTCATCAAGGTGGCGCCGTGAACACGCGGGCCAGAAGCAACAACGCACCAGTCCAACCCAATGGTTGTTTCAAGTGCAGTGAGCTTGGCCATTATGCTAACAACTGCCATAGGCGCAACCAGCAGACACCTCAGAAGAGCAACAACCAGAGGAATGACCAGAACGCCCCCCGCCCGTGGATCTGCATAGAACAGGACTCCACAGAACCAGAGTAGAGGAAGGGTCAACCACGTCACAGCGGAATCAGTGCCTGAGGATGCCGACGTGGTGTATGGTATGTTCCTTGTTAACTCCATACCTGCATCAGTTTTATTTGACTCTAGAGCATCACATTCATTTATAACTGAGTCATTCATGGAAAAACATAACATACCCAAGCACCCTCTTAAGAAGATGTTATACATTAGTGCACCGGGAGGTGACCTGAAGGCCACACATTCATGCCTCCATGTTAATCTCAAGATTCAAGGAATAGATTTTCCAGTCAACCTAGTGGTCTTAGGATCCAATAGTATTGATGTGATTCATGGATGCAACTGGTTGAAAAGTCGTGATGGAGTGATACAATGTGCCAATGGAACAATTACGTTGACAAGTCCGCAAGGCGAAAGAATCCAAGTTAGCACAGACAAGCCAACAGATACAAAAGGAAAGACAGTGGTAAATCACTTGGAATAAAAGCCCCTGGAAAATATCAAGGTAGTGTGTGAATACCCAAACGTATTTTCGGAGGAATTACCAGGTATGCCACCTGACCATGATATAGATTTTTCTATTGAATTAATTCCCGGAACTGCACCTATCTCAAAAAGACCTTATAGAATGGATGTCAAAGATTTAGTTGAACTGAAGAAACAAATAGAAGAATTACTAGAAAAAAGGTTTCATTTGCCCAAGTTCATCCCCTTGGGGAGCCCCAGTTCTATTTGTGAGCAAGAAAGATGGTTCGATAAGAATGTGTGTTGATTATAGAAGTTTGAATGAAGTAACCATTAAGAATAAATACCCATTACCTCAGATTGAAGATTTATTCGATCAGATGAAGGGAGCTAAGATATTCTCAAAGATAGATCTAAGGTTGGGATATCATCAGTTAAAAATTCGAGCAGAAGATGTACCCAAGACAGCCTTCACTACGAGGTATGAATTATACGAGTTTTTGGTCATGTCGTTGGACTGACTAATGCATCGGCATACTTTATGAACTTGATGAATAAAGTATTCATGGAATATCTGGATCAGTTTGTGGTCATATTCATTGATGACATACTGATATACTCTTCAAATGAAGAAACACATGAAGATCATCTAAGGCTAGTCCTACAAAAGCTTCATGACAACCAATTGTATGCAAAGTTCTCGAAGTGTGATTTTTGGCTGAAGGAAGTTGCTTTCTTAGGACATATTGTTACTGATGGTGGAATTAAAGTAGATCCAGGAAAGATAAGCAAAATACTAAATTGGAAGCAACCAAAGGATGCGTCCAAGATCAGAAGTTTTCTTGGATTGGTAGGATACTATAGAAGATTTATTGAAGGTTTTTCCATGTTAGTGAAACCTCTTACCTCACTACTAGAGAAAGGTAAAGAGTTTAAGTGGGATGAAGCATGCCAGAATTGTTTTGAAGAACTCAAGAAAAGGTTAACTATTGCACCAATATTGGTAATGCTAGACATTCACAAGGGATTTGATGTGTATTGCGATGCATCACACCTTGGACTTGGATGTGTGCTAATGCAAGAAGGAAAAGTAATAGCCTATGCTTCAAGGCAGTTGAGGAAACACGAGAAGAATTATCCTACGCATGATTTGGAACTAGCTGTCGTAGTGCATGCTTTGAAAATTTGGAGACACTATATGATTGGAAACAAGTGCAAAATTTTCACGGATCACAAAAGCTTGAAATACATATTCACTCAGAAAGAACTCAACCTGAGACAGAGAAGATGGCTTGAGTTGATCAAAGACTATGATTTGGAAATACAATATCACCTAGGAAAAGCAAATGTAGTGGCTGATGCTTTGAGCCATAAGGGTCAAGTGAACAACATCACTACTCATTTGATGTCACAGGAATTGTTCTGGGAAATGGAGCAACTCAACCTTGGAATGCTCAATAATATGGAAGCAACAGTTATGGAAGTTGAATCTACTTTGGAACAAGAGATTCGTAAAGGACAGGAAGCTGATGAGAAAATTAAGGAAATTAAAACTTTGATTGGTTTGGGTAAAGCCCCAGATTTCACGGAAGATGATCAAGGCACAATATGGTTTAAAAAGAGAATATGTGTACCAGAAATCAAACACCTACGCCAACTTATTTTTAGAGAAGCTCATGATTTGGCTTACTCTATTCACCCTGGTAGTACAAAGATGTACCAGGATCTAAAGGAAAAGTATTGGTGGTACGGTTTGAAAAGAGATGTTGCTACTCATGTTGCATTATGTGACGTGTGTCAGCGAGTTAAAGCCGAACACCAAAGACCAGCAGGATTACTACAACCTCTCAAGGTACCGGAATGGAAATGGGAAGAAATCGGTATGGATTTCATAGTTGGACTACCCCGTACTCAGGATGGCTATGATTCTGTCGGCGTTCCGAGACCGGGGGGTCCCCGAGCCGACGAGTGAGAGTGCCGCGTGCCCCAGCCCAGATGGGTCGAGCGCGTGGGCGAGCGCGAAGGGGGGAACAGAGAGAGAGGTCGGTGGCCGGAGCCGGGTCGTGAGGGAGTCGGAGAATTCCCGCGGCCTTCGTGTTCGTCCCGCGCCCAGGTCGGGTGCGCTTGCAGTAGGGGGTTACAAGCGTCCGCGCGAGGTGAGGGGAGCGAGCGGCCCCGAGAGAGCGCCTGCCCCTGCCCTTCGTCCCCGCGAGGCCAACCTTCTATAAGAAGGCCCTGGTCCTTCCTTTTATAGTCGTAAGGAGAGGATCCAGGTGTACAGAATGGGGGTGTAGCAAGGTGCTACGTGTCTAGCGAGGGAGAGCTAGCGCCCTATGTACATGCCAAGGTGGCAGCCGGAGAGATCTTGGCACCCTGTTGGTGTGGCGTCGTGGCTGTTGGAGGAGTAACGGAGCCGGACGGGGGGACAGCTGTCGAAGTGGCTGGGCCCTTGCTGACGTTCTCCTGCTTTCGTAAGGGAGCTGAGAGCCGCCGTCGTCACGATCTAGCGGGGCGCCATCATTGCCTATCTGGCGTAGCTGGCCAGATGGGACGCCGGTCTTGTTCTCTGCGACCCAAGTCGGCTCAGGGCAGGGTGATGATGACGTTTCCTGTTGACGTGGCGGTCTCGTGTCCTAGGTCGGGCGTCATGGAGGCTCCTCCGAAGCCGAGGTCGAGTCCGTCCTGCAAGACAGAGGCAGAGTCCGAGCCCTGGGTCGGGCGAGGCGGAGATCGTTCGGCAGAGGCTGAGGTGGAGTCCGAGCCCTGGGTCGGGCGAGGCGGAGGTCGCCGTCTTCCGGGGCCTTAGCCCGAGTCCGAGCCCTGGGTCGGGCGGAGTGGAGTTCGCCGTCTTCTGGGGCCTTAGCCCGAGTCCGAGCCCTGGGTCGGGCGGAGCGGAGTTCGCCGTCTTCCGGGGCCTTAGCCCGAGTCCGAGCCCTGGGTCGGGCGGAGCGGAGTTCGCCGTCTTCCGGGGCCTTAGCCCGAGTCCGAGCCCTGGGTCGGGCGGAGCGGAGTTCGCCGTCTTCCGGGGCCTTAGCCCGAGTCCGAGCCCTGGGTCGGGCAGAGCCTCCTATGGCACCTCTGGCGAAGTCTGGTCGCCCGTCGGTCTTACCTTTTGCGTTAAACACCCCGGTGACTGGGTCGGTTGGCGCGGTGATTTAGTCAGGGTTTCTTCTTATCGAAGGCGGGGCCTAGGGCGAGCCGGAGATGCGTTTTCCGTGAAAGAGGAGACCTCAGGCGAGACGGAGTCATCTTAGGGTCGGCTGCCCTCGCCCGAGGCTAGGCTCGGGCGTGGCGTGGTCAAGTCACTCGTATGGACTGATCCCTGACTTAATCAAACCCATCAGGCCTCTGCAGCTTTATGCTGACGGGGGTTACCAGCTGAGAATTAGGCGTCTTGAGGGTACCCCTAATTATGGTCCCCGACAGTAGCCCCCGAGCCTCGAAGAGAGTGTTAACACTCGCTTGGAGGCTTGCGTCGCACTTTTTTGCAAGGGGACCAGCCTTTCTCGGTGGTGCTTTGTTCCGGTGGGTGCGCGCGAGCGCACCCGCCGGGTGTAGCCCCCGAGGCCTCGGAGGAGTGGTTTCACTCCCCCGAGGTCTTAATGCCTTGCGTAATGCCTCGGCTGGTCTGGCGGTTCCCTCATGCGAGCAGGGCGTAACCCAGGTGCACTGTCGGGGCCCAAGTTCTCGGGCTGGTATGTTGACGCTGTCAACAGTTCGGCCGGAGCCGGGTTTGCGAGAGCAGCCCCCGAGCCTTCGCACGGAGCGAGAGGACGATCAGGGACAGACTCGACTTTTTATATACGCCCCTACGTCGCCTTTCCGCAAGGAGGAGGGGGGGAGTGCGCCATGTTACCCTCGATGGGCACCGAACATGGTGTCTCCGGTGAGCTGCAATCGGGTAATCCGAGTGGACGTCCGTGCCCCGTTCGTTGGGGGTCGGCTAGGGGCCCGGAGGCACGCCCAAAAGTACCTGCGGGTGATCTGCCGGACCCGGTCCCCTAGCGACGGGGTCCGAGGGCTCGTTGCCTCCCTCCGATGGGATTCCGTTACAGAGTCGTTCCCGCTGGTCTCGGAAATGTCCTAGGGTACCTCGGGAGCGCAGCCCGAGCCTTGGTTATGTATCGAACGTACCCCTGGTCATCCCTCGCTCGGCGTCTGAGGCGACTGTGAACCCTTCGACAGGCCAGCCTTCGAACCCCTGATCAGTAGGGGGCATGGAGCCCGAGTAGCCTGAGGCGGTCGTGGGACCTTTCGGGGGCCGACCTTCGAACCCCTGACCAGTAGTGGGTGTCGGGCCCACGTGATCTGAGGCGGCTGTTGAACCCCTCGGGGGGCCAGCCTTCGAACCCCTGATCAGTAGGGAGGCTCGGAGCCTAGTTCCTTCACGGGGAAGGATCCCTTTGGGGTTATCCCCCTTCTCGGTCCCTGTTGCAAGAGATGGAGAAAGAAGGAAAAGGGAAAAAGGATTCGAAATTGAACGTCGTGGCGTACCTTTTTCGGCGTGGTCGTTTTGGCGAAGGCGAAACGTCACCAGCCGCTCCCGCCCGTAGCGCTGTCCGTCGAGCCGCGGAGTTAATGCGCTGGGGTGAGTAGTTGGCGAGGTTGCCGTTGCGCGTGCGCGAGCCGTTCGAGGTACTGGTCACGGGCGCGTCGTCTTCACGCCGTGAGAGGGGGTTCTCTTGCTGCCTCCGGATGGGACGTGAGCCTGGCCGATGGCGTGACCGCTGCTCTCGCGCGCCTGCCATCGTCATTACTGCCGGCCCATTTTTGACCGCGTTTGACCGCTGCGCCAGGCTGGCGCTGCTGGGTCGCGGGCTTGGTCGCCTCGAATCGCGGTATCGGTTCCGCAATCGAGGAGGTGCGGTGGTGGAGCGAGTGGCACAGCGGTTCGCATGCAGCGCCCGGCGCGCCAGTTGCACGACGCGTGGGCTTGAGCCGTCGCGCTGGCCTGTCAGGAGTCGGAGAGGCGCGTCCACTTGGCGCGGTTGCATGCCGCCTGCATGGCCGCTTGCCCCCTTTGCCCGCTGGCCTGGGCAAAAGTGGAGGGTTACTTGTAACCGCTGGGTGGTTGCGTGCGTCGAGCGCGGCGGTTCGGCTTCTTCCACTTGGAGCCAGTCTGCATGACAGGCGGGCCCCAGCCCCCGCGCCGCAGGGGAGGACTTTGGAGGCGTGTTGGAGAAGACTCAGCCCGTGACGGTTGAGGGCGCAAGCAGGGGGAGTTGCCTTTAAAAGGAGGGCGACCCCCTTCGTAAGGTGACCATGTTTCCTTCCTCCCCTATGCATTGTGTCTCTCCATCTTCCGAGCCCCCGGATGGGGGGAAACCGCCGTCTTTTCGCTCCATCGCTGGAGGAACGCAACTTCGTGGGAGTTGGTACCTTTCAGCCATCGTTCGGCTTCAAGGATTTTCATCGCGCAGCCCGGTTGCCCCCCTCGGCTGGGGGTCACCCGAGACGGTGACCACCAGCTCCTGGGTGGGGAGGAGCAAACCGGACTGCGATCTGGGTCCCACCCTCAGCTTCAAGGATGTTCATCATCCTCGCTGGGGTGGGTGCCGGACTGAGCCGGCGCTCCACCTCCCGCACGGGTTCGTGGGTCATCCTCTCCCACGATATTCGAGGGAGAAGGCGCTCACTGGCCCTGCGGGCGGCGCGGACTTCGACAACGTGGGATGGATCGGCGGCGAACGCCGTCACCTCCAGCGTGTCGGGTCCGCTAGCTTGGCTCCGGCGGCCCCTTTTGTCGGGGGGCGGCTGCCGCGCCGTGTACACGGGAGGTCCACCCTAGACGCCGCACGCCGCTAGGGCGGCGCTCGTGTTCTGGGGTGGCCCTGCCTTTGCACCAGGGCGGCGCCTTCGCGCGGAGGCCGGTGCCCCACTCATCGGGGAGGATTTGAGTGGGGATCTGCCGGTAGGCCGATGGCTCCTGGCGTCGGTGCCGAGGTGGAGGCGGCTCGAGAAGTCCCCGTCAGCGACGGGATCACCGCCACCATCGGCGCTTCGGACCTCCGGCTCTTTGTACTTGTCCTCGCCCCTCGGGTGGTGTTATGGGCGAGGGCAAGACAGCAGCTGTGCCTTCTCCTGAGGCCTGCGCTGCGGCGGAGGGAGGAACCGGAGTTCCGTTTGTAATGGCACTTCGAGTGCCGGGTTTTTTGTTCATTTCGGCTTTCGGGGCCTGAACATGTATGTAACTTACGGCACAGAGCCGTGTTTTTTTCCTCATTTCTGAGCACTAGGACTCGCCTGTTGTTTGCCTGAACCGCTTCACCAAGCGTGAGTCGCCCCGTGTCAAGGTGACGAGTGAGGTATCCGTATCCCGGAGGCGTAGGAATCCCTCGGCTCGGTCGGCCCTGTTGTCCGAGGCTGCTCTAGCTTGGTTAAAGAGACCCCTCGGCCGCTCTTCGACGAGCCGAGGCCAGGGGTAGCGATATCAGCACGAGCAGAGGCGGAGTTGGCTCGGAAATGAAACCTGGTCGGCCGGAGCCTAGCCGGGTTGTCTGTTGGCAGGATCGACGTCGGAGCTGATCAACCGAGGCTTCGAACCGAGCTGGCGCCCTCGGAAGGCGGTCGGCCGAGGCCCCGGAGGTGGCCGGCCGAGCCGTCCGCTCGGGCCGGGTTCTCGGAGAAGTCCCTGGCAGAGATTGTTCGAGCGTGGTGATGACGTCGTCCTTCGGAGCGGAGGCCCTCGGACCGCGTCGCCGTCCGAGGCTAGGTCGGGCCTTGCCGAAGGTGCTGTTGATGCCGAGGGTGTCATCGCCCTCTTCCAGCGTCAAGATCCGAGCCTGCAGGGTCAAATCGTCTTGTGGCGTGGGCCTTGCGCGGCCGTTGAGGCCAGAACACATACCCTTGCTGCGTTATAAAGCTGTGTCTCTTTTCCTCTTGTTTCGAGTATCTGGACTTTTTGTCGGTAGCAGGGATGTTAGTGCGAGCAAGAGTTGCTTCTCGCGGAAGGCGATGAGTGAGGTATCCGTATCTCGGAGGCGTGGGAGTCCCTCGGCTCGGTCGGCCTTGCCGCTTACGCGTACTTTTACCCGTCCATGAGGCCCTGTCACCGACTCAGTCGAGAAGGCTCGAAGAATCGCTTCGACAGAAAAACTTCCGTACGTAAAGACTCGTTCGATCCGCGGATTCGCCTTATCCGAGCGCGAGTCACTTATCGCAGAAGGTGATGAGTGAGGTATCCGTATCCCGGAGGCGTAGGAGTCCCTCGGCTCGGTCAGCCTTGACTGCTTACGTGTACCCTGTCGTTTCCAGGACCCGCTTTTCGAAGTAGTCAAAAAGCACGAAAGATGTTCTGGTGAAAGAGATTTTTTGTTCGAGGAAAATTTTGACGCAGAGGGGGTTTCCCCCCTTTTAGCCCCCGAGGGAGGGTCGGGCTTTGCCGAGGCGAGGTCGACCCTTCCTTGTTGACTAAACTTTGCGTGGGTGCGGGGTATATGAACAACTTGGAAACATCTTAAGGTTAGAAGCGACATAGCTGTTGGATGTTCCAAGCGTTGCCGTAGACTTCGCCTTGACTGTTGGCCAGCTTGTACGTTCCGGGCTTCAGTACTTTGGCGATGATGAACGGCCCCTCCCAGGGGGGCGTGAGCTTGTGCCTCCCTCGGGCGTCTTGCCGCAGCCGAAGCACCAGGTCGCCCACCTGGAGATCTCGGGGTCGGACCCCTCGGGCGTGGTAGCGTCGCAGGGACTGCTGATACCGCGCCGAGTGTAGTAAGGCCCTGTCCCGAGCCTCGTCCAGCTGGTCCAGCGAGTCTTCTCGGCTAGCTTGGTTGCTTTCTTCGTTGTAGGCCCTCGTCCTCGGGGAGCCGTATTCCAGGTCCGTGGGCAAGACGGCCTCGGCCCCGTAGAATCATGCCGTTGGCACGTTCCACTTGCCCATTCGACATGGGGTGAGCTATGGCGGCCCAGTCCACCCGGATGTTGTGATCCTCGCAAAAATCCAAGAATTTTTTGCCGGTGAACTGGGTGCCGTTGTCGGTGATGATGGAGTTCGGGACCCCGAAGCGATGGATGATGTTGGTGAAGAACGCCACCGCCTGCTCGGACCTGATGCTGTTCAGGGGTCGGACCTCGATCCACTTGGAGAATTTGTCGATGGCGACCAGCAGGTGCGTGTAGCCCCCGGGCGCCTTCTGCAGAGGGCCGACGAGGTCCAGACCCCACACAGCGAAGGGCCAGGTGATGGGTATCGTCTGCAGAGCCTGAGCGGGCAGGTGGGTCTGCTTCGCATAGAATTGGCACCCTTCGCAGGCGCGGACAACTCTAGTGGCGTCAGCCACCGCCGTTGGCCAGTAGAAGCCTTGGCGGAAAGCGTTCCCGACGAGGGTTCGAGGTGCTGCATGATGACCGCAAGCCCCCGAGTGTACTTCCTGCAGGAGTTCCCGACCCTCGGCGATGGAGATGCATCGCTGGAGGATGCCCGAGGGGCTGCGGTGGTAGAGCTCCTTCTCATCGCCTAGCAAGACGAACGACTTTGCGCGTCGCGCTACCCGCCGAGCCTCAGCTCGGTCGAGGGGCAGTTCCCCTTGGCGGAGATATTGCAGGTACGGGGTCTGCCAATCTTGATCTGGCACGACCCCGTTCTGCTCCTCCTCGATGCGCAGTGCCTCACCCTCGGGCTCCGAGGGTTCCTCGGGGTGAGCCGAGGATGGCTCGGGCTGGGCCGAGGTCACCTCGGACGAGGCCGAGGGTGCTTCGGGCTCGGGCGCGTCACCCATCTTGACGGAGGGTTGGTGCAGATCCCGGGAGAGGACGTCCGGGGGAACCGTCGTTCGCCCCGAGGCTATCTTCGCCAGCTCGTCCGCAGTCTCGTTGTAGCGCCGGGCGATGTGGTTAAGCTCGAGCCCGTAGAACTTGTCTTCCAGGCGTCGAACCTCCTCACAGTAAGCCTCCATCTTTGGGTCGCGACAGAGGGAGTTCTTCATGACTTGGTCGATGACGAGCTGCGAGTCGCCACGTGCATCGAGGCGTCGGACCCCTAGCTCGATGGCGATTCGCAATCCGTTGATCAGAGCCTCGTACTCAGCCACATTGTTGGACGCCGGGAAATGGAGGCGGAGCACGTAGCGCAGGTGTTTCCCGAGGGGCGAGACGAAAAGCAGGCCCGCGCCAGCTCCCGTCTTCATCAGCGACCCGTCGAAAAACATGGTCCAGAGCTCTGGTTGGATCGGAGCCGTTGGCAACTGGGTATCGACCCATTCGGCTACGAAATCCGCCAGTACCTGGGACTTGATGGCCTTCCGAGGGGCGAACGAGATTGCCTCGCCCATGATTTCCACCGCCCACTTCGCGATCCGCCCCGAGGCTTCTCGGCACTGGATGATCTCCCCCAGGGGGAAGGACGACACCACAGTCACCGGATGGGACTCGAAGTAATGTCGCAGCTTTCGCCTCGTCAGGATCACTGCATATAGCAGCTTCTGGTAGGTGTAGTTGGGGATGGCCATGAACTTCGCGTAGCATGGCCTTCCCAACACTGCATGGTAGGTCCCTCGGAACCCGACCACCTCGAACGTCAAAGTCTCCCTTCGGAAGTTGGAGGGTGTTCCGAAGCAGACAGGGAGGTCGAGCTGTCCGAGGGGCTGGACGCGCTTCCCGGGAATGATCCCGTGGAAGGGCGCAGCGCCTGCTCGGACGGATGACAGGTCGACGCGCAGGAGCCTGAGGGTCTCGGCGTAGATGATGTTGAGGCAGCTGCCTCCATCCATCAGGACCTTGGTGAGCCTGACGTCGCCGATGACGGGGTCGACGACGAGCGGGTACTTCCCCGGGCTCGGCACGTGGTCGGGGTGGTCGTCCCGGTCGAAGGTGATGGGCTTGTCGGACCAGTCTAGGTAGACTGGCGCCGCCACCTTCACCGAGCAGACCTCCCGACGCTCTTGCTTACGATGCCGAGCCGAGGCGTTTGCCGCATGCCCTCCGTAGATCATGAAGCAATCGCGGACCTCTGGGAACCCTCCTGCTTGGCGATCCTCCCTTTTGTCGTCGTCGTGAGCCCTGCCACCCTCTGCGGGTGGCCCGGCCCTGTGGAAGTGGCGCCGAAGCATGACGCACTCTTCGAGGGTGTGCTTGACGGGCCCCTGATGGTAGGGGCACGTCTCCTTGAGCGCCTTGTCGAAGAGGTTAGCACCTCCGGGGGGCTTCCGAGGGTTCTTGTGCTCGGCGGCGGCGACAAGGTCTGCATCGGGAACGTCGCGCTTCGCTTGCGACTTCCTCCTGCCTTTCTTCTTGGCGCCACGCGGAGTAGACGCCTCGGGAGCATCTTCCGACGGGCGGCCCTGGGGCTGCTTGTCCTTTCGGAAGATGGCCTCTACCGCCTCCTGGCCGGAGGCGAACTTGGTGGCGATGTCCATCAGCTCGCTCGCCCTGGTGGGGGTCTTGCGACCCAACTTGCTCACCAGGTCGCGGCAGGTGGTGCCGGCGAGGAACGCGCCGATGACATCGGAGTCGGTGATGTTGGGCAGCTCGGTGCGCTGCTTCGAGAACCGCCGGATGTAGTCCCGAAGAGACTCTCCCGGCAGTTGCCGACAGCTTCGGAGGTCCCAGGAATTCCCGGGGCGCACGTACGTGCCCTGGAAGTTGCCGGCGAAGGCCTGGACCAGATCCTCCCAGTTGGAAATCTGCCCCGGAGGCAGGTGCTCCAACCAGGCACGAGCGGTGTCGGAGAGAAACAGGGGGAGGTTACGGATGATGAGGTTGTCATCGTCCGTCCCACCCAGTTGACAGGCCAGGCGGTAGTCCGCAAGCCACAATTCCGGTCTCGTCTCCCCCGAGTACTTTGCGATAGTAGTCGGGGGTCGGAATCGGGGCGGAAACGGCGCCCGCCGAATGGCTCGGCTAAAGACCTGCGGACCGGGTGGTTCGGGCGAGGGACTCCGATCCTCCCCGCTGTCGTAGCGTCCCCCACGCCTGGGGTGGTAGCCTCGGCGCACCCTTTCGTCGAGGCGTGCCCGACGGTCACGATGAGGGTGCTCGTCGCCGAGGTGGCCCGGGGCCGCAGGCGCGGTGTTGCGCGTGCGCCCGGTGAAGACCGAGGCTTCCCGCGTAAGTCGGGAAGTCGCGGCACGAGGTTCCGAGGGGTATCCCTGCCTGCGGGAGGCAGAGCTCTCGGCCCGCCGGGCTGCAGCGCCTTCCAGGAGATGCTTGAGTTCTCCCTGGATTCGCCGACCCTCGGTGGTTGATGACTCCGGCATCGCGCGGAGGAGCATCGCTGCAGCGGCCAGGTCCTGACCGGTTCCGCCGGATGCGGGTGGCGGTCTGTCCCTGGCATCGTTGGCGATGCGGTGCTGGAGACCTTGGGGCAGGTGACGTATTCCTCCGGCCGGGGGTTGGCTCGCCCATACCTGCCCGATGTTCTGGCGGATTGCCTCGAGCGCTCCTGCTCCCTCATCGAGCCCGGCCTGCGCCCCGCGGACTTGCTCGAGCTGTGGGTCGTGACCCCCCGCCGGAACGGGGACCACAGCTAGCTCCCGCGGGATGTCGGCGCGAGGCGCTGGTCTAGGGGGATCACCATCCTCCGGCATGCCGAGACAGCCGCCTCCGGAGGGATCCCCTAGCTCGATGTGGAAACATTCGCGACTCGGGCCGCAGTCCTTGTTGCCAAGGCTGCGGCTGCCGTCGGAACAGTCGGAGAGGCAGCAGTCACACGCGGTCATGGAGTCCCGCATGGCACTAGGGTTGCCAGATCCAGAGAAATCCTAGCAGATGCTGGGGTCGTCATCTTCCTCGGACCCAGAGGGTCCGTAGGTCGAGACACCCGTCAATCGGTCCCAAGGCGACCGCACACGAAACCCCAGAGAGGTTGCACTCGCCTCAATGTGAGCGCCCGCCAAAGCGAGGTCGCTAGGCGGGCTGAGGCCGAGTCGAAATGACGAAAGATGAGGAGCAGTCGGTACCTTTTTGTCGACGAGGAGCGATGAAGTCACGTCGGGGGCTGACCGCGCCGTCGTCTTGGGTACGAGGGCGACGTCCTGCAGGCCCTCCGTGAGCGTGCTGGCGTCGTCCATCTGCTCGGGGTCGACGTGTTGCGGGGGGTTGGCGCTCGCCTTCGCCTCGAACGCGAGGGCGACGCTTGGCGTGTCCTCCGTTGGGGCGCCGGGGATGTCGATTCGCTCGACAGCCGTCGGAGCGCGGCCTCCCGCTCGACCCTGGTTGCCCCGCCTCCTCCTCCTCCGATGGCGAGGGAGAGGATGGGGCGAGCTCGAAAGTTGTCCTTCCCCCACGCGGGAAAGACGTCGTCGATTCCGCCGCCGGCGGGCGGGCTGTCCGCCACCATTGTCGCTGTCGCGCGGCGGTGGAAGGAGTACCATGTCGTAGCCGCTGTCGAGAGACATGAACTCGAGGCTCCCGAAACGGAGCACCGTCCCGGGTTGAAGAGGTTGTTGGAGACTGCCCATCTGGAGCTTGACGGGAAATCGAACGTCAACACGCAGCAGGCCCCTACCTGGCGCGCCAAATGTCGGCGTTCCGAGACCGGGGGGTCCCCGAGCCGACGAGTGAGAGTGCCGCGTGCCCCAGCCCAGATGGGTCGAGCGCGTGGGCGAGCGCGAAGGGGGGAACAGAGAGAGAGGTCGGTGGCCGGAGCCGGGTCGTGAGGGAGTCGGAGAATTCCCGCGGCCTTCGTGTTCGTCCCGCGCCCAGGTCGGGTGCGCTTGCAGTAGGGGGTTACAAGCGTCCGCGCGAGGTGAGGGGAGCGAGCGGCCCCGAGAGAGCGCCTGCCCCTGCCCTTCGTCCCCGCGAGGCCAACCTTCTATAAGAAGGCCCTGGTCCTTCCTTTTATAGTCGTAAGGAGAGGATCCAGGTGTACAGAATGGGGGTGTAGCAAGGTGCTACGTGTCTAGCGAGGGAGAGCTAGCGCCCTATGTACATGCCAAGGTGGCAGCCGGAGAGATCTTGGCACCCTGTTGGTGTGGCGTCGTGGCTGTTGGAGGAGTAACGGAGCCGGACGGGGGGACAGCTGTCGAAGTGGCTGGGCCCTTGCTGACGTTCTCCTGCTTTCGTAAGGGAGCTGAGAGCCGCCGTCGTCACGATCTAGCGGGGCGCCATCATTGCCTATCTGGCGTAGCTGGCCAGATGGGACGCCGGTCTTGTTCTCTGCGACCCAAGTCGGCTCAGGGCAGGGTGATGATGACGTTTCCTGTTGACGTGGTGGTCTCGTGTCCTAGGTCGGGCGTCGTGGAGGCTCCTCCGAAGCCGAGGTCGAGTCCGTCCTGCAAGACAGAGGCAGAGTCCGAGCCCTGGGTCGGGCGAGGCGGAGATCGTTCGGCAGAGGCTGAGGTGGAGTCCGAGCCCTGGGTCGGGCGAGGCGGAGGTCGCCGTCTTCCGGGGCCTTAGCCCGAGTCCGAGCCCTGGGTCGGGCGGAGTGGAGTTCGCCGTCTTCCGGGGCCTTAGCCCGAGTCCGAGCCCTGGGTCGGGCGGAGCGGAGTTCGCCGTCTTCCGGGGCCTTAGCCCGAGTCCGAGCCCTGGGTCGGGCGGAGCGGAGTTCGCCGTCTTCCGGGGCCTTAGCCCGAGTCCGAGCCCTGGGTCGGGCGGAGCGGAGTTCGCCGTCTTCCGGGGCCTTAGCCCGAGTCCGAGCCCTGGGTCGGGCAGAGCCTCCTATGGCACCTCTGGCGAAGTCTGGTCGCCCGTCGGTCTTACCTTTTGCGTTAAACGCCCCGGTGACTGGGTCGGTTGGCGCGGTGATTTAGTCAGGGTTTCTTCTTATCGAAGGCGGGGCCTAGGGCGAGCCGGAGATGCGTCTGCCGTGAAAGAGGAGACCTCAGGCGAGACGGAGTCATCTTAGGGTCGGCTGCCCTCGCCCGAGGCTAGGCTCGGGCGTGGCGTGGTCAAGTCACTCGTATGGACTGATCCCTGACTTAATCAAACCCATCAGGCCTCTGCAGCTTTATGCTGACGGGGGTTACCAGCTGAGAATTAGGCGTCTTGAGGGTACCCCTAATTATGGTCCCCGACAGATTCAGTATGGGTCATAGTAGACAGGTTGACGAATTACTCAGGAGCCCAGTTAGCAGAGTTATACATGTCGAGGATTGTTTGTCTGCATGGAGTACCGAAGAAGATCGTATCAGATCGAGGAACCCAATTTACCTCACGCTTTTGGAAGAGACTACATGAGTCCATGGATACCAAGCTAAACTTTAGTTCAGCTTATCATCCGCAAACGGATGGGCAAACGGAAAGAACAAACCAAGTGTTGGAAGAAGATATGCTAAGAGCTTGCGCTCTAAAGCATGGTAAAAGCTGGGATAAAAGTTTGCCTTATGCAGAATTCTCGTATAACAATAGTTATCAAGCAAGTCTAAAAATAGAACCATTTGAAGCACTTTATGGACGAAAGTGTAGAACACCGCTTTATTGGAATCAGACTGGAGAAAGTCAAGTATTTGGTCCAGAAATTCTCCAAGAAGCAGAAAAGCAAGTGCAGATTATCAGAGAAAATTTGAAGACAGCACAGTCAAGATAGAAAAGCTATGCTAACAATAGAAGAAGGGAGTTGATATTTGAAGTAGGAGACTTCGTATACCCTAAAGTTTCACCGATGAGAGGAATGAAAAGATTTAAGGTTAAGGGAAAATTATCTCCTCGATATATTTGCCCATTCAAGATTTTGGAAAGAAAAGGTGAAGTAGCGTATCAGTTAGAGCTACCCAATAGGTTATCGGATGTGCATGACGTATTTCATGTGTCACAACTCAAGAGGTGCTTGAGAGTACCGGAGGAACAGTTATCTATGGAAGAACTAAATGTTAATGAGGATTTGACTTATTCAGAGTACCCTGTTAGAATTCTGGAAACATCTCACAGAATTACACGGAGTAAAGTCATTAACATGAGCAAGGTTCAGTGGAGTCATCATTCGGAAGATGAGGCCACTTGGGAAAGAGAAGATGAACTCAGAGCAGAATTCCCCCAGTTATTCTCGGAAGTATCTTAATCTCGAGGACAAGATTCTTTTAAGAGGGATAGGTTTGTAACACTATAAAAACCATCAACTAAAAAATGAATTTAGTTATTATGGTAATTAGGGTAATAAATTCTTATTCAAGTGTTTATTATTTATTTGCATTTGAAATAATTTTTGATTGGATTTGTAGATATTTATTAGCATTTCTGCTTTTAGGAAAATCCTAGTAAATAATATAATAATTATTAGTCTAAAAATAAATATTTTATTTATAAATAGTTTTAGTATAATTATTATGAATTTTAGAGTTATTTAAAAATATATTTCGAATTTAGAAAAAAACAAAAGAAAACCTAACCTAACCTAACCCTAAAAAAGGCCCATTAAGGCCCATCAAGAACCCCTAGCCGCGCCTCCCCCTGGCTCTTCTAGGCAGTTGCCGCCGCCACCCCTAAACCCCTCCTCTTCCCTTTCTCTCTCCTCCCCCTCGCTTCTCTCTCACGCGTGCGTGCCAGGATGCAGCCGCCCCAACCCGACCGTGCCCTGCAACCGTCCGTGCGCCCGACACCGAAGTCGCCGCGCCAGGCCGCGACCTAAGACCCGCGATGCCCAGGTGGACCAACTAGCCCCACGTCCGAGCAGCCCGACATGCGACCCCAGCGCTAGGCCGAGCCGAGCACCGCGCCTCGTGCTAAGGCGCCACGCTAGGAACCGACACCGACTGTGCCACCCGCGCCATGAAGATCCCGCGACCGTTTCTTCTTCCTCCCCCCATTACTCTCCTTTGAAACCGACACATCTATGGTGCCATGAAGACCCGCCGGTGCCCCTCTTCCTTCCTCGACCGACCTTCCCTCTCCCTCCCTCTCCTCTATAAAAACCGAGCTCCTCTCTCTCCCTCCTTCTTACCCGAGCTCGCCCCCATCTCTCTCTCACTCTCCTCGCCGTTAGAGCCACCACCGGCATCGCCGGAGTACACCGTCGCCGGAGCCCGTGGAACTCGCCGGAGCAACGCACCCGCCATCCGAAGCCGAGCCCCTACTCTTCTCCACCCGACCGAACCCTCGTCGAACCCTCCCCGTCACATGTGCAAACTCAAGAACTGGACTGTGAGTTAGACGAGCCTAACACGTTCGAGGACGACCCACAGGAGACTTTTGAGCAAGGCAAGTGGATTCTCCCTCTGCATATTCTATTTGTACCCAATTAATGCATATAATAATGTTTACTTTTTGGATATACTGCATAATTTGATGGGATTTATCTAATTAAGGATTTCCTAGATTTACCAACTGTAATCCTTGATTACCCTGGGAAAATACTATGCTTTGCAAATTGATGCTACCGCTCAACTTGTTAATCTTGATGTCACTCATTATTTGATATTAATGTTCCGAAAATGAAATTGGCATTATGGTGTTAACCCGATGGTTAAACAATATTATTTCATATTATTGGAACATGGAGTGACCACCCAGGATAACAGTGCAACCACGAGTGCTATCATGGCTCTGGCTTTGGTAATTAGCTTTATGTGCTTAGTACCTAGCAACCTTACCTGAAATATGGGCAAGAGGGGGAGCGGTAGTGGTGGTATCTCATGTTAACAAGGGGGCGTATTCTTGGCTAAGGTACCTCGCCCAGAGGGCCTCCACACCGAGTTGGAAACCTTAGCGGGTTGCTTTGTATTAAGTGTATTTTGTGAAAGCCTCATAATGGATCCCAAGCCATTCACCTTGGTAGTGTTTACGGGTCCGATCAACCTAGGCTAGATGGGATACATGGCTTGTGTCACACCCGGTTTTAAGGGACAAAGCCGGGTGCATCTCATATACACGCCAAAGAAGACAACACATATAATAACAGAGTGTATAGAGATAAATGTCATAATATCATCAGAGTACTTATTACATAGCGGAAGTCTTACAAAATAAAAGATAAATATGAAACGAACTAAGGATCGTCCTTGGCGCAATAAAGTCAACTGGAGACGCCACCTAGATCGAATCGAACTCCTCGCTGTGTGGCTCCTCTTGAACCACCTATTCTTCTCCTGTGGGGGGTGTGAGACAACAAGGGTGAGCTCACACATGTTCATCGCTCAACAAGTTGTGGGGAATAATGTGCATGAACTCACTAAAAGTGGGAGATCATGTGAAGTGTAAGGCTTACCAAAGAGAATGGTTAAAGCTGAGCATTGCTTTTAAAGTTGGTCAAAATTTTATTAGCAATTACTAGATGTAAGTAAATACCAAACCATAATAACAATAATAGAACAAAATTAATAATAAACCCATGAAAATTGAATTTAAGTTCCATAAATTAATCATGCGAGAGTCCTGAGCTGCTCTTGACCGTGAGCTCGGCTAGTATACCAGTTTTACACTCTGCAGAGGTTGTACCCTTTACCCACAAGTCATGTATCCCATGTCGCTAGGGTTTGCAAGGCCCTTAGAAACTACCTAGGTGAATGGCTAGGGATCCACTATAAGGCCTTTACAAAGTTCCACTAGCTTTCGAAAACTTGCTACAGTTTATGGGAAGAGCAGTTGCAAGAATCCCTCGTCTGACCGCCATCACAGCAAAATCAACCCGAGAACCTTCCTGCATGCAACTCCCCTACTTCCCTTGCCCCTTTTGGGTAAGGTAGTCTTCCACTAGCTTTCCTAATTAGTTAGCCAAGGGGTCCCGTTCCTCCCTTGTGGTGGCACGTGTTTCTCAAGTTAAGCTCCATGTTCCAATTAATATAATATAATGATCTTAACATGAACATAAATAAAATAACAGAATAATTGGAACATGGATATAATGAAATATTAATCCCAAAACCATATAAAGCAATAGCAGAACTACCCAAGTGATTCAGGGGTAAACAAGGTAAACAGGATAAATAGACTAGGGTGACCTAATAGGTCCCATTAAAATTAAACCTATGCATTGAATAATGATAATAAAGAATATTATTGGGTAACAAAAGTGGATCAATGTAATACTCAAAGTTGTATACCAAGAGTAATAGAGAGAGCTCCTCATTTTGTGTGTCTCATTTGCATCATAAAAAGAGCATACCTATAATTAAGGGTGATTAGTTGAAATGAAAGGTACTAAAATGGAATGTGCATCATGCTGGAATTTCTTTGTTGGTGCATAGAACTCAGACTTCTATAAAAAAAACACAAATCTAGTTTCAAATTCAAATTTGAGCTATGAAAAACATAGGGGTAAAAGATTAAGAAGAATGGAACAGTAATAATAATAACAAATAATATTATTTTAAACAGAAGGAGTCATATTCACAGGGAGATTTTATTAGGCAATTGAAATGTGGAATTCAAAACAGGGATTCGAATCTAGCTTGAATATTTGAAATTGGAAACAAAACAAAGAAAAATAAAAAAAAGTGTAGCATCACTACCTGGGCTAACCAGCGTCATTTTGGCCCACTATCCTATTCTCTCGCGCGCGCCCCGCAGCTCCCCACTGATCGATCGCGCAGCCCACTGTACCAGCACTCACGCGTGCACGATCGACTGCCATGCGGGGCCCCATCGTCAGTCCTCTCGCGCTCGTGCCTTCACTGACCCGTGGGTCCGCACTGTCGGCCTCGTCCTCATCCGTAGCCATCTCCTTCATTGTGTAACAGACCGCGCGGGATCTTCGCCATGGATACCGCAGTCTACGCTACTCCCGTCCAGATTCCGGTCCTTGAAGCATATAAACCATCTACCCCTGCTCTCTCCTTCCCTCAATTACTCTCTCACGCGGCCGCCAACTCTTCGTAACCCATAAGCATCGGGCGGAACCAGGGGTGGGGGAGAGAGAAAATTATTGCCGCCGCGGGGTGATCTACGGAGCTGTGTCCGAGGCGCAAGTTGTGGTCGGCGTGATCGCTTGCCTTGGTCGAGATTCGGAGCTCGCCGTGGAGGGCGAATTGGCCGTCGGAGTTGGGGAAGGGGGCCGCGGATACAAGCCTCGCCGCCGAGACCACTGACCATCTCCTATGCGGTAAGAACTTTATCATCTTGCTCGAATCGCCCATAGTATCGTATCGCGCCGCGTGTGACCGTGTAGAGAACTTGGGGGGCTGGGAATTGATTGCCGTGATGGCTCCGGCATCTGGGGACCGCACCATCGCGGTGACTGGAGCACTTGGAGCTCAATTAGTGAAATTGAGCTTACGATTAGAGTCGTCGTGAACTGCACATTGTGTTGGTACCCTCGGGTGCGCTTATGGGGCATTGGAACACCAAATGGCATGCTCGCCGGCGTTCGGCCGCCGCGGGAGGGCGGCGCTGCCGCGCGGATGGCCCAGGAAGGGGAGAAGACACCCGTGGATCGTTGAACATGTGATGAACGGTGGAGATTAGAACGTTCAGCGGATTGATCTCGATCGTCGGATCTCCGGGGTACGGTTCGGATTAGGTTGGCGCATACCTTTTCGTTCGTCGAATGCGTGTCGTAGATCGTCGATCGGAGGATGGAGAACGGTTCATATCTCATTAAACCCTGATCATCAGATCTCTGATCCAACGGTGCATAGCGCATACCGGTTGGGTGAGGTGGTCTTATAATCCGAGCCCTCAAACGCCGATCCAACGGCCGAGAGCCCTCCTTACCTCTTCGGCCCCTGCAACTTTATAAAAGAGCCCTCGGGTAATGGGGAAATAAACCCGCCGTCCTGTTGAATAGTGTTCTGAGTCTCAGGATCTTTTGCGCCTGGGCCCCTGCTGTTCTCAGATTTTGAGGCCCAGTCCAGAACATAATAAAACCAGAGAAAATGATTTATAAATGGATTTTTAATAGGAAAATAATGGCTAGAATTTCAATAATTCATAGAAAATGCATATGAACTCCAAATTACTTCATTCCACTTCCTAAAATTTTGTAATTTAATTCTTTATCACCTAGAGCCTCTGTTTTGACATAAAAATAGTAGGAAAGATAATTTCTCACTTAATCTATTTTAAACACATAAAACCTTTGAAAATCCATAACTTAAATTCTATAACTCCAAAAATTATGATTCCTGTTCCTAGAATTTTATTTTAATGTGTAGATTATTACTGTGTATTTTGTATATATGTTTGGTGTAATGTTAATTTCTCTATATGCACTGTGCTTGTTTGTATTGTGGCGAGTAGAAGAGCCCGTTGCTGTGGATTCTGAGGTTCAACAAGTAGAGATAGCTGAGCAGGAGCTCATTGAAGGCAAGTTGTGCCCTTGATCACTTCTTTTACCCATTCATGTTCTTATTATTCATAATGATCTGCATAGGATAATTTTGCTGGGACCCAATAGGATACCCTAGATTTGACTATCTTTATACCTTGCTTCACCACTGGTTTTACTACTAAAGTTTTGGGTAGTACATGCTATTGCTTTATGTGGATTTGGGTATAGAGATATTCATCACTCATTGTTATACTATTTATTGTTATCTGTTTTATTATTCCTTGTTCATGTTAAGATCATTATGTTAATGGGAACATGGAGCGACCACCCGGGAAAACAGTGCTACCACAAGGGTTTAATGGGACGCCCTTGGCTGATTAACTAGGAAAGCTAGGGGAGGGCTACCTTACCCGAAAGGGGCAAGGGCAGTAGGGGAGAGGTCAGTGTAGGGAGGTCCCTGGTTGATTTTGCTGCGATGGCGGTCAGCCAGGAACCCTGCACTGGATCTTCCTATAAACTGTAGCGGGTAGTCTGAAGCTAGTGGAACTTTGTAAAGGCCTCGTAGTGTTACCCTGCCTCGCCTCCTCGGTAGAGGTGTATGGGATTGGCCATCTCTTGGCAGATGGGTAACATGACTTGTGGGTAAAGATGCGCAACCTCTGCAGAGTGTAAAACTAGTATACTAGCCGTGCTCACGGTCAAGAGCGGCTCGGACCCTCACATGATTAATTATGGAACTTAAATTTAATTGGACATTTGCATCGCATTTGGGATTATTTTACTATTACTGTTCTTTATTATTATTTGGTATTTACTTACACTTAGTAATTGCTAAATAAAATTTTGACCAACTTATAAAAGCAATGCTCAGCCTTAGCCTTTATTTCATTGATCAGCCTTACACTTCATGAACACCCACCTTTGGTGAGTTCATGCCACATTATTCCCCACGACTTGTTGAGCTATGAACGTATGTGAGCTCACTCTTGCTGTCTCACACCCCCCCCCACAGGAGAAGAACAGGTGGTCGAAGAGGAGCCGCCTAATACTGAGGAGTTCGATCTGATCTAGGTGGCGTTTCTCAGTCGACATTGGCGCCGACGATCCTTAGTTCGTTTTATATTTATCTTTATTTTGTAATAAGTCTTCCGCTATGTAATAAGTACTCTGATGTTTTATGACATTTATCTCTATACACTCTGTTATTATATATGTTGTCTTCTTGGCGCATGTATGAGATGCACCCGGCTTTGTCCTTTAAAACCGGATGTTACAGAAGTGGTATCAGAGGAAATGTTGACTGTAGGATGAAACCTAGATAGAAATGGACAAACCCTTACCTACTTATCCTACTCTGATTCATTCTATACTTATCTTACTCTGATTCTTTCTATACTTACCTTGATTCTGCCTCACCTTCTACTGTTCTACTCTGATCATTCATACCTTTTCTAATCTAAGACAAGATGGATTTCACACCTTGGAATCCCTACCCCTATGACAATTTAAGAGATAGGAGGCCTAAGACCAAATCAAAATCATTTTCTCTATTAAAAATATTGGTTGATTGTTCTGATGATCAATGCCTGATTTGCTTCTTTGAGTGATTGAAATATTATATGGACATCTTGGCATGTGCCAGTATAAGGTGATAAATTAGCTATGGTAGGTAAAACATTAAACTGCTTAGCTAGTAAGTCCCCCAAAGTAACATGAGTTGTAATTACTGCCTTGTCTACTGCTCTCTCTTACCATATGTATCTAGCTCAGATGGTCAATACCAGGAAAGGAAAGATTATCACGCAACAGCAAACAGAAATGAATCCTCCAAATCCCCCACCTGTTGAAACCGAGCAAGTGATTGCAGCCCAAAGGCTGGTAATACAGCAATTGACAGACATGATGACCGAAATGCAAAACCAGATAAGACAAGAACGCGAGGAAATACGTCAGGCCCGTCTGGAGATACAACAAGAAATAAGGCAATCACGGTTGGAGAGACAACAACAACAACCACCATCTTCACCACCACCAGCTCCACCAAGCTACATAAACATATATATAAATTACTACTATTTGTAAGATCTACATGTTCCTTTAGTTAGTATTCGGTATGATACCATTTTAGGAGGAATAAAAAGGTCTATTTGACCCCATGAGTTGATAATAAAATTATGCGTCATGCTGAGATTTTGGTTTGGGCGTATGTGTTGGACAATATGAGAAAACCCATGGGAGTAATTACACCTAAAGGACCTGTTGAGGCGAATCAAATGACACGTAGATTGACATTGACCATTATGGGTAGAGAATTTGGAGTTACTGCTATAATATTGGAGCCAAGCAGTATAGATCTGATCCTTGGTATGTCACGGTTAAGGAAGGTAAAGACAGTTTATACACTATGCTAAAGGAACCGTAGGACTCACCAGTTCCAAAGGAAAAAGATTTGAAGTTAGAATTGCAGTAACTACCACCATCAGACTAGCGATATTCTTAATAGATGAGAAGTTTGTTGGTGACAACATCCGTGTGGTTAAGGATTTTTCGGAATGTCCTTCTAGAAGAGTACCCAGGGATGCCACCAGATACGGAAGTTGAGTTTGTCATAGATCTCTTGCGTGGAACGGCTCCTATTTCTAAACGGCCATATAGGAGGTCTGTAGAAGAGTTGAAAGAACTCAAGAAGCACGTAACGGAGTTGCAAGAGGCTGAGTACATTCGTCCGAGTCTTCACCTTGGAGAGCACCAGATTTGTTTGTACAAAAGAAAGATGGATCGCAAGGGATATGCGTGGATGATAGGACCCTTAATGGTGTCACTATGAAGAACAAGTTTCTGTTACCCCGCATTAAGGATTTATTTAATCGAATGAGAGGAGCCAGGGTATTCTCGAAGATTGACCTCCGATCGGGATACCATCAGATGAAGATTGGACCATCAGATATTCCTAAGACGGCTTTCTCGACTCGATATGGATTATATGAGTTCATCGTGATGTCGTTTGGATTAACTAATGCACCAGCTTATTTTATGGATTTGATGAATAAGATGTTTTTGGAGTATTTGGACAGATTCGTTGTGGTGTTCATCGACGATATTCTTATCTATTCTAAGAATGAGAGTGACCATGAAGAACATCTAAGGTTGGTGCTACAGAAGCTTTAAGATAATTAACTCTACGCCAAGTACGGTAAATGCGAGTTTTGGATTTGCGAGGTGCCATTTCTTGGACATATCATTTCTAATGGAGGGATACCAGTGGATCCTGCTAAAGTCAAGAATATAGTGGTGTGGAGCATACCCACTACGGTTACGGAGGACCGAAGTTTCGTGGGACTTGCAGGATATTATTGGAGATTTAATGAAGGATTTTCTAAGATTGCTAAGCTTATGACCTCGCTTTTGGTGAAGGGAAGAGAATTCAAGTGGGATGAGAAGTGCCAAGTATATACGGATCATAAGAGTTTGAAGTATATATCCACTCAGAAGGATCTCGACCTTAGGCAACGCCGTTGGTTGGAGCTTATTACGGATTATGATTTGGAGATTCACTATCACCCGGGCAAGGCAAATTTGGTTACAGATGCCTTGAGTCGAAAGGAGCATGTTCATTTAGCTGTTGTTGCCCAGCCACTCGATGAGATTGTTGAGAATTTCAGGAGACTTAACCTGGGGATAGTTACTCACACTAAAGGAGCTATTATTGATGTGGAAACTACTTTGGAGCAAGAGATCCGCAAAGGACAAATTGGTGATGCTAAGATACAAGAGACTAAGGGTCTGATTACTGAAGATCGAGTTCCGGAATTTACGGAAGATGAGCAAGGCACAATATGGTTCAAGGATCAGATATGTGTTCCTGAGATTGATAGCCTTCGCGAGACTATACTGAAGGAAACCCATGACTTGGATTATCCTATTCATCCTGGTAGTACCAAGATGTATCAGGATTTAAAGCAGAAGTGCTGGTAATATGGACTGGAGAGAGATATGGCTGCCCATGTGGTTATGTGCGATGTGTGCCAAAGAGTTAAGACCGATCACCAAAGACTAGCTGGACTATTACACCCACCAAAGATGTCCAAGTGGGAGTAAGAAGAGATTGATATGGATTTCATTACTGGATTGCCTCGCACCCAGAAAGGATATGATGATATATGGGTGATTGTGGATAGACTGACCAAAGTTGCTCATTTCATTCTGGTCAAGACTACTTATAAGGGATCTCAATTGGCAGAGTATATATGGCTCAGATTATGTCTCTACACGGTGTACCGAAGAAGATCGTTTCGAATAGAGGATCACAGTTTACCTCCAGATTTTGGAACAGTTTTCATGAGAATATGGATACGAAGTTGAATTTTAGTTCGGGCTACCATCCTCAGACTAATGGACAGACTAGAAGGACTAATCAAGTATTGGAGGACGTGTTGAGAGCTTGTGCCCTTCAGCATGGTAGTGGTTGGTACAAGAGTCTACCTTGTGCTAAGTTCTCATATAATAATAGTTACCAGGCCAGTCTGAAGATGTCACTGTTCGAGGCTCTATATGGCAGGAAATGCAGGACTCCTCTATATTGGGATAAGACTAGAGGAAGACAGTTCTTTGGACCTGAACTTATTCAAGAAGCAGAGGAACAAGTTCGTATAATTCGAGAGAATTTGAGGGTAGCTCAAACCACGCAAAAGAGCTACGCAGATAATAGAAGACCACTGGAATTTGAGGAAGGAGATTATGTATACCTCAAGGTGTCACCCCTTCGTGGGATGAGGAGATTTAAAGTCAAGGCCAAATTGTCCCCTCGCTATATTGGACCATTCAGAATTTGTAGGCAAGTTGGAGAGATGGCCTATCAACTTGAGCTACCTGATAATCTATCTGATGTGCCTAATGTATTTCACGTATCTCAACTTAAGAAGTGTCTCCGTGTCCCTGAGGAACAGTTACCAATGGAAGAGCTCGGTGTTCAGGGTGAGTTGACTTACACGGAGTACCCGATCAAGATTTTGGATACTTTGACTCGAGTCACAAGAAATATGGTTATTAAGAAATGTAAAGTGCAATGGAACCATCATGAAGAAGATGAAGCTACATAGGAAGGAGAAGAAGAGTTTCGCATAGATTTTCCCCATCTTTTCCCTAGTTCTTCCTAAATCTCGAGGACGAGATTATTTTTAAGGGGGGTAGGATTTGTAATACTCAAAGTTGTATACCAAGAGTAATAGAGAGAGCTCCTCATTTTGTGTGTCTCATTTGCATCATAAAAAGAGCATACCTATAATTAAGGGTGATTAGTTGAAATGAAAGGTACTAAAATGGAATGTGCATCATGCTGGAATTTCTTTGTTGGTGCATAGAACTCAGACTTCTATAAAAAAAACACAAATCTAGTTTCAAATTCAAATTTGAGCTATGAAAAACATAGGGGTAAAAGATTAAGAAGAATGGAACAGTAATAATAATAACAAATAATATTATTTTAAACAGAAGGAGTCATATTCACAGGGAGATTTTATTAGGCAATTGAAATGTGGAATTCAAAACAGGGATTTGAATCTAGCTTGAATATTTGAAATTGGAAACAAAACAAAGAAAAATAAAAAAAAAGTGTAGCATCACTACCTGGGCTAACCAGCGTCATTTTGGCCCACTATCCTATTCTCTCGCGCGCGCCCCGCAGCTCCCCACTGATCGATCGCGCAGCCCACTGTACCAGCACTCACGCGTGCACGATCGACTGCCATGCGGGGCCCCATCGTCAGTCCTCTCGCGCTCGTGCCTTCACTGACCCGTGGGTCCGCACTGTCGGCCTTGTCCTCATCTGTAGCCATCTCCTTCATTGTGTAACAGACCGCGCGGGATCTTCGCCATGGATACCACAGTCTACGCTACTCTCGTCCAGATTCCGGTCCTTGAAGCATATAAACCATCTACCCCTGCTCTCTCCTTCCCTCAATTACTCTCTCACGCGGCCGCCAACTCTTCGTAACCCATAAGCATCGGGCGGAACCAGGGGTGGGGGAGAGAGAAAATTATTGCCGCCGCGGGGTGATCTACGGAGCTGTGTCCGAGGCGCAAGTTGTGGTCGGCGTGATCGCTTGCCTTGGTCGAGATTCGGAGCTCGCCGTGGAGGGCGAATTGGCCGTCGGAGTTGGGGAAGGGGGCCGCGGATACAAGCCTCGCCGCCGAGACCACTGACCATCTCCTATGCGGTAAGAACTTTATCATCTTGCTCGAATCGCCCATAGTATCGTATCGCGCCGCGTGTGACCGTGTAGAGAACTTGGGGGGCTGGGAATTGATTGCCGTGATGGCTCCGGCATCTGGGGACCGCACCATCGCGGTGACTGGAGCACTTGGAGCTCAATTAGTGAAATTGAGCTTACGATTAGAGTCGTCGTGAACTGCACATTGTGTTGGTACCCTCGGGTGCGCTTATGGGGCATTGGAACACCAAATGGCATGCTCGCCGGCGTTCGGCCGCCGCGGGAGGGCGGCGCTGCCGCGCGGATGGCCCAGGAAGGGGAGAAGACACCCGTGGATCGTTGAACATGTGATGAACGGTGGAGATTAGAACGTTCAGCGGATTGATCTCGATCGTCGGATCTCCGGGGTACGGTTCGGATTAGGTTGGCGCATACCTTTTCGTTCGTCGAATGCGTGTCGTAGATCGTCGATCGGAGGATGGAGAACGGTTCATATCTCATTAAACCCTGATCATCAGATCTCTGATCCAACGGTGCATAGCGCATACCGGTTGGGTGAGGTGGTCTTATAATCCGAGCCCTCAAACGCCGATCCAACGGCCGAGAGCCCTCCTTACCTCTTCGGCCCCTGCAACTTTATAAAAGAGCCCTCGGGTAATGGGGAAATAAACCCGCCGTCCTGTTGAATAGTGTTCTGAGTCTCAGGATCTTTTGCGCCTGGGCCCCTGCTGTTCTCAGATTTTGAGGCCCAGTCCAGAACATAATAAAACCAGAGAAAATGATTTATAAATGGATTTTTAATAGGAAAATAATGGCTAGAATTTCAATAATTCATAGAAAATGCATATGAACTCCAAATTACTTCATTCCACTTCCTAAAATTTTATAATTTAATTCTTTATCACCTAGAGCCTCTGTTTTGACATAAAAATAGTAGGAAAGATAATTTCTCACTTAATCTATTTTAAACACATAAAACCTTTGAAAATCCATAACTTAAATTCTATAACTCCAAAAATTATGATTCCTGTTCCTAGAATTTTATTTTAATGTGTAGATTATTACTGTGTATTTTGTATATATGTTTGGTGTAATGTTAATTTCTCTATATGCACTGTGCTTGTTTGTATTGTGGCGAGTAGAAGAGCCCGTTGCTGTGGATTCTGAGGTTCAACAAGTAGAGATAGCTGAGCAGGAGCTCATTGAAGGCAAGTTGTGCCCTTGATCACTTCTTTTACCCATTCATGTTCTTATTATTCATAATGATCTGCATAGGATAATTTTGCTGGGACCCAATAGGATACCCTAGATTTGACTATCTTTATACCTTGCTTCACCACTGGTTTTACTACTAAAGTTTTGGGTAGTACATGCTATTGCTTTATGTGGATTTGGGTATAGAGATATTCATCACTCATTGTTATAATATTTATTGTTATCTGTTTTATTATTCCTTGTTCATGTTAAGATCATTATGTTAATGGGAACATGGAGCGACCACCCGGGAAAACAGTGCTACCACAAGGGTTTAATGGGACGCCCTTGGCTGATTAACTAGGAAAGCTAGGGGAGGGCTACCTTACCCGAAAGGGGCAAGGGCAGTAGGGGAGAGGTCAGTGTAGGGAGGTCCCTGGTTGATTTTGCTGCGATGGCGGTCAGCCAGGAACCCTGCACTGGATCTTCCTATAAACTGTAGCGGGTAGTATGAAGCTAGTGGAACTTTGTAAAGGCCTCGTAGTGTTACCCTGCCTCGCCTCCTCGGTAGAGGTGTATGGGATTGGCCATCTCTTGGCAGATGGGTAACATGACTTGTGGGTAAAGATGCGCAACCTCTGTAGAGTGTAAAACTAGTATACTAGTCGTGCTCACGGTCAAGAGCGGCTCGGACCCTCACATGATTAATTATGGAACTTAAATTTAATTAGACATTTGCATCGCATTTGGGATTATTTTACTATTACTGTTCTTTATTATTATTTGGTATTTACTTACACTTAGTAATTGCTAAATAAAATTTTGACCAACTTATAAAAGCAATGCTCAGCCTTAGCCTTTATTTCATTGATCAGCCTTACACTTCATGAACACCCACCTTTGGTGAGTTCATGCCACATTATTCCCCACGACTTGTTGAGCTATGAACGTATGTGAGCTCACTCTTGCTGTCTCACACCCCCCCCACAGGAGAAGAACAGGTGGTCGAAGAGGAGCCGCCTAATACTGAGGAGTTCGATCTGATCTAGGTGGCGTTTCTCAGTCGACATTGGCGCCGACGATCCTTAGTTCGTTTTATATTTATCTTTATTTTGTAATAAGTCTTCCGCTATGTAATAAGTACTCTGATGTTTTATGACATTTATCTCTATACACTCTGTTATTATATATGTTGTCTTCTTGGCGCATGTATGAGATGCACCCGGCTTTGTCCTTTAAAACCGGATGTTACAATCAAGGGCGCAACTTGCCTGGCACTTGAGGTTCCAGTTACCAGGGTGATTCTTCAGATCCTCGTGACCTCGCTACTAGTCGTAGCAATACAAATAGACATGGAATAGAAAAAATTAACATCACACCAAACCTAAGAATGAAATGAATAATAATGATATATGCGAAGCTACGAGATCGTGGGAACAAGAACCACTAAGATCGGAGTTACGATTAAGGAGTTATGATTTTATAGAAGATCTGTGTGATTAAAATATTAAACTATATTATAAATTGGTTAGTATAAATCACATGAGAGAATATCCTATAAATAATTATCTCAACTTCAATCTAAGTCATTATTTGGTTAAAGATTATCTAGTCAAATTATAATCATAGTATTAGAAGTTAATCCAATAGACAGATTAATCCAATTAATTACCTAATTATAAAAGTAGGGGATATTATATAACAATTGTTGCTACTGCATAGTAAATATTTATACAAGACTAACGCAAATTGAACGGATCAAATTGGAGTTAAAACAGAGGAGTTATGAATTTCCTAAGGTTTATGTATTTTGCACAAGATTAAATAGGATATAAATTTTATTGTGACTTTCATGTCAAAACAGAGATATTATATAATAAACAATAATATTATAGAATTATAGAAATTGGAATGGATCAATTTGGACTTGAGATGAATTTTCTAGGGATTAAACAAGTTCAAATGATTATTTTTACATTAAAATTTCATTTCCATAATCATTTATCTATTTTATGTGTTCTCTGGACTGGGCACATTATTAACAATAAACACAAGGGCTACGACGCAAATTGTTCTAAGACTCAGACTAAGTCTACTACGGACCGCAGGTTTATTAACTGATTTTCCAGGGGCTCTTTAGCAAAATACTACGGCCGAAGGGGTACGGGAGAAATTTGGCCATTGGATCCTCACTGGACGACCCAGATTAGATCGGTCACCACACTGAATCGGTACACAGCGCCCATCGTTAGATCTGATGGCCACGATTTAATGAACCGGGAACTAATCATATCCATCCATCGCTGGTCCAACGGCCCCAGCCAAGCCGCGACGCTTGATCTCATCCCGGCTGTTACCCCGCAGATCAACGGCACCAGCCGAACGCCCAGGTCTGCGGCGCCTTCTTCTACCCCCCCGGTCCTCTCTCTCTTCTATTTCTTTCCTCCGCTAATCCGCCGCGGCAGAACACCATGTACACGGCAGCGAGCGGTTTCAAGCTCGCTATTCGAGCCCTAACTAGCACCCAGGAGTATGGACCGGAGCGCGGATAGAACCTATGCAGAGAGTATGAAATGTTGAATTACAGGGACGTCTTCTTACCAAGTTCGAAGTGCAAGTACAGTTGCCCACAGAGGCTTGCGGCGTGATGGTGATTCCTCAAGGCCACCCGCGAAGCTCCTGATTTCTAACGTGGCGAATACGTGAATGAGTCTTCGCGTGGTACGGGGTGCTATCACAGCGGACCATCAATTTGGCAACGGGAGGCAAGGACGCGGTGACCCTCGGTTTGCAGCCGCCCGACGGCGATTTCTCCACCAGTGGCGGCCCTTTCACTCGGTGATGAGCCTTCGACCCCACTCCGGCCACAGACCGGAAGCACAACTAGACCACAGCGATGGCGACTTCTGTTCGGCATAGCGGCGCAGCACCCTCACCTCTCTACTCTAGCCAGGCGACTTTCTTTTCTCTCCACCGGCTAGCAGGCAAAGCAGAGGCCCAGATTTATACACCAGAACCTCCCTCCCCTGGCCGATACGCTTGGTGGTTTCAACGGCCTGACGATCTCGGTGCACAGCCATGGCGGGCGCGCACGACCCCAATCTGGCGGACGGGGCCCACGTATCAGGGGGAAACGGCGATGTTGTGCACGACTGGAGACGATCAATGGGGCCCACATGGAAGCGGCCGAGTTGTTGTCTGATACACGGGTGGACAAACTTGTTGCGGGACCCACGCATCAGCGACTCCAGAGTGCAAGAACGAGGCTGACACCTGAAGGGAGTGAGGCTGAGGCCATGGGCCCACCTGGCAGAGGCGCAGGGTAACCGGCTAGTGGCTAGGGTTTGCCATAGAGGAAGCGCGCGCGCGGGGAGTAGCAGCGGGCCAGCGCGGGGGAGAAAGAGTAGAAATGGGCCAGGGGAAAATTCGGCCCACGTAAGGTTTTCCATTTGTTCTTTTCTTTTCTATTTTAATTTCAGATATCCAAATCCAATTTAAACTCCTATTTTTAAACCTCAATTTTCCAAGTGCTAAAATTGATAATAATGTGAATATAATCTCCACTGTTGATCATGTTATTATTATTTTTTATTCTCCTTGTCATTTATTTATAGAAGGACTAAGCGGTTTCATTGAAAATTCCCTTCTTGTTCCAAATTTATATCAAACCAAGCTTAATCTCTAAATTTCCAATTTATGCACAAGTAAATCTCCATCATGGGATGCAATGTTTATTTTATTAACTTATGTTGACCCTCTAAAGATAATATTCGAGCAAGGAGTATTCTCTCTATTATTTATTTTCCGAGTTTAAATTTTATGTATTAGATTTAAAAGAAGATCTAGTCCCGACTTTGAGTCATTTATAGTTAATATTCATGTAAATAAATACTTATAGTGCATCATTTAATGATATGCTTAATCATTTAGTTGAATACAAAACTTTTCTATTTCTTCTTTTCTAAAAATGGTTCTTAGTTTTCCAAAATAGTTCTTGGTTTTCAAAATTCCGTCCTCAGTTTTTAATACTCAAGTATAATTTGAGATATCTGAATTTATTATTTTATCTCTTCATATATTTATTTTATTATTAATATTTTTTTTCTTATACAGATTTCGGGACTTACAGCTTGTGGGTAAAGTTGTACCACCTCTGCAAAGTGTAAAACTGATATGTCAGTCATGCTCACGGTTAAGAGCAACCTAGACTCCTCACATGATAGTTGAACTTAAAGATGGACAATAAAACGAGATCTGATGATCTGCCAATGGTTTGCTTAAGTGGTTTCACTTAAGTGTTTTTGATATACTCTTATACCTTTGTTTAATGGGAATACTTGGGATACACACTTATTAGTAAGATAGGTGTTGTTAATAAAATATTGACCAACTAAAATGCTTACTGCTCTACCCTAGCTTCACCTTGTTAACTTGCATTAATTTTCCCCTACTTGCTGAGCCCTGACCATAAGTGAGCTCACCCTTGCTAATATTTTGATCAGAGGGTGATGAAGAAGACTTTGATGGAGATTTTGACGATGAGTTCTAAGTCTAACGATGCGTCGGTCATCTTCGTGTGGGAGATTACCCATGTTATTTAATTCCGCCTTACTTTGATGTGATACTTGTGAAAGATACAATGATTCAGATGATGTAATAAAGTACTCTACTCTCTTTACGCCTTTATTGCATTGTCTTTTGATATATTACACTTGTGACATCAACATATGTGTGAAAATGGATCTTGGCACACATATGCTATACGCTCGGTTCTGCCCTCTGGAACTGAGTGTGACAGGATGTGCTGTCAGCGAGGGCTTTACCTTTTTTCTCTGCCAGGAGTGCTGCCTTCGCTGTGTCGTCGACGGATGCGGCAGCCTTCGAGGTTGCTCTCTTGGGGGCCATCGCGGGTTGTTTTCTCGTCGCACAAACAGTGGGAGCCAAATGTTGGTACCTGCCTTTCAGGTAGGTAGATCCAATGAGGAATGGGAGAGAGATTTGTGAAAACAATGTGGGATGTCAAAGCAACAGTATTTATCCCTGCGCTTAGGCACAGTACGAGGGTATTTATAGGTAACTGAGGGACTGCCCTACCCCGTAAAGGACATTTAGACCCTCGATTACCTAGCTTATCCCCGGAATATTTCCTCGAGGGGAGGTTACAACGAGTCATTACAGTGTACTTTATTACAGACACGGCCCAAACCACACTGCTCCACGCGGGGTCCTGCTACATGGGCCGAGTTTGTACATGGGCCTCTCCCTGCCCTGAGGGGGGAGTAGTTCCTCGGTCTTCACGGGGCCTTCGTCTTGTCATCCGGAGCGAAGGGTGCCAAACATGCCCCCGTATGGACAACGTCCTTGGTCGTCCGGCACGTCCTGCGGATGCGGTCTTTGTCCGTGTGACACACGAAGTAGATGTCGTCGAGCGAAGGGTGGCGTGTTCGCCTTCGCCCAATAGGCTGAGAGGGCAAATTTTGGCTGAGCAATAGCCTTCGCATGATAACAACCGACCTTTTCCAGAATTGATATAGTCCCGCGGGCACCAGCAAAAGCACAGAAATCTCCTCGATCGCTAAGGATTTCGTCAAAAGCTTCGGCCTCCCCGCTGATCCACTGGATAACCCTATCAGGGTCGCCGCGGATGAATTTTTGCTCAGAAGAGTATGTCCCAACCCTAGCAAAGCTGTCCTTTAATTTCTTGGCGCATTCTAAGGATTTCATAACACTTTTCTTTCGAAGCACGAAGCTCATCGGCGTTCTTTTGTGCTCTTGACCTTTCAATCTCGCAAATCTCATGCTTCACTGCCTCAACTTCAAATTTTTCGGTTGCTTCAGCAACCTTCTTTTTTAGTTCTTCCACTTCGGCTTTATCAGCTTCGGCTTGTGCAGCAAGACTAGCCTCGCTAGATTTCAGCTTATCCACTAAGGAAATTAATATCCTATCTTTTTCAAGCGCTTCATTTCTCAGCATGATAACTTCCGAACAAAGAGTCCCAAGAGCTATTTGACAGCTCTCATCTTCTGCTTCTTTTTGGGCCTTTAAAACCTTGCTTAGAATTAAGCCCTGCAAGACGAAGAGTGAGCATGCTGCATTTGCAAAGAAAACCACATGAAAAACATAGCATATAAGGCAAACTCTATACACACCTTAAGATTGTCTGCAAGTTGATCCTTTGTCATTGCAGATAGGCTGAGTTCAAGCTTCAGATATCCTATGTTATCCATTATTTCTCGGCAAACATGTATTTCTTTACTGTCTTCGTCATTCCCACCATACACCAAGGATCCTCGGGGATATTTCAGATCCTTGGCATAATGTTGCACTTCAGCAATCTGTTTTCATTTTCCTCCCTTGCTTCCGTGTGGGAAAGCAGTAATCTGGGTACACGAACCCGATAACATCAAACACCCTATTCAATCTCTTCTTGCCGCGGGAACCGAGGGCAGTTGTCATAGCTTTGTCTTCTTCCTTCGAATACGCCCCAAGCATCTCATCGCTTGTTGCTTCTACGACATCCAACCAGTCATCATTTGGCTCGTCAAACTGACTCCTGAACCGAAATGTGTACTTCACATAAACCGGGCCACCTTGGCTGGAGCCAGCGGCGGTCTCCTTCGTCATTTCCCAATCACTTGCGAGAGGCCATATTTTGTACGCAATATGCTCGTGAACCAAGTCTCTTGTGCCAATGTAGGTGCACACTGTATTGAAAGCCACCTGGCATGCTTGCACATCATTCCCAAGTGTGGTGGCTAGCCTCCTAATGCCAAAGCGAGACCATATAGGGTGTTGAATAATCCCTCTCACATCCTCCCTCTGACTTAGGTCATTCTTTACGTAAAACCATTCCTGCATCTAGGAGCCCGGCCACCTCTTCCGGAATGTGGGCACTGGGTACCTTGCCTCAGATGGAGGCACGAAGCTGTAACAACCAAAGTTGTTGTGATACTGCTCCTTTCCAGTAGCCTTTGTCTCATAAGACAGCTCATGAATATTGCAAAAGCATCTTGCATCTAGTTCTAGTCCTTGGCTCCTCGTGGCCCATATGAAGACCCCCACTTTAATAAGAGCTTCAGGGGTAATCTGATGAAGGTATATCTCAAATGTTTTCAAAACTTCAACTAGCATCTTATGAAGCGAGAATCGAAGCCCAGCTTCCATGAAGCTCCTGAAGACTACCACTTCATCGTTTCCTGGCAGGAGAACAGTATCCTCTCCCCGAGCCCTCACTGTAGATACATCATGAATGTATTTCCCCTTCTTCGATTCAATCTGGCCTTGCTTGATAGTAGATTTTTCAAAAACAACAAGGCTAGGCCTCCATGGCCGATCTTCGACCCATTCATTCTCGCTCTCTACATCAAAACTCTCGCTGCCGCTGGAACTCTCAGACAACCTAGCTAGCATATCTTTGGCGATCTTTTCTGCGTTTGTCTTCTCCATGGCTTCAGGAAAATTGGCCAGTGCAGGGTCAGTGATCTTCTTCTCTTCAGCCATTTAGACGAAGGTTGCATCGATGCCGAAGCTCAAAAAAACAATTGAGCTCAAGAAACCAAAGCAAGTTAAAATGACAAACACAATGCAAGCAGCCAAATAGTATGAAAAATACTCACGACACAGGTATATATATACACTCAGAGCCCCGCAGTGTGGTGGGTCCCATGGGTCAGAACGATTCGCTATTCTAGCGAAGGGAAGGTGTTTTTTCGAACCTTCGGCTAAAGGCCTTCGTTCACGTCGCAATCTAAATTTGTTACGAAGAAATAAATCAATACTGCGAGGGGCTACTGTTGAGGGCCTTCCTCTTCCGAAGGTCCTTAAAAACGTGACTAACCATATGTCTTCAGTATGATGTGGATTATCACAGGAGGCTTTGGCTTCGGGATGAAGGTCTTCTCTCGCGACAAGGGTAAAGGTGTAACCCAAAGGTGATGAAAATGGACGACGAAGCTATAGCCAAAGAGCTTCGGCTTGAGGTGATGACGAAGACCAAGTATAATGATGACTGAAAAGGGACAAAGACTATTTGATCCTTAATAATTCGTGCTACGATTATAGATGAATGATAAGGGCATAAATGTACTTCCACTCGGGTTGTGCCCCGTGCCTATAAATAGATGAACACTAGCATCATACTGTTCACGTGGAATTGTAATCGCTCTCTTGCGTCTTCACCTTCGAGCAAGCCGGAGGTATCATTATAATGTGAATTCTGTTGATATTCATACATATTCTATGGAAATACAAATATGAATGAATTAACGAGACATAGTTACTGTATTCGTCTCTTTGCATTCTTGTCTATGTATTGAATGATGAATGCATGTCCTTCGTGACCTTCGTCTGATGAACATTATACCCATGGAGAGATAATGCTTCGGAAGACGAAGGTCCCTAAGAATTAATAATTATGTTGCCTTGTTCTTGATTCACAGCATTTGAGAACAAGTGACCAACAAGATCTATGTCACTAAAATCCTAGGTGGCAGGGTGAGAACATAGGAGACAGAAAAAAGTGGTTGCTTCATGAGGAGCGAGGCTCCAGCGCATTCTATGAGGAGCAAGAGCCTGCTTGCAACCTGATGTGGGAGTTAAGGATGGTTCTTTATTTTTTAGCCAATCTAAATGATTCATATCTCCAACTTAGAGTCATCTAAGAATAAGCTTACTATATGTATAAGTTTTATTGTTGGCTCTTGATGATGCGGCAATAGCATAGAGCCTTCAGTTGGTTCTTCTATTAGACTTGCTCTAAAAGTGTGGTCGGTAGTTTCTAGGGCCTATGCTTTTGGGCCCTCATGCCCGAAGTGGGTACCTTCGCTTAGCCTAAGTACCTACACACCTAGGGCCTTGATATTAGGGCCCTTGGTCCCAAATAAGCCTCAGTCCTAGTGCCCCAAGGCCCTAAGACGTTATAGTTACTAGAACACTCATTCTTCTTGGCCACATAGGGCTGCTTGTCGGTCCTCATGTCTCTTAGGCCTCGAACCTTAGAGAAATCCTAGTAGTCGGTCCTCAATGCACATTCTAGGCACACGCCTCCTGATGTGGCTATATAAGACTCTTACCTGCAGGAGACGGTAAACCGTCCAGTACTCCAAATTTAGCACTTTTCAGTCTCCTTTTTATTTCAACAAGAACCCGTATAACCTCCAGTACATTTTAGAGTCTGCTTCCAATCCACCAAATGTAGCGCTTGCGCTATCCTTTACCGCGCCACCATTGATTGCTCGTTGCCTTGCCTCCCGTGATAGTACAGTATGCGGTAGTTCGAGCTACAGTGTGTTGTAAAGTACGTTTAAATTTTTTTAGTATGGTTGGTGAAAAAATAGAGTATGAGATATAGAGGATAGAATTTAAAAGACACAACTGGAGATAAAAAGATATAGAGAATAAAATCTTTTAGAGCGTGCTGTAAATTACAAAGAATATTTTTTAGAGGATGAAATTTAGAGTACGTTGCTGAAAACAGTATAAAAAGCACTAGCATAACAGAGGGAAGTGGCTTATTGGCCGACGAAAGTTGTTTAATTTCTTTGAGCTAAGCTAAAAGCCCACAAAAAAACATTAGAAAATTGTCCTACGTATTCTATTAGGTATTATTTGATATTTTTTCTGCAAAAAAGGTACTATTTGATTGATTTGGTGTGCAGATGGATAGTACTCCATGTCGTAATTAAAGCACTACAAGCAGAACACTTGTATATAAATAGACACGAGGTTCTGTACGTCTGTGCGCTCACGCAAACCCAGCGGTATCGAGAAAGAGAATTAGGTAGCCACAACGACGATGGCATTCACGGAGGAGCACTACAGTAAACGACAAAATTTCCGACGGCTAAAACCGTCGGACATAAGACTTGGACCGTCGGAGATAAGCTATTTCCGACGGCATTAGCTTATCTCCGACGGTTTTAAGCCGTCGTGGATAACGCGTCGGAAATAGCGTTATATCCGACGGCCGCCGTCGGACATACACTATGTCCGACGGCCCTATCGAGCCGTCGGACATAAGGCCGCGTAACCGTTTTACCCGTCGCCTGGGCCCACAGCTGTTATGTCCGACGGTTTAAAGCCGTCGGACATAACATACAGCTTATCTCCGACGGTTTTAAGCCGTCGGACATAACATACAGCTTATCTCTGTCGGTCACCCCGAGGCTGTCCAATAAAGGGACAATTCCGGCCCAACATACCTCACATGCGTCGCATGTAAGGTGTGTTGGGCCGAAACGGGTGACGTCTAGGTTTCGTTAACTTAATTAGTTATGATTACTAATTAATCACACTAATACAATAGCCACTAATTAACCAAACTAATACAATAGCACTACAAAAAATCATTTCACGGGACCCTAAATCAAATAAAACAACCTTATTTCCGAGGGCTTAATAATTACCCTCGGAAATTAAGAGTTTAAATTATATAGACACCACTACATAACATTATTACGGGTGACAAATCATATAAACTGACCTTAATTCCGAGGGCATAATAATTACCGTCGGAAATTAAAGATTAAAATTATCTAAGCACCACTAATTAAATTTAGGCCCTCGGATATAATAAAATAAACTACAAAACAATATTAATATATACAAAATATTAATAATACATTAATACCTTACGGCGGGCGGGCGGGGCGGGCGTCGACGGCGGGCTGTGCGTGGCGGCCGACGGCGGGGCGGCGGGCGGGGCGGCGGGCGGCCGCGGCGGGCGGCGGGCGGCCGCGGCGGGCGGCGGACGGCCGCGGCGGGGCGGCGGACGGCCGCGGCGGGGCGGCGGGTGGCCGGGCGGCGGGGCGGCGGGCCTCGACGGCGGCGGCGGCGAGCGTCGACGGCGGCGGCGGTGAGCGGGCAGAGAGAGAGAAGCGAGCGCGCGCGCGTGAAAATGAACCGCGCCGGGCCGGAACCGTGTGTTAAAAAACCTTATGTCCGACGGCTAGTTAAGAGGCCGTCGGATATAACCTTATGTCCGACGGCTAGTCACGCGGCCGTCGGATATAAGCTTATGTCCGACGGCCTCGTGACTAGCCGTCGGACATAAGTCTTTATGTCCGAGAGCCCCTGTTGGCCGTCGGACATAAGATAATATCCGACGGCTTCCTACGAGGCCGTCGGAGATAGCGTGACCGTCGGAACTTTCTTCGTTTACTGTAGTGGAGAGTAGCCAGGACTTGCTCCAAGCTCACGACGAGCTCTGGCATCAGTCCGTGAGCTACCTCAAATCGCTCGCGCTCACCGTGGCCCTGGACCTCCGCATCCCAGACGCGATCCACCACCACGGCGGCGGCGCCACCCTCCTACAGATCCTCGACAAGACAGCGCTCCACCCATCTAAGCTTCGCGCCCTACGCCGCCTCATGCGCGTGCTCACTGTCTCGGGCACCTTCAGCGTCGTCCAGCAACCACCATGTGGTGACGATGATTCAACTGTCTACAGGCTCACGGCAGCCTCCCGCTTCCTCGTCAGCGAGGAGGTGAGCTCGGCGACCTTGGCTCCCTTTATGAGCGTGGTGCTCCATCCCATCAGCCAGTCCTCCCACGCCAGGGGCATCTGCGCGTGGTTCCGGCAGGAGCACCACGACCCGTCCGCGTTTGGCCTGGCGTTCAGCCAAGCCCCAACCATCTGGGAACACGCTGACGACACGAACGCCATACTGAACAAAGGGCTTGCTGCCCAGAGCCGCTTCCTGGTGCCAGTCATGCTCAGGGAGTGCGGCGAGGCGGTGTTTCGTGGGATCGACTCGTTGGTTGACGTTGGCGGTGGGCATGGTGGCGCCGCCACCGCCATCGCCGCTGCCTTCCCGCACCTCAAGTGCAGCGTGCTTGACCTCCCGCACGTCGTCGCCGGGGCTCCATCCGATGGCAACGTGCAGTTCGTCGCAGGCGACATGTTTCAGAGTATTCCGCCGGCAACCGCTGTTTTCCTCAAGGTAGTAGGTCCGATCTCATTCTATTCTACTATTTTGTATTTTGAGATCAATGTCAAAAGTCAAACTTCAAAATTGTGACCACCGTTTTTGTTCTTTTCTTCATTTCTTACCTTTGCCAGACGGCTTTACACGACTGGGGTGACGATGAGTGTATCAAAATATTGAAGAATTGCAGGCAAGCCATATCTCCATGCGATGAAGGAGGGAAGGTAATAATCATGGACATGGTAGTTGGATATGATGAGTCAAATACAAAACGTCTAGAGGTACAAATTTTGTTTGATTTGTTTATCATGATGGTCAATGGGGTTGAGCGCGACGAGCAAGAGTGGAAGAAGATTTTCATCCAAGCTGGATTTAAAGACTACAAAATTCTACCCGTTGTTGGCTCCCTGTCAGTCATCGAGGTCTATCCATAAATATTTGGTGTGAACTATGGTCCGATCGAAAATTAGTCTTTACTTTGTGAGTTTGTAATAAGCTGAGTAACTTGTTTTCTTAGCGTGAGGTATTGTGGTGCTAATTACATGTGGTATGAAAATATATTATATAATATATATATCAAAATAGTAAATTGGCGAACTTTCGTGAACTGAAATAATTTTCGTAGGTTTTCAGTTTAGTCTAGGAAAATTAGTTAAATTCTGTCAACCACAGCGCAGTCGACAGCTATTAACTAATTTCTATCAACCACTGCATAGTAGATGGATATTATTAACTAATTTCTGTCAGCTATGAGGACGAGCCGACAAAAAATAATAATTTTTGTCGGTTGTACTCAGATAGCCAAAGAAAATTAATAGCTTAATTTCATCACCTTCTTCGTCATGGCCAATGTAATGTAAATTAAGCAAGTTACAATGTCCAATCACTCATGCCTCTGTCTCCCTTCTCACTCTCGTCTCAATCTCTCGCCACGGCACGGCTCAGTCCGACCACGGTTGAGCCTGAACCATTTGAGCTCGATTATTTAACCGTGCTGGACCGTGCCGCTTGACGGGCCTCGATTCTTGCACGAGCACGGCACAATAACATCTCGATCGTGCCGGACCGGCCCGGACATATGTGCCAGCCCGAGCATACTATCAGACAAATCCTTTTAATCCCACACATATCAGTTCACATGTCACAAATTCATAGTTCACAGCATCACAGGTCACAAATTCAGTCAGTCTCAGATCACAGTTCACACGTCACAATTTCAAAGATAGCAGTAGCACACACATAGTCTCACAGACCTTAAATAAAACATTAGAGTTGTTCGTGCAATGTCGTCTCATTAAAACCTTTTTAGGTAAAAACTCACACCTCTTGAGAAAACACTAGAAAGGAAAAAAGGAGTACAACCCAATTCTAATCACTACATAAAAAAAGGCTCAAGGGGGATGTGACCATCGGTGATATTTGTTAAAAATACGTCACTAATTTTTCATAGTTCAGCGGCTTACCTAGACCGAGATACTGTGGGGGACAGATATCCCCGGGTCCACTAGAAGGATAAAAGACCTCACGAAAGGCCCAAAGGCCCCATAATTCGTAAGGTCATCCCCCTCATGGGCCTCGAGGAACGACCAGTGAGACAGATCAACACAAGGCCGGGTCGGTGCAAGCCCAGTCGGCCCAACAACATCCGAACAGTAATCACAGCAGTGACCCGACCTTCCCGCGCAGGAGCCCCGTACATCGGAACTGGGTAAGGATGAGTCGGCTGAATTATAGAGAGACAGACTCGGTTAGTTCACTATTATTCTGGCTCACGTTGTTATCATATCCATATGTAATGCCCCACGGTCGAGTATATAAGGCCTAGGGGGCACCCTTCAAGAAGGGAGATCAACATTATTCATCACCTAGCCTCCCATCCCGCTCTTTACGTTTTCAGCGCTAGAGAGCCCCCTTGTAACTCATCGCATAAAGCATTCCAGCCAGGACGTAGGGTGTTACGCATCTCAAAGCGGCCCGAACCTGTATATCATTGTCTACTATTTCTCGTGCGCTGTGACGGAACCTCCTAAGTAATTAGACCCACCTACAGTTGTCCTTGTCCTACGGACCTCAGACAACCCTGTAGGTGCCCCTGAACTACTTGACAAGCTCAGTATCTTTCCTTACTTTTCCAGGAACGTCTCACCCGTCTTGCAGACATTAGAGAACATCGGAGATATAGATATGCGGAAGCGATTACATAAGCTTACATTTATTAAAAAGTAAGATCAAGTTGTTTATTACAGACCAGAACTATATAACGAGTGCCGAATAATATTATTACACATACCAAGGGAGGCAAAAACTCCTCCCGACAGTTATCACACAAAAAGTCCTAATGGAGGATCCTTTCCTCCCGCACTTCACTCTTGCTTATCTTCATTAGGAACCACCTTGGTATAGAAGCAACAAAAATCTGCTGCTTCCTCACCTAAAAACAACGAGGGAATAAACCCTGAGTATGGAATTACTCAGCAAGTCTTACCCGACTAAGGAAAAGACTCTCAAGGGTATGCTGGACAAGTAGGAATCAAGGAGAGGCTTTAGCAAAAATCAACTTAGATACCTTTGCAGAAATAGCTTACTAAAGTGAGTCCTTACTTTTAATCTTTTAATGCCATGTTAAGTATTAATAGACTCTATTTGCATCTAGTCTAATTTTACCATCTCATCAATACAACCTCATTTTTATCCATAGTGTTCTCATCCTGACTTAGGTTGTAGGGAAGTGACCAAGTCTTCATAACCGCGAAGGTACGACGATCCGAATCGATTATACTCAGCTGAGGATCTCCAATCACACGACATATGTAGCACTTAACCCTTGCATAAGTCAACCCGCCACCGGGGTTCTTAAGACCAGATCAGGTTCACGCAAACCGAGAGCACAGATACACCACCGTCCAGCCTCTTGCCACGGAGGGTACACGCTACTCTCGCCACCGCTCCACGCCATTTCGTGTTATCTTATTCTGGTCTTAGTCTGCCCGAGGCAAAGCTTACCCATGACGAGGCATGTGACCAGTTAAAGGGTCCTCGGTCAGCACGCCTACATACGCATTCAATCCTTAATCAACCTAGGTAGAATATCACCTGTTCCTAACCCAAGTCTCGATTTAAGTACTTTCATCCTTAGGATTGTTTCTGTTCCTTAGGATGAAAAGAGCATCACAGGGAACTTTGTGGTAAGATCCCACCATTGCTCCTCAAAAAAAATATTCTTGGAGGTAGAAGCCATCCTTTCTCGAGCTAGGCTAAGGACAACCTCTATCCACAAGATCTAAGCAGGGCTAAGCATTTTTGTAAATCATGTTTTTGATACTTCACCAGAAGTATCTATAAAGGTATGGATATCAAGGAAAACAATGCATCAAAGGGTTTTAAGCAATTCCTATGAACCTAATGCACATTTCACTAGACTTAAAGTGTGCGAAAATTATTTAAAAACACAAGGAAAGGGTTGCATGCACCGGGGCTTGCCTTCGTTAACAGGTGAGTCTGGCTCGGATCCACAAATATCAAAGTAGAAGCAGTTGCTTGCTTGAAAATCCGAGGGTGGTGGTGTCCTTTCTTCGGTGATTTCCACTTCTTCTTCGCGTTCTAACATAACCATATATAAGAATGAATGCCATGTAATGCTCATGAGAGTGTGAAGACAATAAAGATTTATTATCTAAGTCTTGAATACAACTTTCCTTCACGGTACTCCGAGAACTTAGGGTTTCCGGAGTCAGTAAAGGAGTTCACAGGGGCAGGGGGGTTTGGGCTCTAGTTATCAAACATGGTCCAAATCAATTCAAACTCTACCCAAGGCTTCTAAATATTGTTTTAAGTTCCCATAAAAAGTTTGGGCATTTTTGGACTTACCAATTATTTTCTAAAAATCCATAACTAATATTTTTAACTACTTTAAATGCCCTAAAATTTCTTATTTCCACTAAAAATTACAAAACTATTTTTATTAAATTCTAGGGAAAATAATAAGCCTAGGAAAATTGGTTTCACCATTTTAGGATTTTTCTACAATTTTCTAAAATTGTTTTGGCTCTGGAGTAAAAAGAAAAAGAAAACAGGTGAATAGTACTGGGCTGATTTCAGCCCAGTGGCCCAGCTTAGAGGGAGAAAGGCGCCCGCGCGCGCCCGCGCCCTGGCGACTTCGCACAGAGACCCCCGCGGTTCTGTCTAACTGCGAACGAGTTCTTTCACTATTTAACAGAGTCACTGACGTTTACAGATAGACCCCCGTACTTCCATCTATTCTCGGTTCAAGGTCCCCGACGGCGTTCATGCCCAGCCGAGCTCCGGCGAGCACCTACGCCGGCCTATTGGGGCAACGGCTAGGGTTCCCGAGCGACTAACACCTAATTGAATCCATCCCGAGCCTTTTTCCCAACCCAATTTCACAAATGGTGACAAGGATTGCTCTGGCCACGGTGGCCGTGACCATTGCGGCAAGTCAGTCGTGTTCCTGGCGACTAGTGGGCTCCTAATTCAATTGGATGGGTTGGCGAGTATCACAGCCGCATCAGAATGCTTAAACAAGGGAGCAGAGGACGGGGACTGACCGGAGTACGGCTGGCGACGGTGAGGCTCGTTTCACGGTGGCGGAGAATAGATTTGGGGGAAATTGGAAATTCGCGCGTGCTGGTGGGTGATCGAGGGTGGGAGCGGGTGCTACAGCTTCACGACGACATGGCGCAGCTACGGGCGAGGTCAATTTATAGTGCCAGCGGGCGGTGGCCACGAATTTTGAGCAAGACGCGCGGCGGCCGGAAGGAAAGAAGAACACTGGCGCAGCGGCTTGGTGTCTACTGCCGTGGCAGTTACTCCGGTGAGCCACGGAGAGCGAGGGTAAGTCGCGGCGGTGCAGTGGAAAGCGAGAGCCACGCGGCGCATGGCCGGGAGGCGGCGATCACCGGTGTGTTAATCCGCCCAGCCGCAAGGAGGATAAGAAAGCCACGGTGATGTCACCGGAGTGACCTCCAGCCCACCGTCGGCGAGGATTCTTACCCCGCAACGTTATCAATCCACCCCGCACACGAATCTTAAGACCGGCGACGCGAATCACGGCGGAGGGGTCACCGGCGGTGGGATTCTGTTGCTGCGCTCGGTCTGATCCTTAACGGACTACTGTACCATGGCGATCTCCCATTCAGTTGCCTGCCAGAGCAAATTTAAGCCACTTTTTCTCTGATTTTCAAATGGTAACACAACCAGTGACCTATAGCAAAGTTGTAGAGCTATATACCATCTACAATTCGACTATAGGAACTGAGCTCGTTTGATCACTAAATCAAGGTGGCATTCGTACTCAAAGTTCATCCCATCACACTGTTAATCTGAATTTCAGACTTCAGGCTGTGTGACAGTCCAACTTCAGGCTCAATTATCTCCAGTTTTTCCTTAACAACAATGCTCATATCTTTAAGCAAAGTTGTTCTCCTATGATTAGGCTATAATTTTGATGTGGTGCCCTAGGGCAAAATCCCTAGAACATGAAAGATACAAGGGTTCAAAGTTGAAGAAAACACACTAATTTCAGACTTAGGCTCTATAGTGCTTAAGAGGTGATTTTTGCAATTTGGTCCAAAACTTAGGGTTTGGCTTGCAAATTCACATATTTGTGACCCAAATGTTTTAAGAATACTTATTTAACTTGGTTTTTGCACTTTAGTCCAAAAGTGGACTAATTTTGCACATAGGCCCCTAGGGTTTAGTTTTAGGGTTTTCCAGGGTTCTATTTAGGGTTTCTGGTATCCTAGGGGTATAAATATGATTCAACTTTATTTTTGGGGATATTTTATAACTATTTCCCTAAAGTCTTTAGGTTTTCTCAACTTGGGTTAAGTTTTGCCCCTTTGAGCCTGATTTAGGGTTAGGTCCCCTATCCAGGGTCCTATTTGCAAAACACCAGAAACAATACACTTGATTGAAATTCTTACCTAGTGAATGCATTCTAGGTGTATCAAACATATGAAATGCCCATGCTTATGATGCCATGCTCCAGTTTTAGTTACAGTAACACCAGGGGTGTTACATCCTTCCCCCCATAAAAGAATCTCGTCCCGAGATTTAAAGTCTTAGGGTGAGTAATGGAAAAGGAAATGTGTCACATTTTTATTCCCTTATTTCTGGTACAAGGCAGGGGTGGTGTGGGGGTTCACTCCTTTATTGCAATAACTATATACACTTTACAAATTACATGAGGCTAGAAAGCCTGGGAAATTCTTATTCAAAAAGTCTTGAGTTTCCCATGTAGCCTCTTCCTCAGAATGTTGGTTCCATTGTATCTTGTAGAACTTGAAAGTTTTTCTCCGGGTAACCCTGTCCTTTTGATCCAGAACTCGAATAGGATGTTCTGAGTATGTTAAATCTGGTTCCAGGACAACATCTGTCACTTCAATGGTTCAATCGGGAACCCGAAGACACTTCTTTAATTGTGACACATGGAACACATTATGAATAGCAGACAATATTTCGGGTAACTGGAGTCGGTATGCTACTGGTCCACATTGCTCAAGTATAAGGAATGGACCAATGTACCGGGGTGCAAGCTTTCCTTTAATCCCGAAACGCGATACACCCTTCATTGGTGAAACTTTCAAGTAGACATAATCGCCCACCAGAAAGCATAAGGGTTGTCGTCGTCGGTCTGCATAACTCTTTTGTCGAGTCTGAGCTTTCTTCATATTATGAATAATTTTCTGAACCTTTTCTTCGACCTCTTTCACCATATCAGGCCTAAAGAAGTACCTCTCTCCAGGTTCAGACCAATTTAGCGGAGTTCGACACCGTCGCCCATATAAAGCTTCAAAAGGTGCCATCTTGATACTTTCTTGATAGCTGTTATTGTATGAAAATGCCGCTAAGGGCAAACATTCATCCCATTTCTGTGAAAAGTCTAGAACACATGCCCGCAGCATATCCTCAAGTATTTGATTGACCCTCTCAGTCTGTCCACTTGTTTGAGGATGATAAGCCGAACTGTGGAGCAATTTGGTACCCAAGGATTTATGAAGTTCTTCCCAAAACTTGGATACGAACTGGGGTCCACGATCCGACACTATAGTTTTTGGAATACCATGCAAACTGAGAATATGGGCAATGTATAATGCTGCATACGTGGCCACTGTATATTTGGCCCTGACGGGTAAGAAGTGGGCAATCTTTGTGAGTCGATCAACGATAACCCAAATAGAATCATACCCTTTGGCCGTCCTGGGCAGTCCCACAATAAAGTCCATACTTATGTCTTCCCATTTCCATGTTGGGATTGGCAAAGATTGTAATGGACCAGCAGTTTTCATGTGTATGGCCTTGACACGTCTGCAAGTGTCACACTTAGCCACATAGCGTGCAATTTCGATCTTCATCTTTGTCCACCAGTAATATTGCTTCAAGTCTTGGTACATCTTAGTGCTTCCGGGATGAATAGAATAGCGACTAAGATGTGCTTCATCAAGAATTTGCTGGCGGAGTTCTTCATTCTTTGGCACTACTATGCGGTTTTTAAACCATATCACACCTTGATCGTCTTCTTTGAAACACTTGGCTGTTCCAGCCCTTATCTTCTCTCGTATGTGCTTCATACCCAAATTATCCTTTTGAGCATCAATTATCCTTTGCAAAATGATTGACTCAAGCTCTAGCTGATTCAGAGTCCCTTGTTGGATTATCCCCAGGTTTAACTTTTCCATCTCTTGACACAAAGTGTTGTCAGAGGTCTTCACCAAAAGACAGTGGCAGGAAGCCTTACGGCTCAGTGCATCTGCCACAACATTGGCTTTACCTGGGTGATAATGGATCTCCAGTTCATAGTCCTTAATAAGCTCAAGCCATCGTCTTTGCCTCATATTTAATTCTGACTGGGTGAAGATGTACTTCAAACTTTTATGATCTGTATAAATATGACAGACATTTCCCAGCAGATAATGACGCCAAATTTTCAGGGCATGAACCACAGCAGCTAGCTCCAGATCATGAGTTGGGTAATGCTCCTCATGTTGGCGCAACTGCCTTGAAGCATATGCAATTACTCGGCCCTCTTGCATTAATACACAGCCGAGTCCACTGCCAGACGCATCACAATATACATCAAAAGGCTTAGTGATGTCTGGTTGAGCCAATACCGGAGCAGTGGTTAATAATGTCTTCAATTGCTCAAAGGCTTCATTACACTTAGAAGACCAATTGAATTTAATGTCACTCTTCAATAAACTTGTGATTGGCTTCACAAGCTTAGAGAAATCTGGTATGAATCTGCGATAATATCCAGCTAGTCCAAGAAAACTCCGGACTTGGTGAACAATGGTTGGGGGTTTCCACTCCAGAATATCTTTGACTTTGCTAGGATCTACCGCAATTCCTTTGGCCGATAACACGTGCCCCAAAAATTGAATTTCCTCCAACCAAAACGCGCACTTGCTGAACTTGGCATACAGCTGATGTTCCCTCAGGCGCGTTAATACAATCCGTAGATGTTGAGCATGCTCCTCTTCATTTTTAGAGTATATCAAGATGTCATCGATGAAGACTACCACGAACTTGTCCAACTCGGGCATGAACACCGAGTTCATCAAGTAAGTGAAATGAGCAGGAGCATTGGTTAACCCGAAAGACATTACCAGATATTCAAACAATCTGTACCGCGTAGTAAACGCGGTCTTTGGTATATCCTCGGGCCGAATACGGATTTGGTGATAGCCCGACCTGAGATCAATTTTGGAAAATACCCTAGCCCCAGTCAGTTGATCAAATAAGATGTCGATCCTTGGAAGAGGGTATTTGTTCTTGATGGTGACCTCATTTAGGGGTCGATAATCCACGCACATTCGTAAGGTTTGATCCTTCTTCTTAACAAAAATGGCGGGACAACCCCATGGAGACGAGCTTGGCCGGATGAACCCTTTATTCAGTAGATCCTGTAATTGAATCTTCAATTCTGCCAACTCATTAGGAGGCATACGGTACGATCTTCGGGAGATGGGAGCCGTACCGGGCTTTAGCTCAATTACAAATTCTACATCTCTTTCAGGGGGCAGTCCAGGCAAATCTTCCGGAAACACATCTGGAAACTCACATACTACCTCAACTTCTACAAGCTACACTACTATTCCTACTTCTGATTGTTCTTGGTAGCTTCATCGTCAGGGGTGGGAGACCATACATCGACCAGCCTCAAAGAAGGAGGGGGCCTAAAAAGGTCTAACTCCCCACCAAGCGCTTCTCCCGCAGTATGCGAGGGTCCGGCTTCTGACCTGACGAGATCCGCAGGGACATTTGGGTGCAATTGCGAATACAGTACATGGACTTCCTCATGTAAAGTATTGCAATATACCTGCAAGTTGTCAATAGCAGCGCTAAGTTTGTTGACTCGTGCTCGAGCCTTCGCTTCCTTAGCTAAAGCTACTGAGCGAGATTGTACCGCCCAATCAAGCGCCAAGTCTCGGTCAGCTAGTTGATCTTGCAGGGTGCGGATGTAACATCTTAAATCATTTATTCGGTCACCATCCGTAACCCATAAATTGGTCCTGCGTTGTAACTCCGCTTGAAGTTGATTCACGCGAGCTTCGAGATCACCAATAGGATCGTTGCTCCCGCTACTGCTATCTTGCTCCCGTGGGGCAAGTTGGTGTCGAGGCACACCGATAGGTCCAGTATGATTTCGCGCCGTTTTCCTTGTACGCGGCGGCATTTGCTAAGGGGGAAAATTTATTAGTACAATTCTTAGCATGATGCATGAAGAAGTACAGAATCAACCTTAGTTGATTCAACCTTCTATACGTCGCACTCTTCCTATCTGGTCTTTGAAATAAACTCTTCAGAGATACTTAGGTAAGAAGAGAAGAAATTTTCTAAATAAGTCTTAGGAAATTCTTTTGAAGATGCTACATAATATCTGTCAAGAAGGGCTACGCTCCGATACCAGCTATGACGGAACCTCCCAAGTAATTAGGCCCACCTACAGTGGTCCTTGTCCTACGGACCTCAGACAACCCTGTAGGTGCCCCTGAACTACTTGACAAGCTCGGTATCTTTCCTTACCTTTCCAGGAACGTCTCACCCGTCTTGCAGACATTACAGAACATCGGAGATATAGATATGCGGAAGCGATTACATAAGCTTACATTTATTAAAAAGTAAGATCAAGTTGTTTATTACAGACCAGAACTATATAACGAGTGCCGAATAATATTATTACACATACCAAGGGAGGCAAAAACTCCTCCCGACAGTTATCACACAAAAAGTCCTAATGGAGGATCCTTTCCTCCCGCACTTCACTCTTGCTTATCTTCATTAGGAACCACCTTGGTATAGAAGCAACAAAAATCTGCTGCTTCCTCACCTAAAAACAACGAGGGAATAAACCCTGAGTATGGAATTACTCAGCAAGTCTTACCCGACTAAGGAAAAGACTCTCAAGGGTATGCTGGACAAGTAGGAATCAAGGAGAGGCTTTAGCAAAAATCAACTTAGATACCTTTGCAGAAATAGCTTACTAAAGTGAGTCCTTACTTTCAATCTTTTAATGCCATGTTAAGTATTAATAGACTCTATTTGCATCTAGTCTAATTTTACCATCTCATCAATACAACCTCATTTTTATCCATAGTGTTCTCATCCTGACTTAGGTTGCAGGGAAGTGACCAAGTCTTCATAACCGCGAAGGTACGGCGATCCGAATCGATTATACTCAGCTGAGGATCTCCAATCACACGACATATGTAGCACTTAACCCTTGCATATGTCAACCCGCCACCGGGGTTCTTAAGACCAGATCAGGTTCACGCAAACTGAGAGCACAGATACACCACCGTCCAGCCTCTTGCCACGGAGGGTACACGCTACTCTCGCCACCGCTCCACCCCCATTTCGTGTTATCTTATTCTGGTCTTAGTCTGCCCGAGGCAAAGCTTACCCATGACGAGGCATGTGACCAGTTAAAGGGTCCTCGGTCAGCACGCCTACATACGCATTCAATCCTTAATCAACCTGGGTAGAACATCACCTGTTCCTAAAGTCTCGATTTAAGTACTTTCATCCTTAGGATTGTTTCTGTTCCTTAGGATGAAAAGAGCATCACAGGGAACTTTGTGGTAAGATCCCACCATTGCTCCTCAAAAAAAATATTCTTGCAGGTAGAAGCCATCCTTTCTCGAGCTAGGCTAAGGACAACCTCTATCCACAAGATCTAAGCAGGGCTAAGCATTTTTGTAAATCATGTTTTTGATACTTCACCAGAAGTATCTATAAAGGTATGGATATCAAGGAAAACAATGCATCAAAGGGTTTTAAGCAATTCCTATGAACCTAATGCACATTTCACTAGACTTAAAGTGTGCGAAAATTATTTAAAAACACAAGGAAAGGGTTGCATGCACCGGGGCTTGCCTTCGTTAACAGGTGAGTCTGGCTCGGATCCACAAATATCAAAGTAGAAGCAGTTGCCTGCTTGAAAATCCGAGGGTGGTGGTGTCCTTTCTTCGGTGACTTCCACTTCTTCGCGTTCTAACATAACCATATATAAGAATGAATGCCATGTAATGCTCATGAGAGTGTGAAGACAATAAAAATTTATTATCTAAGTCTTGAATACAACTTTCCTTCACGGTACTCCGAGAACTTAGGGTTTCCGGAGTCAGTAAAGGAGTTCACAAGGCAGGGGGGTTTGGGCTCTAGTTATCAAACATGGTCCAAATCAATTCAAACTCTACCCAAGGCTTCTAAATATTATTTTAAGTTCCCATAAAAAGTTTGGGCATTTTTGGACTTACCAATTATTTTCTAAAAATCCATAACTAATATTTTTAACTACTTTAAATGCCCTAAAATTTCTTATTTCCACTAAAAATTACAAAACTATTTTTATTAAATTCTAGGGAAAATAATAAGCCTAGGAAAATTGGTTTCACCATTTTAGGATTTTTCTACAATTTTCTAAAATTGTTTTGGCTCTGGAGTAAAAAGAAAAAGAAAACAGGTGAATAGTACTGGGCTGATTTCAGCCCAGTGGCCCAGCTTAGAGGGAGAAAGGCGCCCGCGCGCGCGCGCGCGCGCCCTGGCGACTTCGCACAGAGACCCCCGCGGTTCTGTCTAACTGCGAACGAGTTCTTTCACTATTTAACAGAGTCACTGACGTTTACAGATAGACCCCCGTACTTCCATCTATTCTCGGTTCAAGGTCCCCGACGGCGTTCATGCCCAGCCGAGCTCCGGCGAGCACCTACGCCGGCCTATTGGGGCAACGGCTAGGGTTCCCGAGCGACTAACACCTAATTGAATCCATCCCGAGCCTTTTTCCCAACCCAATTTCACAAATGGTGACAAGGATTGCTCTGGCCACGGTGGCCGTGACCATTGCGGCAAGTCAGTCGTGTTCCTGGCGACTAGTGGGCTCCTAATTCAATTGGATGGGTTGGCGAGTATCACAGCCGCATCAGAATGCTTAAACAAGGGAGCAGAGGACGGGGACTGACCGGAGTACGGCTGGCGACGGTGAGGCTCGTTTCACGGTGGCGGAGAATGGATTTGGGGGAAATTGGAAATTCACGCGTGCTGGTGGGTGATCGAGGGTGGGAGCGGGTGCTACAGCTTCACGACGACATGGCGCAGCTATGGGCGAGGTCAATTTATAGTTCCAGCGGGCGGTGGCCGCGAATTTTGAGCAAGACACGCGGCGGCCGGAAGGAAAGAAGAACACTGGCGCAGCGGCTTGGTGTCTACTGTCGTGGCAGTTACTCCGGTGAGCCACGGAGAGCGAGGGTAAGTCGCGGCGGTGCGGTGGAAAGCGAGAGCCACGCGGCGCATGGCCGGGAGGCGGCGATCACCGGCGTGTTAATCCGCCCAGCCGCAAGGAGGATAAGAAAGCCACGGTGATGTCACCGGAGTGACCTCCAGCCCACCGTCGGCGAGGATTCTTACCCCGCAACGTTATCAATCCACCCCGCACACGAATCTTAAGACCGGCGACGCGAATCACGGCGAAGGGGTCACCGGCTGTGGGATTCTGTTGCTGCGCTCGGTCTGATCCTTAACGGACTACTGTACCATGGCGATCTCCCATTCAGTTGCCTGACAGAGCAAGTTTAAGCCACTTTTTCTCTGATTTTCAAATGGCAACACAACCAGTGACCTATAGCAAAGTTGTAGAGCTATATACCATCTACAATTCGACTATAGGAACTGAGCTCGTTTGATCACTAAATCAAGGTGGCATTCATACTCAAAGTTCATCCCATCACATTGTTAATCTGAATTTCAGACTTCAGGCAGTCTGACAGTCCAACTTCAGGCTCAATTATCTCCAGTTTTTCCTTAACAACAATGCTCATATCTTTAAGCAAAGTTGTTCTCCTATGATTAGGCTATAATTTTGATGTGGTGCCCTAGGGCAAAATCCCTAGAACATGAAAGATACAAGGGTTCAAAGTTGAAGAAAACACACTAATTTCAGACTTAGGCTCTATAGTGCTTAAGAGGTGATTTTTGCAATTTGGTCCAAAACTTAGGGTTTGGCTTGCAAATTCACATATTTGTGACCCAAATGTTTTAAGAATACTTATTTAACTTGGTTTTTGCACTTTAGTCCAAAAGTGGACTAATTTTGCACATAGGCCCCTAGGGTTTAGTTTTAGGGTTTTCTAGGGTTCTATTTAGGGTTTCTGGTATCCTAGGGGTATAAATATAATTCAACTTTATTTTTGGGGATATTTTATAACTATTTCCCTAAAGTCTTTAGGTTTTCTCAACTTGGGTTAAGTTTTGCCCCTTTGAGCCTGATTTAGGGTTAGGTCCCCTATCCAGGGTCCTATTTGCAAAACACCAGAAACAATACACTTGATTGAAATTCTTACCTAGTGAATGCATTCTAGGTGTATCAAACATATGAAATGCCCATGCTTATGATGCCATGCTCCAGTTTTAGTTACAGTAACACCAGGGGTGTTACATGCGCCCAGCGCGAACCATCGAGCTACAGTCGGTAACACCGTCCTACTTCTAAAAAGCACCTCGGGGGTAACCCCGGGTGCGCGGTCGGACCCAAAACACCGACAGCTGGCGTGCCAGGTAGGGGTGTGTCATCGATCCAAGCTAGCTCAATGGCCGTCACCTTCCAGCGCAAGATCATCCTCCGCCCCGGATCCATATTCTGCTTCGGTACTATCTCATCTATAGCGGATGAGGAGAGAACTCTGCATCGCCTTGCGGATCCGCTAGAGAAAAAGCTTTCCTCAGGAATCTCCAAGGAAATCGGGGCGAGGCAGGAAAAAGCGCAACCTCTAGCGCTCCTAAAAAAGATCACCTCCAGCAAGATAGGAGCTGAGAGTCCCTCAGCCCGGAGAACTCCGTTGTCCACCTCTCCGACGAGAGAATGGACACGAATCACGAGGAGAAAGGAAGCAAAGGATCATCAAGTTGATCTTTCTGCGCCTCCGCCCTCAAAGGAGAACAGAAAGAAGATCGCCTAACAGCTACCCCATTCTACCCCGACGTCCTCTTCATCGGGAGAGTGGAGTCGCCCCCCATCTCCGACGACGAGCCGACCGCGCCCGGAGAAGAACCCCCTCAGCGGGAATCCTGCAGACGGAGAAACCAACGCCGAAACATCACAAGGCCGGAGAGCGGGACCCGGCGCAACCCGTATCGTGAGACGAGGTCTCAGAGGTGAGAGAAACTCCGGAGGAACGTGTCTTCAGGGAACGAAGGAATTCCCGACGACGCGATCGTCGACGGGCTCAAGAACAGGCCGAGCAGGAGATAAAGCAACGTCGGGAAAATCCACTCTTCGGGCGTAACTTGAACCCCGACTTCGCCCGAGCCATGAACACGCCGAGTGAAGTCGGAGGGGTGTTGGCTCGGATAGCCGATGGCCTCCCTCGGACTCCCGACGCCGAGGGCTATCGGAGGTTGTTCACTCAAGCAGCAAATCACCTTCTACCCCTTGCTCACCCGCCGAACAATCTGCGGCACGCCATCAACAGTCGCCGGGACGCGCGGAGCTCCATCAACGCCTCGCGTGAACGACGACACGAAAACGAGATTCGTCGCCGGGAAGAGTACGACCGGGACCATGGCATCCTAGCATGGAGTTAGGCTACCAGGACCGAGTCGGCCATGGCTTCAACTGGAGGCACCGCCCGGGGACGGCCGAGGCACCACGACGATCACTCCCCTGTCACACCCGGGTTTCCAAAAACCGGGTGTTACATAATCACCAGGTGTGCTGGGACCAAGTCTCACACATATGATGAATCATGGCACAGGATCGAATGTCACATCTTTACTATATAACAGGAGTTCTATACAAAATAAATAATTACATTATAAGGAGACAACGGTCCAGCAACCCAAAGTTGACTGGGAGACGACGACCTAGACCTCTCACGAACACACCACGGCATCCTCCATGCGCCTCATCCTGCGGTACCTGATCTTGACCTGTGGGGGGGGGGGGGTGTGAGACAGCAAGAGTGAGCTCACATACGTTCATCGCTCAACAAGTTGTGGGGAATAATGTGCATGAACTCGCCAAAGGTGGGAGCTCACGTGAAGTGTAAGGCTTACCAAAGAGGATGGTTAGAGCTGAGCATTGCTTTTAAAGTTGGTCAGAATTTTATTAGCAATTACTAAGTATAAGTAAATACCAAACCCAATTAAGTAGTAGAACAAAAATAACAACATCACCTGCGATGCGATGCATATGACAAATTGAATTTAGTTCCATAAATTAATCATGTGAGTGTCCGAGCTGCTCATGACCGTGAGCACGGCTAGTATACCAGTTTTACACTCTGCAGAGGTTGCGCATCTTTACCCACAAGTCGTGTATCCCATGTCGCCAGGGTTTGCAAGGCCCTTAGACACTACCGAGGTGAATGGCTAGGGATCCACTACGAGGCCTTTACAAAGTTCCACTAGCTTCCGAAAACCCGCTACAGTTTATAGGAAGTTCCAATGCAGGAATCCCTTGCAGGACCGCCATCGCAGCAAAATCCTCCCGAGGGCCTCCCTACACTGACCACTCCCCTACTGCCCTTGCCCCTTTCGGGTAAGGTAGTCTTCCACTAGCTTTCCTAATTAATCAGCCAAGGGGTCCCATTCCTCCCTTGTGGTAGCACTGTTTTCCCGGGTGGTTCTCCATGTTCCAATTAACATAATGATCTTATCATGAACAATAAATAACAACTGATAACAAAAGTGTAATTATGAATAGTGTATCTCCATACCCAAAACCACATATAGCACTAGCAAGTACTACCCAGAAAGTTCAGTGGTAAACAAGGTATAAAGATAGACAAACTAAGGTAACCTATTGGGTCCCATCAAAATTAACCTATGCAGATCATTATGATTAATTAGAACATGAGTGGGTAAAAGAAGTGATCAAGGGCACAACTTGCCTGAGACTTGAGAATCCAGGTACCAGGATGATCTTCAGATGACACGTGTCCTCACTGCTAGTCGTAGTATTACAAACAAACAGTGTGTTGACAGAATTAACATTACACCAAACATATATGCAAAATACATATTAATAATCTACATGTTAAAATAAGATCACAGGAAAAAGAATTATAAATTTTGGAGTTGTAGAATTCAAGTTATGAATTTCCTAAGGTTTAATGTGATTAAAATATGATTAAATGATAAATAAATTTTCTGACAGAGTTCATGTTAAAACAAAGACACTAAATGATGAAGAATATTATTACAAAATTTTAGAAACTGGAATGGTTCAATTTGGAGCTAAAATAGATTTTCTATGAATTATCTAAGTTTTAGCAATTATTTTCATATTAAAAATCTATTTCCTATTTTATTTATTCAATTTAATCAATCACTGGACTGGGCCTCAAATTCACAAAAGGTCAGGGTTTATTGTGTAAGATTCCCTAAGACTCAGAAAACCCTGGGCAAGGACGGCGGGTTCTATTTTTGTAAAACCCAGGGGCTCTTTATGAAGATTGCCACGGCGAAGGGGTATCAATAGATCTGAGCCGCCCGATCAAACGTGGATGGCTCGGATTAGATCCACGCCACCACGAACCGGTACACAATAATGGCTTTTGGATCTAGATTTAACGGCCGCGATTTAATGAAACGCGATCTGCCCGACTACCACACGATCAGACATCAACGGCGCAGGATCAATCACGCGAAGGGTTACGCGTCGATCTAATCCTAGCCGTTCAAGCGCCATCCGACGGGCCACGTTCTTCGCCCCAATAGAGCAGGCTCGCACGGCGGCGCTGCCCCGCGCGCGCGGCGGAGCACGCCGGCGAGGCTGCCAATTGGCCGTCCCGGAGCGCTAAACCCAAATCGGACCGAGCTAGGCGTAGAGGGGAACTTGGCGAGCACGGTGAGGTGAGTTACCGAGTAGATAGGCCACTGGCAGAGGCAGGCCACGGCGCGAAGCGGTCCCGCGGCGGAGCTAGATCTCCGGTGAGGAATTCCGGAGCCGCCGGTGTACGATCCTCGGTAATTCAGTCGCGGTTGCCTTCAATGCAGCCGAAGGGAGCCCCTGGGTTCCCCAATCCGAGCCCGGTCGTCGGCGAGCCCGGATTTGCCCGCGGCGGGTGTCTCACGGCGGACGTGATTATGGTGGTGGCGGCGGCGGTCTTCTTTCGCTTGAGCTCACGGATGGATGGAGGGAAGGGGTCGCGGAGCTTCGGCTTTTATGCATTACGGTGAAGTCCGAGCGGAGTGTACCAAACGGCGATCACGGCGACGTCCGCGCGATCCGCCGCCGCGTTCGGCAAGGTCGTTGAAGACGGCCTGACGTGCGGGCCCCGCGGACCAGAGAAAGGGAGGGAGAAAGGAACAGCTGACAAGGGCGGCCCACGCGTAAGTGACTGGTGCGAAGCGATCGGAGGCAGGTGGCTGGCTCGTGGACCCGGGTTGTCGGCGCCAGGGAAGAGCAGGCACGCGCGCGTGAGACCGACCGGTGGGACCCGCGTGTCGGCGCCAATTCCAGGTTGGGCTGCGCGGGCCAAAACAGTGGTGGGCCGAAAAACGGGATCCGAGGCCCAGGTAAGTTTTTCTCCTTTTCCTTTTTATTTTCTATTTTCTTTTCTCCATTTTCAAATCCAATTTGAGTTCAAATTTCAAAATCAAATTCTTGGGTAAATTCTCCTCAGATTAAAAGTATACCTTGTAAATTCTAGTCTTACTTTTATTTATACTTTTTTTTATTTTGTATATACTTTCCTTTTCTTCTTATTTTCAAAACCCAAATTCCAATTCAAATCAACCCGGTTTTAAATTCTAGATTTCAAATTTATGCACAAGTTAAACTTTCACATGATGCACAATTACTACATAGTGTTTCTTTATTTATTTTATTATGATTATTTACCTTTAAAAAGGGTGAATTATAAAGTTTAATTATTTATCAATGGTATTTGCTCAGATTTCTTCTATCAATCCCAAATTCAGAATTTGGGTATCACAAATCCTACCCCCCTTAAAAATAATCTCGTCCTCGAGATTTGTAAGAAGAGGGATGTATACTCATATTGTTCTCGGAACATATGCACAAACAAAGAAATCTCAGCATGAGGTATAATTCTTTAACAAAACATAGGGTCAATAGACCTTATTGTTCCTTCTAGAATAATATCATATCATCTACTAACTAAAGTAACATCTAGACCTTACAAATCATCATAATTTATATCTATGTAGCTTGGTGAAGCTGGTGGTGGTGGAGGTTGTTGTTGTTGTTGCCTCTCCAACCGTGCTTGCCTTATTTCTTGGCGGGCCTGACGTATTTCCTCGCGTTGTTGTCTTATCTGATTCTGCATCTCGGTCACCAGGTCTGTTAACTGTTGTATTACCATTCTTTGGGTAGCAACCACTTGATTGATTTCAACAGGTGGAGGATTTGGAGGATTCATTTTCTGTTTGTTGTTACGTGATAATCTTTCCTTTCCTGGTATTGACCATGAAAGTTAGAAGCATGTGGCAATAGTTTTTTGCAAATGACCATATTCAATAAGCAGAATGAATAGGCTAGTAGCTGGTTATAATCTGAGGATTTCTTTAGTAGGGCTTAATCTTTGTTTTATGTCCAGATTGGGGTAACCAATCATATAAGGTGAATATCCAAGGGTAAGATAGAATCTGTCAATATGAGAGATATATATGGGTGAGATAGACTACATGATGTAGGTCAAAATCTGGTTTGATGTCAGGTGGTGGTTGATAGATTATGCAATCCATTAAAACTCTATTGATTGGGTAAGTTATGTAACTTGTTATATAGGTCGAGTTGTTGTGTATGGCCAAGTTGATATAAGTCTCCAAATTAGGCTTAAGTGATTCAGGGGTATGGCCTTATCCTTTGTATCAGCATTAAGTAACTTTACTCTAGATTAGATCATAATAGATTAGATAAAATCTAGATTAGGTTGGATATGACTAGGTTAGACTAGTTTAGGTCAGATAGATCTACTAGGGTAGGATACATGTTAGAATCTTTTGGGATAGGATGGGGTATACAGTGTAGGTAGGTCAGAAGCTCTATTAGGTTAACACAGAGGGATTATGCAACTATCGGATGGGTAAGGTGGTTGCATATGTATATGGTCAAGTTAATCTAGGGCAGCAATTTATCTTAAATCATTTTTATAGGAGTGAGGTCTAATCCATTTCACTAGTACTATCTAACATGTTTGATAAGCCACTTTAGATTAGATCATATTAGATTAGATGGGATCTAGATTAGATTGGTATGACTAGTTTGACTAGGTAAGATCTAATTAATTTGCATTAGATCATGGTTGTTTAAACTAGGGTGGATAAGTATGCTTATTAGGATAAGACAGATCCATAGAGATAAGATAGAATCTTCTGAGGCCAGTTAGATCTATTAGGATAAGGATAAAATCTTTTCAAGATAAGATGAGTATCTTTTAAGATGAGATGGATCTATTAAGATAAGGGAGAATCCTTTTAAGATAAGATGAATTGGTTAGAATGAGAGCTTTTAGGATAAGATAAATCTCTTAAGCTAGATATGTTCCAATGGGGATAATCTAGGCTGTCTAGTTATTTTATAAATATATTTTTATACCTATGTGTATATGCAGATGCAATTGTGGACATTACTCCACAACTCATCACACTCAAACAAAGATCCAAATCAGACAAGTATCATAAGAACAAACATTCAAGTTCATAGATATCTATAAAAATAGTTTTGTTTTTGTTCCTAAGAATAGGTCTCCTATTCCTAAAAGTCACTTTAGGCACAAGATTTCAAGATGTGAAATCCACAATTGTCTCTAGGAAGATAAAGGTAAGAATAATCAGAGTATAGCGGAAATAGATGAGAAAGATTAAGAAAAGTTTAGAAAAGAATCAGAGTAGCAAAGATAAGTATGTAGGGGTTGTCCAGTTCTATCTAGGTTTCGTCCTACAGTCAACATTCCTCTGATACCACTTCTGTCACACCCGGGTTTCCAAAAACCGGGTGTTACATAATCACCAGGTGTGCTGGGACCAAGTCTCACACATATGATGAATCATGGCACAGGATCGAATGTCACATCTTTACTATATAACAGGAGTTCTATACAAAATAAATAATTACATTATAAGGAGACAACGGTCCAGCAACCCAAAGTTGACTGGGAGACGACGACCTAGACCTCTCACGAACACACCACGGCATCCTCCATGCGCCTCATCCTGCGGTACCTGATCTTGACCTGTGGGGGGGGTGTGAGACAGCAAGAGTGAGCTCACATACGTTCATCGCTCAACAAGTTGTGGGGAATAATGTGCATGAACTCGCCAAAGGTGGGAGCTCACGTGAAGTGTAAGGCTTACCAAAGAGGATGGTTAGAGCTGAGCATTGCTTTTAAAGTTGGTCAGAATTTTATTAGCAATTACTAAGTATAAGTAAATACCAAACCCAATTAAGTAGTAGAACAAAAATAACAACATCACCTGCGATGCGATGCATATGACAAATTGAATTTAGTTCCATAAATTAATCATGTGAGTGTCCGAGCTGCTCATGACCGTGAGCACGGCTAGTATACCAGTTTTACACTCTGCAGAGGTTGCGCATCTTTACCCACAAGTCGTGTATCCCATGTCGCCAGGGTTTGCAAGGCCCTTAGACACTACCGAGGTGAATGGCTAGGGATCCACTACGAGGCCTTTACAAAGTTCCACTAGCTTCCGAAAACCCGCTACAGTTTATAGGAAGTTCCAATGCAGGAATCCCTTGCAGGACCGCCATCGCAGCAAAATCCTCCCGAGGGCCTCCCTACACTGACCACTCCCCTACTGCCCTTGCCCCTTTCGGGTAAGGTAGTCTTCCACTAGCTTTCCTAATTAATCAGCCAAGGGGTCCCATTCCTCCCTTGTGGTAGCACTGTTTTCCCGGGTGGTTCTCCATGTTCCAATTAACATAATGATCTTATCATGAACAATAAATAACAACTGATAACAAAAGTGTAATTATGAATAGTGTATCTCCATACCCAAAACCACATATAGCACTAGCAAGTACTACCCAGAAAGTTCAGTGGTAAACAAGGTATAAAGATAGACAAACTAAGGTAACCTATTGGGTCCCATCAAAATTAACCTATGCAGATCATTATGATTAATTAGAACATGAGTGGGTAAAAGAAGTGATCAAGGGCACAACTTGCCTGAGACTTGAGAATCCAGGTACCAGGATGATCTTCAGATGACACGTGTCCTCACTGCTAGTCGTAGTATTACAAACAAACAGTGTGTAGACAGAATTAACATTACACCAAACATATATGCAAAATACATATTAATAATCTACATGTTAAAATAAGATCACAGGAAAAAGAATTATAAATTTTGGAGTTGTAGAATTCAAGTTATGAATTTCCTAAGGTTTAATGTGATTAAAATATGATTAAATGATAAATAAATTTTCTGACAGAGTTCATGTTAAAACAAAGACACTAAATGATGAAGAATATTATTACAAAATTTTAGAAACTGGAATGGTTCAATTTGGAGCTAAAATAGATTTTCTATGAATTATCTAAGTTTTAGCAATTATTTTCATATTAAAAATCTATTTCCTATTTTATTTATTCAATTTAATCAATCACTGGACTGGGCCTCAAATTCACAAAAGGTCAGGGTTTATTGTGTAAGATTCCCTAAGACTCAGAAAACCCTGGGCAAGGACGGCGGGTTCTATTTTTGTAAAACCCAGGGGCTCTTTATGAAGATTGCCACGGCGAAGGGGTATCAATAGATCTGAGCCGCCCGATCAAACGTGGATGGCTCGGATTAGATCCACGCCACCACGAACCGGTACACAATAATGGCTTTCGGATCTAGATTTAACGGCCGCGATTTAATGAAACGCGATCTGCCCGACTACCACACGATCAGACATCAACGGCGCAGGATCAATCACGCGAAGGGTTACGCGTCGATCTAATCCTAGCCGTTCAAGCGCCATCCGACGGGCCACGTTCTTCGCCCCAATAGAGCAGGCTCGCACGGCGGCGCTGCCCCGCGCGCGCGGCGGAGCACGCCGGCGAGGCTGCCAATTGGCCGTCCCGGAGCGCTAAACCCAAATCGGACCGAGCTAGGCGTAGAGGGGAACTTGGCGAGCACGGTGAGGTGAGTTACCGAGTAGATAGGCCACTGGCAGAGGCAGGCCACGGCGCGAAGCGGTCCCGCGGCGGAGCTAGATCTCCGGTGAGGAATTCCGGAGCCGCCGGTGTACGATCCTCGGTAATTCAGTCGCGGTTGCCTTCAATGCAGCCGAAGGGAGCCCCTGGGTTCCCCAATCCGAGCCCGGTCGTCGGCGAGCCCGGATTTGCCCGCGGCGGGTGTCTCACGGCGGACGTGATTATGGTGGTGGCGGCGGCGGTCTTCTTTCGCTTGAGCTCACGGATGGATGGAGGGAAGGGGTCGCGGAGCTTCGGCTTTTATGCATTACGGTGAAGTCCGAGCGGAGTGTACCAAACGGCGATCACGGCGACGTCCGCGCGATCCGCCGCCGCGTTCGGCAAGGTCGTTGAAGACGGCCTGACGTGCGGGCCCCGCGGACCAGAGAAAGGGAGGGAGAAAGGAACAGCTGACAAGGGCGGCCCACGCGTAAGTGACTGGTGCGAAGCGATCGGAGGCAGGTGGCTGGCTCGTGGACCCGGGTTGTCGGCGCCAGGGAAGAGCAGGCACGCGCGCGTGAGACCGACCGGTGGGACCCGCGTGTCGGCGCCAATTCTAGGTTGGGCTGCGCGGGCCAAAACAGTGGTGGGCCGAAAAACGGGATCCGAGGCCCAGGTAAGTTTTTCTCCTTTTCCTTTTTATTTTCTATTTTCTTTTCTCCATTTTCAAATCCAATTTGAGTTCAAATTTCAAAATCAAATTCTTGGGTAAATTCTCCTCAGATTAAAAGTATACCTTGTAAATTCTAGTCTTACTTTTATTTATACTTTTTTTTATTTTGTATATACTTTCCTTTTCTTCTTATTTTCAAAACCCAAATTCCAATTCAAATCAACCCGGTTTTAAATTCTAGATTTCAAATTTATGCACAAGTTAAACTTTCACATGATGCACAATTACTACATAGTGTTTCTTTATTTATTTTATTATGATTATTTACCTTTAAAAAGGGTGAATTATAAAGTTTAATTATTTATCAATGGTATTTTCTCAGATTTCTTCTATCAATCCCAAATTCAGAATTTGGGTATCACATCCCCTCCCTGGGACAGGCAACATCATCGACGACAGGAGGACACATGTGGAGTATCGGCACTTACTCCGCGCCTCAGGGCCATTCAATGGCCCCCTAACTTCAAGGTATCCAACGTCGACAAATATGAACCTAAGCAGGATCCAGGAGGCTGGCTGGCCGTCTACACCACCGCTGCCCGGGCAGCTGGGGCAACCGAGGACGTGATGACCGCGTACTTGCCTATTGTTCTCGGGCAAGACGTGCTGCAATGGCTGCGACACCTACCCCGACACTGCATCGACGACTGGAGCGACTTCAGTCGGCGCTTTACCGCCAACTTTCAGTCTCTCTCCGATAAGCCGGCGCAACCATGGGACCTCAAATCCATCAAGCACCGGGGGGACGAAACTCTCCGGTCATACCTCAAAAGGTTCCAGACCATGAGAAATCGTATCCCTGAGGTCGCTGAGGCAGCGGTGATCGAGGACTTCTATAGAGGATCCAATGACTCGGCCTTCGTCCGAACCATATTATAGAAAGCGCCTACCTCCGAACAACTTTTCCGACAAGCTGACCTCTACATCACTGCCGATGAGCGAGCTCAGGACCCCATCGGAGGAGTAAAGCCAGCACCAGCGGCACCACGACGCGACACGAATCAGTAGCTCAACAAGCGTTGGGAGAAGAGACCTCGCAAAGAAGTCCACGCCGCCGGACCACCTGCCTCTCGCGCCCGAGGAGGACCTCGAGGAGGCGAACGCACGCTGGACGACATCCTCGACGCCTAGTGCCCGTACCACAAGGACATGTGCCACACCCTTCGGAACTGCAGAGAATTCAAGCACTCCGTCGGGCACGGCCGACCCTTCCAACCTCTACCTCCCCCTCTGCCGCGAGGAGGACCAGGAGAACCGCGACAACCCCAGCAGCAGGAGGAGGGAGGAGGTGGAGCCTTCCCGCGTGTCGATAGAGACGTCAATGTCATCTTCGGCAGACACGGATCGCAGGAGAACAAGAGAAAACAAAAGCTCAACGATCGCCTGATACTGGTGGCAACTGCCGGACCTCCCGCCCCATACCGATGGTTGGAGCATCCGATCACTTTCACTCGGGCGGATTAGTGGCTCAACTTCGACCAGCCAGGCAAATACCTGCTCCTCGTCGATCCGGTGATCCGAGAGAGTAGGGTGAAGAAGGTATTAGTGGACGGGGGGAGCAGCCTCAACGTCACCTTCCCCCGGACACTCCAAGGCTTGGGGGTTCACCTCAAAGAACTCCACGAGTCAGACACTCCTTTCTTCGGCATCGTGCCAACTGAAGGAGAGTACCCGCTGGGCCACATGTACATGCCAGTCACCTTCAGAACTCTGGAAAACTACAGAACCGAGTTCCTGAGGTTTGAGGTGGCAAACTTCGACTGTGGATACAACGCCATCATCGGGAGGCCCGGTTTAGCGAAGTTCATGGCTATTCCACATTATACATACATGATATTGAAGATGCCTGGACCGCAAGGGATCATAACTGTGCGCGCCGACTTCCAAGGCGCCGCAGAATGTTTTCGAGTGGCTATTCAGGCGGCCCTCTCCACCAAACCATCGGCAATTTCTACTACATGGGCAAACTCAAAGCCTGAGGAAGACCTCGCGGTCCCCGCGAACGAAGCACAAGCCGTGACCTCTATGCGGTCGATTGAAGAAACCAAAAGGATCAACCTCGGGTTCGCTGATGAGCGTAGAACCGCCATCATTAGCTCCAGCCTGGGCGACAAATAGGAAAGCGCGCTCATCCAGTTTCTGCAAGATAACCAAGACGTATTCGCATGGCAACTTACGGATATGCCGGGAGTCCCAAGAGAACTGGCTGAGCACAAATTGAAGGTCTACCCCCAGGCGAGGCCAATACGCCAAAAATTACGTCGCTTTACGCCCAATAAGAGAGAAGCCATCAGTGCTGAGCTAGCTCGCTTGGTCACGGCCGGATTCATTAGAGAAGTGTTACATCCTTAATGGTTGGCCAACCCTGTTCTTGTACTCAAAAAGAATAAAGTGGATTGGCGCATGTGCGTTGATTATACGGATCTCAACAAACGCTGTCCGAAGGATCCCTTCGGGCTCCCTAGGATCGACCAGGTGGTGGACTCAACCGCCGGATGCTCTATGCTGTCTTTCTTATATTGCTACTCTGGGTATCATCAGATTAGTCTGGCAAAAGAAGACGAGGAAAAAACGACATTTATCACCCCGTTTGGAGCTTTCTGCTATACCTCCATGTCGTTCGGCCTCAAAAATGATGGAGCGACTTATCAGAGAGCTATTCAAACATGCTTAGCCGATCACTGGGGCAAGCTTGTGGAAGCTTATGTGGACGATGTGGTGATCAAGACAGAAAATTCAGAAAATTTCATTGAAGATTTACAGCTGGTTTTCAACAGTCTGCGGCGATATCGATGGAAGCTTAATCCCGAAAAATGTGTTTTCGGGGTACCAGCAGGAAAGTTACTCGGGTTTATTGTTAGCCACCGGGGAATTGAAGCTAATCCAGAAAAGATCGAAGCTATCATGAGGATGGAGGCACCGCGATCACAGAAGAAAGTCCAAAGACTTACCGGATGTATGGCAGCCCTGAGCAGCTTCATATCCAGGCTGGGAGAAAAAGGCTTACCATTTTATAAATTACTCAAGAAGGTGGACAAATTTCAGTGGACCTCAGAAGCACAGGAAGCCCTAGATGCATTGAAAAAGTTCTTGACAACACCACCAGTGCTGAAACCGCCACGCCGACTCAACCAGCAGAAGATCTGCTATTATATATCTCTTGCACGACTCACGTGGTGAGCATCGCGTTGGTAGTCGAGCGAGCAGAAGAAGGAAACGCATACCCAGTACAGCATCCTGTTTATTTCATCAGTGAAGTTCTGGGTCCCTCAAAGAAGAAATATCCTCAGGTTCAAAAGCTATTGTATGCAGTACTTCTAACTGCACGCAAGCTTCAGCACTACTTCGACGACCACAAAGTCATAGTAGTCACTGGATTTCCAATAGGGGATATTCTCCACAACAAACAAGCCATCGGAAGAGTAGCCAAGTGGGCCTGTGAATTGGGGTCTCATGACATCGAATTTCGACCTCGCACTGCTATCAAGACTCAAGCACTGGTTGACTTCGTATCAGAGTGGACCGAGCAACAGGTACCGGATAATCCAGAAGTCGCAGAAGTATGGCAAATGTATTTCGACGGCTCATTGAAGCTGCAGGGAGTAGGTGTAGGGATCCTCTTTACTGCACCCGAGGGCGAACACCTTAGATATGCCCTTCAGTTGCTATTTCCAGCCTCTAACAACGCAGCCGAATACGAAGCTCTGATTCACGGGCTGAACATTGCTATATCGCTGGGCATCAAGAGATTGATGATGTATGGAGATTCTCTGGTGGTCATAAGTCAGATAAACAAAGAATGGGATTGCTCGAATGATTCCATGGGAAAATATTGCACTGATGTTCGGAAACTAGAAGATAAATTTGAAGGATTGGAGTTTCATCATGTGGAGAGAGACCGCAACACCGCGGCTGATACATTGTCTAAGCTAGGGTCCAGTCGGACTCAGGTCCCACCCGGAGTCTTTGTCCAAGAAGTGCCGCACCCGAGCATTTCAGCGGACCGGGTAGAAGAATGCAATACTCTGAGCCAATCGGAATCAAATCCTGATGACTGGAGAGAGCCGATCATCAAATATATAAGGAATGAAGAGGAACCAGATGACAAAAATACAGCTGAGCGTATCGCAAGGCAGTCGGCTCACTATACGCTCATTGGGGACGCGCTATACAGAAGGGGCGCGTCAGGAGTCCTCATGAAGTGTATTCTTTCAGATATTGGAAAGCAACTTCTAGATGAGGTCCATGCTGGGCAATGTGGAGTGCATGCAGCATCCAGGACCATGGTTGGGAAGGTCTTCAGGTCGGGTTTCTACTGGCCAACGCAAAAAATGACGCAGCCAAGTTAGTTCAGAAATGCGAAGCCTGCCAATACTTGTCGAAACAGTAGCATCTACCGGCACAACAACTACAAACCATACCCGTAACTTGGCCATTTGCATGCTGGGGGTTGGATATGATTGGACCTTTCAAAAAAGCTCAAGGAGGATACACTCATTACTGGTTGCTATTGACAAGTTCACTAAGTGGATAGAATTCAAACCCATCGCTTCCTTAACTTCAGCTAAGGCAATGGAATTCATACAAGACATAATATTCAGGTTTGGAATACCAAACAACATCATCACCGACCTGGGATCCAACTTCACAAGTTCAGAGTTCTTCGACTTCTGCGAGCAAAAGGGCATTCAGATCAAATATGCCTCCATGGCACACCCAAGAGCAAACGAGCAGGTAGAAAGAGCCAACGGGATGATATTAGAGGCGCTCAGGAAGAAAGTTTTCGACAAAAATGAAAAGTTCACAGGAAAGTGGATTAGGGAATTGCCATACGTCGTTTGGAGCCTGAGAACTCAACCTAGTCGAGCCTTGCATGGAAACACTCCTTTCTTTATGGTCTATGGTTCGGAGGCAGTGCTACCTGCTGATCTCAAGTTTGGAGCACCAAGGTTGATCTTTGAAAACATAGCAGAAGGTGAGGCTACTAGGCTGGAGGATGTCGATATACTCGAAGAAGAACGACTAAACACGGTGATTCAATCAGCACGGTATCAGCAAACTCTGAGGCGCTATCACGACAAGGCTATATGGCATCGATCCTTCGCAGTGGGAGACCTCATCCTCCGGTGAATTCTAACGGGGGAGGGGCGGCACAAATTGTCACCTCTATGGGAAGGACCATTCATAGTAGCTGAAGTCACTCGGCCTGGATCATATCGACTCACACAGATGGATGGCACAGAAGTCGGGAACTCATGGAATATAGAACATCTCAGGAAGTTTTACCCTTAGCTATATTCAAAAAGCTATCGGGGCGGCAATGTACTCTGTAAACCGGGAAATGCATCATCAATAAAAAGGCTTCGGGAATTCTTTGTTTTGCGTTCTTGCTCAAGTCGGGGTGACCACTATACCCTATTAACGGAGCAATCGGCTTAAGTCGGCAATGACTTAAGACGGTGCAACATGCTCACGCTTACTTAACTCGGGGTGACCACTATACCCTACTAACGGAGCAATCGGCTTAAGTCGGCAATGAGTTAAGACGGTGCAACATGCTCACGCTTACTTAACTCGGGGTGACCACTATACCCTACTAACGGAGCAATCGGCTTAAGTCGGCAATGAGTTAAGACGGTGCAACATGCTCACACTTACTTAACTCGGGGTGACCACTATACCCTACTAATGGAGCAATCGGCTTAAGTCGGCGATGACTTAAGACGGTGCGACATGCTCACGCTTACTTAACTCGGGGTGACCACTATACCCTACTAATGGAGCAATCGGCTTAAGTCAGCAATGACTTAAGACGGTGCGACATGCTCACGCTTACTTAACTAAGGGTGACCACTATCCCTGCCAACGGAGCAATCGGTTCAGGCCGGTGATAACTATACCCCTGACAGCGGAACGATCAATTTAAGCTGACAACGACTTAAATTGGCGTGGCACGTTCGGCACGTTCGCAACTATTCATCCTAGGGCGATTTATATGCCCCACGAAAAAATTCAAAACCATCATGATGCACTTACTTTTACGATTGTAGATACCGTGGAACTCTAACAAAACAATAACAGTATTCGGTACCGAAAAGTGTTTTCTAACAAAACATCCAAGAACACTAATCGTATACTCAAGGCATTCAGTGTTTTCTATCTGGAAATGTTTTTCTCAGGAGCGACCGACGAGGAAGGACGACTCGAAGAATCGGGAGCAGCATTCACATCCGCCAATATGTCATCGGGAACAACCACGCCAGGTCTCCTCATCAGAATTCGCCCCGCGCGAACGGCTTTGTCCATGGCCTTGTCGCGCTGGGCCTTCAGAGTAGCAGAAGTATCTTCAGCGGCCTTGACAGCCAACTGAGCGGCCTCTAGCTCCCGGACTACTGACCTTTTGGAAGCACGCAAATCCTTGATGACAGTATCCTTGTTCGACACCAATTGTCTGAGGCGAATCATATCATCCAGAGACTCTTGCAGCTTGTAGCGATGGTTATCCAAGTCCTCCATGGTAAAACGATGACTCCTCTCCAAGATAGTCAACGAGTTGCTGGCATCACGGTATAGCTTTTCCAGATTGTCACGAGAAGTAGCAAGGGCACGCTTTTCCTCCTGCAAACAAGAATCAGTTTCTCCAAACAGCGGGCAAGCAATAAGAACACAGCAAACAAAGCCAAGATTCACAGGCCACCTTTCCAGAATCGAGCTGAGCATGGAGAGTAGAGTTCAGCGTGTTAGCATCATTCAGAGAAGCAGAGACCCGGGCCAGTTCAGCCTGACCTTGAGAATACTTTTCTTCAAGATCAGAGCACCGTCTGGCCAGTTCAGTCTGACCTTGAGAATGTTTTTCTTCAAGATCAGAGTACTGCCGGCCATGTCTGTCAGGAAACAGTCAAGCAAGGGTGTTCAGCTATAAAGCAGATTACTCAAATAGCCAATAAAGGCAAAAGGGGGCACTAACCAGCATTTGCCATCTCTAATTTAGATACTCGCCGCTGAAGTAACACTGGATTCCAATGCCTTAGGGACAAAGCCCCTTCTGGGATAGAGGTCCCCTGTGATTTCAACCGGCTAGCCATTTTATCCACCAATGCCTGACGATAAAAACAGATGAGCATAATAACGACAGTCTACCTGAAGTAAAAGACAGGGCAGAAGAAACCAAGATACCTGGAGGTTAGAGAAGAATGAGGGAACCCCCAAGTCACGAGAAGTCAACCGATGGCTCGCTGAAGAGCCACCAATTGGAACAACCCGCAATGCATCATTGGGAACCAAGTCAGTGTCACCAGCAGAAGTCAGAACTCTGTCATCGGAAATGTTGACCTCTAAAACGACCTCTTGACACGAAACCCGCACTGCTGCCATACAATCAGAGTGCGGAGGAGAAGATCCCATATGAACATCCATGGAAGTGTTAGAGGGAGAACCAACTCGAACACCCTCGGGGGCTAGGTTGTCGTTTGCGCTACCCATCCGAGCCGGATCATTCCCGGCAACACCCTCGGGGGCTGGGTAAGCGCCAGCACCATTCTTGAGGGCCGAGTCTCTGCAGCAGCCACCTCTAAGGCTGAAGGTCCCTCAGTCACTTCCATGGGAGCAGCGCAATCTAGACCAGCTTCCTGACCCTCAAGACCACGCTCCAAGGTCGATGAGGCGCGGGACGCTGCCCGGGGTGACCCCAACCCGGCATCAAGCACATCAGCACAAACATCCATCGCGCCACCATCTGCCGGCTCTGACAACAGATCTTCTGGAACCATATCCTCAAGAGCCTGATCAAAGTTGGCCAGAGACAATTCTTGTAAATCAACAAGAGCGACAGGGCTAGAGAAGGAACACCACTGCTTTCGCCACTGGCAATGTAGCGTCGGCTGTTCTTCCGAGTTAGAGGGATTTCATCCTCCTCCTCACCATCATCGACTACGCGGACAGTACACCCATTGGGGTCAGCATCATCCAGGTTACACCCATTGGGGTCAACGTCGTCCAGGTCACACCCATTGGGGTTAATAGCAGGAAGGTTACACCCATCGGGATTAGTTTCAGCAAATGCAGGCACTGGCACTCCTTCAGCAGCAGGAACGGAATGACCAGCATTCTGATCAAAACTAGACACTCGACGAAGACGTCTCTTCTTCTGTTTCTTCCCGTCAGCAGGAGAAGCAGGCTGATTGGCTCGGCGAGAGCGCTTTGGACGAACGTCGTCAGACTTCTGAATATCTAAAGCTTCGCTATCCTCTGGGATGGGCGCTACCGCTAGAGTTTCAGTAGGGACTGCATCAGAAGAACCTTCAGCTAACATATCCAGCATGGCACTTATCTCCACGTCACTTGGATTCAAAGGCACCTCAAAATGAACCTGCCTCTCGTCGTCAGGAATCTCTCCGAGTGAGGCAACCAAAGCACTAACTTCTTCGGGAGAGGGTCGTACTCTAAGGCCCAAACCGCTATCATCAGTAGGAGGATTTGACACGAAACTGATAAAGGCCTGGGAGGGAGGCAAATTCCAGGCCGAGTATGCAACAGGAGCGCCGATGTTCGACACCTTGCCTCTGAGTATCATCTCGAGCCGGTTCACCAAGTCCACAGTAGGAATTCTTCTGTTGGTCACCCGGGTTGAATCAGCCAAGCCTCGGTACAAATAGGCCGGATATGCTCTGTCTTTCAATGGCTGAATGTTCTTGAAAACAAAGTCAACGACCACAGCTTCTGCAGTCAGACCCCTTTCTTTCAACAATCCAACTTCTGCTAACAAAGCCCTTGCCTCAGCCACCTCCTGGTCTGTGGGGGATTTGGTCCAGCTCGGAGTGCGAACATCCGGCTGTCTCCCTGACCGTGGGGGGAGGGAATTCCCATGATTCTCCATGATGAACCATTCCAGGCGCCATCCCTTGATGCTATCCTTGAGTGGGATGTCTAGGTAGTCAGTCTTCCTTCCGCGACGCATCTCCAAGCTCGCGTCCCCCACCAGCTGGTGCTGCCCCCCGGCCATCCCAGTTCGACAGTGGTACAGATACTTCCAAAGGCCAAAGTGGGGAAAAACCCCAAGAAAGGCTTCGCATAAATGAACAAAAACAGAAACTTGCAGAATAGAATTGGGATTCAGATGGGTCAAATTCAAGCGATAGAAATCAAGGAGACCGTGGAAGAAAGGAGAAATGGGTAGGGCAAGTCCGCGGATAAGGAAAGGAACGTAAATGACGGATTCGTGGGTGTCTTCTGTCGGAACAGTGACCCCACGGCAGATCCGCCACGAACAGAGCTCCTTCGGAGGAAGAACCCCGATGGAAACAAGATGAAGAAGGTCGGATTCGGAGACAACAGACATATAGTTACCTGCGAAAGGCAACTGACTGTTGGGATCAATGGGAGGAATGATTGCGACGGACGAACTCGAAGCTTTCCGCTTGGGCGCCATCTCAACCTTGCTAGCGAACGGAGCGGAAGCGATATTGCAGGAAAGTAGAGAAAATCTGGATGCAAAAAAGCAGAAACTAGGGCACGGAGCGGGGAGGTGTGCGACAGCGCAATACATATGGGATTTCCCCGAGCCAGATGTCATTTCTAAAAAGTGCCCAGTCATCACCCAGCCGTTATTTCCAAAACACTAGCGTGCCATGTCATCACCCAGTCGTTATTTCTAAAACGCTGGCGTGCCATGTCATCACTCGACCGTTATCTCCAAAATGGCCGACGCGGCCCAAATTGACTTAGCTGTCGTTTCTAAAAACGCTGGCGTTATTTGACTTCACTCGGCCACTACATTCAAAGCGGTCGACGTGGTCCGTTATCACTCGGCTGTTACCTCTAAAACGCCGACATCGCCAATAACCGCTCGGTCATTATTTCTAAAACACCAACGCGGCCCGTTATCGCTCGGCTATCACCTCTGAAAAGCCTCAACATCGCTGATAATCACTCGGCCACCACTACTAAAGCGCTGACATCATGAAGAAGGCGATCTGAAGCACGACTCGACGATTCTAAGTTGTTACTCAAGCATTACGTTCAGAAACAGCCTCTGCAGTAAGCATCAACACAAATGACAATCAGCAAGAAGGCGGAATGATACGCACGAGAGGAATCGAAATCATTCTTCATTATACGAGAAGTACTACCGAACTTACAAATCAACTTATTATGAGTCGATGACCCCCCTACTACTACACTATACTTCACTACTCTATACTACTAACTACTACTACATTATTTCATTATACTACTACTAATCTATACTAATAATTAAAACCAGTGGCATTTAGCCACTGGCCTTGTTGCTGCCCTTGTTGCTGCCCTTGCTGCCGCCACCGCCGTCGTCGTTGCCACCATCGCCGCTGTCGCCTCCGCCCTTGCCGCTGTTGCCGCCGCCGTCACTGTCGCCTCCGTCGTCGTCGCCGTCACCACCGTCGCCGCCGCTGCCCTCCTCGGACAAGTCAGAGGGATTCTCCTCGTCCGAGGAGTACTCTGACTCATCCAAGCCCTCGAGCCCGGCACGCTCGATGGCCCGGATGTAGGTCCATACCTCCGCGGCGATCCCCTGGGAGTCGTCTGAATCATCAGACGACGCCAGGGGAGAGGCGGGAGCCAGAGAACCCTCGGACTCGGAGGAGAACTCCTCCTCCGAGTATTCCGAGTCGCCGAAGTCCTCCGAAGGAGGAGTCAGCTCGCGCTTGCGCTTGTCGCCCGAGTGATGCGAAGAGCTGCCGCCTTTCTTGTTCTTGCCCATGGCGAAAGTGGAAGGAAGGAGAGAAGATTAAACAGCAAGCAGTAGCAAGAAGCATGAAAACACTGGAGAAGCAAGGGTACTATTTATAGAAGAAGAAGGCAACTGCTCATCTCCTACCACGGCCACTGAACAGTCGCAAAAATTTAATATACAATTCAAACCATCTGAAGACATGTCAGGCGGCTGACGCCGTTTCACGTAACACGACACCCATTGGGACTCCAGTCAACCGCGCAGGCGATATGATTACGCTCGTGGTCACATCAAGTTACTACTCAGAAGCAATTTGCTAAACGCTCAGCGTACCAAGCCGCCCCTTGCCTACACCCATTAGGGGGGGACGCCCAGGAATTATCAGTATATTTTCAACACTGTCACATCCGAACAGTATATGCAACGAATACTTCAAGACAGAAGAAAGATATCAGCAGGGATCAAAGGAAAGCCAAATATAGCCGATGAGGTACAAGTCTAATCGACAGAAGCATCAAAGCACGAAGTGACATGAAGACGATCCAAGGGCCATTATCGAACGTCCAATCAGTCACAGATCAAATAAATGGCAAAACCTATCAAGATATGGGCAGATCGCGTACTCAGCCACAAAGACAAAAATATACGCTGACCTCTAAAGCGTAGCATCAACAATATAATGCTGGTCTCCAAGGCATTCAACAAAAGGGAGGAAGATTCCTAGAAAAAGACACGAAATGAAGACCTTCGAGTGGATTATTTTCAAAAATCCACTCGAAGCTCGGGGGCTACACCCATTGGGTGCACCTTCGGTGCACCCGATGGACTTCACGGCTCGACAGCGCAAAATGCTGACCTCCGAAGCATAAACCCGAGACAGAACACCAAATTTTGAGGAATAATAGTAGAAGAAGACAGTAAAAAGAAGACATGTTAACCGGATCACTCAGAATTCTGAAGCAGTGACTCGATAGACTTATTTTCAAAGCATTCCCTGGTAAAATCAAATACCGCAAGCAGGACCTAGGATCTTCGGGCCGTTTATTTCAAAATCAGCCCAAAGATCGGGGGTTTGTGGGGGATAGATATCCCCCGGGTCCACTAGAAGGATAAAAGACCTCACGAAAGGCCCAAAGGCCCCATAATTCGTAAGGTCATCCCCCTCGTGGGCCTGGAGGAACGACCAGTCAGATAGATCAACACAAGGCCGGGTCGGTGCAAGCCCAGTCGGCCCAACAACATCCGAACAGTAATCACAGCAGTGACCCGACCTTCCCGCGCAGGAGCCCCGTACATCGGAACTGGATAAGGATGAGTCGGCTGAATTATAGGGAGACAGACTCGGTTAGTTCACTATTATTCTGGCTCACGTTGTTATCATATCCATATGTAATGCCCCACGGTCGAGTATATAAGGCCTAGGGGGCACCCCTTCAAGAAGGGAGATCAACATTATTCATCACTTAGCCTCCCATCCCGCTCTTTACGTTTTCCAGCACTAGAGAGCCCCCTTGTAACTCATCGCACAAAGCATTCCTGCCAGGACGTAGGGTGTTAAGCATCTCAAAGCGGCCCGAACCTGTATATCATTGTCTACTATTTCTCATGCGCCCAGCGCGAACCATCGAGCTACAGTCGGTAACACCGTCCTACTTCTAAAAAGCACCTCTGGGAGTAACCCCGGGTGCGCGGTCGGACCCGAAACACCGACAGGTACAACGTCCACGTCCACCCTTGGCTTCAGGCTCCTCAAGCCCCTCCGCCCCGTCACGGGCACCAATAGCGAGATGTCAGCTTTCTCCTCCACGGGCCTCGTGGCGGGAGGCAGGGTAGCAACCCTCTGCTCCATGGCCCCCGCCTCGTCTACGGCTGCAGGGACAGGGTCTGGCTCGGCTAACACCCGCGCCTCGGACAAAGACGCTGTTGGCCCTTGCGCGGGTACGTCCGCACCGCCAGATGGGCCCACCGAGACCGACTCGGACCAAAGTCTGGCCTCGGGGCTGAAGCCTAGCCGAACCTCCATCGTCGTCATCATCATCCGTGCTGGGAGAGGCCTCCAGTGGCAACCCCTCCCTCGCCTGCGCCCTGCGGTGCTTCTCCAATGCGTCGCGGGCCACCATCTTCTTGTAGGTCCGCTTCTTGTTCGCATCTATCTTCTTATTCTTCTCGGCGGCCAACCGACGTGCCACCCGGCCAGCCATGTCCTCCGGAACCGGGGGTCGGGTGGTTCGGTAGCCCCATAGCCCCTGCGAAGGGGATGGAAGGGATGAGATGAGGAAAGGGCCAAAAGCGGAAGGAGAAACCAAAAACTCACCAGGGACACGTAGCCTTGGTCGGGGCGCATCGGGACGGGAGCGGTGTAGTATGTCCTCCCCACCGTCCCTTTCACCCGCTAGAGGAGCTCATCGATGGAGAGGGAGGCCGAGGCCATCCGGGTGCTTTCCACGTAGACGTCCGGCATCATCTCGTCCAGACGAAGCTGGCGCCCGGTTAGAGGCAGTACCCTCCTCCGGTGGAAGGCGGCGGCGACCCCAGCCACTGTAAGACCGCCATCCCATAGCCTCCGCAGGGCATCCAGCAGTGGCTTTAGCAAGGCCTGAAGCTCTAGAGGGGAGCCCCACCGCCAGTGTTCTGCCGCCGCAAAGACGACACGCTGCGTATACGCCAGTAGCCACCCGTCGTCGTTGCGGAGGTAGAACCATCGGCTCTGCCACCCCTTGTTTGACGAGGTGAGGGTGGCAGGGATGTACAGCTATGCCTGATCCAAGCGCACCAGGAGCATGAAGCCACCAGCCCAGACAGCGTGGCACACCTTCTTCAAGTTGGTGGAGAGGGAGAATGCCTCTGCATAGAAGAGGTGGAGCCATAGTTCCCATTGGGGCTCGATCCCCAGGTACCCTTCACAAACAGCGACAAAGATTTCCACCTGGGCGATGGTGTTGGGGTTGAAGTTGTGGAGCTCCACCCTAAAGTAGTGTGGGAGCGTCCGCATGAAGCGGCTCGCCGGCACCCCAAACCCCTGCTTGTGGAAGGCGGTGAAGCTCACCACATAGCCCACAGGCATGGCCGGCTCTTGCTCGTCGCCCCGTGCATACCACTCAGGCTGCGGCCCGTGGGAGCGGGGGCGAAGCAGCCCGTCATCCACCAACGCGTCTAGATCCTCGTCGGTGACCAAGGAAATGGGCCACGAGTCGCGGGGAGGAAGAACGCTTAACTTCTCGGCCATCGAAGCTGAGGAAGAAGAAGGGAGAAGAGCGCAGGAGTTTTTTGCGACTATGGAAGAAGGTGGCTAGGGCAGGAAAGCAAGAGCGGGAGGTAAACAACCGAAGAGTCCCTCTCGGGCGAATTTATAGGGTCGGGCAGAGTCACCTAAGCGTGGGCCGAGCTGTCCCGAGTGAAGACCAGGAGAGGGATGGGTCGCTTCGAATTCCACACGCACGTGCGCTGCAATAGTTGGCCTGCGGGCCAAAGCGCCCCGTCACATTAAATGCCCACTCTTCCTGTTGAAATAACGTCAGCCAAACAGCGCCGCTTCACATAAACGCATCAAAAGGTGCGCCTCTCTCACTCTCGCTCCTTTTTCCACTACTTCGCAGGTAGCAGAAGAGGGCGCCCCCACCTTGGGCTTCCTTCCTCTAGAAGGAAGAGGAGAGACATCATCTACTGCAAGGCTCAGGAGACCGCCCTAACACATGGTCTCTGGGTCCATTACTGATCAAGAGTTTGAAGGTTGGCCCCTCGAAAGGGTATCACAACTGCCCTAGAACATAGAGTCAGGGATGACTGTGGGTATTGAAAGGATCACATGTCACACCCGGTTTTGGAAGGTAAACCGAATGCGAACCATGTACGTGCCAGGATCAGAAATTCACGTACACAATGATTACATAAATGACTCATCATAGCACAATGCTTCGAATAACAATAAAGAGTAATTAATAATATTAAAGACAAGAGTCATTTACATAGTATAATTAAAGTACACAGAATAGAAACGTAGCCAACGTAAATACACCCACCATAGGCAGCTGACTGGGGAAGGTCGCTAGACTCATCCTCGAACTCGTCGAAGCCCTAGAACTCCTGGAGATCCGCCTCGACAACTTCTTTGCCTAAGCATAGATTGCACCAAAGGCAACCTGGTGTTTTGTGAAAGCAAAGGTGAGTACACATCAACGTACTCAGCAAATGTCCCATTTGGCTGAGGTGGACTAGCTTTATGTGGAGTTAAGCTCAAGCACTTGCTTTTAGTTGGTCAGGTATTTATTATTAGTGGAAGCCAAGTTTTATCATATAACCAACCCGTGAATCATTTCCTCATCGAGGAACTTCATTATCATCATCGAACCAAAATAATAAATAGAACTATTGTATATCGAACCATCTGTATCTCTAATCAAAGAGGATCCCAAGGCCGCTCTTAACCGTGAGCACGGCTGATATATCAGTTTCTAACCCTCTGCAGAGGTCGCACACTTTACCCACAAGCCATGATTCCCATTCTGCCCGGAGATCATGACTCTCCATTGATCACTACCAAGGTGACCTAGCAGGGTCTCACTACGTAGCCTTTACAAAGACTCCCCTGGTGCATAGCTGCTCGTTAGGTTTCGCTAGTCGTACAAACGCAGTACACCTTCCCAAGGTGGGTGACTAACAAAACCAAATCGAATGAACCTCTGCACCCCAACCTTGGCAGAGCGAGCACTACACTCGGCCCCCATTGACGGCCCTCCGGCAAGGCCAACTACACCCCTAGGTTCATCTAATTAATCAGCTAAGGGCGTCCCATTCCACCCTCATGGTTGCACTGTTATCCCCGGTGATTACTCCACGAACAGGTCCTTACGGAGAGGTACTCAGGGAAAATGGTCCGAGCCCCCTAAAATATCACAATATCATCATCGGGATAACATTATTGTATCATATATATTCACATCATGTTCATTGATTAAAGTAAAACGATAGCATGAAGCTAACCATAATAACCCAAAAGGTAATCAAGGACAAGGTAAATAGAAAGCTAGTCAATCCTTAGGTTTTAATTAAGTAATTCAGGACAGTGAATTAAAAGTAGATAGGACATAATGGGTCAGAGGACACTTGCCTTCACCAAACAGATGCTCAGGGTCTTCAACTCTGTAGAACTCGAAGAGTTTTGATCTCTTGGTCGCCAACTCTTGATCGTTGATTCCTCGAAGCTCGAAAACAGATCGTGATCTATTCGCGACACACAGCGAAGACGAACAAGCACAAGCAAACAAAAGTATACAGGCATAAGAATATTACACCATACCAAGGAAACCAATATAAAAACAGGCAGTAAAAAATTAGTGAGCGCTTCTACGGTCACGCGAGGAAAAGAAACGCAATATTCGGAGCTACGGTCGAGAGGTTAGCGCGTTTACGCTAAATAAGTATTAGCTATAATATTTAATTCGACTTTATCAAATATAAATTATATCTATCACTTAATTCGATTAATCTGCTATACTAACAAATGATAGTTAAATAAGTAATTTAATCAGAACGAGAGATTCTAAGCGAGGCGAATTTACGACACATGAAACAGTACGACAGCATGCGGAACGATACGAGGACACGCGCGACATAGCATGCTGACGACACATGAAACAGCGTGCACGACGAGCGCGAACGAGCACGCCATCACGCGTAGAACAGCACGCGTGACAGACGAGGAAAACTAAATAGGTGACACGTTTATACTAAACGAATGTTAAATAAATAGAAAGTAGTTAAATTAATATCATCGATGTTAATATTTATTATAAAAGCCCAAGTTGAACACTACACATTTAATCTGATAAAGATTAGTCGAGCAAACATTAAGTAAATTATTTAAAATATGTGACCCGACATATTAACGTTATTAACATGAGTGTTCGTAAGCGTAAACAATTTATTATCACGTGCATATGTCGCGCGACACACGCACACTACGCGACAACGCGTGCGAACGGCACGCGCGACATACGCAAAACAACGCGCACGACAGTGCGCGACACGCACGAGTCAACGCGACTATACGCGCGAACAGCACGATGACGCGCAAACGATGTCACGCGCGAACAACAAACGAATGATTAATGAAAAGTATTTCGGTTGGTATTAATCACGTTAATTAACATTTATCATTGTAAAAGCACGAGTTAAAGCTATAGACTCGTTCTAATTAGATTGTTATTTTACTAACCCTCAGAAAAACTAATAATTAATTATTCAACTAAACTATGTGACATGACGACCACGAGAGCCACACGGGGGAACAACGTGCGTGACAACACGCGCACCAGATGCGCGGCGTGAACGCATGAACGAACCACGATGATGCGCCAACAGCGAGCGACTCGCAAAAACTACGCGGCATGCGAAACTATTAAACTACGTCGTTTTTCTTATATTAACCCAGTGTTAAATATAGCCTTCAAGTCAGCATCAACACGCCACCATCTATCTACAAACGCCTAACTAGAATTATAAACTAGATTCAATTGAGTTATTGCTTTTATACTAAACATTAACTAGATATTTCCATAGAACATCAAAGTGGTTAAAAAATCACATTACCATGTATTTACAATCGCATAATTAGACTCATAAATTTGATCTGATTAAGTGTTTAGTTTACCGACCGACAATTAAGTAGGAAACTAATTAGCACAGGGGGATAGACAGGGGTAGACTAACGTCGTCTAGGGGGTAGACGGATGTCGTCGGGACCTCGACGACACGCTGCACACAATACAATGAGCGCGCTACAAGCACGCGGTTTTGGGGACATCGCTTACATGGGGTTCGACAAACTATATTCATGTTAAGTGAATAACAATTATATTGTGCTACTTCGACTTACTCGTATTAACAAACATCTATCATATATCCCAATAAATTTACTACCTATCCCCGATTACTTTGTTACTCTAATATTTGTTAGTTCATTATATAAATAATTAATCCACATAATCGACTTTGCGCGAGGAAGATCAATAAAGCGCACGACGCGAAACCGATGCGCACGACGCGCGAACAACGACTGTGTTTCTGATTGAGTGGCTAGGCGAGCGTCGTCAGCGTTTCGACGCGCGATGGATGACAAAGACATATATCGTGGACGTGCGGCGACGGCGGTGCTTGCAACCAGGGATTTACGCCGCGGTCGCGCACGGACCGAGTCGTGGGGTCATGCTAGCTACGCACTGAGGCCATAATGAACGTGTCAGGCTGGCCACCGTGGATCGCATCGAAGGCTGCGCACCACGTTGGCTATGGGAAGCAGGATAGAGCTTGCCAGAAAAAATGGGAGAAGGAGAGCGGATTCTCACCTGCGCTCAACAGAGACGTGGATGACTATGGTGGGGAGCAGTTTCGGGCGAAGTGAGGCACAGTGCATGATGGGTCTCGGCAAGCCATGGCCCTGACAAGCAGGCACGCGATGTGAGGTGCAGGACAACGGTGGGGCTTGGTGGTGGCGGCTCGACGAGTTCCTGGCATGCGACGCGGGGGCAGTTGAGAAGAAGGGGGCAGGGCAGACGTCGGGGCGAGCTCGTGACGAAAGCCAAACGCGGCACTAGCGACGGCCTGATGCACACATCATAGTGCAACGGGCGCTGGCAGTGGTGGGCACGAGTGGGCGAGAAAATGGGGCAAGGGGCATGGAGGTGGGAGAGAAGAGCGCTGGGGGTTGGCTGCTCCGCGAGCGTGCGCGTCGTGGGCGTCGAAGTGGTCGGCCCGGCGGTTGTCTCCATGAGGAAGAGGAACATGGCACGGCGCAGTGCTCGCGCAAGCGCGCTGACCACGGGGCACAGGACGCGCGTGACTGGGCCGCCTGATGCGCAGCGCGGGAGTGGGCCGTGGGCGGGGCATGGCACGGGATGGGCTGCGAGTGCACCGGGCGCGGCGAGGAGCGCGCTGGGCACGACGGCGGCTGGGAAGGTATGCACGAGCTTCCAGGGGAGGGCGCGTGAGCGGCGGCGGCTGGGAGCATGCGCTAGGGCAAACGCTGGGGAGCTGGGCCGCGGGATGGGCCGAGGGTGTGCGCTACATGGGCTGTGGCTGGGAGCGCTGAAGCGGGGTGGGCCTCGACCGTGAGTGGGCCGGGGGAAGCGCGGCGCGCTGGGCCGCCGAGAGGGGGGAAAGCCAGGTGGGCCAGCCGGGAAGGGGAAAGAAGGGATGGGCCTTTTCCTTTTCTCTCCTATTTTTTTATCTCCTCTTCTTTTCTATTCTCTCTACCAATTCAAATCGAATTCATTAATAAATGCATGCTCCATAGGATCATTCATCAAACAAAAAAATGCAATATGCTTCGGCATGATGGAACAATCAAACCACCTCCAGTGTTTTATTTCTCTAGGCTTACACACACACATATATATATATATATATATATATATATATATATATATATATATATATATATATATATATATATATATATATATATATATAACAAAGTAAGTTCTCTATTTTTGGGAAAAAGAGAAGGAAAGCAAGGAAATGAGAGAGTAACACTTGAATTTGGTGGGTATTAGAAAAGAAATTTTATACCCCCAAATTTAGGGTGTTACAGATCTAACCCCCTTAACAGGAATCTCGCCCTCGAGATTCAAGAAGAGGCTAGCAAGAAAATGAAATTGGTTCATCAGTCTTTCATTGCTTCTTGTAACTCAACTTTGACTCTAGCAACTTTAACTTGTGCACTTGTTGCTTTGACCTTTAGATGTTTACGACCCACTGATGCAGTTCTTGAGGATCTTCCGGACCTAGGGTTAGGACCCATGCATGCTTCCATTGCGCCACTCTGACCTTGTTGGTTGATGTTGATCGCATTATCTTCACTGGGGTTAGCGACTAACCCCCTTAACAGAAGCATTGATACTCACTTGGTGAAGATGGTGTCGACTCTGATCTTGACTGATTGAGAGAGGCTGTAGGATGCCAACCGGACAGGTGCAAGAGGGAAGGGTAAAGATAGAAAAGGTAAGCATAGATGGATTAAAGAGAGAAAAGGGAGAGCACCCAGCTACCTAACTCTATGGCACTCACCTAGTAAACTAATGTCATTGCGGACCAAGGGCCACAACACATCAACACTCATCACAAAGAAGCAAATCACTCATCACACAAAGACAAACAGCACAAGCATACAACAACAAACAACACGTTGCTATACGTTCCTTTTAATTAAATGGTGGTCCTCCTTGAAAAGGGAATAACTACTTCCTATGGTTGTGGAAGGACAAGGAGAAGAACAAGATGTGTAGGATAAGGACACGAGCACAATAAAGGATGGAGTTAAAGCAAGCATTGTGAGTGACTAGGGAAAGGTTATGACCAAGGGCATAATGGGTAGAACACCACTCTCGAGTTGAGATAGAAAAGGGGAGATTTCCAAAAGTAGACCTAAGATAAGCATCAAGGCAAGATCTAGTGATTACAAGGGTAAGGGGGATATCAAATGAAAGCTACGACTAGCAGCGCGGCAGAGGAAAAGGAAACGATCGAGAGCGGGATGGGTAAGGCAACACTCTTGAACTAAAATGGGAGAGGAAGTTTTAAAATATGGGTACATGATAAGCATCAAGGTAAAGATCGAGGGATGACAAGGGTTAAGGTGATAACGGACAAACATACAACAAAGGATGTACTTTAAATAGGACTTGCAAGGTGTCAAAGAAGGGGGAGCAGTCAACGATGAAATAGATGAGACATTATCCCCGAACAAGGATGGAAAAGAGGAGACTTCAAAGGGTAGGTTCAATGTAAGCAGGAAGGCAAGGGAATAGATATCATGAGGGTCTGAAGGTGATAACAGACAAGGATGTAGGAGAGGAGGTAAGTAGGCATAAGGCAAAGGATATGAGTACCATAAAGGATGGAGTTAAGATAGGACCTGTAAATGGAAAAGGACAGGGTACATCCAAGGGCCAGATAAGTAAACTGCCACTCTCCAATTAGGGTGGGGGAGAGGATATTTTTAAAGAGTAGGAATAAAGATGAGTATCAAGGCAAGGTCAATGGACGACAAGGTGAGGGTGATAGCAAATAAAAACACATCAAAGGATGGTATTAAGACAAAACTTGTAAGGCAACAAGGAGTGAAAAAAAATCAAGGAAGAGATGGGTAACTCACAGCTCTCAAACTGGGTCGAAAGAAAGGGGAGGCTTTTAAAGGATAAGTTTAAGGTAAGCATTTAGGTAGAAGACATCAATATTGCTAGGGTCAAGGGCGATAACAGACAATGGTATGAGAGAAAAGATAAAGGCATTGAAGAGGAGTGGAATGTGTATAACAAAGAATGGAGTTACGTCCAGGCTTACCCACAGTAAAGAAGAGGATATTGCCAAGGGTAAGATAAGTAAAACACCGCTCTCAAACTAGGATAGGATATTGGAGATTTTAGAGAATGGACATAGTATAATTACAAGGTAAGATCGAGAGATGAGAAAGGTAAAGGTAATACCCAACCAGAGCACAACAAATAGTGGAGTTAAAAACTCACAAGCGACAAGGAATAGGATACAACTAAAGGAAAATAGGTAACCTTCAACGACTATGAAATTGAGATGGAAGAGAGAAGGTTTTAAAGGACGGGTATAATATAAGCATCAAAGTAAGATATAGAGGCGACAAGGGTAAAGATGATAATCGTGAAAGCGTAACCAAGGATAGAGTTAAGGCAAGACTCCCGAAGTGGCGAAGTGGATAAGACAATCAAGGGTGAGATAGGTAAGGTCCCAATAGAATGGTTGAAGTAAAAGAAATTATTACCGAGGGAAGTTATAAGAAAACAACGAGATCACCAAGGATATGCAAAATGAGATGATTGCTCATGGATCGTCAAGAAACAAGGGTGGTCAAGGGCATGTAACTGAAATGTTTATAAACAAACATTAGGGTATAAAGATAAGCAAATATAAAAAGATGAGAGTATGCAATATCCCAAGGATACGGGCATACCAAGATAAGGGAATAGAAAAGGCCAAAGGATAACAACTTAACAACGGAATAAGAAGGGGTTTCAGAAGACAAGTGTCACACCCGTTTCCAAGGGGCAGAGCCGGGTGCATAGCATATGTGTGCCAGGATCTATTTCCACACATATGTTGACGTCACAAGTGTAATATATCAAAAGAACAATGCATAAGAGTGTAAATAACGATTATATTAACATATTACACTTCGAACAGACAAAATGTCTTAACCTTTATTCATCAAAGTACAGCGAAACAAGGACATCCATCCACAGGAAGATGACCGGGGGTATCACTAGACTAGCATCCATGGAGTTCAGCAGCATATCTTCATCTGCAACTTCTGATCAAAATTAAGCAAGGGTGAGCTCACTTATGGTCGGGGCTCAGCAAGTGGGGGAAAAACTAATGCAAGGTCTAACAAGGTGAGGCTGAGGTTGAGCAGTAAGCATTTTAGTTGGTCAACATTTTATTAACAACACCTGTCTTACTAATAAGTGTGAATCCCAAGTATTCCCATTAAGCAAAGGTACAAGAGTATTTCAAAAACACTTAAGTGAAAACAACTTAAGCAAACCATTGTCAGATCATCGGATCTCGATTTATTTCCATCTTCAAGTTCAATTATCATGTGAGGAGTCCAGGCTGCTCATAACCGTGAGCACGGCTGATATATCAGTTTTACACTCTGTAGAGGTGGCACATCTTTACCCATGAGTCGCGATTCCCTTTTTGCCCAGGTTAGCTAGACCTGTATTCACTTCCGAGGTGAATGGCCAGGGTCTCACTACGAGGCTTCTCCCTAGAGTCCTCATTACGCAAATGTTGGAAATGGTCAAACTGCATAAGGCACACCTACCGTAACCAACTTATAGTCCGGACCACAGGGTAAAGCTTTGGGAACTATGCCCGTATCCAATCTGCCTGAGCCGGTACTACAAGCGCTTGCCAGATGCCCCCGTTCCGATCGACCACGACCAACACCCAACATAAGACTTCCCTAGTTATTTAGCCAAGACCAGAGCCATGATAGTTCTCATGGTAGCACTGTTTTCCCGGGTGGTCACTCCATGTTCCAATTAATATGCAATAATCTTGTTTAACCATCGGGTTAACAACAATAAAGTAAACTTACCATTTGAAACATTAATATCATAAACGGGAGTGACTGCATAAAGTTAAGTTGTAGCAATAGCATAGCTACGAAAGTAAAGTATAATACCCAGTTTTGATCAAGGAATAAGGTTGGAAAGGTTATCTAAATAGGTAACCCGTCAAATTATGCACATATATCCAAAAGAATAAACTTTATTAAATGTATTGTTTGGGATCAAACAGAGTATGCAGAGGGAGAAGTCCACTTGCCTTGCTTATTGAAAACTTTGAGGTTCTTCCACGGAATAGCACTTGATTCTCAACTATTAGATCAATCACTGAATATCACACAAACAAACAAGAAGAACAAACACCACTCAATAACATACCACATTCACCATGCGTAAAGCTAAAATAAAGCTTAACGAAAAGAGCGTTCGCTTTTCAAAAACGTCGCAAGTAACGGTTATAATAAGAGGGTATTCTTTTCAAAAAATTGTGATCTATATTTTATAAAACAAGACATGAGCTTAAAAATATCTTAATTAAAATATACAAATATTTGATTCATCAATTTAATCTTTTATAAAACGTTATATGTGATACATCTAAGATTAAGGGTTTATAAGATGATAGAACATGTTATAACCATATTAAACATTTCTAATCTTTTAGAAAAGATATATGTTATATCTAATGTTAATGAGCTACTAATCACATTATTAATTGTAGAAGCATTATGGAGCATATTGTTAATCATTCACTTATGATAATTTAAGATATAAGTCTAAATAGGTTTTATGTGAAAAGATCATAATTATATTATTAATCATCTATTTAAGACGAGTTAGGTTATGAGCCTTAAGTGGATTTTCATGCAAAAGATAATGAACACATAACCATCATTTAATGTCATTAAAAAGCATATGGCCTATAATATTATATTTGAAGTCAATATATATAAAGTAACATTTTTAAGTTATAAAAGAACTTAAACTCTTATTACTTTATTTTATCCTTTAAGAAAAACTAAGTGATTCGTATATAATGTGGATTAAATTCTACGAAATCATTAATCCTGCCATAAATCTAGTTAACAACAAATTGACTATTGGTTTGATTATGATAAAGGATAATTAGTCTATTAATTACCTTTAATTCTATTGTAGGGATAGGTGTTCCAGATAATTAAAATAAATACTATATTTATTAACTATCATTTTAGTTATGGCAGTGTGAGCACTAAATTAAGCAATTATATCATTATTAGAAAAGTTATATGACATATTACTATTTAGTACGGCTACACTTAAACATCTATAACAAATCTTGTTAAATCAAAATCATGATGTCTATTAAAAAGGTCATTTTATAGTTAGAAACAAATTCTCTAATTCTTTAATAAGAAACCTATATTTACCAATATAACTATAAATTTCTTTATTAGGAAAGCATGGGTGCCTAATTAAGTCATTTTAACATAATAAAATTCTATTCTTTCGATTTTCTCCTTAAATAGAATTTATACGTATACTAAAAATTGTTTATTTAATTCCTGTAAATTACTAAATGGGACTTTTAATAACATATTCATGGTTATTATGACATAAATGAACATTTTACTATTCTAAGTAATTAAGTGCTATACTTATGAATACATTTATACATTTATTATGAATAGTAAAATCTATACATTTTTCATTCGACCGGAAATACGTGGCTTAATTCCTATTTCAATTTCTTATATCACTAAAATTATACTTATATCATTATTAACCGATTATCGCTCCACACACTAAAGCGAAAACAAATCCGTAAACATTTCTAGTATGAAAATCACGGAAGTAGTGAATAGTGACCGTGTTCATTTTTAGAATTATAAAATCATACGTATATTCAAAGTAGTGTCGCGGGGTTCGATTTTGGCTATACGTATACATCAAAATCTCCAAAATCCTACACGTGAATTGCTAAATCGCATTAATATTACAACAATAATTCACAAGATCCATAAATTAATTTTAAAGCATGATTTAGAAAATAAATTAGCGAGTTGTCTTCAACCTTGGGTTTTCGTTCATCCGAAGGGATGAACGTCGACAAGGGGGTTTCGACCGTGCAGGGGAGGGACAGTGGATTTGGCGTCGAGCAGGGAACGACGTGATCCTCGCGCTACGCAGGCGGAGCTCCGGCGAGGTTCTACGGACTCCGGCGACGGCGTGCGGATGCGGACGGTCCGGCGACCAGCTTCACGACGGCGAGTACGTGGGCGACGAGTGGCAACGGCACAACAATACGCTGTTGCGAGTTGAGCAAAGGCACGGCTCTGCGCAATGGGCAAGCAATGGGTGTGAGGAGCGCGAGAGAGAAAGGCAGCTTGGGGAGGAAGAGAGGGAGATCCGTCTCCAATTTATAGAGGGAGAGGAGAGGGAGAGAGAAGGGCGCCGGGGAGAGGAAACGGTGGCCGGCCATCAATGGCGTTCATCAACAAAGGGATTAATGGGGGAGAAAACGGATGACTTCAACTCCATTAACGCACGGACAGCGGACGACGCGGGATTGCGCGGCTACGCGGCTGCGCAGTCAAGCGGGCCTGGCGTCGCCTGGTGCTGGGGCAGGGCGAGGTCGGCTGGGCGCGTCCGGCGTCGCGTGGTGCAGGGCCGGTCGGGGCAGACGCGCGGGCGGGGTGGAGTGTCGCGGTCGACTGCACGGGGTCACGGCTGGGCGCTCTGCTGGTGCGGTCCTGCGGGCGCTGGGCTCCTGGCGGCTGTGCGTGGAGCAGAGAGGCAGGGCGGAAGAGAGAGAGAGGAGCAGAGGAGAGAGAGAAAGGATGGGGAGAGAGGAGCAGAGAGCGGCGGTGGTGGCTGCGCTGGCTGGTGTGCGACGAGCGAACAGAAGAAAAGGAAAGTGCCGTCAGGAAGAAAAGAAATGGGGCCCACCTGTCATACACTAGAGGAGAGTAGGAGAGAGAAAAAAACTAATACAAAAATGGGAAAGTGCTCGAGGAAGCCTAGGCATGGGTTTTCGTGGCTTTTTTATTTCAATTTTTTTTCTATTTTTAATAACAGATTATATATATATTCCAAAAATTCAGAATAAAAATTTCAATATTATTAGCATATCTAAAATACATATTGTTTAAAAAAAACAATTGTAGTAGCCTATTATAGTTTTATGAAAAGAACCACAACAAGAAATAAATGCCAATATTGCATTTACATAAATTTTCTAAAATTAGAATTAACACTTCAAAAAAACACTTATTTTTGTACAAAACATTATCTTTAAGAAATTTTTTTTTAATCAATGAGATTTTTTTTTCAGAAAGTTAAATCCAAGAATTGGATTCAAATCATACAAAACATATGCTTCAGCATGAATGCATCAAACACTTGATACAATTTTACTACTCACAAAAAAATATTTAATTTATTTATGTTACTATTTTATGATTTGAAAATATAAATTTTCTTTCTACTAAAAATTAATAATTCAAACATGGTTGTTTTCATTTGATGGATTTTAGAGTGTTACAACAAGAAATTCATGGACATATAAACTGAAGTGTTTAAGTAGACAGTAGAAATTCAGATGTAAGTATTTGAACAAGAGTATCAAAGAATCTAATGGTATGAGCATGTCAATACTAAGGGAATAAAAATAGTCAAAAGGTAGTGATTTAATGACGGAGGAGGGAAGAATCCCAACAGACAACAAGGTTATGGTCAGGGGCATCTACAAAGATGTCGCAAGCACAAGAGTGAGATCAGATCTAATGGATTGAGAAAAGTATAGACCATACTAGAATAAAATACTTTTAGCAAGGGGGCATATAGGAGCACAACATAGAATTAGTCGATGTGACTAATATTTTGAAGCAGAACCAAGGATGAGGTGAAGTAACAATCAATAAGTCCTTAAAATGGCCAATGCTACTCTAGGTCAGCGGTCCTACAGTCAGCATGGCTTTGATACCATTTATGTCACACCCGGTTTTGGAAGGTAAACCGAATACGAACCATGTACGTGTCAGGATCAGAAATTCATGTACACAGCAATTACATAAATGACTCATCATAGCACAATGCTTCGAATAACAATAAAGAGTAAATAATAATATTAAAGACAAGAGTGATTTACATAATATAATCAAAGTACATAGAATAGAAACGTAGCCAACGTAAATAAACCCACCATAGGCAGCTGACTGGGGGAGGTCGCTAGCCTAATCCTCGAACTCGTCGAAGCCCTGGAACTCCTGAAGATCCGCCTCGATGCCTTATTCTTTGCCTGAGCATAGATTGCACCAAAGGCAACCTGGTGTTTTGTGAAAACAAGGGTGAGTACACATCAACGTACTCAGCAAATGTCCCGTTTGGCTGAGGTGGACTAGCTTTATGTGGAGTTAAGCTCAAGCAATTGCTTTTAGTTGGTTAGGTATTTATTATTAGTGGAAGCCAAGTTTTATCATATAACCAACCCGTGAATCATTTCCTCATCGAGGAACTTCATTATCATCATCGAACCAAAATAATAAATAGAACCATTGTATATCGAACCATCTGTATCTCTAATCAAAGAGGATCCCAAGGCCGCTCTTAATCGTGAGCATGGCTGATATATCAGTTTCTAACCCTCTGGAGAGGTCGCACACTTTACCCACAAGTCGTGATTCCCATTCTGCCCGGAGATCATGACTCTCCATTGATCACTACCAAGGTGACCTAGTAGGGTCTCACTACGTAGCCTTTACAAAGACTCCCCTGGTGCATAGCTGCTCGTTAGGTTTCGCCAGTCGTACAAATGCAGTACACCTCCCCAAGGTGGTGACTAACAAAACCAAATCAAATGAACCTCTGCACCCCAACCTTGGCAGAGCGAGCACTACGCCCCGGTCCCCATTGACGGCCCTCCGGCAAAGCCAACTACACCCCAGGTTCATCTAATTAATCAGCTAAGGGCGTCCCATTCCACCCTTATGGTTGCACTGTTATCTCGGGTGGTCACTCCACAAACAGGTCCTTACGGAGAGGTACTCAAGGAAAATGGCCTGAGCCCCCTAAAATATCACAATATCATCATCGAGATAACATCATCGTATCATATATATTTACATCATGTTCATTGATTAAAGTAAAGCGATAGCATGAAGCTAACCATAATAACCCAAAAGGTAATCAAGGACAAGGTAAATAGAAAGCTAGTCAATCCTTAGGTTTTAATTAAGTAATGCAGGACAGTGAATTAAAAGTAGATCGGACATAACGGGTCAGAGGACACTTGCCTTCACCAAACAGATGCTCAGGGTCTTCAACTCTGTAGAACTCGAAGAGTTTTGATCTCTTGGTCGCCAACGCTTGATCATCGATTCCTCGAAGCTCAGAAACAGATCGCGATCTATTCGCGACACACAGCGAAGACGAACAAGCACAAGCAAACAAAAGTATACAGGCATAAAAACATTACACCATACCAAGGAAACCAATATAAAAACAGGCAGTAAAAAATAGTGAGCGTTTCTACGGTCACGCGAGGAAAAGAAACGCAACAGTCGGAGCTACAGTCGAGAGGTTAGCGCGTTTACGCTATACAAGTATTAGCTATAATATTAAATTCGACGTTATCAAATATAAATTATATCTATCACTTAGTTCGATTAATCTGCTATACTAACAAATGATAGTTAAATATGTAATTTAATCAGAACGAGAGATTCTAAGCGAGGCGAATTTACGACACATGAAACACCACGACAGCGTGCGGAACGACGCGAGGACACGCGCGATATAGCATTGCTGACGACACACGAAACAGCGCGTACGACGAGCACGAACGAGCACACCATCACGCGCGGAACAGCACGCGCGACAGATGAGGAAAACTAAATAGGTGACACGTTTATACTAAACGAATGTTAAATAAATAGAAAGTAGTTAAATTAATATCATCCATGTTAATATTTATTATAAATCCCAAGTTGAACACTACACATTTAATCTGATAAAGATTAGTCGAGCAAACATTAAGTAAATTATTTAAAATATGTGACCCGACATATTAACGTTATTAACATGAGTGTTCGTAAGCGTAAACAATTTATTATCACGCGTATATGTCGCGCGACACACGCACACTACGTGACAACGCGTGCCAACGGCACGTGCGACATACGCAAAATAACGCGCACGACAGTACGCGACACGCACGAGTCAACGCGACTATGCGCGCGAACAGCACGATGACGCGCAAACGATGTCGCGCGCGAACAACAAACAAATGATTAATGAAAAGTATTTTGGTTGGTATTAATCACGTTAATTAACATTTATCATTGTAAAAGCACGAGTTAAAGCTATAGATTCGTTCTAATTAAATTGTTATTTTACTAACCCTCGGACAAACTAATAATTAATTATTCAACTAAACTATGTGACATGACGACCACGAGAGCCACACGGGGGAACGGCGTGCGCGACAACACGTGCACCAGATGCGCGGCGCGAACGCATGAACGAACCATGATGATGCGCCAACAGCGAGTGACTCGCAAAAACTGCGCGGCATGCGAAACTATTAAACTACGTCGTTTTTTCTTATATTAAGCAAGTGTTAAATATAGCCTTCAAGTCAGCATCAACACGCCACCATCTATCTACAAACGCCTAACTAGAATTATAAACTAGATTTCATTGAGTTGTTGCTTTTATACTAAACATTAACTAGATATTTTCATACAACATCAAAGTGGTTAAAAAATCACATTACCACGTATTTACAATCGCATAATTAGACTCATAAATTTGGTCCGATTAAGTGTTCAGTTTACCGACCGACAATTAAGTAGGAAACTAATTAGCGCAGGGGGATAGACGGGGTAGACGGGGGTCGTCTACGGGTAGACGAACGTCGTCTAGTGGGTAGACGGATGTCGTCGGGACCCCGATGACGCGCTGCACACAATACAATGAGCGCGCTACAAGCACGCAGTGTTGGGGACATCACTTACATGGGGTTCGACAAACTATATTCATGTTAAGTGAATAACAATTATATTGTGCTACTTCGACTTACTCGTATTAACAAACATCTATCATATATCCCAATAAATTTACTACCTATCCGTGATTACTTTGTTACTCTAATATTTGTCAGTTTATTATATAATTAATTAATCCACATAATCGACTTTGCGTGAGGAAGATCAATAAAGCGCACGACGCGAAACCGGTGCGCAAGACGCGCGAACAACGACTGCGTTTCTGATTGAGTGGCTAGGCGAGCGTCGTCAGCGTTCCAACGCGCGATGGACGACAAAGACAGATCGTGGACGCGCGGTGACGGCGGTGCTTGCAACCAGGGATTTACGCCGCGGTCGCGCACGGACCGAGTCGTGGGGTCATGCTAGCTACGCACTGAGGCCATAATGAATGCGTCGGGCTCGCCATTGCGGATCACATCGAAGGCTGCGCACCACGTTGGCCATGGGAAGCAGGATAGAGCTTGCCAGAGAAAATGGGAGAAGGAGAGTGGATTCTCACCTGCGCTCAACGGAGACGTGGATGACTACGGTGGGGAGCGGTTTAGGGCGAAGCGAGGCACAGTGCATGATGGGTCTCAGCGAGCCATGGCCTTGACAAGCAGGCACGCGACGCGAGGTGCAGGACGGCGGTGGGGCTTGGTGATGGCGGCTCGATGAGTTCCTGGCGTGCGACGCGGGGGTAGTTGACAAGATGGGGGCAGGGGCAGACATCGGGGCGAGCTCGCGACGGAAGCCGAACACGGCACTAGCGACGGCCCGATGCACACATCACAGCGCGACGGGCACTGGCGGTGCAGGGCACGAGTGGGCGAGAAAATGGGGCGAGGGGCGTGGAGGTGGAAGAGAAGAGCGTTGGGGGTTGGTTGCTCCGCGAGCGTGCGCGTCGTGGGCGCCGAAGTGGTCGGCCCGGCAGTTGTCTGCATGAGGAAGAGGAACATGGCACCGCGCAGCGCTCGCGCAAGCACGCTGACCATGGGGCGTAGGAGACGCGCGACTGGGCCGCCTGATGCGCAGCGCGGGAGTGGGCCGCGGGCGAGGCATGGCGTGGGATGGGCTGCAAGCGCGGCGGCGGCTGGGCAGGTATGCGCGGGCTGCCAGGGGAGGGCGCGCGAGCGGCGGCGGCTGGGAGCGCACGCTAGAGCGAACGCTAGGGAGCTGGGCCGCGGGATGGGCCGAGGGGGCGCGCTGCATGGGCTATGGCTGGGAGCGCTGGAGCGAGGTGGGCCAGGGGAAGCGTGGCGCGCTGGGCCGCCGAGAGGGGGGGAAGCCAGGTGGGCCAACCGGGAAGGGGAAAGAAGGGATGGGCCTTTTCCTTTTCTCTCCTATTTTCTTTATCTCCTCTTCTTTTCTATTCTCTCTACCAATTCAAATCGAATTCATTAATAAATGCATGCTCCACAGGATCATTCATCAAACAAAAAATGCAATATGCTTCGGCATGATGGAACAATCAAACCACCTCCAGTGTTTTATTTTTCTAGGCTTACACACACACATATATATATACATATATATAACAAAGTAAGTTCTCTATTTTTGGGAAAACGAGAAGGAAAGCAAGGAAATGAGAGAGTAACACTTGAATTTGGTGGGTATTAGAAAAGAAATTTTATACCCCCAAATTCAGAGTGTTACATCACAATACCCAAGAGGGGGTGAATTGGGCTCTTCTAAAATTCCAACAAAAGTTAAACCCTAACCATGAGCCCAACTTCACCCAATTACTAGCAATAAGCAAATACTATTAGAAAAACAACAACCCTAAGTCATTACCACAAATACTAGCTAAGCAATTATGCAAAGTGAAATGCTCAAAGTAAATGCGAGATGTAAAGCAAGGGTAAGAAGACCCCTCCATTTTTTTGCCGAGGTATCGAAGAGTCGACATTCTTCCCTAGTCCTCGTTGGACCACCCGCGCAAGGGTATCGCTCCCCCTTGGTCCTCGCAAGAACCAAGTGCTCTCTATGAGATGATCTTTTGCCACTCCGGTGCGGTGGATCCCTAACGACCGTGTACAAACTTGAGCCGGGTCACCAACAAGTCCTCCAAGGTGATCACCGCACTCCAATCGCCACCAAGCCATCTAGGTGTTGCCGATCACCAAGAATAACAAGCTATAGACTTTCATTTGACCAAGAGAAGCCTAATGCATGTGGTGTGTGCTTTAGGTGGCTCTCACGTGCACTAATGAGGTCCTAACACGGGATTATGATTTTCTAATCACCTCACTAGGCTTTGTGAGGCTTGCAACGCTCTAGCAATGAATACACTTGAATGTGGGCAGCAAGACACTAAATGTGGCTGGTGGAGGGGGTATAAATAGCCCCAACCACCAAACTAGCCGTTGATGGAACTTTCTACGCATGGGCGCACGCCACTGGTGCGCCAACGATGCACTCCAACGGCTAGTTCTGACAGCTAGTCGTTGCTCTGACGACGCACCAGATAGTGAACAGTGACTGTTCGATGTGCACCGGACAGTCCGGTGCGCGCGCTAAAATTCGGCTCTGTGAACTCGTCGCTCTCGGGTTTCTCAAGGACAGAGGTGCTGCCCCCAGGGACAGTCCGGTGCTCCTAGGACAACAACACCAATTTCTTTTCCTTTGGTTTTTCTAACCCGATTTTGTTCCAACTTGTGAGTTTGTCATAGAGTGATACCTAACACTAGGTGTGAGTGTGAATATGCACCAATACTACACTAGAATTCTCTTGGTAAAACTACTCATCCACAACCCCTCTTTATAGTACGGCTAAAACAAAAATAGAAGACCTAATTCTATACCAAGTGTCCACAATTCCTTCGACACTTGGAATATGAAGACCTTCATCTTTTGATTCGCCTTTTAGCTGTCGCTTCAAGTTCTCATCTAAGGGAATGTTTTCACCATTGCAACGCAACCTCCTTTAATGTGACCTAACTTACCATTTGCTCTGCAAAACACACGTTAGTCACATATAAGCTTATGTTGTCATTAATCACTAAAACCAACCAGGGGCCTAGATGCTTTTAGGTATGTCCGTACACAGCCAAGGCTTAGGATGCGATCACGAGATACCCTAAGACATATCCGAGACCCCTAGGAGCGATTCATGACGGTATCCTATCGGAGGGAGGCAATCAAGCCCTCGGACCCCATCGAACGGGATTGGAACCAGGCGAATCACCTGCATGTACTTTTGGGGCGTGTCTTTGGACCACTAGCCGACTCCTATCAAATGGAGCTCGGGCCTCCGCTCAAATTACCCGTTAGCAGCTCACTGGAGACATCATGCTCATTGCCCATTGAGGGTAGCATGGCGCGATGCCCCTCTTCCTCCTTGCGGAGAGGCAACAAAGAGGCGTATAACCAAAAAAGTCAAGGCACCCATCGATTGTCCTCTCGCCCCGCATGAAGGCTCAGGGGCTACCCTTGCAATCCATGATGCGGCAATTTGTTGGAAACTCCAAAAAACCGATGTAGAATGCTCGGGGGCTCCCTTTGCACCTAGGCTATGGCCAGGTGACGAACAAAGTCCACCATACCTGCAAAGGTGGAAATTAAGGCCCCCAAAGGAGTCAACCACTCCTTTAGGGCCTCGGGGGCTACACCCAACGGGTGCGCTCGCGCGCACCCATTGAAAGCAAAACCTTCCACTCCTCAAAGAAAATGGCGCGCTCAAAGAACAGAAGACCCTCCAAACAAGTGTCAAAACACTTCCTTAGAAGGCTCGGGGGCTACTATCGGGTACGATAATTAGGGGTACCTAGATTACACCCCTAAAACATGCTTAAAATCCTAAGGACTCCATCAAGGTACGTCCTCCAAGAACAAGGAACCAAAACTCCGCCTCGCTCGAGGTCCCCCTCAGGGGTCTTCCCAAAACTCTGTCTCGTTTGAGCTCCCCCTCAGGGGTCTTCCCAAAGCTCCGCCTCGCCTAATCTCTGTTTAGGACAGGACGTAAGCTCGGGAGAATCTCTGTCCCAGCTAAGGCTCCCTCACCGTAGGGCAGCCATGCGCCTCGTCCGAGCCGGCCTCGGGCAATAAAGACAAAGCTTTCCCGAGGGCCGTTGGGAGACAACCGCATTCAATAGGACCACGGTCTTGTCAAAAGATTCACCAACTTCATTACACGTGCGCACACCGTCCGACAGCCCCTAACAGGACGTGTAATACGACAGGACACGAACCAGACCTCGGGCACAAGTTCCGCATCGCCCAACGCAGAACTCAACCTCAGGACTAACTCCAACTCACCTGAGCCTGACCTCGGCTACCTTCTTCCTCGCGAATCCCGTGAAAGGCCACTCCGTCGACTATGGCACGTGTCATCAAATCTCAAGATAAGGCTTGATCGCAACCTCGGATGGACCTCCGCCTCACCCGAGCTCGGTTCTTCCCTCGAAACTGTGACAAAGGACATTCCCAACGTCATCAGAAACAGTGGAGCTGACGCATCCCACAGGAAGCTTTTTCCATGATGGGCATTGTGTCAACCAATAGGGTATGTGCAACCCCATGCTAGGAGGGCTTGGGTACGTGACCGAGCCCTCGGCCTCGACCTCGGCTCTCAGTAGAAAACAAGCAAGCACAAGTCAACGACAAAGTACAAGGCCATACTGTCTACAGGGTATGAAGACACCCCTTCACAGTATGTAGTCAGCTCCCATGCATCTACAAGGCAAGTCTCCCTGGGCCTATAAATAGGACAGTCCATGGCTTCAGGAGGACATGAGAGACATGGCGGGCGAATACTTCATACTTCATCAGTCTTATCCTCCACTCGGTATTGGCACTTGCCTTAATCACTTCCTAGGACTTAGGGTCCTCCCCTCTCCCTCTATGCTTGTAACTCCTACTGCGAGCATTTCGGTGCGAGTAATATAAGCCTCATCCCTTCTCTGCTGGAAGTAGGGCCTTTCGTAGCCCGAACCAGAATAAACCAGTTGTGTCAACTCGCATCACCATCTGGGTCTGGGGCACGCGACGCTATTTCACTGGTTGTTTAGGTCCACGAATCCAAATACCAACAAATAGGTTTACTTAGTTCTAAAATACTAGAATAATAAAGAATTTACCAGCACACTAACATGGTAGCAACACAATACCATGATTTAGTACATAACAAAAACTTAGTAGTGCAAGTGAACGACTACTAGTGCAATCTATTGATCAAGCATAGAGTCATCTGAATAAGAAGAATGAACAGTAGAGTCATCTGAATAGCATGTGCATGACCTTATTATGTATAAAGCAAGTTCAGGTTGTTAGGTATGAAGCAAATTGAGGTTGATCTTCATTACATTCATTAATTTCATTGAGCTTCATAATCCTTCTTCATTACATTTATTAATTTTTTGGTCGCCATAAAAAAAGATATATCGTGGATATTTAGCTCTAAAGCTATAAAATTTAGCGGAGCTATATTAGGCTATAGCAGTTGTAGCTGAAATAGCGTGTAAAAGTGAAATATTGTAACTTTAGGTCCTCCAAAAGGATATAGTTGAGCTATATTAGCACCACTCTAGCTAGCTATTTTAAACCTTGATTGGTCTAGTGATTCTAGTAGAAATCTTAAAATGAACTTTATGGTTGTTTGAGTGAGGCAAGAAGGTGAAAGAGACTCCGACCTTTGTGGTCGCTTGTACATTAGGGACATATATAGGCACTCCTTAGTGGTGTGGTTGAACCATAAGTTAAATCATTGTGTCTCATGTGCTTCTGATTACATTTGTTTCACACTTTACTTGTTCTGTGTTGTTGCAAACTCATTTGAATCTGTGGTTAGGGTTTCAACTCGATCTATCAATTCGAGAAGGTTCTCTACAAAAGAAGGCAACCAGTCTCTTCATAAACATCAATGGAAGCGAGGTAATTTATAGATCTGGTTTTTTATACTGATTTTGACTTTTGATTTTGTAGGTTCCCCAACGGTCAAAACTTATGGCATTTTGCTTCAAAATTTCCGACTCCAAGTCAGAAGTTCTGACCCAAACTCAGAACTTTCGATCTAGCTTGACCAATATATTGTTTTCAATGTTTGTTGTGAAATATTTTTTTTTGAAAACCAATGTTTGTTGTGAAATTTTAGATACGCCTATTCAACCTCCCTTCTAGGCATTGTAGATCATTTCACTGTCCAACACCACCATAGCACAAAAAATCAAAAGGCTTCCATGTTATCTTATTAAGATCTGGCATAGTAGAGTTACCTATGATCCCAGCATCTACATCGAACGAGAGCATGGGTAATATATATAGCACATCGTTTACATATCGTATCACATGTGGAAGCACACACGACGAAAGTGTATATAGTAAAAAGAACAATTCATAGATTACTATCAGCACTTTCAGATTCTTCAATTTATTGTGGAGGCCTTTGCTCTGCAAGCATTCATGGATAGACCTCGATGACTGATAGTGCACCAAGGATGGGTAGGATTTTGTAGTCTTTGAATCCTGCTTCTATGAAAATCTTCTTCCACTCTTGCTCGTCGCGCTCAGCTCCATTAACCGTCATAATATACAAATCAAACATAACTTGTGTCTCTAGATGCTTTATGTTTGGCTGCCCATATCCAACCACCATGTCCAAGATTATTACCTTCCCTCCTGCATCAGGTGGAGATATAGCTTGCCTGCAATTTTTCAATATCTTGACACACTCGTCGTCACCCCAGTCATGTAAAGTGGTCTGTCATAGGTAATCATCCAATTAATCGATCGATAGGTAATAACCAAGAAAAGTTACATTCAAGGTAGTTTGACTCAGACTGATCGATTTTAGGAATCGAGTTGTTTTAAGATGGAGTGAGCATCCCATCCAAGACAAGAAAAATGGATAATTTTGGAGGTTTGACATGGATTTCAAAAGTCAAATATATAATGAAAAATGGAGGGAGCAGTCAGCAGCATGTACCTTGAGGAAAACAGCGGTTGCAGGTGGAATACTCTGAAACATATTGCCTGCGACGAACTGCACGTTGACATCGGACGGAGCGCCGGCGACAACGTGCGGGAGGTCAAGCACGCTGCACTTGAGGTGCGGGAAGGCAGCGGCGATGGCGGCGGTGGCGCCACCATGCCCACCGCCTACGTCGACCAACGATTCGATCCCACGGAACACCTCGCCGCACTCCCTGAGCATGATTGGCATCAGGAAGCGGCTGTCCGCGACCATGCCTTTGTTCAGTAAGGCGTTTACGTCGTCAGCGTGTTCCCAGATCGTTGGGAATGTTTGTTGGAAAGCCAGGCCATACGGGGACGGTTCACGCTTCTCCTGCCGGAACCACGCGCAGATGCCCGTGGTGTGCGGAGAGACAGCGATAGGATGGAGCGCCAGGCTCACAAAGGGAGCCAAGGTCGCCGAGCTCACCTCGTCGCTGACGAGGAAGCGGGAGGCTGCCGTGAGCCTGTAGACAGCTTCGTCCGGCGCGTCGACGGTCGAATCATCACCACCAGCTGGCGGTTGTTGCTCGACGCTGAAGGTGCCGGAGACGGTGAGCACGCGCATGAGGCGGCGTAGAGCGCGAAGCTTACTTGGGTGGACCACAGTCTCGGCGAGGATCTGGGGAAGGGTGGCGCTGCCGCCATGGTGGTGGATCGCGTCGGGGATGCGGAGGTCCAGTGCCACTGCGAGCGCGAGCGATTTGGCGTAGCACAGGGACTGGTGCCAGAGCTCGACGTGAGCTTCGAGCAAGTCCTGAGTGCTGAGTGCCATCGTGTGCATGAATGTAATTGTATACACTGCTGACTGCTGTGCTGGCTAGCTTATTCTCTTTCTCGATTGCTACCGCTAGGCAGTTTATATAGTGTTCTGCTTGAGGTGCTTTCGAAGTCTAAAGGCGTGTTGATTTTCTAATAGTATCGCAATCCGGTGAGCAGTCTAAAGGCGTGGGCGTGTGGGTTTTCTAATGGGATAGATTCCTTGTATCGCAACTCGGTGAGCCTAAAAATTCATCTGCTGACAGGGCCTGCTCCTGACTAACCAGCCTGATCACATTGGTCTCCAGAAGGTACTGTTGAAGCTTGAGGTAGTGCTCTTCTTTTTTAGAGTATGTATAACCCTATTAGTTAGGGGTAAGTGAAAAAATGAACAGAAAGGTTTTTCACGAAAGTCTATCTCTACACGACTATCTATAAATATTGTCTTCTACCTACATTTATTATTTAGAGGCTTTAAGTTGTATTATATAAAAAAACTGATCTAAGGGATCAAGATTGTACATACCCTTAATCTGTAACACTATACAATCCACCATTTTAAACTTTGCAAAACTCACCCAACCAAATCACCCCACACTCATAACCTTCACTAAATCCACCAAACAAATTGCATCCAGACTTAACACACCATCAAAACCAACAATTCAGATCGTTGGGTAACCTCTTTCCATTACTCATCCAAATTTAATGGACAATATTATTTGGATCATCCCTCATCCTCTCCCCTCTCCTCTCCGGGATCGTAGCGTTAGCACGGGCTATATGCTAGTACAAGTAACATCCCACTCAACCTCTCGGCTTCTAGGGCTTTGACATTGGCTATTAGACCCTCTCCAACGCCTCCCACTCACCAGCTCCCCCTGATGCAATACCGTGCGCCGAACTCCCCAACATGCTCCAACGCCGCTTGCTCGCATGCCTAGTGGTGGGGGCAAGGGCACGTGTGCACCCTGTGGAAGGGGAGCTCTAATATCTCCCTTCCACTAATCAATGCATTTAGTTATGAAGCTTCACTTCTAAGTGGTCCTGCATCCAGTCAAGAAGCTCCACTTCTCCTGAAGCCAGTTCCACAATTAGTGGTTGCGATAGCATGGACCTCCTCGGCATGCTCCTGTGCATGGGTAAGTGTGGTCTCTAGTGGAAATGGCGACCTCCTAGAGGGCAACTCTTCTGTCATAGGAAGGTCCATCTGCGTGGGTGTCCCTCAGTCTAGCTTGTGTTGTCGAAGTTGTCCCCTAGGCTTAGGACCCATATGATGCCCTTGATAAATAGAGATGACTTTGGGCCCGACTACCTCTAAGGTAGAGCTTCAGGATCTGATAGTTAGTGAAGGCATGTCCTTTGGTCTCCCGCCTTTGGGTTCTCATGCTAGCACCAGGCATTGGCAAAAGTCAGGTGGAGCATCACCCCATGGATGGGCCACTAGGGCATCATTTGATGGAGGGGCCATTGCTGCTCCAACATCCCCTTCTAGCATCAGTGCTTCTGGCACTTTAAGGGTTAGTGCCTCCATCACTACAAAGATCACCCTCTAGCCATCGATCTCCAAAGACCCTAGTGGATCTATTGTCGCTGGAATTGCCTCCACGACTAGGGTGTCATTACTAGAGATGTCCATGACTTGGGATGTGTCATCACAAGCTAGGGCTGACACCCCCTACTGGCTCCTAGTGGGGTAGCTTTGGTACTCCCAGGAATGACACCAGAGGTCACACTCAAGTTCATGGAAATCTAGGTGGCTACATTGTTGCTGACTTCAAAACATAACAGAGGAAGATGTTAAGAAGAGGAAAAAATATTAAAGTCTATGCTTAGAAATAGATTTACTAGGGCTTGTTATCTGCCTGACGCTAGGTCCTATAGCAATTAGGGCATCAGTGTCCATGCGATGGGACTTCCTCGCTGTAGGAGCATTGCTAGTGCGAGCTTCCCTCTTCTTCTAAAAACAACTAGGGATGGTGTCATCTAAGCTGACCTCCTATCCTTGATGGGGGCCTTGGTCATGTCCCTCAAATGCTCCACGACCCGCTACAAATAGAGACCAACCAGTCAAGGTCCCTAGCCTAGTGGGGTTACAGAGTGTCATGTGTTGGGACATGTAATCTAGGGTGGCATCGTCTTTGTAAAGAGAAAATATCTCCACTAACGTCTCCAACATCTTTGCATTGAAGGAGCTGACGTGAAATCTTGCCATCTCCACCATAATGTTAGGGGAGGCATAGGTATTGTCGAGGGTCTAGCATGACCTGCATGTCTTCCACGATGTGGGTGTACTCCCACATGCCCCATAGGTGCCTCTAGAGTGAGGATAGTCATGGTGTTGAGAAACACACCAGCAACATCATTAATAACCCCACATCGATGACCTCCTCAATCCTTCTCATGATCGGCTCTCATGTTCCATCCAAGGCTAGCGAATGCTCCCACCAGGTCTAGTCGACTGCTGGCTCCCTTATCGGCATCTCCAAACGTGCATGTGGCTTGACAGTGACATAGATCTGAGATGCCTGCTAATGCTCCCATTTGCTAGAGAGGTATGTCACCTTATATGATGTTCAAAAGCATGGCTTAGAGTAGAGCTAGAAGTACACCTTCTCGAATAGATTCTAGCCATTCAACGCCCAAACGAGAAGAAGCGACATAAGAGTTCGACATAGGGCCTCACCCCCCATAAATGATTTGTGCATGTATGCGAAGGTTGAGAGGGCGAGGATTGATTAATTTGGGAGTAATATATCTGACTTGGAGGCATTAAAAGTCAATAACATGAATAAAGAACGTCAATAGTGGGAAGTTCAATTACGCCATCACGTGAGAGTAGAAAACAATATACTCTCCCATCTCTTGAGGTGTTCGTGCTAGATTTGTCATAGGGGAACATTATTTTATGTAGGCAGTATGACCCAACAAAGGAGTCTATGCACCTTATCGAGGCCCTCCTTATTGAGGATCATGTTGCATGATAGCTGGTCGAGTGCAGAGGTTGCAACCATGGCAATTGGGTGAGAAAGACTACAACGATTAGTGCAGGAAGATGGCAAGAGGAGGAAGAAAGAAGAAGACAGAGGCATTAGATTGTGCAAGGAAAAATAAAGGTGAGAACCACAAACTCATACTTAACGTGACAATTTTTACAAGTACTGTAAAACTGCAGTTGGTAATGGCCTGAAGACTAGTTTCTGGAAAAATATTTGGATTGGTAATTTGCCTCTGTCTGTTCAATTTCCTGTACTTTTTGACTTGGCCTATGACAAAGATGTTTCTGTTAATGATGTTTTCACATCTAATTTTGAGACTCTTACTTTTAGAAGAAGGATTGTGGGTAATTTGAGGATGTTATTCGATGAAATGAGAAGTTGTTGTAATCAGGTGTCTTTGTCTGATCAGGAGGATAAAATTGTGTGGCTTCTGGGAAAAAAGGCTTCTCAGTTAACTCTATGTACAAAAAGAAAATGGAAGATCAAGTTTTGATTCCATACAAATTCTTGTGGAAATCTAAATTGCCTCATAAAATCAAGGTTTTCTTTTGGTTAGTGGTAAGAAATAAAATTCTTACGAGGGACAACTTGAAGAAAAGGAGCTGGATTGGTTCTACGGATTGTTGTTTCTGTGGGGGGGATGAATCTATCGATCATATGTTCTTTCATTGCCCCATTGCAAAATATATGTGGAGAGTGATTCAAGTTGCCTTGAATTTAAGGCTGATTCTGAATAGTATCAGCAACCTTTATGACAATTGGTTATGTAAACCAAAAGACAAAACTGCTAATTTGATGTTATTTGGTTGTGGAGCTTTATTCTGGGCTATTTGGCGCTCTAGAAATGATTGGTGCTTTGGAAAAAATCATTTGCTTGATCCTTCTAACTTCATTTTTCTTTGCTGCTTCTGGTTGGATTCCTGGGCTACTCGTCAGAAAAAGAAGGAGCAAAAAATGGTGGTGCTAGGAAGCAAGCTAATCCGAAAGACAGCAAGTGAAGCTTTCGGCAGGGCCTTGGGGTGGTGCCCTTTAGACAGGCGCATTTCTGGTTGATATGGGAGCTGGAACTTAGAAGATGGTGTTGATATTTGTCTGTCTTTTGTTGGTTGGCTTGTTCAGTTCCTTTTGTGGCTTCTGCCTGTCTAATTGGGTTGTAAATAAGAAAGTCTTATGTAGTTAATCGTATGCCAAACTTTCTCTGCTATCTTAGGCTCTTCACTGATCTAGTTTGATAGTGTTTAGAGTCTAGATAGGGTTCTGGCCGTGTTCGATCTTTTGGGATGATGTGCCGCGTGGTTGCGGTTGTTTCAAACTTTCCTATTTCCTAATGAAATAGGGGGCTTCGCCCCTTCGTAAAAAACAAACTCATACTTAAATCACTATCTTTCCTCTCTCTCTCTCCCTAATGCCAGGTGTGGAAATTAAAGTGTCGTTTGATATGATAGTTGTGTAGCATTTTAATTACCAACCAATGTGGTTAACACATGAGAAAATCTTAGGCTACATGGAAGATGTATTTCACTAGGCATATTCAAGAAATGTGTTCCAATAATATGACTTTACTTGCCTACGACTAATTTTCCCATAATTTCTTTAGTAGTCACTTTCCTTTTTTGCTAATAGTTAGGCTCTGAGACCAAAGTATTGTGCATCTCATCAAGGGCAAACAGATAGCCAGCATGGCCATTATCATTGATTCGACTTTTGGGCAGGTAGGGATGGTGACTGACAAGCTAACCCCATGTTGAGCTCAGCAACAAGGTTTGGATACATGACCACGAGAATAACTAGACCATGGTATCTATCATGGTGGGCTGCTCTTCCTAGCCTGGTTTAGGCCCTTGCACTTCTCATGACCCTAGGAAAGCAGATTGTCACATCACCTCCTGCCACCCTCCATCATTGAAGCACACAGTAAGCCCCAAGTGCATGATGAATTCATTTCATCAGCCATCTTGCGAGAAAATTGGGCTTAGTTATAGGCCTCCATAGGCTTAAAGAGGGTCTATGGCCTCTATCAACATCTAGGGAAGGTCAAACCCATGCATTCTGCCAAGACACCTTCAAAAGGCCTTAACAAAAGAAATCACTAAAGGCACAACTAATGCCAAACGCGTGCCCCTAGGAATCCATGTACTAGGAGGTCTAGTTTAGATATGGCTAAGGTAGTGTCCTATCATGCTGGGAGACCAAATCCTAGGCCCCCAAGACCTCTGAGGCTCCAAACCTCTGGTGCCTGTCGAAAGGGATAAGACATGGGGGCCTGGGGGCTTAGTGCTCTCTAGACTTTGGGCGCTTCTAGACTTCGGGGCCTCTCTCAGTTTCTTAGGACCCTATCCTAGGGGCCCCTAAACCTTTGAGGCCCTAGACCTTAGACTTGTTCTATCAAGTAGCTAGGTCTCACGACCCTCCTTATGGGAAGCAAAGCTCTCTAGTCAGCCAAGTATGGAAGCCCCTAGATGGTATGACCCTAGAACCATGCTTGTCTCTGCTCTAGATGACCACATGGTACTAGTGGTCTATATAAGGCTACCAACCATTGCATTAAATATGTTGGGCAATATTATGGTTAAGAAGGTGCACTGCGACCACTGAAAAGGGCAGTATGCATAGCTGAGACCACTATGCAGTGCATGCCACTACCCTTTAGCAACACTTGGACGTCCCAATATATTTGCAAGCATTATAAGGTACAAGGTGCTACACTATTTACCAACTACGTTGTACCCAATGGCGTGGTCTTCTATACCTACCACTATGATTGATCGTACTTGCCCCTGAGATAGGACTAATCTATGTGTCCAGAACAAGACATGCTCAACATTATGGTACACCCAAGATGTGCCTATGTGTATGATTCCACGAATATGACAAGATTGGAGTTGTTGAGCCTCTGTTTGGTGGGGTGTACCATCGAACAGATATCTAGCTCTCTCCTCCCTTGGGATATAAAAAGGAAGAGGTAGAGAAATGTAGAAAAAAAATTAGGATGATTTAGGGCTTCGCCTTGATAGATGCTTTTACTTTCAAGCTTCCCTAGGCTTCAAGCTTTGGGTATACATAGAGGTGAACTAGAGACCAGAAGTCTAGAACTCTCACTAGAACCAAAAGGGAAGGGAAAGCTAGAAGGTCATGACGCTCAATTGATATATGATCTTGTAATCTTCTTAACCTTTATGTTCCTCAATTCATTACACTCAAAGTGAACATAGGGTATTATGCAACTTAAGAACCAAACCTTTACAAATCATCCATGTCATCGTGTACTGATAACTAGGTCTACCCAGGATTAGCGTGCCTACACTCCAAATTTCTCTTTTGGGTGCCTACATTTTCTTGGTGTCATACCACAACTACAACTGTTGATAACCAAATTTGACCATATTTTGTTGTCTGAGTTTGATAGTATGCTTAGAAAATTCATTCCCCATATTAGTTAAATTCAAGTTTAATTCAATCTAGTTATCAAATTTGATTATAATTAATGATTATTTGGGTTGTCCAGTATTGTAATAGCTGATTAGTCTAATTAGAAACTAATGATTAGAATATATTTTAGACATACTAACTTGTTTAATTGACAAATGAAGCTAGTAATTATATATTAATTATGGCTGGTATTAGATTAATATTTGACAAAGGAGAAATACAAATTACAACTGTATCCAAAGACTGAAATATACACTTGGCTTCATTTATTTGACGACCATAACGTTGATTAGAACATGTATTAATAATTAATACAAAGAGAAACGAAAGGTGCCAATGAGAATTAGTATGATAATCAATAATCTTTATGCAAGTTTGCAAACGGTTGATCATTCTTTTTTGCTCGGATGACCGTTATATTTTGTTTACTGGTTGTTGTTTTTTTTTTTGTCTGCTACCCAGAGTATCGATCATCTATGAATGAATTGGAAGATACGCGGTGTTTTTATGGAAAAGGTATAAAGCTACGAACATCATGCTCAAATAATAATGTTCATGACTTTTCTGTGAGATAGGATTAATATAAGATTTATATCAAATGAAAGCTCTATATTAAATCTATAGGGTTTAAAGACATTTAAACCTTTCTAGTTGGTAACTTTTAAATTTAAAAATGGTTTACAAGTCAAAATATTCATTATAAGTTTTTTAATCAGATTTAACATGTTTAATAATGTCGAATGGAGCCAAAGTTAACATCGAAGTTGTAACACTCGACAATTTCTATAGTTTTGCAGTGAATAACATTTTTATTTGAGATTATTTTAAGTATCAAATATATAATATAAGCTTTGAAATCAGTAGTTAAAAATAGCGCGCGTCAGCTATATATAGATACATATACAGTATAACTCAGTTGGTATATGATCTTATAGGTTTGGAAGTATTGAGATCTTGAATTTAAATTATAAAAATATATATCTTTTATTATCTAACGCTGACGGTACGCGATCGCCACAACCTATCCACGGCCACAATCGGCACAGGCACACTAATGAAGACGGCGACAACTTATTTGATGAGTGTTAATAGTTTTTGCCGAGAGCTCCGTAAAGATATGGTTTATCGAGTGTCTCGGTCGGCAAAATACTACACTCCACAACTATTATCTTTATTGAAAGCTAAACACTCGACATAACTGTATATTCGGCAAAGAATGTTTTGCCGAGTGTCTAACTCTCAGCATAGAGGTCACACGGCAAAACGCCGTCAGCAGCTAACGGTATTTAACTATGCTGAGTGTCATAAGAAGGCACTCGACACGGGTATGTCTTTGTCGAGTGTCTTTTCTTGACACTTGGCAAAATTTATTTGTTTTTTCTCCTAATTTTTTTTTCTAGTGTACTCCTATAATATTTGGACCTACATATGGAATATTTGCACATTTCTCAAATTGTTTGTTATATGTATTTGATTTAGTACATTTAATTAAATTTCTTTGAATAATTCAAATTTAAATTGTAAGTCAATCGAATAATTGAAAACAGTGGATGCAAAACCCCCTAGGACCCTCCAAGGACCATGTCCCAAAGATTTTGTTGAAAAAGATGCACTCTCAAATATAGAGCAGAACTAGTTCTCAAAAATACGCATAAGAAAGATATAAAGCAATTATTCAAGAGTGAAAAGATATAAATAATTTTTTATTCAAATAACTCTTTAAATAGGAATTTAGAGAATTAATTTAAGAAAAGGACTCTTGAAAATACTGAACGACATCAACATGGTTGAAGGCTCGGACAAAGGTGAAGGCTTTTATTTATTTGTTTGTTTGTTCTTCCTTCTTTTTTACCTAATTTTTTTAGTAAGTACAGTACATTCTAGATACCGATAGTTTATTTGCTCATCGGCCTTTAATTATGGTGTTACCTATATGTTGCTTAAGAAAATATCGTTGGAAGTATTATTGTTTTGTACGTGAAATTAGATAAACATGTGTATAATAAGTGTGTGTATGGACTATGGACTGATACATAGCGTTTGGTTGGCTTCCTGGACATGCAGCTAAATTCAAAGACCGTGAGCCATGTCCGCGGTCAACTGCATGCATCCACCAGTGTTTATTTGGTTAGCTGCGTTTCAGAGACTGGCCAGCACTAAACTCAAAGACCGCGAGCCATGTCCGCGGGAAACGTCCTGGGAGCGCGTGCAGGCGCTGACCGACTGGTGGGCGAGCAGCTGTTTGCTCATGCACGCAAACCGAGATTTGGTTTTTTTTTTTATATATACTATCTTCTAATTAAACGATTTAATCAGCTAACCGATTTTATATTTGTGTTCTCGACGTTTTTCAAAATAAGCTAGACCACACATGCTAAGTATATTTTAAATAAAAAATGCATTATTAAGATTAACATGTAATTAGTGTCTATTAACATGTAATTAGTGTTTATTAATTCATTTTTTTTATTTATTTAACAATTTTTAAACCATAAAACAAGTATTTATACACACAACCAAACAATATCTCTCGTAAACCAGACTCAACGCAAACAAACAACCAAACACGTTGTGTCATATGTGCAGACCAAATTATAGACCTAGCTGAGCTAGTGTGAGCCATGGGAATCGAACCGTAGGACCCTCCAGAACATAGAATGGGCACGGCTCCCTTCTCGCATCTCGAGTTCCTGATTCAAGGCCTCCGGCGAATTCAGATGGCGCGTTCGGTGAATGTTTGAGTAAAAAAGTCCAAACAAAACAACATGCCAACGATGACTCCTAGCTAGCAATAAGCAAAAGCCAGACGACGACTTAATTTGCAAAGCAAACAGCGCAAAACAGGCGCAGCTTCTTTGTCTGGAGCCTCGTACGTCAAAACAATGTGCTCTTGGTCCCGATCGAGGTAAAAGTAGGCCTCGTGAGTCGCCGCAAAACTGCATGCTGCACCCCTGCTTAGGTCGCGGGCATGGGGAGAAGAAGAAGGATCGATACCGACCGCAGTGGAAAGCTGCGGCAAGGACGGAGACGATAGAAGCTATGTCGCTATGTCAAGTGAAGCGTGCGGAAAGCCAGATCTTTCCAAATCCATGTTTGACGACGCAAGTACACAGGTCACTTGATTTCAGTAATAAGATGTTGTTGTTTGGTTCACATACATAATTGTAACGTGATGGATAACGATACGTTAAATCATGTTTGTTTAAGTCTACCTATATTTAGAAACCCTACTAAAAATCAATATCGGTCTATTCAAACTTATTATCGATGTCACTCTGGTGTTAATCAAAATTATAACTATTTACGTTACAGTTCATGAACCAAACAATATGCTAATCTAATGAATGTGGGTCTCCTCTATTTCTCTGGTGTCTAAATCAATCCTAAGAGTCAAACGTATTACCAATTTCCTCAACATCGTCGTCGGGGAGGTAGGTACGTCTCGGCGCAGCTTTGGTTGGCCAGGTTACATGCTTGATGGGGTCGTTTATGTTCCTTCAGTTCATCATGCAATCGACTTAGCTTTAGATGGTTCAATGCATTGTATCTCTTCGGGATGAAAATGCCAGATGGCTCTAAAAACAGATTTCTAGATGCGATTCGTTTTTGGGAACCATTTTTGTTTGTGGTTTTTTTTTAAAAAAAATTAAGGAATCAAAACATTCCGGCTTCCAACATCCCACACGCGAATGAGGGCCTATTTAAATTCGGTCCTCTAGACTTTAGAGCTAAGTTACATCTAAATTTTAGCCCGTCTCATATTAAATCTTTAGAGCTTAAAAGTGAGCTAAAGTGCTCTAAAGTTGTTCGAGCTCTAAAGTTTAGAGAACAGAAACCGAATAAGCCCTAAGCATAGTCACAAGAAACAGGTACAGTGATAGCAACCCTCGACCCAGGAACGTCGTCCCCGGCCCGGATTCGCGGGGTCATTTTTGTTATCACCATGTAAAAACCTCTCACAAGTAGCGCACCACGTTCCTCGACCCTATCAATCTAAGGAACTTTATGACTATGGCCCTAAGTGCAGCAATCCAATATAAGATCTTGTTACAGTGAACAAATATTATGACATAAAGCTCACCTATGAACCAACACAACCACTAGGATAAAGTTAGCCTTCAATCTATTATGGTGTTTCCGTTCCAACTTTCCAATGACTTCCAAGTGACAACACCCTTCATTGGATTTCTCCCTTCCTCTTTAGATACTTGTGACCAATATCTAATTCAGTACACTCCAATGAAAATCACCTGCATCAAAAAAAGTAGTTGTTCTACTAATATTACCATTATGTCTACACAACCACATATCCCAACACAGTCACCCGCTACACCCACTATCACCTGGAGCCTTTGGATGCTCTAGTATCTCTTCTGAGGAATATGTCGGAGTTGTCCGAGGCCAAATAGGTTCCCTTAGATGGAAGTTTCCTAAAAATAGCTTGAATGAAAGTGTTTATGTCAATACGATGAGTGCAGGTGTTCAACCTATTGGTTGTCCTTGATAGGGTCTTGCTTTGGTAGTTAAGTCTAGGGACTTAACAATCTTGGTGTTCCTTGAAGAACTTTAAAGTTTTATAGGCCGAGTTGGGGGACTCGGTTCTTAGATGTTTTTTGGAAGATATCTCTTCCTTTTCCCTTGGAAGGGTCTTTCTATTGCCCTGTTAGTGAACCAAGTCGAGAGGGCCTTTTTTTAATCCCACGGATGGGTCATAGGTGACAAGCAGAGTCGTGTAGGTGGTACTTGTCGGTTTCCTCGGAGGGAAACCTGTTTTATCCATATTGGAGTCCATGTATCGGTTTAGCGAGGGTGATCTAGTCCCCTTAGTACCATTGATATGACTACTAAAATGTGATAAGAAATAGAGAGAGGTTCTTTTAAGGCCTTTACACGGGATGGTAGCAGAGTCGTGTAGGTGATACTACCATCTTTCCCTTGAGGGGCCCCAACTCTAGCTAGGCTTAGTTGTCTAGATATTTCTAGAGACAAGGCCAGTGCCTAGTACCCTTGGAGTTAGGACCAGATCGAGCAAACCTAGAGGGCTAAACCATTTTCATATTTTTAATGAGATTCAAATGCATGAGAGATAAGATATAGAAAAGCATGTTTTAAACCAAATCCATGAAAAACATGCCAAATAAATCCATGTTTTTTTTGTCAATTTTAGCTCTATCGAGGCCTTTAAAAAGCATACTCATATCTTCCTCATCATCACCAGAGTATACCTTTTTCTCCTTAGCCATCAAACAAGTGTGGTTGACTTGGGGAAGAGTGAAGACTTGTTGAAGATAATTGGCAATGCCCACATCATCACAGTCAGAGGAGCTAGTGTCCGAATCTCACTCCTTCCCAATGTGGGGTTCACCTTTCTTTTTCTTATAGAACCTTTTCTTTTCTATCTTCTTCCCTTTCTTGTCCTCTTCCTGGTCATCATTATCATTATATGGATAGTTAGCTATAAAATGTCCAGTCTTACCACACTTAAAGCATGCACACTTCCCCCTTGCCTTGTTGTCATTATTCTTGTGGCCCTTCAAGACTTGCTTGAATCTTTTGACAACAAGCGCCATCTCATCGTTGAGGCTGGCCACCTCAAATTGCATCACCTTGCTTAGGGTCTCCTTCTTCTCATCTGTTGCCTTGATGGCAACGAATTATTAATCGTTGGTGGAGACGTTACCTTGCACCAAGTCTTCAATGTACTTGGAGTCCCTCACCATCATCTCATGGCTAAGAAATTTTCCAAGTACTTCCCCGATATATACTTTCTTGTACCTAGGATTCTCATGAACCAAAGACACAAGAGTAGCATTGCAAGAAGTATAAGACCTTAACATGAGTTTTACCACTTCATGGTTAGTCCACTTCTTGCCCCCAATGTTGTGAACTTGATCCACCAAGCTTTTAAGGCGATTGTACATATCTTGCATGCAATCTCCTTTAAGTATGGCAAATCTCTAGAGCTCCCCTTATAGGAACTCCATCTTAGTAATCTTGGTGATCTTGTCACATTCGTGTATCGTCTTAAGAGTGTCCCATATCTCCTTAGCCCCCTACAGGCCATTCACCTTGTTACATTCTTCCCTATAAAGAGAAGCAAGCAATACCGTGGTGGCTTGGGAGTTGCGGTGGACGATTTGCTCCACCTCCATCGGATAGTAGTTGTCGTCATCATTGTCGGGGATCTCCATTCCTATTTCAACATATCCCAAATACTAGGGTGGAGTGAAAATAAATTATTCTTAATCTTATGACTCCACCATAAATAATCCTCACCATCAAAGTGAGGTGGTTTATTAAGAGGAACAAAAAGTAAATGGGTATTGGAATTGTGAGGAATGCGAGAATAATTAAATGGAGTATGATTAAAATTAGATTTGACTGTCTTTGGTTGGTGAAGACATTTGGAGGAGGATTAGCTACTACTTGATGTAGATGGCGATAAGGATAAGTCTGTCTCGTAGTAGACGACCTTCTTTATCCTTTTTCTTTTTGCCATCTCTCGTCTTGCGGTGCGAGTCGATGGGCTTTTCATCTTTTGTCTTATCAATCTCCTTCTCCTAGTGGTTGTCCATCTCCTTCCCTTGTTCTTTTGGGATTCTTCACTCGACATCTCTTTGAGTTGTTAGACTCATAAATGAAGCATCAGACTCCGATATTAATTGATGGTCACCTAGAGGGGGTTAATAGGCGACACCTAAAAATTCAAAACTTAAACAAAAACTTGAATCCCTAATTAAATGTTAGTTCAAAATCTAGAACAAGTAGAGCAAGGAAAGAGAAAATTTCCTACACTTGATGCTTTCTTGATTCTAGTGTAAATTCAAAAGCAAAATCACAAGTGAAGACTTATAAAAAGAACTTAGGAAGAGAGAGAGGAAAACAAATTGTAGAAAGTAAAGAACATGAGACACAACAATTTGTTTTCCGAGGTTCAGGTCTAAAGAATCTATGTCCCCGTTGAGGAGTCCCATAGGACATGGTCTCTCTCGACCTTCTCAAGTGATCCAACGATTAGCTTGAGTCATCAGTTCTTTTTCTTTGATCTTTCCTCACACAAGGTACTCCATAAAGATTGGAGACTCTCGCTAGCCGTACATAATGAATGGGAGCTAGAACTCTAATGGAAGCAAGAGGGAGGAAGAACGCACACAAGAGCACAACAACACCACAAAAGAATCAAGAACATAAGCGCAAAATTGTAGCACAACTCTCTCTGGACTAATCTCACGAATATGGGTGCTTGGATCACTTTGGTGTGCTTCTCTAATGCTTAGGAGTGAATATACTTGCTCTTAGATGACTTGGTGACTCTAGGAGGCTGGTTAGGGGGTCTATTTAAAGCCTCAAACCCCTAAAGAGCCGTTGAGAAGAAACTGCCCAGATCTATTCTTGGTTGGTGCACCGAACTGCTCGGTGCACCACCAAATAGAGTCATGTAGCACAATCCCTAGGATCCTGATTGGTGCCTTCTTTTTGAGGTGGCATCAGATTGATCTGGTGCACCACTGAACACCATGCCATGTCAGTTAGTGTAACACCCTGTCCAATTCCTGGACCGACCGTACTTACTCCTAGTAGCTCTCTAAGATCATATATCGTTCCTGAAAGTCACCTAGAGGGGGGTGAATAGGCGGAATCTGAAAATTATAAACTTAAAGCGCAACTACAAGCCGGGGTTAGCGTTAGAATAAAAACCGAGTCCGAAAGAGAGGGTGAAAAACAAATCAAAGGCAAATGAAGCAGATGACACGGTGATTTGTTTTACCGAGGTTCGGTTCTTGATAACCTACTCCCTGTTGAGGTGGTCACTAAGACCGGGTCTCTTTCAACCCTTTCCCTCTCTCAAACGGTCACCTAGACCGAGTGAGCTTTTCTCCTTAATCAAATGGGTCACTTAGACCCCACAAGGACCACCACACAATTGGTGTCTCTTGCTTTGATTACAAGTAGCTTGGAAACAAGAATAGAGGAAGAAGAAAGCGATCCAAGAACAAGAGCTCAAAGAACACGAGCAAAACTCTCTCTTGAGTCACTATTTGTTTGGAGTGGAGATGGAACTTGGAGATGCTTTGATTCTCTTGAATTGTGTCTTGTATTGATTGCACTAGCTCTTGTATTGAATGAGAAGTCTAAAAAACTTGGATGCTTGGAGTGGTGGTGGTTGGGGGTATTTATAGCCCTCAACCACCACATAGCCGTTGGGGAGGCTGTCTGTCGATGGGCGCACCGGACAGTCCGGTGCACCACCGGACACTGTCTGGTGCGCCAGCCACGTCACCCAGCCATTAGGATTCTGACGGTTTTGACCGTTGGAGCTCTGACTTCTTGGGGCACCGGACAGTCCGGTGCCGCACCGGACAGACACTATTGAAGCGTCCCGATCCTTTGGGACTCAAATGTGATACAATTACTAGTCCCAGGAGGCTAGTAACCACATTCCTTACTTCAAATAGTACAGAGTTCGAGTAAAAGTTATTACAATACCAAAGTACAAGCTTGAAAGAGAGCCAGAAATACAAAACGCAGTACAAGATAAACTAGCCCATTCCACAGGCAGAACTGGGTGCAGACACAGCCCACTTAATCAAGCATAGCAGAAAAGAAGTCTTCAGCTGCTTAAAAACATGAATAAATCTGTGTGAATACACTAGGTATTCCGCAAGCCCATCTCGCTCCCGTAAAGAGAAAGGGACCTATATAATACATGCTTTATATGGTGGAGTTGAAGTCACTCTTCTTTTTCTCAGAGAAAGGCAATACTTTGATGGTTTTACCCAAAGAAGGAAATAGCACTTTTTCACACTCAACCACCACGGAGCTTCCCGCTCCCATGGCATTGTTTTCATTTCCAAAAACACACCCACACACACATTTCCCTGTTCACGGAGGTTGTAAAGCACTAATTGCCATACCACACCAGACTCATCCATTCCAGCGGACACGGACTATTCGAATAGGTTTGAACTCTGCGCAGAGGGGTACACTTTACCCACTAGTCCGGTTTCTGCGATCTCACCGTCGTGAGACCCGAATGCTGAATCTCTTTCTTTCCTCGCACGTCCTTACCTTAACGGTTATACCAGAAGGAGTCAGGCCACCGCCATGTCCAAACCGGACAAAACATTGCCCCTCCTTATCCTCCCGGTGATGGAGTGGTGGCAAGGCACGGGCAGGGGTAGGGGACCACGATGGTAGGGTCAATTTGGTCGGAGGGCGCTTGGAGAGGCCGGTCCATGGCGAGGTGGCGGGCACCCGCGGCGGGGGAGATCGCCGGTGAGGTTGTCGGGCGCAATAGGTGAAGGGGGTGGGTTCGTTGTACTCGCGAGGACATGGTGAAGCTCAAGAGCTACAATAATTGGACTAGAATTCAACGGAGAGGGGAGGGCGGGACTCACCGGAGCGGAGAAAGGCACGGCGGCGCTGGCTCAATTGAGCTCTGGGGAGGGAAGAGGGAGTGGCCGAGGCCGGTGTGGAGAAGGAGGGAGCTCGGGCGGTCCTTTTATAGGCGCCCGGGGCAGGGAAGGGGGCAAGAGGTGGCGAGCACCAGCGAGCTTGCCACGGCGGGGATAGTGGCGCACAGTGGCGACGACGGGACAGCTCGGGCAGGGGGGTGACGGGATGGCTCGGCTGGCGCAAGGGGACAGAGGCGCAAGGCGCCAACCGGGCAGGCGAGCGAGTAATGGCGAGATGATGGGGCGATGGCGATCGGCGGCGATCGCGTCACTAGCCCGGTCATGGGCGTGAGGAAGGCGCTGACAAGCGGGACCCGCTTGCCAAGGAGAGAGAGATCGCGAGAGAGCGAGGGGAGTGCGGGCTGACGGGTGGGGCCGAGCTGGCAGCGGCAGAGGGGAGGGGAGGGGAGCGTGGGCGCGCAGGCGATGGGCCGCTTGGGCCGCGAAAGGGGGGGCGGGCTCGCGCGCGAGAGAGAGAGAGAGGATTTGGGCCGGAAACGGCCCAGCCGAGGGGGGAGTTTTTCCTTTTTCTTTTTCTATTTTCTATTTCCTATTTCTATTTCTTATTTCTATTTCTTTTATATCCTTTTCTTTTGAACAAATAATTAGCTAAATAATCTTAGGTGCTAAAAAAATATTCTATGTGAGGTGCTTCTAACAATCATAGTGTATGCAAATGATGAGATGTCCTATGAGGTGGAGTCTATGGGGTGATTAAGGGGGGTTAGGAGATTAGGGTTCCAAACCTCGGGTTAAATTTTGGGATGTTACAACTATTCACTGTCCGGTGCGCCTTCTGGCGCCTGCTCTGACTTCTGTCACGAACTGTAGCTCTGTCAGGGCACTGTGCAGTCGACCGTTGCGCTGATAGCCATTGCTTCGCTTGGTGCACCGGACTGTCCGGTGGCACACCTGACAGTCCGGTGAATTATAGTGGATTGCGCCTGGAGAAACCCAAAGCTGAGGAGTCCAGACTGTACGGTCCCCAGACCAGGGCAGCCTTCGGTTTCTTTTGCTCCTCTCTTTTTGAACCCTAACTTGATCTTTTTATTGGTTTGTGTTGAACCTTTAGCACCTGTAGAATGTATATTCTAGAGCAAACTAGTTAGTCCAATTATTTGTGTTGGGCAATTCAACCACCAAAATCATTTAGGAAAAAGGTTTGACCCTATTTCCCTTTCAATCTCCCCCTTTTTGGTGATTGATGTCAACACAAACCAAAGCAAATATATAAGTGTAGAATTGAACTAGTTTGCATAATGTAAGTGCATAGGTTGCTTAGAATTAAACCAATTTATAATTTCAATGGATATGCATGGTTGCTTTCTTTTTATTTAACATTTCGGACCACGCTTGCACCACTTGTTTTGTTTTGCAAATTCTTTTGGAAATTCTTTTCAAAATTCTTTTGCAAATAGTCAAAGGTATATGAATGAGATTTGTAAGAAGCATTTTCATGATTTAAAATTTCTCCCCCTGTTTCAAATGCTTTTCCTTTGACTAAACAAAACTCCCCCTGAATTGGAATTCTCCTCTTAGTTTTCAAGAGGGTTTTGATAGATACTATTTGAAAATAATACATACCAATTTTAAATATACCAATAAAAATTTTCAAAACATAATTTAAAAAATTAGGTTGTGGTGCGGTCCTTTTGTTTTGGGCTAATACTCTCTCCCCCTTTGGCATTAATCGCCAAAAATGGAGACATTTGAGAGCCCTTTTACTTTCTCCTCCATTGGTACAAGTGAATATGAGTGGAAGGATTATACCAATGTGGAGAGTGACGTTTATTAGCGACAAAAGATGATACTGATAGAGTGGAGTGGAAGCCTTCTCTTCGTCGATGTACTCCATTTCCCTTTCAATCTATGACTAGCTTAAGGATATACTTGAAAAACACATTAGTCATAGCAAAAGAAAGAGATATGATCAAAGGTATATAAATGAGCAATGTGTGCAATATTTCAATCAAAATTCCGAGAATCAAGTATATTTAGCTCATTCCTAAGTTTGCAAAAAGTTTTCTCATTTAAAGGCTTGGTAAAGATATCGGCTAATTGATCTTTGGTGTTTATATAAGCAATCTCGATATCCCCCTTTGTTGATGATCTCTCAAAAAGTGATGCCGAATGTCTATGTGCTTAGTACGGCTGTGATCAACTGGATTATACGCTATGCGGATTACACTCTCATTGTCACATAGGAGAGGGACTTTGCTCAATTTGTAGCCATAGTCCCTGAGGGTTTGCCTCATCCAAAGTAATTGCGCACAATAATGGCCTGCGGCAATATACTCGGCTTCGGCGGTTGATAGGGCTAATGAATTTTGTTTCTTTGAAGCCCAAGACACTAGGGATCTTCCCTGAAGCTGACAAGTCCCTGATGTGCTCTTCCTATCAATTTTACACCCTACCCAATCGGCATCGGAATATCCTATTAAATCAAATGTGGAACCGTTGGGGTACCAAAGCCCAAACTTAGGAGTGTAAACTAAATATCTCATGATTCTTTTCATGGCCCTAAGGTGAACTTCCTTAGGATCGGCTTGGAACCTTGCACACATACATACAGAAAGCATAATATCCGGTTGAGATGCACATAAATAGAGTAGAGATCCTATCATCGACCGGTATACCTTTTGATCTACGGACTTACCTCCCGTATCAAGGTCGAGATGCCCATTAGTTCCCATGGGTGTCTTGATGGGTTTGGCATCCTTCATTCCAAACTTTGTAAGAATGTCTTGAGTATACTTGGTTTGGCTGATGAAGGTGCCCTCTTGGAGTTGCTTGACTTGAAATCCTAAGAAGTACTTCAACTCCCCCATCATAGATATCTCGAATTTTTGAATCATGATCCTACTAAACACTTCACAAGTAGATTTGTTAGTAGACCCAAATATGATATCATCAACATAAATTTGGCATACGAATAAATCATTTGCAATAGTTTTAGTAATGAGAGTAGGATCGGCTTTGCCGACTTTGAAGCCATTAGTGATTAGAAAATCTCGAAGGCATTCATACCATGCTTTTGGAGCTTGCTTGAGCCCATAAAGCGCCTTTGAGAGTTTATAAATATGGTCAAGGTACTTGTGGGGGACAGATATCCCCCGGGTCCACAAGAAGGATAAAAGACCTCACGAAAGGCCCAAGGGCCCCATAATTCGTAAGGTCATCCCCCTCGTGGGCCTAGGAAGGAACGATCAATAAAGCGAATCGACACAAGTCCAAGACGGCCCAACGAATTCGAGCAGTAATCACAACAGAGGCCCGACCTTCCCGTGTAGGAGCCCTGTACAACGGAACCAAGCGAGAATGGGTCGACAGGATTATAGGAGGATAGACTCAGTTGGTTCACTATTTCTTAGGTACGCGTCGCTGTAATATCCACATGTACCGCCCCACGGTCGAATATATAAGGCCTAGGGAGCACCCCTTCAGATCAGAGACTCACTACTTAGCCTCCCACCCAACTCTCTACGTTCTCAGCGCTAGAGAGTCCTCTTGTAACTCACCACATAAAACACTCTCGACAGGACGTAGGGTGTTACGCATCTCAAAGCGGCCCGAACCTGTAAACCATTGTCCACTGTTTCTCGTGCATCCAGCACGAACCATCGAGCTACAGTCGATAACACCGTCCTACTCCTAGAAGCACCTTGAGGGGTAACCCCAGGTGCGCGGTCGGACCCAAAACACCGACAGCTGGCGCGCCAGGTAGGGGGTGTGTCATCGATCCAAGCTAGCTCAATGGCCGTCACCTTCCAGCACAAGATCATCCTCCGTCCCGGGTCCACATTCTGCTTCGGAACTATCTCATATGTAGCAGATGAGGAGGGAACTCTGCATCGCATCGTGGATCCACCAGAGAGAAAATCTTCCTCAGAAATCCCCGGGAAAATTGGAGCAAAGCAGGAAAAGGCGCAACCTCCAGCGCCCCGAAAAAAGATCACCTTCAGTAAACTAGGAGTGTAGGGCTCGTCAAGCTAGAGAACGCCGTTGTCCACCTCTCCGACGGGAGAATGGACACGGATCACGAGGAAGAAAGAAACGAATGAGATCGAAAGGTGGCAAGCTGACCTTTCTGCACCTTCGTCCTCAAAGGAGGGCAGAAAGAGGGTCGCCATGACAACTGTTCCATTCTACCCTGACGTCCTCTTCATTGGATGGGCAGAGTCACCCCCATCTCCGACGACGAGCCGACCGTACCTGGAGAGGAACCTCCTCAGCGGGAGTCCCGCCGACGAAGGAACCGACGCCGAAATATCCGACGACATCACAAGGCCGGAGAACTGGACCCAGCGCAACCTGTATCACGAGACGAGGTCTCGGAGATAGGAGAAACTCCGGAGGAACATGTCTTCAGGGAAAGAAGGAATTCCCGACGACGCGATCGTCGGCGGGCTCAAGAACAGGCCGAGTAGGAAACAAGGCAACGCTGGGAAAATCCACTCTTCGGACGCAACCTGAACCCCGATTTCGCCCGAGCCATGAACACGCCGAGTGAAGTTGGCAGAGTATTGGCTCGGATAGCGAATGGCCTCCTGCGGACTCCCGACACCGAGGGCTATCGGCGGCTATTTACTCAAGTAGCCAATCATCCCCTGCCCCTCGCTCACCCGCCGAACGATCTACGACACGCCATCAACAATCGGTGGGACGCACGGGGCTCCATCAACGCTTCGCACGAACGACGACAAGAGAACGAAATTCGTCGCCGGGAAGAGTACGACCGGGATCACGGCGTCCCAGCACGAAGTCAGGCTACCACGACCGAGTCGGCCACGGCTTCAACTGGTGGCACCACCCGGGGATGGTCAAGGCACCACGACAACCACTCTCCTCCCTAGGACCGGCATCATCATCAACGACAGGAGGACACGTGTGGAGTATCGGCACTTACTCCGCGCCTCAGGGCCATTCAATGGCCCCCTAACTTCAAGGTCTCCAACGTCGACAAATACGAACCTAAGCAGGATCCGGGAGGTTGGCTGGCCGTCTACACCATTGCTGCCCGGGCAGCTGGGGCAACCGAGGATGTGATGACCGCGTACTTGCCTATTGTCCTCGGGCAAGACGCGCTGCAATGGCTGCGACACCTACCCCGACACTGCATCGACGACTGGAGCGATTTCAGTCGGCGCTTCACCGCCAACTTTCAGTCTCTCTCCGACAAACCAGCGCAACCATGGGACCTCAAATCCATCAAGCGCCAAGGGGACGAAACTCTTCAGTCGTACCTAAAAAGATTCTAGACCATGAGAAATCGTATCCCCAAGGTCGCGGAAGCGGCAGTGATCGAGGACTTCTACAGGGGATCCAATGACTCGACATTCGTCTGAGCCATATTACAGAAGGTGCTGATTACCTCCGAGCAACTGTTTCGGGAGGCCGACCTCTACATCACCGTGGACGAACGAGCTCAGGACCTCATCGGAGGAGCGAAACCTGCACCAGCGGCGCCACGACACGACACGAACCAGCAACCCGACAAGCGCTGGGAGAAGAGGCCTCGTGAGGAGGTCCACGCCGCCGGACCACCCGCCTCTCACGCCCGAGGAGGACCTCACGAAGGCGAATGCACGCTGGATGACATCCTCGACGCCCAGTGCCCATATCACAAGGACACGCGCCACACCCTCCGGAACTGCAGGGACTTCAAACACTCTGTCGGGCACGGTCGACCTTTTCAACCTCTACCTCCTCCCCCGCCGCGTGGAGGACCGGGAGAACCGCAACAACCCTGGCAACAGGAAGAGGGAAGAGGAGGAGCCTTCCCGCGCGTCGACGGAGAAGTCAACGTCATCTTCGGCGGACACGGGTCACAAGAAAGCAAGAGACAACAAAAGCTCAACGATCGTCAGATACTGGTGGCGGCCACCGGTCCTCCCACCCCGTACCGATGGTCTGAGCACCCGATCACCTTCACCCGAGCAGACCAATGGCTTAACTTCGACCACCCAGGCAAATACCCACTCCTCGTCGATCCGGTGATCCGAGAGAGCAGGGTAAAGAAGGTACTAGTGGACGAGGGAAGCAGCATCAATGTCACCTTCCCCCGGACGCTCCAAGGCTTGGGAGTTCCCCTCAAAGAGCTCCACGAATCGGACACACCCTTCTTCGGCATCGTGCCGACTGAAGGAGAGTACCCGTTGGGCCACATCTACATGCCAGTCACCTTCGGTACTCCGGAAAACTATAGAACCGAGTTCCTGAGGTTCGAGGTGGCAAACTTCGACTGTGGATACAACGCCATCATCGGGAGGCCCGGATTAGCGAAGTTCATGGCTATTCCACATTATATGTACATGATATTGAAGATGCCTGGACCGCAAGGGATCATAACTGTGTGCGCCGACTTCCAAGGCGCCACAGAATGTTTTCGAGTGGCTATTCAGGCGGCCCTCTCCACCAAACCATCGGCGATTTCCTCTGCACGGGCAAACTCAAAGCCTGAGGAAGACCTCGTGGTCCCCGTGAACGAAGCACAAGCCGTGACCTCTATGCGGCCGACTGAAGAAACCAAAAGGATCAACCTCGGGTTCGCTGACGAGCGCAAAACCGCCATCATCAGCTCCAGCCTAGACGACAAATAGGAAAGCGCGCTCATCCAGTTTCTGCAAGATAACCGAGACGTATTCGCATAGCAACCTGTGGATATGTCGGGAGTCCTAAGAGAGCTGGCCGAGCACAAATTGAAAGTCTACCCCTAGGCGAGGCCAATACGCCAAAAATTACGTCGCTTTACGCCCGACAAGAGAGAAGCCATCCGTGCTGAGCTGGCTCGCTTGGTCGCGGCCGGATTCATTAGAGAGGTGTTACAACCTGAATGGTTGGCCAACCCTGTTCTTGTACTCAAAAAGAATAAAGTGGATTGGCGCATGTGCGTTGACTATACGGATCTCAACAAACACTGTCCGAAGGATCCCTTCGGGCTTCCTAGAATCGACCAGGTGGTGGACTCAACCGCCGGATGCTCTATGTTGTCTTTCTTGGATTGCTACTTTGGGTATCATCAGATTAGTTTGGCAAAAGAAGACGAGGAAAAAACAGCATTTATCACCCCGTTTGGAGCCTTCTGCTATACCTCCATGCCGTTCGGCCTCAAAAACGCTGGAGCGACTTATCAGAGGGCTATTCAGACATGCTTAGCCGATCACTGGGGCAAGCATGTGGAAGCCTACATGGACGACGTGGTGATCAAGACAGAGGATTCAGAAAATTTCATCGAAGATTTACAGCTGGTCTTCAATAGTCTACGACGATACAGATGGAAGCTTAATCCCGAAAAGTGTGTTTTCGGAGTGCCGGCAGGAAGTTGCTAGGGTTTATTGTTAGCCACCGGGGAATTGAAGCCAATCTAGAAAAGATCGGAGCTATCATGAGGATGGAAGCACCACGATCACAAAAGAAAGTTCAAAGACTCACCGGGTGTATGGCAGCCCTAAGCAGGTTCATATCAAGGCTGGGAGAAAAAGGCTTACCATTCTATAAATTACTAAAAAAGGTGGACAAATTTCAGTGGACTTCAGAAGCACAAGAAGCTCTAGACACGCTGAAAGAATTCTTGACGACACCAACAGTGCTGAAATCATCACGCCGAGCCACACCGACTCAACCGGAAGAAGATCTGTTATTGTACATCTCTTGCACGACTCACGTGGTGAGCACCGCGTTAGTAGTCGAGCGAGCGGAAGAAGGGCATGCATACCCAGTACAGCACCCTGTCTATTTCATCAGTGAAGTTCTGGGCTCTTCAAAGAAGAAATATCCTCAGGTTCAAAAGCTATTGTATGCAGTACTTCTAACTGCACGCAAGCTTCGGCACTACTTCGACGACCACAAAGTCATAGTAGTCACTGGATTTCCAATAGGGGATATTCTCCACAACAAAGAAGCCATCGGAAGAGTAGCCAAGTGGGCCTGTGAATTGGGATCTCATGACATCGAATTTCGACCTCGCACTGCTATCAAAACTCAAGCATTGGTTGACTTCGTATCAGAGTGGACCGAGCAACAGGTGCCGGATAACCTGGAAGTCACAGAAGTATGGCAAATGTATTTTAACGGCTCATTGAAGCTACAGGGAGCAGGTGCTGGGATCCTCTTTATTGCACCTGGAGGCGAACAACTCAAGTACGCTCTTCAATTGTTATTCCCGGCATCTAACAACGCAGCCGAGTACGAAGCTCTGATTCACGGGCTGAACATTGCCATATCACTGGGCATCAAGAGACTGATGGTGTATGGAGACTCTCTAGTGGTCATAAGTTAGATAAACAAAGAATGGGATTGCTCGAATGATTCCATGGGAAAATATTGCACTGCTGTCCGGAAACTAGAAGATAAATTTGAAGGATTGGAGTTTCATCATGTGGAGAGAGACCGCAACACGGCGGCTGATGCATTGTCTAAGCTAGGGTCCAGTCGGACTCAGGTCCCGCCCGGAGTTTTTGTCCAAGAAGTACCGCGCCCGAGCATTTCAGCGGATCGGGTAGAAGAATGCAATACTCTGAGCCAACCAGAATCAAATCCTGATGACTGGAGGGAGCCGATCATCAGATATATAAGGAATGAAGAGGAACCAGATGACAAAAATATGGCCGAGCATATCGCAAGGCAGTCAGCTCACTATACGCTCATGGGGGACACACTATATAGAAGGGGCGCGTCAGGAGTCCTCATGAAGTGTATTCTTTCAGATACTGGAAAGCAACTTCTAGATGAGGTCCATGCTGGGCAATGTGGAGTGCATGCAGCATCCAGGACCATGGTTGGGAAAGTCTTCAGGTCGGGTTTCTACAGGCCAACAGCAAAAAGTGACGCAGCCAAGTTAGTTCAGAGGTGTGAAGCCTGCCAATACTTGTCGAAATAGCAACATCTACCGGCACAGCAACTACAAACCATACCCGTAACTTGGCCATTTGCATGCTGGGGATTGGATATGATTGGACCTTTCAAAAAAGCTTAAGGAGGATACACTCATGTACTGGTTGCTATTGACAAGTTCACTAAGTGGATAGAATTCAAACCCATTGCTTCCTTAACTTCAGCTAAGGCAGTGGAATTCATACAACATATAATATTCAGGTTTGGAATACCAAACAACATCATAACCGACCTGGGATCCAACTTCACAAGCTCAGAGTTCTTCGACTTCTGCGAGCAAAAGGGCATTCAGATCAAATATGCCTCCGTGGCACACTCAAGAGCCAACGGACAGGTAGAAAGAGCCAACGGGATGATATTGGAGGCGCTCAGAAAGAAAGTTTTTGACAAAAATGAAAAGTTCGCACGAAAGTGGATCAGGGAATTGCCGTACGTTGTTTGGAGCCTGAGAACTCAACCTAGTGGAGCCCTGCATGGAAACACTCCTTTCTTTATGGTCTATGGTTCGGAGGCAGTGCTACCTGCTGATCTCAAGTTTGGGGCACCAAGGTTGATCTTTGAAAACATAGCAGAAGCTGAGGCTACTAGGCTGGAGGATGTCAATGTACTCGAAGAAGAACGACTAAACACGGTGATTCAATCAGCACGGTATCAGCAAACTCTGAGGCGCTATCACGATAAGGCCATACGGCATCGATCCTTCGCAGTGGGAGATCTCGTCCTCCGCCGAATTCTAACGGGGGAGGGGCAGCACAAATTGTCACCTCTATGAGAAGGACCATTCATAGTAGCTGAAGTCACTCGGCCTGGATCATATCGTCTCACACAGATGGATGGCACAGAAGTTGGGAACTCATGGAACATAAAACATCTCAGGAAGTTTTATCCTTAGCTACATTTCAAAAGCTATTGGGGCGGCAATGTATTCTGTAAACCGGGAAACGCATCATCAATAAAATACTTCAAGAATTGTTCGTTGTCAATTTGCATTCTTGCTCAAATCGAGGTGACCACTATACCCTACTAACGGAGCAATCGGCTTAAGTCGGCAATGACTTAAGACGGTGCGACATGCTCACGCTTACTTAACTCGGGGTGACCACTATACCCTACTAACGGAGCAATCGACTTAAGTCGGCGATGACTTAATACGGTGCGACATGCTCACGCTTACTTAACTCGGGGTGACCACTATACCCTACTAACGGAGCAATCGACTTAAGTCGGCGATGACTTAAGACGGTGCGACATGCTCACGGTTACTTAACTCGGGGTGACCACTATACCCTACTAACAGAGCAATCGACTTAAGTCGGCGATGACTTAAGACGGTGCGACATGCTCGCGCTTACTTAACTCGGGGTGACCACTATACCCTACTAACGGAGCAATCGGCTTAAGTCGGCGATGATTTAAGACGGTGCAACATGCTCACGCTTACTTAACTCGGGGTGACCACTATACCCTACTAACGGAGCAATCGGCTTAAGTCGGCGATGACTTAAGACGGTGCGACATGCTCGCGCTTACTTAACTAAGGGTGACCACTATACCCTGCTAACGGAGCAATCGGTTTAGGTCGGCGATCACTATACCCCTGATAGCAGAACGATTGATTTAAGTTGGCAACGACTTAAATTGGCGCGGCACATTCGGCACGTTCACAACTATTCATCCCAGGGCGATCTCTATGCCCCACGAAAAAATTCAAAACCATCATAATGCACTTACTTCTACGACTGTAGATACCGTTGAACTCTAACAACGGGAAAACAATAACAGTATTCGGTACCGAAAAGTGTTTTCTAACAAAACATCCAAGCACACTAACCATATACTCAAGGCATTCAGTGTTTTCTATCTAGAAATGTTTTTCTCAGGAGCAACCGACGAGGAAGGACGACTTGAAGAATCGGGAGCGGCATTCACATCCGCCACTATGTCGTCGGGAACAACCACGCCGGGTCTCCTCATCAGAATTCGCCCCGCGTGAACGGCTTTGTCCATGGCTTTGTCACGCTGGGCCTTCAGAGTAGCAGAAGTATCTTCAGCGGCCTTGACAGCCAACCGAGCGGCTTCTAGCTCCCAGACTACCGACTTTTTGGAAGCACGCGGATCCTTGATGACAGTATCCTTGTTCGACACCAATTGCCTGAGGCGAATCATATCATCCAGAGACTCTTGCAGCTTGTAGCGATGGTTATCCAAGTCCTCCATGGTAAAACGATGACTCCTCTCCAAGATAGTCAACGAGTTGCTGGCATCACGGTATAGCTTTTCCAGATTGTCACGAGAAGTAGCAAGAGCACGTTTCTCTTCCTGCAGACAAGAGCCGGTTTCTCCAACGTCAAGCAAGCACCAAAAGCATAGCAGACAAGGGCAAGCGGAAGTTCAATTCAGTAGCCACCTTTTCAGAATCAAGTTGAGCACGGAGAGTGGAGTTAGCGTCATTCAGAGAGGCAGAAACCTGGGCCAGTGCAGCCTGACTTTGAGAATACCTTTCTTCAAGGTCAGAATATCGCCGGGCCATGTCTATCAGGAAACAGTCAAGCAAGGGTGTTCAGCTATAAAGCAGATTACTCAAATAGCCAATGAAGGCAAAAAGGGCACTAACCAGCATTTGCCATCTCCAAGTCAGATACTCGCCGCTGAAGTAACACTGGATTCCAATGCGTTAGGGACAAAGCCCCTTCTGGGACAGAGGTCCCCTGTGATTTCAACCGGCTAGCCATTTCATCCACCAATGTCTGACATTAAAAACAGATGAGCATAATAACAGCAGTCTACCTGAAGTAAGTCAGGGCAGAAGAAACCAAGTTACCTGGAGGTTGGAGAAGAATGAGGGAACCCCCAAGTCATGGGACATCAACTGATGGCTTGCTGAAGGGTCACCAACTGGAACAACCCACAATGCATCATTGGGAACCAAATCAGTGTCACCAGCAGAAGTCAGAACTCTGTCATCAGGAACGTTGACCTCTAAAACGACCTCTTGACACGAAACCCGTACTGCTGCCATACAATCAGAGTGCGGAGGAGAAGATCCCACGTGAACATCCATGGAAGTGTTAGAGGGAGAACCAACTCGAACACCCTCGGGGGCTGGGTTATCGCTCGCGCTACCCATCCGAGCCAGATCATCCCCGACAACACCCTCGGGGGCTAGGTAAGCACTAGCGCTATTTTTGAGGGCCGGGCCCTCCGAGGCAGCCACCTCTAAGGCCGAAGGACCCTCGACCACTTCCATAGGAATAGTGCAATCTGGGCCGGCCTCCTGACCCTTAAGACTGTGCTCCAAGGTCGACGAGGCGCGGGACACCGCCCGAGACAATTCTAGCCCAGCATCATACACATCAGGGCAAACATCCATCATGCCACCATCTGCTGGTTCAGTCAACAGATCTTCTGGGACCATATCCTCAAGAGCTTGATCAAAGTTGGCCAGAGACAATTCTTGTAGACCAACAAGAGCAGACAGGGCTGGAGAAGGAACACCACTGCTTTCGCCACTGGCAATATAGCGTCGGCTGTTCTTCCGAGTTAGAGGGATTTCATCCTCCACTTCCTCACCATAATCAACAACACGGACAGTACACCCATTGGGGTCAGTGTCATCCAGGTCACACCCATCGGGGTTAATAGCAGGCAGGCTACACCCGTTGGGATCAGTTTCAGCAAATGCAGGCACCGGCACTTCTTCGGTAGCAGGAACGGAAGGACCATCATCCTGATCCAAACTAGACACTCGACGAAGACGTCTCTTCTTTTGTTTCTTCCCGTCAGCAGGAGAAGCAGGCTGATTGGCTCGGCGAGAACGCTTCGGACGAACGTTGTCAGACTTCTGAATATCTAAAGCTTCGCTAGCCTCTGGGATGGGCGCTACCGCCAGTGTTTCAGTAGGGACTGCATCAGAAGAATCTTCAGCTAACATATCCAGCATGGCACTTATTTCTGCATCACTCGGATTTAAAGGCACCTCAAAATGAACCTGCCTCTCGTCATCAGGAATTTCTTCAAGTGAGACAACCAAAGCACTAACCTCTTCGGGAGAGGGTCGCACTCTAAGGCCCAAACCGCTATCGCCAGCAGGAGGATTTGACACAAAACTAGTAAAGGCCTTGGAAGGAGGCAGATTCCAAGCCGAGTATGCAACAGGAGCGCCGACGTTCGACACCTTGCCTCTGAGTATCATCTCGAGCCGGCCCACCAAGTCCGCGGCAGGAATTCTTCTGTTGGTTACCTGTTGGGGACTTGTTCTCAAACTCTATGAATTAAGAACAAGGCAACATAAAATGTTAAATATTAAGGCCCTTCGTCCGTCGAAACATTATCTCCGTGAGGATTTAATGAACTTTGGACGAAGGTCACGAGTATAATGTTACGAAGGTTTCACCTTCGTAATTAAATTTGTAAAGATAATACAAAGTAGAATATCAAGGATAAATACATTAAAAATAGATGACATCATTCACATATCTTCTATATGAATTTAAGATACTTGAATACAATGTTTAGGTACATTTATACCTTTTTCTTGACAAACAATGATTCTCGAATGGTGCGTTAGCGATTACAGGAATGCCTGAACAGTAAAGGAATACTGTTCACTATTTATAGGCATAGGACACAGCCTGTGAAGAATTACAATCATGCCCCTCATAAAAGTTTACAACAATGACTCAGACCCCTATGAGCTAAAAGGTCATTTCATCTTTAAGTCGGTTCGATCCTTCATCTTCGGATATGTTATAATACCGAAGCTTCATGAATGATGTCTTCGGCGTCACGTACAAGCAGCTTCAGCCGAAACTGTTTCTTTCTGCAGGACCTTCAGCGACGAAGCGTGGTCCCAACAGTAGCCCCTTCATGGTGCTAGATCGTTTTTCGTAACGAGCTTGATCCGTGAAAAAAGTCTCTTAGGCTTCAGGAAGCCAAAGGTCCGAAAAACACCTTCCCGGAGCTCGTTGTCGAGAAACGATACAATTTCCGAGCGCGTAGTGATTCCACCATGCGGGTTCACTATTCTGGTTTTTGCGGTCCACCGTTCAGCGGGTGCGAGCAATCGTTTACTCGGTGTAAAAAATTCTGACGATTCACCTTCCTTCCTGCAACACTATATAAACAGACGTGTAGGTATGAAGTTACCACAACATTCATTGCTACTGCACTGTTTTGCTGCCAAAATTTTTAACCATAGCCGAAGCCTGACTTTCGCATTCGAACGAAGCTCTAGTTTGGCGTCTGCTTCGTCAGAAGAAAGGCTTCGGGAAAGAGGTTATTAATTTCTGAGCAATTTCCAAGATACTCAAAATCAAATGGCCAGAGTGCGCTCTACTGCTAGGGCTGAGCGCGAAGGAGACGAAGCCGAAGCTGCGGAAGCTGTCCCTATCTCGGAAGCGATGAGGCGAAGTGGATTGGTGACATCGGAGATCGTCCCTGCTGCCGAAGCAGAACAAGCAGATATTGAAGAAGTTGATTCTGAGGATGATCACACTATCGCAATACCAAGCAAGCCTAGCCACCTGGACTTCGGAAAGTCAACAATCTCCAAAGCTGATTTCCCGAAGATGGTAAAATTGTGCTACTTTAGCGAAAATGAGAAGAAGCTGGTTCGCTTCGGAGGAGAGGAAACTACCCTGAAGCCAGAGAAGGATGAAATAGTGATTTTCAAGAGTTTCCTCAAAGCTGGTTTGAGATTTCTTTTGAATAGGATGATTGCCGATGTGCTACAAAAGTTTGGTATCTATTTTCATCAATTAACTCCTAATGCTATTGTTAGGCTTAGTGTTTATATTTGGGCTCTCCGAAGCCAGGGGTGGAGCCATTTGCCGAAGGTTTCTGCCGGGTACACGAGCTACATTATCAGACTAAGGCCAGAAAAGATGGGTTACATGAGAATTTTGGTTGTTATAATTTTGCCTATCAGAAGACTACGAAATTTCCTGTAATCAGCTATCGAAGCAAGTGGTCGGCAGGCTGGAAGTCAGAATGGTTCTACGTCAAAGTCGACGATGACAAGGAGAAGCTAGTACAAAGCCCGCTTGAATTGATATTCAGAGAGACCAGACCCCACTGCAATATGACACCAGAAGGTCCAACTCAAATTGTGTTGGCCGAATTCAGGACTATTGCCGAGCACATTGGCACTAGAGATCTTGTGCAGGAATTTCTGTCGTTCAAAATATTTCCAACTATGAAGGAATGGGCTATGCCGAAGCTCAAAAAAGAGAAGAAAGAGGGGGAACTTGTCCGCCTGCCCTACCACTACAAGTTCAAGAAATATTTTAAAGAACCTTGCCAAGAATGGTTGGAAACAATTGAATCAATGAGTACTGAAATTCTTGGAAATTATTCTAAAAAAGAAGATCAATTGATGACAGCAGCCTTCGTCACCCTGCCGAAACGAAGGCTGAACAGAGTGCTTGATGCTATAGGTTTTGAATACCCTGACTACGAGCGGCTAGACAAGGGTGTCGAAGGGCAAAAAAGAAAACGAGTGGCCAGCATTCTAACTAAAGATGCCGAAGATCAACCAGAAAAGAAGAAAGAAAAACTTGAACCGAAAGCAATTATTTTAAGAAAAAGAAAAGCTGCATCTCCGAAGGCTACATCTCCGAAGCCAGCATCTCCAGAACCAGAGATATTGGCCCGAGATGAAGGAGTGTCTGTGGCATCTTCTACTGCCGAAGTGGAAGAAATTTTGAAGGTAATGACTGAATCTTTGCCTGTCAAGTTAAGTCCGTTGGCACCGGAACTGACAAAGTCTTTACAGAAGGACAAAGAGACTTCGGCAGCTGAAAGTCCTGCGAAGCCGAAAAAACGAAGAATCATTCAAGTGACAGATGTAATCCATGGGACACCGTCACTGACATCGGTGTCAAAAATTGTTATTGCCAAGGCCGCCGAAGGTGCCACAGCCGAAGCCACCAGAGTGGAAACCCCCGAAGCCGAAACCGGCAAAGCCGAAACTATCGGGGCCGAAGCCGAGGCCACAGAAGATCCAAACCTGGAAGACACACTTGAAGTTATTGATAATATACTCCTGAAAATGGCTGAAGAAGAAGCTATTGTAGTCGCGGCGAGCGCAGCTACTGAAAAGGAGAAAAAGCAAGTTGAAGACGTTTTGGAAGAGGGAGATTTTAAATTTCAAGATTTACTTGGACAGGAATTAACAGATGCTGAAAAAGAAGAGCTTAAAAAATATGTCGTATCCTGTGGATATAAGCCTGGGGCTATGCTATTCGGTGGAGTTAACGAAGGAAAACTGAGATGCCTTCGAAACCGCAGCGAAGCTAAAATTATTAGAACTCTCTCGAAAAGCATTGGTCTGCCGAAGCTGGAAGCTGACCTCTGCCGCTACCAGCGACACCATATCGTTGGAAGCTTGCTTTATGCTAATTTCAAGGTAAAAAATATTATTACCATTTTATTGTTATTATTAGTTTTTTAGGTCGTTTCCTAATGAAGACTGTTTTGACAGAGTATATTATTAAGTAAGGTTCTAAAAATGCAACAAGATCTCGAAGAAGAGAAGAACAAGGTTATCATCAAAGATTTGGAAGAAAAAGTTGACAATTACGAAGCTATTCTGAAAAAGAAAGACTTCGCCATCCAAGATCTTGAAATCATGGCCAAAGAGCACGAAGGTGCATTGGAAAAGAAGGACTTTGTTATTCAGTCTATGGAAGGCTCCTTGGCTGAAGTCCAAGCTGAGAACGACAGCTTAAAGAATGAATTGCTTAAACGATCAGAAAAATTTGAGGAGGAAAAGAAACACCTTGAAACAAGTCTTAAAACTGAGATGGATAAAAATTCAAATTTACAAACATCCTTGAAAGAACTTCAAGAGAAATGTCTATGCTTCGGCAGCCGATGCGTGCAGCGGCTGAAGGATGTGTTTCATTCTATCGGAGCCAGCTCTGAAAAATTTACACCTTCGGCTGCCAACCTGCCCAGCACATTAGAATATATTGAAGGCGAGGTTGATGCCCTTGACGAAGTTATTGGTGGGCACGCCGACTTCTGCGCCATGGTAGCTTCTCGGGGCACAGCTGCCGCTTTTCTGAAGGCTAGCTGCACGCATGGAAATATTGTGAATAGACCAAACTTCAGCTTATCAGCATCAGATCTGGTAGATATCCCAAGCCTGGCCCGAAGCATTGGAAATAGATTCATGACCCAGATCTGGGTAAATGGGGGCCGAAAAATGGCAGGTGACGAAGCTCGAAGCCATCTTAAGCCGGTAAGAATCTTATATTTTTTACTTTTACCTTCTCCTTGAAATTTACACCTTTCTTATTCTGATCTTTGATATACGCAGGATGACGAAGCTGAAGTTTTGAGGAAATCTAGCCTGAAGCTTGATAGTTACTTCTCCATACTTTCCTGCAAAAATTCTGGAGAGACTTTTGTAATATAATTATGGAACAACTCATGTAAATTTGTATATACCTTATAATATATTTTGTTTCCGTTATCTTCATCCAATCTGCTTTGCTGTGGATGAAACTCCTCTTTTCTTTTGAGCCGAAGGCGAAAAACACCTTCCCTTCTTTTCGTACATAACGAAGCATAAAAAATTTTTCCTTCGAAGTCTTTTCTCATTGCCGAAGTACCTGTCTTTTTCGTGTGGTATGATGATGATTCTATATATGTCTAAATGAATGCTTATGAATGCAAATGACATGATGGAATGCATTGTGCAAATGAATATTGAGACACTTGTTCAAAAATCATGACCACAGCCCCTTTCATCCCGTTAGGAATGATTCGAATCTTTTTGCCGTTTACTTTTCGGCTTCACCGTTTACTTTTCGGTGTATCAGCGTTGACTTTTCGCTGTAAGCCTCCCTCGGGAGCTTCTTCGCCTTTTACTTTCAGCGGAATCAACGTTTATTTTTCGCTGTAAGCCTCCCTTAGGAGCTTCTTCGCCTTTTACTTTCGGCGGAATCAGCGTTGACTTTTCACTGTAAGCTCTGCATTCCCTTAGGAACGACTTTTGAGCTTTTCCCTGCTTTCTTTCCTTTTTCCTTTGCATTTACATTTACATTTTTTGGGGGATATCATTCTTATATAATTGAAATAAGGAAAATTACATGATGTGGCCCCGTTAAAAACCTTTCTCCCCCATTGGAAAGGAAAAGGGTGCCAGAAAAAAGGAATAGAAAAAATTACATCAAACTAAACATAATATCGCCGAAGCTCATCCGCGTTCCACGATCTAGGGATGTCGTTGCCGTCCATATCCTTTAATCTGTAGGAACCGGGTCTTGACGAAGATACTACCAAGAAAGGGCCTTCCCACCTCAACTGTAGTTTGCCTACTGTGTCTGGGTTGGCCACTCTCCGAAGCACCAAATGTCCTGGCTTAATGTTCTTCAACCGAACCTTTCTGTCACGCCATTTTATTGTTTCGGCTTGGTATTTATTGATGTTTTCCACAGCCTGAAGCCTGATCCCCTCGATAGCATCCTTTTCCATAGAGCAATCAGCTTCATCTTCGCCTTCTACCGAAGCTATTGTTCTTATGGATCCTGCTTTGGCTTCTTCCGGTGTTATTGCTTCATCACCAAACAATAGTTTAAATGGCGTAAAGCCTGTTGATCTTGACGCTATTGTGTTATGGCTCCACACCACTTTAATTAATTCTTCTGGCCACTTTCCCCTGGGCTGATTGAAGATTGACTTCATTATTCCTGTCATTATGATCCCATTGGCTCTTTTGACTAGTCCATTTGATTCTGGATGCCGAACTGACGCAAAATGGATCTTCGTGCCGATTTGGTCACAAAACTCTTTGAAAACTTCGGAGTCAAACTGCGTTCCATTGTCCACAGTAATGGCCTTCGGCACTCCGAAGCGACAAACAATGTTTTGTCAGAAAAACTTTTGGACGGTGACCGAAGTTATTGTGGCTAAAGGCTTTGCCTCAATCCACTTAGAAAAATATTCCACTGCCACTACAACATATTTTAAATTTCCTTGTGCTGGTGGTAGCGGACCTAACAAGTCAAGGCCCCACCTTTGTAACGGCCAAGTGGGTTGTATTAACTAAGTTAGAGACGAAGGTTGTTTTTGATCTCTTGCACATTTCTGACAACTTTCGCACTTTTGTACTAGTTCCGCTGCATCCGAAGCTGCTTTTGGCCAATAAAATCCTTGGCGAAAAACTTTTCCCAACAAAGGCCTAGATCCGATATGAGATCCACACAGGCCTGCATGTATTTCCTTCATCAATTCTATACCTTCGGCTCTGGACAAACACTTGAGCAACGGGGAACAGACCCCGCGCTTGTATAATTCCCCTTCTATAATAACATATGGTCGAGCTCTTGCTTCTATTCTTCTGTTGTAAACTTCGTCATCTGAAAGAAAATTACCCTAAAGGAAAGAGATGATTTCAGTTCTCCAATCTTCACTATAGACAGGGGATATATTGAGGACCGCTCTTTCAAGAAGCTCAACCGAAGGTGCTTTTATTATTTCAAAAAATACATCCGAAGGTAAAGGCAGCCCCTGTGCCGCTGACTTGGCTAACAGATCAGCATATTCATTTTCTCCGCGAGGAATATTTTTGACAGAGAATCCTTCAAAGGAAACCTCAATCCTTCGGACTGTATCTAGATATTTTTCAAGCTTCGGATCTCTTGCTTTATAGCTCTTGTCAATATGACCAGAAATAACTTGGGAATCAGTTTTAAGAATGGCCCTTCTGATCCCCATTGCCTTTAACTTCCGAAGACCCAAGAGCAGAGCTTCGTACTCAGCAATATTATTTGTGCAACTGAAATCAAGTCTTGCCGCATAACAAGTTTTAACTTTGGAAGGTGAAACCAACACAGCAGCTGCTCCTGCTCCGAAGGTTCCCCAAGACCCATCGCAGAACACTATCCATGCTTCGGCATCTTTATTCATTTCTTCTTCCTGAGCCCCTGGCGTCTAGTCAGCAATGAAGTCTGCCAACGCTTGGGACTGAATCGAAGATCTATGGACATAATCAATACAGAATTCATTGAGCTCTGCAACCCATTTTCCAATCCTTCCAGTAGCTTCTCGGTTTCTCATAATATCCTTCAGAGGTTGTGAAGAAGGAACAATTATGTTGTAAGCTTGAAAATAATGCCGAAGCTTCCTGGAGGCCTTCAAAACAGCATACAATACCTTCTCCAATTCTGTATAATTTTTCTTTGATAAACTAAGAACTTCGGACACAAAGTATATTGGGGCCTGCTTTTTAACTTGGCCTTCAAGCTTCTCCTGAACAAGTGCTGCACTTACCGCTGAGTGCGAAACTGCCACATATAATAACAAAGGAGCCCCTGGCGTTGGTGGAGTTAGTGTTGTTAGATCTATTAAATATTGCTTCAGTTCTTCGAAGGCTTTCTGCTGGACTGGTCCCCATTGAAAAACTTCGGTTGACTTCAGCACTTCGAAAAATGGCAAATTTCTCTCTGCTGATCTGGATATGAATCTGTTGAGAGATGCCAGTCTTCCTGTCAATCTTTGAGCCCCTTTCTTTGTACTTGGTGGTTCCATTCGAAGGATAGCTTCGATCTTGTTTGGATTAGCCTCAATTCCTTTTGTTGAAACTAGGCAACCAAGAAATTTCCCCTTATTCACTCCGAAGACACATTTTTCTGGGTTTAGCTTTAAACCAGCCTGTCTAAAATTAGCGAAGGTCTCCTGCAGATCAGCAATGTGATTATCTTGCTTCGTGCTTTTTACAATGATATCATCAACATAAGTTAGCACATTCCTGCCTATCTGAGAATGGAGAACCTTCGCTGTCATTCTGCTGAAGCTTCCTCCAGCATTCTTAAGCCCCTCAGGCATCCGAAGGTAACAATATGTTCCACTAGGGGTTATGAAGCTGGTCTTCGGTTCATCCTCCTTCTTCATCTAGATTTGATGATAGCCTGAATAACAATCCAGCAGACTCATAAGCTCTGAAGAAGCTGCTGCATCAACCAAGGAATCTATCCTTGGCAATGGAAACTCGTCCTTCGGACAGGCCTTATTGAGATCAGTAAAATCGATACACATTCTCCATTTACCATTGGCCTTCTTCACCATAACAGTGTTAGCCAACCATTCTGGGTATTTTACCTCTCTAATAACTCCGGCACTGAGGAGTCTTTTCACTTCATTTTGAGCACCTTCGGCCTTGTCATCAGACATCTTCCGAAGTCTCTGCTTTCTGGGTCTGAAAGATGGGTCAACATTGAGCGAGTGTTCAATAACATCCCTGTTAACTCCACAAAGATCATTAGCTGACCAAGCAAAAACATCTTTATTGTTGAACAAAAACCGTATCAAGGTTTTCTCCTGTTCTTCGGACAATTGAGATCCCAATAGCACCTTCTGCTCTGCTATGTCCTCACATAAGAGCATGGGTTTCGGCTGATCAGCCGAAGCAGCTTTTTCCCTTCTGAACTTGTACTGCTCACAAGCTTCAGCTCCATCTATGTTATGGATTGCTTTTGAATCTGTCCAATTTCCTTCGGCCCTTCTGGCAGCTTCCTGACTTCCATGAATAGCAATAGGCCCTTGGTCCGAAGGTATCTTCATGCAAAGGTACGCTGGATGAAGAATTGCTTCGAAGGCATTGAGAGTACTGCGACCAATGATAGCATTGTAGGGATACTCCATGTCAACAATATCAAACACAATTTGCTCAGTCCTTGTGTTGTTAACAAATCCGAAGGTTACTGGCATGGTAATCTTCCCAAGTGCTACAATTTGCCGTCCTCCAAAGCCACAAAGAGGGTGCGTAGCATCATGGATCTTGTCTTCGGGCTCTTGCATTTGTCTGAAAGCTTTAGCAAATATGATATCAGTTGCGCTGCCTGTATCAACCAAAACATTATGGACCAGAAATCCTTTGATCACACAAGAGATAACCATAGCATCATTGTGTGGGTAATCCTTGAGTTGAAGATCCTCTTGGGAGAAGGTAATTGGAATGTGAGACCATCTTGACTTGATGAAGGGTCCTTGCACTCCGACGTGTTGTACCCTTCTCTGTGCTTCCTTCTTCTGCTTCTTGTTGGCTGGCTCTGAGCATGAACCGCCTGTTATCGGGAGTACCAGCTTCGGGGCCGAAGCAGCTCCAGCTTGATCGTTGAATAAAGCCATCAGCTCAAAAAAAAGTGGAAGTGAGTTGACCGGAGGTGGGCGCCAATGTTGGGGACTTGTTCTCAAACTCTATGAATTAAGAACAAGGCAACATAAAATGTTAAATATTAAGGCCCTTCGTCCGTCGAAACATTATCTCCGTGAGGATTTAATGAACTTTGGACAAAGGTCACGAGTATAATGTTACGAAGGTTTCACCTTCGTAATTAAATTTGTAAAGATAATACAAAGTAGAATATCAAGGATAAATACATTAAAAATAGATGACATCATTCACATATCTTCTATATGAATTTAAGATACTTGAATACAATGTTTAGGTACATTTATACCTTTTTCTTGGCAAACAATGATTCCCGAATGGTGCGTTAGCGATTACAGGAATGCCTGAACAGTAAAGGAATACTGTTCACTATTTATAGGCACAGGACACAGCCTGTGAAGAATTACAATCATGCCCCTCATAAAAGTTTACAACAATGACTCAGACCCCTATGAGCTAAAAGGTCATTTCATCTTTAAGTCGGTTCGATCCTTCATCTTCGGATATGTTATAATACCGAAGCTTCATGAATGATGTCTTCGGCGTCACGTACAAGCAGCTTCAATCGAAGCTGTTTTTTTCTGCAGGACCTTCGGCGACGAAGCATGGTCCCAACATTACCCGAGTCGAATCAGTAAAGCCTCGATACAAATAGGCTGGATATGCTCTGTCTTTCAGCGATTGGATGTTCTTGAAAACAAAGTCAGCGACCACAGCTTCTGCAGTCGGACCCCTTTCTTTCAGCAATCCAACTTCAGCTAGCAAAGCCCCTGCTTCAGTTACTTCCTGGTCTGTGGGGGATTCGGTCCAGCTCGGAGTGCAAACATCCGGCTGTCTTCCTGACCATGGGGGGAGAAAATTCCCATGATTCTCCATGATGAACCATTCCAGACGCCATCCCTTGATACTATCCTTGAGCAGGATGTCGAGGTAATCGGCCTTCCTCCCACGGCGCATCTCCAAGCTCGCGCCCCCCACCAGCTGGTGCTGCCCTCCGGCCATCCTAGGGCGACAGTGGTACAAATACTTCCACAGGCCAAAGTGTGGCAGAACTCCGAGAAAAGCTTCGCATAAATGAACAAAGATAGAGACTTGCAGAACAGAATTGGGATTCAGATGGGTTAGATTCAAGCGATAGAAATCAAGGAGACCGCAGAAAAAAGGAGAAATGGGAAAAGCAAGGCCGCGGAGGAGAAAAGGAACGTAGATGACAGATTCGTGAGTGTCCTCTGTTGGAACAGTGACCCCACGGCAGATCCGCCAGGAACAGAGCTCCTTCGGAGGATGAACCCCGATAGATACAAGGTGGAGAAGGTCGGATTCAGAGACAACAGACATATGGTTACCTGCAAAAGGCCACTGACTGTTGGGGTCGATGGGAGGGATGACCGCGACGGACGAACTCGAAGCTTTCCGCTTGGGCGCCATTTCAACCTTGCCGGCAAACGGAGTGGAAGCAGCGTTGCAAGAGAGCGGAGAAGGCCTAGGGTGCAGAAAAGCAAGAACTAGGGCACGGAATGTGGAGGCGCATGATAGTACAGTGCATATGGGGTTTTCCGAAGCTAGATGCTGAATCTAAAAAGCGCCCAGTCATCACCCAGCTGTTATCTCTAAAGCGCTGGCGTGCCACGTCATCGCCTGGTCGTTATTTCTAAAGCGCGGACATGCCACATCATCACTCGGCCGTTATTCCCAAAACGGCCGACGCGGTCCATTCTAACTCAGCGGTTATTTCTAAGAACGCTGACGTTACCAGACTCCACTCGGCCACTATCTCCAAAGCGGCCGGCGTGGCCCGTCATCACTCGGCTGTTACCTCTAAAACGCTGACGTTGCCATCGATCACTCGGCTATTACCTCTAAAACGCCGACGTTGCCATCGATCACTCGGTTGTTACCTCCAACATCACCAGTAACCGCTCGGTCGTTATTTCTAAAACACTGACGTGGCCGCTATCGCTCAGTCATTACTTCAAAAAGTGCCAACATCGCCAGTAATAACTCGGCCGTCACTCCTAAAGCAACGACATGATTTCAGATGACTCGGCTGCCATCACCAAAGTGTCGACATCACGAAGAAAACAGTCAAAAGCGTGATTCGTTGATTCCAAACATCCCTCAGGCATTAATGAGAGCGGGGAATCACAAGAAAGCAAAATAAAAGTGCACAAAGTGAGGCAAAACCACTCTTCATTATAAGGGAAGCATTACTGAACTTACAAATCAACTCATTATGAGTTGATGACCTCCCTACTACTACACTATACTTCACTACTCTATACTATTAACTACTACTACATTATTTCATTATAGTACTACTAATATATACTAATAATTAAAACCAGTGGCATCTAGCCACTGGCCTTGTTGCTGCCCTTGCTGCTGCCCTTGCTGCCACCCTTGCTGCCGTCGCCGCCGTCGCCGCTGCCACCCTTGCCGCCGCCGTCGCCATCGCCTTCGCCACCGTCACCGCTGTCGTCGCCGTCGCCTCCGTCGCCGTCGCCGTCACCGCCATCGCCGTCGTCACCGCCCTCCTCGGACGAGTCCGAGGAGTTCTCCTCGTCCAAGGAGTACTCTGACTCATTCGAGCCCGCGAGCCCAGCGCGCTCGACGGACCGGATGTAAGTCCAGACCTCTGCGGCAATCCCCTGGGAGTCGTCTGGATCATCAGACGACGCTGGGGGAGAGGCAGGGGCCGGAGAGCCCTCGGACTCGGAGGAGAACTCCTCCTCCGAGTACTTCGAGTCGCCGAAGTCCTCCGAGGGAGGAGTCGGCTCACGCTTGCGTTTGTCACCAGGGCGATGCGAAGAACTACCACCTTTCTTACTTTTGCCCATGTTGGAAATGGAAGGAAGAAGAGGAGGGTAAAACAGCAAGCAGCAGTAAGAGATGTGAAAATGCCGGAGAAGCAAGAGCACTATTTATAGAAGAAGAAGGCAACCGCTCACCTCCTACCACGGCCACTGAACAGTCGCAAAAATTCAATATGCAATTCAAACCATCTGAAGACACGTTAGGCGGCTGACGCCGTTTCACGTAACACGACACCCATTGGGACTCTAGTCAACTGCGCAGGCGATATAATTACGCTCGCGGTCACATCAAGTTACTACTCAGAAGCAGTTTGCTAAACGCTCAGCGTACCAAGCCGTCCCTTGCCTACACCCATTGGGGGGACGCCCAGGAATTATCAGTATATTTTCAACACTGTCACATCCGAACAGTATATGCAATGAATACTTCAAGACAGAAGAAAGATATCAGCAGGGATCAAAGGAAAGCCAAATATAGCCGATGAGGTACAAGTCTAATCGATAGAAGCATCAAAGCACGAAGTGACATGAAGACTAGCCAAGGGCCATCTATCGAATGTCCAATCAGTCGCAGATCAAATAAATGGCAAGACCTATCAAGATATGGGCAGACCGCATACTCGGCCACAAAGACAAAAATGTATGCTGACCTCTAAAGCGTAGTATCAATAATATAATGCTGATCTCCAAGGCATTTGGCAAAGGGGAAGGATGATTCCCAGGAAAAGACACGAAATGAAGACCTTTGAGTGGATTATTTTCAAAAATCCACTCGAAGCTCGGGGGCTACACCCATTGGGTGCACCTTCGGTGCACCCAATAGATCATCATCCCCGAAGAAGTAAAGTGCTGACCTCTAAAGCATAAGGCAAGATCAAGACAAGGCTGACCTCTGAAAAAGCGCAAGAGGAATATATAAATGATCTCGGATAATACTCGAAGTAAAGACCTTCGAGCGGATTATCTGCAAAAATCCGCTCGAAGCTCGGGGGCTACACCCGGTGCATCCAATGAAATTTGAAGTCCTATGGTACAAAGATGCTAACTTCCGAAGCATGAGTCTGAGACAGAACACCTAATTTCGAGTAATAAAGGCAGGAAAAGACAGTGAAAAAGTGTTTCTACCGGATCATTCAGAACTCAGAAGCAGTGGCCCGGCAAGCTTATTTCCAAAGCATCCCTTGTTAAAGTCAAAAACTGCAAGCTGGACCTAGGATCCTTGGGTCGTTCGTTTCAGAATCGACCAAAAGATCGGGGGCTTGTGGGGGACAGATATCCCCCGGGTCCACCAGAAGGATAAAAGACCTCACGAAAGGCCCAAGGGCCCCATAATTCGTAAGGTCATCCCCCTCGTGGGCCTAGGAAGGAACGATCAATGAAGCGAATCGACACAAGTCCAAGATGGCCCAACGAATTCGAGCAGTAATCACAACAAAGGCCCGACCTTCCCGTGCAGGAGCCCTGTACAACAGAACCAAGCGAGAATGGGTCGGCAGGATTATAGGAGGATAGACTCAGTTGGTTCACTATTTCTTAGGTATGCGTCGCTGTAATATCCACATGTACCGCCCCACGGTCGAATATATAAGGCCTAGGGAGCACCCCTTCAGATCAGAGATTCACTACTTAGCCTCCCACCCAACTCTCTACGTTCTCAGCGCTAGAGAGTCCTCTTGTAACTCACCACATAAAACACTCTCGACAGGACGTAGGGTGTTACGCATCTCAAAGCGGCCCGAACCTGTAAACCATTGTCCACTATTTCTCGTGCATCCAGCACAAACCATCGAGCTACAGTCGATAACACCGTCCTACTCCTAGAAGCACCTTGAGGGGTAACCCCAGGTGCGCGGTCGGACCCAAAACACCGACAGTACTCACTATCTTCAAAGCCGGGAGGTTGCTCAACATAGACCTCTTCCTTAATAGGTCCATTGAGGAAGGCACTCTTCACGTACATTTGATAAAGCTTGAAGCCATGGTAAGTAGCATAGGCAAGTAATCTATGAATTGATTCAAGCCTAGCTACGGGTGCATAAGTTTCACCAAAGTCCAAACCTTCAACTTGTGAATAACCTTTGGTGACAAGTCAGGCTTTGTTCCTTATCACCACACCATGCTCATCTTTCTTGTTGTGGAATACCCACTTGGTACCTACAACATTTTGGTTAGGACGTTGAACTAAATGTCATACCTCATTCCTCGTGAAGTTGTTGAGCTCCTCTTGCATTGCCAGCACCCAATCCGAATCTCTTAGTTCATCCTCTATCCTGTAAGGCTCAATAGAGGAAACAAAAGAGTAATGTTCAAAAAAATGAGCGACTCGAGATCGAGTGGTTACCCCCTTATGAATATCGCCGAGGATGGTGTTCACGGGGTGATCTATTTGAATCGCCTGGTGGACTCTTGGGTGTGGCGGTCTTTGACCCTGTGTTTCTTGATCATCTTCCTTGTCTTGAATATTATCATCTCCCCCTTGATCATTGTCCTCCTCTTGAGGTGGCTCATCTTCTTGATCTTCTTCTTCATCACCTTGAGCCTGTTCCTCTTCTTGAGTTGGTGGAGATGCTTGCATGGAAGATGATGGTTGATCTTGTGCTTGTGGAGGCTCTTCGGATTCCTTAGGACACACATCCCTAATGGACATGTTCCTTAGTGGACTTGTTAAAGACTCTTCATCATCTTGATCTTGTGCGACGTACGGAGCCTCTTCATCATCTAGCTCATCAAGATCAACTTGCTCCACTTGGGAGTCGTTAGTCTCATCAAACACAATGTCACAAGAAACTTCAACTAGTCTAGTGGACTTGTTAAAGACTATATGCCCTTGTGTTTGAATCATACCCTAGTAAAAAGCCTTCTATAGCCTTAGGAGCAAATTTAGATTTTCTACCTCTTTTAACAAGTATAAAGCATTTGCTACCAAAGACTCTAAAATATGAAACATTGGGCTTTTTACCGATGAGGAGTTCATAAGATGTCTTCTTCAGGATTCGGTGAAGATATAACCGGTTGATGGAGTAGCAGGCGGTGTTAATCGCCTCAGCCCAAAACCGGTCCGGTGTCTTGTACTCATCAAGCATGGTCCTTGCCATGTCCAATAGAGTTCTGTTCTTTCTCTCCACTACACCATGTTGTTGAGGTGTATAGGGAGAAGAGAACTCATGCTTGATGCCCTCCTCCTCAAGGAAGCCTTCAATTTGAGAGTTCTTGAACTTCGTCCTGTTATCGCTTCTTATCTTTTTGATCCTCAATCCGAACTCATTTTGAGCTCGTCTCAATAATCATTTCAAAGTCTCTTGGGTCTGTGATTTTTCCTGCAAAAAGAACACCCAAGTGAAGCGAGAATAATCATCCTCAATAACTAGACAGTACTTACTCCCGCCGATGCTTATGTAAGCTTTCGGGCCGAATAGATCCATGTGGAGTAGCTCTAGTGGCCTGTCCGTCATCATTATGTTCTTGTGTGGATTGTAATACCTACTTTGTAATTGGTTAGAAATAATATCAATAGAGAAACAATTTCTCCTTATGTGAGTTTGACCTTTATGCATCATCATATGTGAACACCCTATGTAAAAAAAATTAATAATTAATAACATAAAAAAAGCCACTAAAATATGTATCATGCTGGTTTTCATTGTTGTGTGCATCATGTGACCACATAATAAACCATATGAAAAGAAATATACTAGATTCCCAAGGGAAAATTTAGAATATAAAAGAAATTATATAAGTTAGAGGAAGAGAAGATATATAAAGATATAAGATAAAAAAACAATATATATATATATATATAAATACATCTCCAAGTTGATACTGTTTATGACATAATATAAGACTGAGGATAAATCTTCCACAAGAATAGAATTTAAATTTGAAAGGAGTTTGAATTTGAAAATAGAGAAAAAGGGAGACATAAAATAAAAAGAATAAAAGAAAAAGGGTAAGTGGGCTCCCTGCGCCAATCCGGCCCACCAGGAAAACTCAACCCGCGCAGCCCAACTCTCTCACTCGCGTTGACTGGTGGGGACGCAGGACAGCCGCGCTGCTGCGCTCCCTTTCCATTGACACGCGGGCCCGGTGGGTCAGTCTCTTGTCTTCTCTTGCCGCTGACATGTGACCCCACAGGTCAGCTGCATCGTTGCCACCGCAACGAACCGCGAAGACCGCGGCGATGCATTCGCGAACGATTCGCCATGGCGAGCCTATAAGCTCGGGAGTCCCTCTCTCTTTCTTGACCACAACACGCCTGCGAACCCAGTACGCCCCTTTTCTCTAACCGCTCGCCCCACCATTGACGCCAACTGCGCCCCACGCCTCCGCTAGACCAATCCCCGCGCCCGCCGACGGTGAGATCCCTGCTGTGCTCAGCGCCCCGCCCCGGAATTTCGGTCGGGTAGCATCGCCAGGACCCAGGAAGGGTGTGCGTGCACCGGCGTCGGGTTGGGAGCGTCCTAAACCGGCGAATTTTTCACCGGAGCTTCACCACCGCCGCGGATCCGCACCGCACCGTGGCCAGCCTTCCTGTCGTAGTCATTCTCGGTGAGACACCCCCCTCCATGTTCGCCTAGCTATCAATTTCGTTTTCCGCACGTTATTGCTCGAACTCGGTCACCGGGATGGGAGAATTCGGCAGAGCGCTGGTGAGGACTCCGCCATGGGCGTTGCCGCGCCCTGGCTCAGCTCTGTTGGGGGGAGGGAGCATTGGTGTGCGCCGTAGGATTTGGTGTTTGATCGGACGGTTCAGAGCGAGTCGCGTATCATAAAATCGGGACCCTTGATCCTGGATCCAACCACCGTGATTGCGTACCGGTGCGTGTTAGTACAGATCTGATCTGGGCAGTTGGAACAAGATCCTGCGGCTCGGATTACATACCGGTTTGGCGTATGCTACTTCTAATCTGGACCGTCGGTTTGTAATCAGACGACTGTGAGAGCCCCGTACCCCTTCGTAGAACTAAAACTGCAAAAGAGCTCCTCGGTTTCATTAAAATCAACCCGCCATCCTTTGGCGCTGTGCTCTGTGTCTTAGGAATTTTATCCCCGAGCCCCCTGCGCTTCACAGATTTTGAGGACCAATCCAGTGCAGTTTAAAACTGAATAAATAAAATGGAAAATGGATTTTTAACATGAAAATAATTGCTAGAACTTGATAAATCAATAGAAAATCCATTTTTAATCCAAATTACTCCATTCCACTTTCTAAATTTTTGTAATTTAATTCTCTATCACCTAGAGCCTCTGTTTTGTCATGAAAACAGTAAGAAAATTATTTTTCACTTAATCCTATTCTAAACACATAAAACCTTTGAAAATTCATAACTTAAATTCTATAACTCCAAAAATTATGATTCCTGTTCCTAGAATTTTATTTTAATGTGTAGAATATTTCTGTGTATTTTGTTTACATGTTTGGTGTGATGTTAATTTCTCTATATGCATTGTGCTTGTTTGTATTGTGGCGAGTAGAAGAGCCCGTGACCGAGGATCCTGGTGAGCAGCAGGTTGAAGTAGCTGAGCCGGAGCTCATTGAAGGCAAGTTGTGCCCTTGACCACTTTTTTCCCAATAATGTTCTTTAATACCATTTATTCATGCATAGGTTAATTTTGATGGGACCCAATAGGTCACCCTAGATTGTTTATCTCATTACCTTGTTTACCCCTGAATCACTTGGGTAGTTTGCTATTGCTTTACATGGTTTTGGGATAATCATTTATTATATCTATGTTCCAATTCCTTTGTTATTCTATTTATGTTCATGTTAAGATCATTAATGTTAATTGGAACATAGAGCTTAACTTGAGGAAACACGTGCCACCACAAGGGTTTAATGGGACGCCTCTTGGCTGACTAATTAGGAAAGCTAGTGGAAGACTACCTTACCCGAAAGGGGCAAGGGTAGTAGGGGAGTTGCATGCAAGGAGGTTCTCGGGTTGATTTAGCTGCGATGGCGGTCAGACAGGGGATTCTTGCAAGTGCTCTTCCCATAAACTGTAGCGGGTTTTCGGAAGCTAGTGGAACTTTGTAAAGGCCTCGTAGTGTTGCCCTGCCAGCGCTTCCTAGATAGAGGTGTATGGGAGTCGCGACCCCTTGGCAGATGGGTAACATGACTTGTGGGTAAAGGGTACAACCTCTGCAGAGTGTAAAACTGGTATACTAGCCGAGCTCACGGTCATGAGCAGCTCAGGACTCTCTGATGATTAATTTATGGAACTTAAATTCAATTTGGTCATTTGCATTGCATGGGTTTATTATTAATTTTGTTCAATTACTTTATTTAAGGTTTGGTATTTACTTACACTTAGTAACTGCTAATAAAATTTTGACCAACTACTTAAAAGCAATGCTCAGCTTTAACCCCTATCATTGATTAGCCTTACACATCACATAAACTCACACCTTTGTGAGTTTATGTCCACTGGTTCCCCACAACTTGTTGAGCTATGATCATGTGTGAGCTCACACTTGCTGTCTCACACCCCCCCACAGGAGAAGAACAGGTGGTTCAGGAGGAGCCACAAGGCGAGGAGTATGATCTGATCTAGGTGGCGTTTCTCAGTTGACATTGGCGCCGACGATCCTTAGTTTGTTTTATATTTATTCTTTTATTTTGTAATAAGTCTTCCGCTATGTAATAAATACTCTGATTATTGTGACATTTATCTCTATACACTCTGTTATTATATATGTTGTCTTCTTGGCGCATACATTTCCATCATTTCAGAGGCTACTTGATAAGGCCCTGGCTATTGAACACAAGCGTGTTCAGCTCGGGGATTTGAAGAGAAAGGCTATATCTCAAGGACAAGGAACTAGCAGTGTTCGTCCTCGCTACAGTTCACCCCAGGGTACACCAGTTCGCACTGGCGGAGGCCAGCGCCCAGTTCAGCAATCACCACTGAGGACCCCACCTCCTCGATAGGCTACCCCTACTGGCACCCCGACAAAGTTCTCAGGACAGAGTCCAGGCACTACTTGTTTCAAGTGTGGGAAGACTGGTCATTATGCAAATGTCTGCCCACAGAGGATGGCTACTACTCCAGTTCAGAACATACAGCAAACTCTAGGATCTGGCAAGGGATACTCTATTGCCAAGGTTAATCAAGTCAGCATTGATGCTACTCCGGATGGTGCTGACATCGTACTTGGTATGTTTTATGTTAACGCAATTCCTGCAACCATCTTATTTGATTCTGGTGCTACACATTTGTCGGGGACCATAATTAGGGGTACCCTCAAGACGCCTAATTCTCAGCTGGTAACCCCCATCAGCATAAAGCTGCAGAGGCCTGATGGGTTTGATTAAGTCAGGGATCAGTCCATACGAGTGACTTGGTCACGCCACGCCCGAGCCTAGCCTCGGGCGAGGGCAGCCGACCCTAAGATGACTCCGTCTCGCCTGAGGCCTCCTCTTTCACGGCAGACGCATCTCCGGCTCGCCCGAGGCCCCGCCTTCGATAAGAAGAAACCCTGACTAAATCACCGCGCCAACCGACCCAGTCACCTGGGCGTTTAACACAAAAGGTAAGACCGACGGGCGACCAGACTTCGCCAGAGGTGCCATAGGAGGTTCTGCCCGACCCTAGGGCTCGGACTCGGGCTAAGGCCCCGGAAGACGGCGAACTCCGCTCCGCCCGACCCAGGGCTCGGACTCGGGCTAAGGCCCCGGAAGACGGCGAACTCCGCTCCGCCCGACCCTAGGGCTCGGACTCGGGCTAAGGCCCCGGAAGACGGCGAACTCCGCTTCGCCCGACCCAGGGCTCGGACTCGGGCTAAGGCCCCGGAAGACGGCGAACTCCGCTCCGCCCGACCCAGGGCTCGGACTCGGGCTAAGGTCCCGGAAGACGACGAACTCCGCCTCGCCCGACCCAGGGCTCGGACTCCGCCTCGGCCTCTGCCGATCGATCTCCGCCTCGCCCGACCCAGGGCTCGGACTCTGCCTCTGTCTTGCAGGACGGACTCGACCTTGACTTCGGAGGAGCCTCCACGACGCCCGACCTAGGACACGAGACCGCCACGTCAACAGGAAGCGTCATCATCACCCTGCCCTGAGCCGACTTGGGTCGCAGAGAACAAGACCGGTGTCCCATCTGGCCAGCTACGCCAGATAGGCAAATGATGGCGCCCCGATAGACCATGACGACGGCGGCTCTCAGCTCCCTTACGAAAGCAGGAGGACGTCAGCAAGGGTCCAGCCACTCCAACAGCTGTCCCTCCGTCCGGCTCCGTTACTCCTCCAACAGCCACGACGCCACACCAACAGGGTGCCAAGATCTCTCCGGCTGCCACCTAGGCATGTACTTAGGGCGCTAGCTCTCCCTCGCTAGACACGTAGCACCTTGCTACACCCCCATCTTGTACACCTGGATCCTCTCCTTACGACTATAAAAGGAAGGACCAGGGCCTTCTTAGAGAAGGTTGGCCTCGCGGGGACGAAGGGCAGGGGCAGGCGCTCTCTCGGGGCCGCTCGCTTCCCCTCACCTCGCGCGGACGCTTGTAACCCCCTACTGCAAGCGCACCCGACCTGGGCGCGGGACGAACACGAAGGCCGCGGGAATTCTCCGACTCCCCCACGACCCGGCTCCGGCCACCGACCGCTCTCTCTGTTCCCCCCTTCGCGCTCGCCCACGCGCTCGACCCATCTGGGCTGGGGCACGCGGCACACTCACTCGTCGGCTCGGGGACCCCCCGGTCTCGGAACGCCGACAGTTGGCGCGCCAGGTAGGGGCACGCTGCGTGTTGACGAGCAGTTTCCCGTCAAGCTCCAGATGGGCAGTCTCCAACGACCTCTTCAACCCGGGACGGTGCTCCGTTTCGGGAGCCTCGAGTTCATGTCTCTCGACAGCAGCTACGACATGATACTCCTTCCACCGCCGCGCGACAGCAACAATGGTGGCGGACAACCCGCCCGCCAGCGGCGGAATCGACGACGCCTTTCCCGTGTGGGGGAAGGACGACTTTCGGGCTCGCCCCATCCTCTCCCTCGCCATCGGAGGAGGAGGAGGAGGGGCAACCAGGGCCGAGCGGGAGGCCGCGCTCCGACGGCTGTCGAGCAAATCGACATCCCCGGCGCCTCAACGGAGGACACGCTAAGCGTTGCCCTCGCGTTCGAGGCGAAGGCGAGCGTCATCCCCCCGCAACACGTCGACCCCGAGCAGATGGACTGACGCCAGCACGCTCACGGAGGGCCTGCAGGACGTCGCCCTCGTACCCAAGACGACAGGCGCGGTCAGCCCCCGACGTGACTTCGTCGCTCCTCGTCGACAAAAAGGTACCGACTGCTCCCCATCTTTCGTCATTTCGACTCGACCTCAGCCCGCCTGGCGACCTCGCTTTGGCGGGCGCTCACATTGAGGCGAGTGCAACCTCTCTGGGGTTTCGTGTGCGGTCGCCTTGGGACCGATTGACGGGTGTCTCGACCTACGGACCCTCTGGGTCCGAGGAAGATGACGACCCCAGCATCTGCTGGGATTTCTCCGGATCTGGCAACCCTAGTGCCATGCGGGACTTCATGACCGCATGTGACTACTGCCTCTCCGACTGTTCCGACGGCAGCCGCAGCCTTGGCGACAAGGACTGCGGCCCGAGCCGCGAATGTTTCCACATCGAGCTAGGGGATCCCTCCGGAGGCGGCTGTCTCGGCATGCCGGAGGATGGTGATCCCCCTAGGCCAGCGCCTCGCACCGACATCCCGCGGGAGCTAGCTGTGGTCCCCGTTCCGGCGGGGGGTCACGACCCACAGCTCGAGCAAGTCCGCGGGGCGCAGGCCGGGCTCGATGAGGAAGCAGGAGCGCTCGAGGTAATCCGCCAGAACATCGGGCAGGTATGGGCGAGCCAGCCCCCGGCCGGAGGAATACGTCACCTGCCCCAAGGTCTCCAGCACCGCATCACCAACGATGCCAGGGACAGACCGCCACCCGCGTCCTGGCGGAACCGGTCAGGACCTGGCCGCCGCAGCAATGCTCCTCCGCGCAATGCCGGAGTCATCAACCACCGAGGGTCGGCGAATCCAGGGAGAACTCAAGCATCTCCTGGAAGGCGCTGCGGCTCGGCGGGCCGAAAGCTCTGCCTCCCGAAGGCAGGGGTACCCCTCGGAACCTCGTGCCGCGACTTCCCGACTCACGCGGGAAGCCTCGGTCTTCACCGGGCGCACGCGCAACACCGCGCCTGCGGCCCCGGGCCACCTCGGCGACGAGCACCCTCATCGCGACCGTCGGGCACGCCTCGACGAAAGGGTGCGCTGGGGCTATCACCCCAGGCGTGGGGGACGCTACGACAGCGGGGAGGATCGGAGTCCCTCGCCCGAACCACCCGGTCCGCAGGTCTTTAGCCGAGCCATTCGGCGGGCGCCATTTCCGCCCCGATTCCGACCCCCGACTACTATCACGAAGTACTCGGGGGAAACGAGACCGGAATTGTGGCTTGCGGACTACCGCCTGGCCTGTCAACTGGGTGGGACGGACGATGACAACCTCATCATCCGAAACCTCCCCCTGTTCCTCTCCGACACCGCTCGTGCCTGGTTGGAGCACCTGCCTCCGGGGCAGATTTCCAACTGGGAAGATCTGGTCCAGGCATTTGCCGGCAACTTCCAGGGCACGTACGTGCGCCCCGGGAATTCCTGGGACCTCCGAAGCTGTCGGCAACTGCCGGGAGAGTCTCTCCGAGACTATATCCGGCGGTTCTCGAGGCAGCGCACCGAGCTGCCCAACATCACCGACTCCGACGTCATCGGCGCGTTCCTCGCCGGCACCACTTGCCGTGACCTGGTGAGCAAGTTGGGTCGCAAAACCCCCACCAGGGCGAGCGAGCTGATGGACATCGCCACCAAGTTCGCCTCCGGCCAGGAGGCGGTAGAGGCCATCTTCCGAAAGGACAAGCAGCCCCAGGGCCGCCCGTCGGAAGATGCCCCCGAGGCGTCCACTCCGCGCGGCGCCAAGAAGAAAGGCAGGAGGAAGTCGCAAGCGAAACGCGACGTTCCCGATGCAGACCTTGTCGCCGCCGCCGAGCACAAGAACCCTCGGAAGCCCCCCGGAGGTGCTAACCTCTTCGACAAGGCACTCAAGGAGACGTGCCCCTACCATCAGGGGCCCGTCAAGCACACCCTCGAGGAGTGCGTCATGCTTCGGCGCCACTTCCACAGGGCCGGGCCACCCGCAGAGGATGGCAAGGCCCGCGACGACGACAAAAGGGAGGATCGCCAAGCAGGAGAGTTCCCAGAGGTCCGCGACTGCTTCATGATCTACGGAGGGCATGCGGCGAATGCCTCGGCTCGGCATCGTAAGCAAGAGCGTCGGGAGGTCTGCTCGGTGAAGGTGGCGGCGCCAGTCTACCTAGACTGGTCCGACAAGCCCATCACCTTCGACCGGGACGACCACCCCAACCACGTGCCGAGCCCAGGAAAGTACCCGCTCGTCGTCGATCCCGTCATCGGCGACGTCAGGCTCACCAAGGTCTTGATGGATGGAGGCAGCTGCCTCAACATCATCTACGCTGAGACCCTCAGGCTCCTGCGCATCGATCTGTCATCCGTCCGAGCAGGCGCTGCGCCCTTCCATGGGATCATCCCCGGGAAGCATGTCCAGCCCCTCGGACAGCTCGACCTCTCTGTCTGCTTCGGAACACCCTCCAACTTCCGAAGGGAGACTTTGACGTTCGAGGTGGTCGGGTTCCGAGGAACCTACCACGCGGTGTTGGGAAGGCCATGCTACGCGAAGTTCATGGCCATCCCCAACTACACCTACCTGAAGCTCAAGATGCCGGGCCCCAACGGGGTCATCACCGTCGGCCCCACGTACAAACACGCATTCGAATGCGATGTGGAGTGCGTAGGAGTACGCCGAGGCCCTCGCCGAGTCCGAGGCCCTCATTGCCGACCTGGAAAGCCTCTCCCGAGAGGTGCCGGACGTGAAGCGACATGCCGGCAATTTCGAGCCAGCGGAGACGGTTAAGGCCGTCCCTCTCGAACCCCAGTGGCGACACCTCCAAGCAGATTCGGATCGGATCCGGGCTCGACCCCAAATAGGAAGCAGTGCTCGTCGACTTTCTCCGCGCAAACGCCGACGTCTTTGCGTGGAGTCCCTCGGACATGCCCTGGCATATCGAGGGATGTCGCCGAGCACTCGCTGGATATTCGGGCCGGGGCCCGACCGGTCAGACAGCCTCTGCGCCGATTCGACGAGGAAAGGCGCAGGGTGATAGGCGAGGAGATCCACAAGTTGATGGCAGCAGGGTTCATTAAAGAGGTATTCCATCTCGAATGGCTTGCCAACCCTGTACTTGTGAGGAAAAAAGGGGGGAAGTGGCGGATGTGTGTAGACTACACTGGTCTCAACAAAGCATGTCCGAAGGTCCCCTACCCTCTACCTCGCATCGATCAGATCGTGGACTCCACTGCAGGGTGCGAAACCCTGTCTTTCCTCGATGCCTACTCAGGGTATCATCAAATCAAGATGAAAGAGTCCGACCAGCTCGCGACTTCTTTCATCACGCCCTTCGGCATGTACTGTTATGTCACAATGCCGTTCGGTTTGAGGAACGCGGGTGCAACCTACCAGCGGTGCATGAACCATGTGTTCGGCGAACACATCGGTCGCACGGTCGAGGCCTACGTCGACGACATCGTAGTCAAGACGAGGAAAGCCTCCGACCTTCTCTCCGACCTCGAGCTGACATTCCGGTGTCTCAAGGCGAAGGGCGTCAAGCTCAATCCCGAGAAGTGCGTCTTCGGGGTGCCCTGGGGCATGCTTTTGGGATTCATCGTCTCCGAGCGTGGCATCGAAGCCAACCCGGAGAAGATCGCGGCCATCACAAGCATGGGGCCCATCAAGGACTTAAAAGGCGTACAGAGGGTCATGGGATGCCTCGCGGCCTTGAGCCGTTTCATCTCGCGCCTCGGCGAAAGAGGCCTGCCCCTGTACCGCCTCTTAAGGAAGGCCGAGTGCTTCACTTGGACTCCCGAAGCCGAGGAAGCCCTCGGGAACCTGAAGGCACTCCTCACCCAGGCGCCCGTCTTGGTACCCCCAGCTGATGGAGAAAGCCTCTTGGTCTACGTCGCTGCAACCACTCAGGTGGTCAGCGCCGCGATCGTGGTCGAAAGGCAGGAAGAGGGGCATGCTTTGCCCATTCAGAGGCCAGTTTACTTCGTCAGCGAAGTGCTGTCCGAGACCAAGATCCGCTACCCGCAAGTCCAGAAGCTGCTATACGCAGTGATCCTGACGAGGCGAAAGCTGCGACATTACTTCGAGTCCCATCCGGTGACTGTGGTGTCATCCTTCCCCCTGGGGGAGATCATCCAGTGCCGAGAGGCCTCGGGGCGGATCGCAAAGTGGGCGGTGGAAATCATGGGCGAGGCAATCTCGTTTGCCCCTCGGAAGGCCATCAAGTCCCAGGTACTGGCGGATTTCGTAGCCGAATGGGTCGACACCCAGTTGCCGACGGCTCCGATCCAGCCGGAGCTCTGGACCATGTTTTTCGACGGGTCGCTGATGAAGACGGGGGCCGGCGCGGGCCTGCTTTTCGTCTCGCCCCTCGGGAAACACCTGCGCTACGTGCTCCGCCTCCATTTCCCGGCGTCCAACAATGTGGCTGAGTACGAGGCTCTGATCAACGGATTGCGAATCGCCATCGAGCTAGGGGTCTGACGCCTCGATGCACGCGGCGACTCGCAGCTCGTCATCGACCAAGTCATGAAGAACTCCCTCTGCCGCGACCCGAAGATGGAGGCCTACTGTGAGGAGGTTCGACGCCTGGAAGACAAGTTCTACGGGCTCGAGCTTAACCACATCGCCCGGCGCTACAACGAGACTGCGGACGAGCTGGCGAAGATAGCCTCGGGGCGAACGACGGTTCCCCCGGACGTCTTCTCCCGGGATCTGCATCAACCCTCCGTCAAGATAGGCGACGCGCTCGAGCCCGAGGCACCCTCGGCCTCGTCCGAGGTGACCTCGGCCCAGCCCGAGCCATCCTCGGCTCAACCCGAGGAACCCTCAGAGCCCGAGGGCGAAGCGCTGCGCATCGAGGAGGAGCAGGACGGGGTCGTGCCAGATCAAGATTGGCAGACCCCTTACCTGCAATATCTCCACCGAGGAGAACTGCCCCTCGACCGAGCCGAGGCTCGGCGGGTAGCGCGACGCGCCAAATCATTCGTCTTGCTGGGCGATGAGAAGGAGCTCTACCACCGAAGCCCCTCGGGCATCCTCCAGCGATGTATCTCCATCGCCGAAGGTCAGGAACTCCTGCGGGAAATACACTCGGGGGCTTGTGGTCACCATGCAGCACCTCGAACCCTCGTCGGGAACGCCTTCCGCCAAGGCTTCTACTGGCCAACGGCGGTGGCCGACGCCACTAGAATTGTCCGCGCCTGCGAAGGGTGCCAATTCTATGCGAAGCAGACCCACCTGCCCGCTCAGGCTCTGCAGACGATACCCATCACCTGGCCCTTCGCTGTGTGGGGTCTGGACCTCGTCGGCCCTCTGCAGAAGGTGCCCGGGGGCTACACGCACCTGCTGGTCGCCATCGACAAATTCTCCAAGTGGATCGAGGTCCGACCCCTGAGCAGCATCAGGTCCGAGCAGGCGGTGGCGTTCTTCACCAACATCATCCATCGCTTCGGGGTCCCGAACTCGATCATCACCGACAATGGCACCCAGTTCACCGGCAAAAAATTCTTGGATTTTTGCGAGGATCACAACATCCGGGTGGATTGGGCCGCCGTAGCTCATCCCATGTCGAATGGGCAAGTAGAGCGTGCCAATGGCATGATCCTACAAGGGCTCAAGCCTCGGATCTACAACAACCTCAACAAGTTCGGCAAGCGGTGGGTGAAGGAACTCCCCTCGGTGGTCTGGAGCCTGAGGACGACGCCAAGCCGAGCCACGGGTTTCACGCCGTTCTTCCTGGTCTACGGGGCCGAGGCCGTCCTGCCCGCGGACCTGGAATACGGCTCCCCGAGGACGAGGGCCTACAACGAAGAAAGCAACCAAGCTAGCCGAGAAGACTCGCTGGACCAGATGGACGAGGCTCGGGACAGGGCCTTACTACACTCGGCGCGGTATCAGCAGTCCCTGCGACGCTACCACGCCCGAGGGGTCCGACCCCGAGACCTCCAGGTGGGCGACCTGGTGCTTCGGCTGCGGCAAGACGCCCGAGGGAGGCACAAGCTCACGCCCCCCTGGGAGGGGCCGTTCATCATCGCCAAAGTTCTGAAGCCCGGAACATACAAGCTGGCCAACACTCAAGGCGAGGTCTACGGCAACGCTTGGAACATCCAACAGCTACGTCGTTTCTACCCTTGAGATATTTCTAAGATTGTTCATATACCTCGCACCCACGCAAAGTTTAGTCAACAAGGAAGGGTCGGCCTCGCCTCGGCAAAGCCCGACCCTCCCTCGGGGGCTAAAAGGGGGGAAACCCCCTCTGCGTCAAAATTTTCCTCGAAAAGAAAATCTCTTTTACCAGAACGTCTTTCGTGCTTTTTGACTACTTCGAAAAGCGGGTCCTGGAAACGACGGGGTACACGTAAGCAGTCAAGGCTGACCGAGCCGAGGGACTCCTACGCCTCCGGGATACGGATACCTCACTCATCACCTTCTGTGATAAGTAACTCGCGCTCGGATAAGGCGAATCCGCGGATCGAACGAGTCTTTACGTACGGAAGCTCTTCTGCCGAAGCGATTCTTCGAGCCTTCTCGACTGAGCCAGTGACAGGGCCTCATGGACGGGTAAAGGTACGCGTAAGCGACAAGGCCGACCGAGCCGAGGGACTCCCACGCCTCCGGGATACGGATACCTCACTCATCGCCTTCCGCGAGAAGCAACTCTTGCTCGCACTAACATCCCTGCTACCGACAAAAAGTCCAGATACTCGAAACAAGAGGAAAAGAGACGCAGCTTTATAACGCAGCAAGGGTGTGTGTTCTGGCCTCGACGGCCGCACAAGGCCCACGCTACAAGACGATTTGACCCTGCAGGCTCGGATCTTGACGCCGGAAAAGGGCGATGACACCCTCGGCATGGGTAGCACCTTCAGCAAGGCCCGACCTAGCCTCGGACGGCGACGCGGTCCGAGGGCCTCCGCTCCGAAGGACGACGTCATCACCACGCTCGAGCAATCTCTGCCAGGGACTTCTCCGAGAACCCGGCCCGAGCGGACGGCTCGGCCGGCCACCTCCGGGGCCTCGGCCGACCGCCTTCCGAGGGCGCCTGCTCGGTCCGAAGCCTCGGCTGATCAACTCCGACGACGATCCTGCCAACGGACAACCTGGCTAGGCTCCGGCCAACCAGGTTTCATTTTCGAGCCAACTCCGCCTCTGCTCATGCTGATATCGCTACCCCCGGCCTCGGCTCGTCGAAGAGCGGCCAAGGGGTTTCTTTAACTAAGCTAGAGGAGCCTCGGACAACAGGGCCGACCGAGCCGAGGAACTCCTACGCCTCCAGGATACGGATACCTCACTCGTCACCTTGACACGGGGCAACTCACGCTTGGTGAAGCGGTTCAGACAATCAGCAGACGAGTCTTAGTGCTCGGAAATGAGGAAAAAACACGGCTCCGCGCCGTGGTTACATACATGTTTCAGGCCCCGAAAGCCGAAATGAACAAAAAACCCGGCACTCGAAGTGCCCTTACAAACGGAACTCCGGTTCCTCCCTCTGCAGCGGCGCAGGCCTCAGGAGAAGGCACAGCTGCTGTCTTGCCCTCGCCCATAACGCCACCCGAGGGGCGAGGACAAGTACAAAGAGCCGAAGGCCCGAAGCGCCGATGGTGGCGGTGATCCCGTCGCTGATGGGGACTTCTCGAGCCGCCTCCACCTCGGCACTGACGCCAGGAGCCACCAGCCTACCGGCAGATCCCCACTCAAATCCTCCCCGATGAGTGGGGCACCGGCCTCCGCGCAGAGGCGCCGCCCTGGTGCAAAGGCAAGGGCCACCCCAGAACACGAGCGCCGCCCTAGCGGCGTGCGGCGTCTAGGGTGGACCTCCCGTGTACACGGCGCGGCAGCCGCCCCCCCCCCCCCCGACAAAAGGGGCTGCTGGAGCCGAGCCAGCGGACCCGACACTCTGGAAGCGACGGCGTTCGCCGCCGATCCATCCCCCGTTGTCGGAGTCCGCGCCGCCCGCAGGGTCAGTGAGCGCCTTCTCCCTCGAACATCGTGGGAGAGGATGACCCACGAACCCGCGCGGGAAGTGGAGCGCCGGCTCAGTCCGGCACCCACCCCAGCGAGGATGATGGACATCCTTGAAGCTGAGGGTGGGACCCAGACCGCAGTCCGGTTTGCTCCTCCCCACCCAGGAGCTGGAGGTCACCGTCTCGGGTGACCCCCAGCGGAGGGGAGCAAACGGGCTGCATGATGAAAATCCTTGAAGCCGAATGATGGCTGAAAGGTACCAACTCCCACGGAGTTGCGTTCCTCCGGCGATGGGGCGAAAAGACGGCGGTTTCCCCCATCCGGGGGCTCGGAAGATGGAGAGACACAATGCATAGGGGAGGAAGGAGACATGGTCACCTTACAAAAGGGGTCGCCCTCCTTTTAAAGGCACCTCCCCCTGCTTGCGCCCCCAACCGTCACGAGCTGAGTCTTCTCCAACACGCCTCCAAAGTCCTCCCCTGCGGCACGGGGGCTGGGGCCCACCTGTCATGCAGACCGGCTCTAAGCAGAAGAAGCCGAACCGCCGCGCACGACGCATGCAACCACCCAGCGGTTACAAGTAACCCTCCACTTTTGCCCGGACCAGCGGGCGAAAGGGGCAGGCGGCCATGCAGGCGGCATGCAACCGCGCCAAGTGGACGCGCCTCTCCGACTCCTGACAAGCCAGCGCGACGGCTCAAGCCCACGCGTCGTGCAACTGGCGTGCCGGGTGCTGCATGCGAGCCGCTGTGCCACTCGCTCCACCCCCGCACCTCCTCGATTGCGGAACCAATACCGCGATTCGAGGCGACCCAGTCCACGACCCAGCAGCGCCAGCCTGGCGCAGCGGTCAAAAGCGGTCAAAAATGGGCCGGCAGTAATGACGGTGGCAGGCGCGCGAGAGCAGCGGTCACGCCATCTGCCAAGCTCATGTCCCATCCGGAGGCAGCAAGAGAACCCCCTCTCACGGCGTGAAGACGACGCGCCCGTGACCCGTACCTCGAACGGCTCGCGCACGCGCAACGGCAACCTCGCCAGCTACTCACCCCGGCGCATTAACTCCGCGGCTCGACGGGCAGCGCTACGGGCGGGAGCGGCTGGTGACGTTTCGCCTTCGCCAAAACAACCGCGCCGGAAAAAGGTACGCCACGACGTTCAATTTCGAATCCTTTTTCCCTTTTTCCTTCTTTCTCTATCTCTTGCAACAGGGACCGAGAAGGGGGATAACCCCAAAGGGATCCTTCCCCGTGAAGGAACTAGGCTCCGAGCCTCCCTACTGATCAGGGGTTCGAAGGCTGGCCCCCCGAAGGGTTCAACAGCCGCCTCAGATCGCGTGGGCCCGACACCCACTACTGGTCAGGGGTTCGAAGGTCGGCCCCCGAAAGGTCCCACGACCGCCTCAGGCTACTCGGGCTCCGTGCCCCCTACTGATTAGGGGTTCGAAGGCTGGCCTGTCGAAGGGTTCACAGTCGCCTCAGACGCTGAGCGAGGGATGACCAGGGGTACGTTCGATACATAACCAAGGCTCGGGCTGCGCTCCCGAGGTACCCTAGGACATTTCCGAGACCAGCGGGAACGACTCTGTAACGGAATCCCATCGGAGGGAGGCAATGAGCCCTCGGACCCCTGTCGCTAGGGGACCGGGTCCGGCAGATCACCCGCAGGTACTTTTGGGCGTGCCTCCGGGCCCCTAGCCGACCCCTAACGAACGGGGCACGGACGTCCACTCGGATTACCCGATTGCAGCTCACCGGAGACACCATGTTCGGTGCCCATCGAGGGTAACATGGCGCACTCCCCCCCTCCTCCTTGCGGAAAGGCGACGTAGGGGCGTATATAAAAAAGCCGAGTCTGTCCCTGATCGTCCTCTCGCTCCGTGCAGAGGCTCGGGGGCTGCTCTCGCAAAACCGGCTCCGGCCAAACCGTTGACAGCGTCAACATACCTAGCCCGAGAACTTGGGCCCCGACAGTGCACCTGGGTTACGCCCTGCTCGCATGAGGGAACCGCCAGACCAGTCGAGGCATTGCGCAAGGCATTAAGACCTCGAAGGAGTGAAACCACTCCTCCGAGGCCTCGGGGGCTACACCCGGCGGGTGCGCTCGCGCGCACCCACCGGAACAAAGTACCACCGAGAAAGGCTGGTCCCCTTGCAAAAAAGTGCGACGCAAGCCTCCAAGCGAGTGTTAACACTCTCTTCGAGGCTCGGGGGCTACTGTCGGGGACCATAATTAGGGGTACCCTCAAGACGCCTAATTCTCAGCTGGTAACCCCCATCAGCATAAAGCTGCAGAGGCCTGATGGGTTTGATTAAGTCAGGGATCAGTCCATACGAGTGACTTGGTCACGCCACGCCCGAGCCTAGCCTCGGGCGAGGGCAGCCGACCCTAAGATGACTCCGTCTCGCCATGAGGCCTCCTCTTTCACGGCAGACTGCATCTCCGGCTCGCCCGAGGCCCCGCCTTCGATAAGAAGAAACCCTGACTAAATCACCGCGCCAACCGACCCAGTCACCTGGGCGTTTAACACAAAAGGTAAGACCGACGGGCGACCAGACTTCGCCAGAGGTGCCATAGGAGGTTCTGCCCGACCCAGGGCTCGGACTCGGGCTAAGGCCCCGGAAGACGGCGAACTCCGCTCCGCCCGACCCAGGGCTCGGACTCGGGCTAAGGCCCCGGAAGACGGCGAACTCCGCTCCGCCCGACCCAGGGCTCGGACTCGGGCTAAGGCCCCGGAAGACGGCGAACTCCGCTCCGCCCGACCCAGGGCTCGGACTCGGGCTAAGGTCCCGGAAGACGACGAACTCCACCTCGCCCGACCCAGGGCTCGGACTCCGCCTCGGCCTCTGCCGATCGATCTCCGCCTCGCCCGACCCAGGGCTCGGACTCTGCCTCTGTCTTGCAGGACGGACTCGACCTTGACTTCGGAGGAGCCTCCACGACGCCCGACCTAGGACACGAGACCGCCATGTCAACAGGAAGCGTCATCATCACCCTGCCCTGAGCCGACTTGGGTCACAGAGAACAAGACCGGTGTCCCATCTGGCCAGCTACGCCAGATAGGCAAATGATGGCGCCCCGATAGACCATGACGACGGCGGCTCTCAGCTCCCTTACGAAAGCAGGAGGACGTCAGCAAGGGTCCAGCCACTCCAACAGCTGTCCCTCCGTCCGGCTCCGTTACTCCTCCAACAGCCATGACGCCACACCAACAGGGTGCCAAGATCTCTCCGGCTGCCACCTAGGCATGTACTTAGGGCGCTAGCTCTCCCTCGCTAGACACGTAGCACCTTGCTACACCCCCATCTTGTACACCTGGATCCTCTCCTTACGACTATAAAAGGAAGGACCAGGGCCTTCTTAGAGAAGGTTGGCCTCGCGGGGACGAAGGGCAGGGGCAGGCGCTCTCTCGGGGCCGCTCGCTTCCCCTCACCTCGCGCGGACGCTTGTAACCCCCTACTGCAAGCGCACCCGACCTGGGCGCGGGACGAACACGAAGGCCGCGGGAATTCTTCCGACTCCCCCACGACCCGGCTCCGGCCACCGACCGCTCTCTCTGTTCCCCCCTTCGCGCTCGCCCACGCGCTCGACCCATCTGGGCTGGGGCACGCGGCACACTCACTCGTCGGCTCGGGGACCCCCCGGTCTCGGAACGCCGACAACATTCATTTATGTCTGCTAGATATGCCAACACAAATGAAATACCACTGCTAAACATGAGAAAACCAATGATAGTAATTACACCTAAAGGGCCAGTTGAGGCGAATCAAATGACCCGTAGATTGACATTGACCATTATGGGTAGAGAATTTGGAGCTACTGCTATAATATTAGAGACAAGCAGTATAGATCTGATCCTTGGTATGTCATGGTTAAGAAAGGCAAAGGCCATTATAGCATGTGGTAGAGGTACCGTAGAACTCACTACCACTAAAGGAGAAAGATTTCAAGTTAATATTGCAGTAACCACCTCATCCAAACGTGCAATGTTCTTTATACCTGAGGAGTTTGTTGGTGACAACATCCGTGTGGTTAGAGATTTCCCGGATGTCTTTCCAGAGGAGTTACCAGGGATGACACCTGATAGAGAAGTTGAGTTTGTTATTGATCTCCTACCTGGAACCGCCCCTATTTCTAAACGGCCATATAGAATGTCCGTAGAGGAGTTGAAGGAACTTAAGAAGCAGTTAACTGAGCTACAAGAGGCTGGGTACATTCGTCCGAGTTCCTCACCTTGGGGAGCGCCGGTTCTGTTTGTACAGAAGAAGGATGGATCGCAGCGGATGTGTGTGGATTATAGATCTCTTAATGATGTTACAGTGAAGAACAAGTATCTGTTGCCCCGTATTGAGGATTTATTTGATCAGATGAGAGGTGCTAGAGTATTCTCGAAGATTGATCTCCGATCCGGATACCATCAGATGAGGATTAGGCCATCGGATATTCCTAAGATGGCTTTCTCGACTCGATATGGATTATATGAGTTCACTGTCATGTCATTTGGACTAACCAATGCACTAGCTTATTTTATGAATTTGATGAATAAGGTGTTTATGGAGTATTTAGACAGATTCGTCGTGGTATTCATCGACGATATTCTTATCTATTCCAAGAGTGATAGTGATCACGAGGAACATCTGAGACTGGTGCTACAAAAGCTACGAGATAACCAGCTATATGCCAAGTTCAGCAAGTGCGAGTTTTGGATTGGCGAGGTGCCATTTCTTGGTCATATTATTTCCAATGGAGGAATATCAGTGGATTCTGCTAAGGTTAAGGAGATAATGGAGTGGAGAGTACCCACTACGGTTACAGAGATTCGGAGTTTCTTGGGACTAGCAGGATATTATCGGAGATTTATTGAAGGATTTTCTAAGATTGCTAAACCTATGACTTCGCTTTTGGAGAAAGGAAGAGAATTTAAATGGGACGAGAAGTGCCAAGACAGCTTTGATCAATTGAAGAAAAGATTGATGTCGCCACCAGTTTTGGTTATGCCAGATCTACAGAAAGGATTCGATATTTATTGTGATGCATGTGGCCAAGGCTTAGGATGTGTGCTCATGCAAGAAGGACATGTGATTGCCTATGCTTCTTGTCAATTGCGGAAACATGAATTGAACTACCCCACTCATGACTTGGAATTGGCAGCCGTTGTGCATGCACTTAAGATTTGGAGACATTACATTATGGGAACCAAGTGCCGAGTATATACGGATCATAAGAGTTTGAAGTATATATTCACTCAGAAGGATCTCAACCTTAGGCAACGCCGTTGGTTGGAGCTTATTAAGGATTATGATTTGGAGATTCACTATCACCCGGGCAAGGCAAATTTGGTTGCAGATGCCTTGAGTCGAAAGGAGCATGTTCAATCAGCTATTGTTGCCCAGCTACCCGATGAGATTGTTGAGGATTTCAGGAGACTTAACCTAGGGATAGTGGCTCATACTGAAGGAGTTACTATTGATGTGGAACCTAATTTGGAGCAAGAAATTTGCAAAGGTCAAATTGGTGATGCTAAAATACAAGAGATTAAGGATCTAATTACGGAAGGTCGAGGTCCGGAATTTACGGAAGATGAGCAGGGCACTATATGGTTCAAGGACAGAATGTGTGTTCCTGATATTGAAAGCCTTCGAGAGACTATATTGAAGGAGGCCCATGACTCGGATTATTCTATTCATCCTGGTAGTACTAAGATGTATCAGGATTTGAAGCGGAAGTATTGGTGGTATGGATTGAAGAGAGGTGTGGCTGCACATGTGGCTATGTGCGATGTATGTCAAAGAGTTAAGGCTGAACACTAGAGGCCAGCTGGACTATTGCACCCACTGAAGATACCCGAGTGGAAGTGGGAAGAGATTGGTATGGATTTCATTACTGGATTGCCTCGCACCCAGAAAGGATATGATGCTATATGGGTGATTGTGGATAGATTGACTAAAGCTGGCTTACTTTATTCCTGTGAAGACTACTTATAAAGGTTCTCAGCTAGCAGAGTTATATATGGCTTGGATTGTGTGTTTACATGGAGTACCAAAGAAGATCGTGTCTGATCGAGGTTCGCAGTTTACCTCAAGATTTTGGAGAAGCTTTCATGAGAATATGAGTACAAAGTTGAATTTTAGTACGGCTTATCACCCTCAGACTGATGGACAGACTGAAAGGACTAATCAAGTTTTGGAAGATATGTTGAGAGCATGTGCCCTTCAGCATGGAGGAAGTTGGGATAAAAGTCTACCATATGCTGAGTTCTCATATAATAATAGTTATCAGGCCAGTCTGAAGATGTCACCATTCGAGGCTTTGTATGGCAGGAAGTGCAGAACTCCTTTGTATTGGGACCAGACTGGAGAAAGACAGTTCTTTGGGCCTGAATTAATTCAAGAAGCAGAAGAACAAGTCTGTATAATTTGAGAGAATTTGAGGGTGGCTCAAACCAGACAGAAGAGCTATGCTGATAATAGAAGAAGACCACTGGAATTTGAAGAAGGAGATTATGTGTACCTTAAGGTGTCACCACTTCGTGGAATGAGGAGATTCAAAGTTAAGGGCAAATTGTCCCCACGCTATATTGGACCATTCTTGATCTTTAGGCGAGTTGGGGAGATGGCATACCAACTCGAGTTACCTGCTACTCTATCGGATGTGCATAATGTGTTCCATGTATCTCAACTGAAGAAGTGTCTCTGTGTCCCTGAGGAACAGTTACCAATGGAAGAGCTCAGTGTTCAGGGTGATTTGACTTACACGGAGTATCCCATCAAGATTCTTGACACCTTGACTCGAGTTACAAGAAATAAGGTGATAAAGATGTGCAAAGTGCAATGGAGTCACCACGGTGAAGATGAAGCAACCTGGGAAAGAGAAGAAGAGCTTCGCATAGATTTTCCCCATCTTTTTCCTCGTTCTTCCTAAATCTCGAGGACAAGATTATTTTTAAGGGGGTAGGATTTGTAATACCTACTTTGTAATTGGTTAGAAATAATATCAATAGAGAAACAATTTCTCCTTATGTGAGTTTGACCTTTATGCATCATCATATGTGAACACCCTATGTAAAAAAATTAATAATTAATAACATAAAAAAGCCACTAAAATATGTATCATGCTGGTTTTCATTGTTGTGTGCATCATGTGACCACATAATAAACCATATGAAAAGAAATATACTAGATTCCCAAGCGAAAATTTAGAATATAAAAGAAATTATATAAGTTAGAGGAAGAGAAGATATATAAAGATATAAGATAAAAAAAATAATATATATATAAATACATCTCCAAGTTGATACTGTTTATGACATAATATAAGACTGAGGATAAATCTTCCACAAGAATGGAATTTAAATTTGAAAGGAGTTTGAATTTGAAAATGGAGAAAAAGGGAGACATAAAATAAAAAGAATAAAAGAAAAAGGGTAAGTGGGCTCCCTGCGCCAATCGGGCCCACCAGGAAAACTCAACCCGCGTAGCCCAACTCTCTCACTCGCGCTGACTGGTGGGGACGCAGGACAGCCGCGCTGCTGCGCTCCCTTTCCATTGACACGCAGGCCCGGTGGGTCAGTCTCTTGTCTTCTCTTGCCGCTGACATGTGACCCCACAGGTCAGCTGCATCGTTGCCGCCGCAACGAACCGCGAAGACCGCGGCGATGCATTCGCGAACGATTCGCCATGGCGAGCCTATAAGCTCGGGAGTCCCTCTCTCTTTCTTGACCACAACACGCCTGCGAACCCAGTACGCCCCTTTTCTCTAACCGCTCGCCCCACCATTGACGCCAGCTGCGCCCCATGCCTCCGCTAGACCAATCCTCGCACCCGCCGACGGTGAGATCCCTGCTATGCTCGCGCCCCGCCCCGGAATTTCGGTCGGGTAGCATCGCCAGGACCCAGGAAGGGTGTGCGTGCACCGGGGTCGGGTTGGGAGCGTCCTAAACCGGCGAATTTTTCACCGGAGCTTCACCACCGCCGCGGATCTGCACCGCACCGTGGCCAGCCTTCCCGTCGTAGTCATTCTCGGTGAGACACCCCCCTCCATGTTCGCCTAGCTATCAATTTCGTTTTCCGCACGTTATTGCTCGAACTCGGTCACCGGGATGGGAGAATTCGGTGGAGCGCCGGTGAGGACTCCGCCATGGACGTTGCCGCGCCATGGCTCAGCTCTGTTGGGGGGAGGGAGCATTGGTGTGCGCCGTAGGATTTGGTGTTTGATCGGACGGTTCAGAGCGAGTCGCGTATCATAAAATCGGGACCCTTGATCCTGGATCCAACCACCGTGATTGCGTACCGGTGCGTGTTAGTACAGATCTGATCTGGGCGGTTGGAACAAGATCCTGCGGCTCGGATTACATACCGGTTCGGCGTATGCTACTTCTAATCTGGACCGTCGGTTTGTAATCGGACGGTTGTGAGAGCCCCGTACCCCTTCGTAGAACTAAAACTGCAAAAGAGCCCCTCGGTTTCATTAAAATCAACCCGCCATCCTTTGGCGCTGTGCTCTGTGTCTTAGGAATTTTATCCCCGAGCCCCCTGCGCTTCACAGATATTGAGGCCCAATCCAGTGCAGTTTAAAACTGAATAAATAAAATGGAAAATAGATTTTTAACATGAAAATAATTGCTAGAACTTGATAAATCAATAGAAAATCCATTTTTAATCCAAATTACTCCATTCCACTTTCTAAATTTTTTTAATTTAATTCTCTATCACCTAGAGCCTCTGTTTTGTCATGAAAACAGTAAGAAAATTATTTCTCACTTAATCCTATTCTAAACACATAAAACCTTTGAAAATTCATAACTTAAATTCTATAACTCCAAAAATTATGATTCCTGTTCCTAGAATTTTATTTTAATGTGTAGAATATTTCTGTGTATTTTGTTTACATGTTTGGTGTGATGTTAATTTCTCTATATGCATTGTGCTTGTTTGTATTGTGGCGAGTAGAAGAGCCCGTGACCGAGGATCCTGGTGAGCAGCAGGTTGAAGTAGCTGAGCCGGAGCTCATTGAAGGCAAGTTGTGCCCTTGACCACTTTTTCCCCAATAATGTTCTTTAATACCATTTATTCATGCATAGGTTAATTTTGATGGGACCCAATAGGTCACCCTAGATTGTTTATCTCATTACCTTGTTTACCCCTGAATCACTTGGGTAGTTTGCTATTGCTTTACATGGTTTTGGGATAATCATTTATTATATATATGTTCCAATTCCTTTGTTATTCTATTTATGTTCATGTTAAGATCATTAATATTAATTGGAACATAGAGCTTAACTTGAGAAACACGTGCCACCACAAGGGTTTAATGGGACGCCCTTGGCTGACTAATTAGGAAAGCTAGTGGAAGACTACCTTACCCGAAAGGGGCAAGGGTAGTAGGGGAGTTGCATGCAAGGAGGTTCTCGGGTTGATTTAGCTGCGATGGCGGTCAGACGGGGGATTCTTGCAAGTGCTCTTCCCATAAACTGTAGCGGGTTTTCGGAAGCTAGTGGAACTTTGTAAAGGCCTCGTAGTGTTGCCCTGCCGCGCTTCCTAGATAGAGGTGTATGGGAGTCGCGACCCCTTGGCAGATGGGTAACATGACTTGTGGGTAAAGGGTACAACCTCTGCAGAGTGTAAAACTGGTATACTAGCCGAGCTCACGGTCATGAGCAGCTCAGGACTCTCTGATGATTAATTTATGGAACTTAAATTCAATTTGGTCATTTGCATTGCATGGGTTTATTATTAATTTTGTTCAATTACTTTATTTAAGGTTTGGTATTTACTTACACTTAGTAACTGCTAATAAAATTTTGACCAACTACTTAAAAGCAATGCTCAGCTTTAACCCCTATCATTGATTAGCCTTACACATCACATAAACTCACACCTTTGTGAGTTTATGTCCACTGGTTCCCCACAACTTGTTGAGCTATGATCATGTGTGAGCTCACCCTTGCTGTCTCACACCCCCCACAGGAGAAGAACAGGTGGTTCAGGAGGAGCCACAAGGCGAGGAGTATGATCTAATCTAGGTGGCGTTTCTCAGTTGACATTGGCGCCGACGATCCTTAGTTCGTTTTATATTTATTCTTTTATTTTGTAATAAGTCTTCCGCTATGTAATAAATACTCTGATTATTGTGACATTTATCTCTATACACTCTGTTATTATATATGTTGTCTTCTTGGCGCATGTACGAGATGCACCTGGCTTTGTTCCTTAAAGCCGGGTGTGACATGGATGATGGGCGCCAACTTGCTTTCCTGCTTGGCATGCGCTACAAACCCTGTCTTTCTCAAAATGAACATTGGTTAGTCCTTGTAACGCCCCGAATTTTGCAGTTGAATTTTTTCTTTTCTTTACTCGCCAAAATTCGGGCGTTACCTTTTCCTTTTCTTTTTCCCCTCGCTAAACCTTGACCTTTTCCAAAAGTTTAGCGGGATTCGGTTTGGAATTTCCGTGTAGAAAAACTCTAAAAACTACTTTATGCTGTTTGATGCACCATGCCGAACCTTGCATTTCTTTTGATGGCTTTGAAAGTGCAAATGCATTCATGTAGAAAGGTCGGATTTCGAAAATGAGGAGAAAATCTTTTCTTTCTTTTTCTCTCTCTTTCTCTCTCCTCTTTTTCTCTCTCTCCCGCGCCGTGGGCCGACCCCGGCCGGCCCAGCCGCCCCTGGCGCCCCCTCTTGGGCCTGAATCGGCCCAGCCGCCCCCCCATCCCCCCTTTTTTTTCCCAAACCCTCTCCCTCTCCCTCTCATTTTCCCTCTCTCTCCCTAGCCGCCATCCCCTACCCCTGCCCTAAGCCGCCGCCGCCCCCTTCTGCCGGCCGCCCCTCGCCGTCGCTCCCCGACGCCGGTGAGCCCCTCCCCTCTCTCCCTCCCCCTCCCCTCTCCCCTCCTTCCCCCCTCCCTGCCCGGCCATGGCCCGGCCGCCCCTGGCCGCGCCGGCCGCCGCCCAGCCCCGCCCGGCCGCCATAGCCGGCCCCGACCGCCCCCTAGCCCCGCCCGGCCGCGCCATAGCCGGCCCCGGCCGCCCCTGGCCAGCCGCTGGCCGCGCCCTGGCCAGCCCCCGGCCAGCCCCCGGCCGCGCCCGGCCGCCCCTGGCCCTTTGGCCACGCCCCCTGCGCAGGGCCGGTTCAACCGGGCCGGCTCAGCTCAGCCGCCCTCCCCCGCGTTCGGCCGCCCCGGCCGCCCAGCCCAGCCGCTCTGCCTAGGGCCGGTTCAACCGCCCTAGGGCCGGTTCAACCGCCCCCCCTGTTTTTTTATTATTTTTTATTTTTTTTATTTTATTTTATTTACTTTCTGTGATCATGATTACCTTATTTTAGGTAGACTAATCATTGTTCATGCTATGGAAATAGGAAGTTTAATTTAGAATTTCGTTGCGCTAGTTGATTCATTTAGTTAATTGTTTATCTCGTGCAATGTTGATCAACTTAAAATGAATAGGTTTTCCGTGAGTGCATATAACAGAATTCTTTTGTTAAGAACCAATTGTAACTGATCATTAGTGCATAAGCATTAACCCCCCCCCCTGCGAGACCCTTTCCCTTTTCTTTCTAACCATAACAAATGCTGATATCGAATGTCATACTTGATGCATATTCACTTTATTTGTTCCCTTGTATGGTGTACTGTTCTTTTGTATTAAATATGTGGATGTATGTATGTTTGCGCTCGCATAGAGAACGATCCGGTCGAAGAGCCCGAGGAATTCGCAGGAGAAGCCCCTGAGCAGCAGTCGGTTGGTGGAGGCAAGTGTCCTTTGACCTATCTCTGTCCTAATCATTCTTTAATTCACCTCCCGCATTACACATTTATACCTAAGGATTTACTAGCTTTTGTTATCCATGTCCTTGTTTACCTATTTGGGTCAGATTATTACTGCTTAGTTTGATGCTATTGCCCAACTCTAATCAATGAACATGATGTGATTATCTATGATACGCTGTTTTCCCGTTCTTATTTATGATCATATCTGTGACCTTTAAGGGGACTCGAGCGGTTTCTCGAGTGCCTCTCCGTAAGGACCTGTTCAATGGATGACCGCCCGGGAAAACAGTGCAACCATGAGGGTGGAATGGGACGCCCTTAGCTGAATAATTAGAGGAACCGGGGTGTAGTCCGCTTAGCCGTTGTGCCGTCAATGGGGCTCGGTGTATGCGGCTCGCTCTGCCAAGGTTGATTTGTCCCTTGGGGAGGAGTGCGGTACATTTAGGAAACCTAACGGGCGGCTACAGCCTCGGGGAATCTTTGTAAAGGCTTCGTAGTGAATCCCTAGCCATTCACCTTGGGAGTGAATAAGGGTCTTGCAAGCCCGGGCTAGAAAGGGAATCACGGCTTGTGGGTAAAGTGCGCAACCTCTGCAGAGTGTTATGAAACTGATATATCAGCCGTGCTCGCGGTTATGAGCGGCCAAGGGAGCTCCAGAGATTAGTGATACTTGATCAGAGATATTTTGGTACAGGTGGCAATGAGATTGATGGTTCTGATTATGATTATGGTATTGGTAAGTGGTATTCTTTCCGTTTGGAAAGGATACATTGGGCTAATAACTTGGGTTAATGTTAAAATCTGGCTCTCTACTAGTAAGTAATAACCTGACCAACTAAAAGCAATTGCTTGACTTATCCCCACATAAAGCTAGTCCACTACAGCCAAACAGGATGCTTGCTGAGTATGTTGATGTGTACTCACCCTTGCTCTACACACCAAACCCCCCCCTAGGTTGTCAGCATTGCAACCACTGCTCAGGAGAAGATGAAGCTGTGGAAGGAGACTTCCAGGAGTTCCAAGACTACGACGAGTTCTAGGCGTGGGTTAGCGGCAACCCCCAGTCGGCTGCCTGTGAAGGCCGTGTTATCTATGTTTCTTTTCCGCACTTTGATTTATTGTAAGAACTATATGGACGTCTCAGACGTATGATGTAATCGACTATTATTTCCCCTTTTAATACTATTTTGAGCACTGTGTGATGATGTCCATGTTATGTAACTGCTGTGTACGTGAATAACTGATCCTGGCACGTACATGGTTCGCATTCGGTTTGCCTTCTAAAAACCGGGTGTGACATAAGTGGTATCAAAGCCGTGCTGACTGTAGGACCGCTAACCTAGAGTAGAATGGTCGTTCTAAGGATTATAGACCTCTGTCCCTGCCTTGACTTTGGTATCCCTTCAAAAGTTGGTCCTACTGACCAAACCTATGTTCTACTATATAATATACCTTACTGAAAATTTTGTTTATCCTGATCCTTCACTTATTTATGATTCATTATTATTCTGATCCTTCATTTATTTATGATTCATTATTTGCTGGTCATATTAATTCTGTTCTCACCCTTTTGCTTGCGATGTCTTTTGTAGATGGCTCGACTTAGACACACTGCACGAAAGTCCGTCATCCCATTCTTACCCTCCCGCCTTGCTGAGCGTCCGCTTCGCCGTCCCATGGCCGGACAGTCCAGCCACTTGGAGAGACTGCACCACCGCCTGCATGAGGAGCAGGAACAGTCGACGACAGGAGCAGCAGGGCTCTTCCTTCTCACTCCAGCAGGAGATAGAGTCTGTGAGGAGCTGCTCTCCTGTGCTTCCCCTGGAGGCGCCCCCTGCACCACCACTGGGCGCCCCAGCTTCTGGAGTAGCTGCTGGAGGAGACCCAGACGACGGAGATGGCGACGACAGCCCGAGCCACGACATCGACCTCTCTGCTAACCATGAGCCGGAAGGATGGGTTGCTCGACCCATCACTCGCGACGCTGCTCGCGGGTGTCACTTGCCACGACGCGCTCGACACTCTGCTACGTCGGGCACTTGACCGGCGTACTTGGTCCATCGAGTATCGCTGTGTGGTCTACCAGCATAGTCGCGGGGTCTACCCGGACTGCTGGGAGGCGACCTGCTTGGTGCGCCGTCCGGAGAACAGTCTCCAGGGCGCGGAGGCTTGCTCAGAGCACTATTCTATCTCTGAGCGGGACTCAGCTGAGGCAGCCATGCAGGATGCTGCACGGCGTGCGCTTTCGCACTACTGCTCGGTTCTCGGTGGGGTAGCTGACGGCCTCGACCTGAAGTATTACCCCCGCCGTCCATCTGGCAGCACAGGAGGCGTGATTGTTTCACCTGCTGGTGAGGACAATCCTAGGTTGAGCAGCACAGTCAACCTAGCCGCCGTGCTAAACACGGAGCTGGACCATGCATTAGACGAGCTGAGTAGGGCTCGTGCTGAGATCGCCCTGCTGCGGGCTGAGCGCGCGGAGCGTCGTCACTTGGATGAAGGTTCCCCCGCTCCCGTTGGGACTCAGCACCCGTACCGCTCACCTCGGCGTGGACTCCAATCTTATGGCAATCCCGACTGCAAGACCAAGATAAATCTAGAACCATAGCTCGTTAGAGTTGGATCTTGTAATTAATACGAAATATATACATAGAAGCTTCAGTCTTAGCGTTAATCTCGGTTTTAGTTAGTCTTAGTTAGACAGGGTAGTTTGCTATATCCTGTGCATTTATGTTTGTCATGATGAACTATGTTTGGTTTGGATCTTTGTAATGATTGTCACCAGAGTGTGGGTATCCCCTGCATTTTGGTTTACATATTATGTTAATGGAGTTAGTTATATAGTTGGGAAACCCTTTATTCTACTTTCCTTTTTATCTGAGAAGCTGTGTGGTCTGCGATGGAGATCAGTGAAGATGCTCATCTGTTCAGTGCTGTTGGAGAATTCTATACTCTTTTCTTATGCTGCAAGATTTGCCAGATCAGTTCTGATGTGTGGTTGCGTTCTGCAGATGTCAGAGAACAGGCGCAGAGGAGGAAGGCGTGCTCAGCCGGAGCAAGCCGGTCAGCAAGATGAGGCGCCCCAGCAGCAGCAGCTGCCGCCCCCGCCCCCGATGTCGATCGAGCAGATGTTTCTGATGCAGACTCAGGCAGTTCAGGCCATCGGTCAGACTCTGGCCGCCATTCAGCAGCAGCAGCAGCAAGCACCACCCCAGCCTCAGATGCCTCAGATGCCCAGAGACAAGCGTGCTGAATTCATGAGAGGTCATCCCCCAACGTTCGCTCACTCTTCTGACCCCATGGATGCTGAAGATTGGCTGCGCACTGTGGAGCGGGAGTTGCATACCGCTCAGTGTGACGACAGGGAGAAAGTCTTGTATGGTCCCCGTCTGTTGAGAGGAGCAGCCCAATCATGGTGGGAGTCTTACCTCGCCACCCATGCCAACCCCGATGCCATCACCTGGGAAGAGTTCAGAGGTAGCTTTCGTCAGTACCATGTGCCTGCAGGTCTGATGACAGTGAAGAAGGAGGAGTTCCTGGCCCTTAAGCAAGGGTCATCGTCTGTCAGTGAGTATCGAGACAGGTTTCTGCAGTTGTCTCGCTACGCCCCCGAGGATGTCAACACCGATGCCAAGCGACAGTACCGTTTCTTGAGAGGCTTGGTTGACCCTCTTCAGTACCAACTGATGAATCACACCTTCCCGACATTCCAGCACTTGATTGACAGAGCAATCATGATAGAAAGGAAGCGTAAGGAGATGGAAGATCGTAAGCGCAAGATCAGTGGACCCCAGCCTGGAAGCAGCAGCCGTCCTCGTTTTTCAGGCAATCAACCTCAGCAGTTCAGGCAGAACCAGCGTCCACCTCAGCAGCATCAGCAGCGTCAGCAGTATCAGCAGTTCCAAAGGCAGTATCCTCAGCATCAGTACCAGAATCGTCAGAGCAATCAGTCAGGAGGAGGCCAGTTTCAGAGGCAGAATCAGCAGACACCTCGTCTTCCTGCCCCCACAACTCAGCAGAACAGTCAGGCAGCACCAGCTCAGGTTGGAAACAGAGCATGTTTCCACTGTGGAGAGCAAGGCCACTGGGTGATGCAATGTCCGAAGAAGGCAGCCCAGCAGCAGTCAGGCCCCAATGCCCCAGCGAAGCAGAATGTGTCTCAGCCTGGATCAGGCAACCGCCCTCAGCAGCGCTATAATCATGGAAGACTGAACCACTTGGAGGCTGAAGCAGTTCAGGAGACTCCCGGCATGACAGTAGGTATGTTCCCAGTCGACTCCCATATTGCAGAAGTGTTATTTGATACTGGAGCAACGCATTCTTTTATTACTGCATCATGGGTAGAAGCACATAATCTTCCAATTACTACCATGTCAACCCCCATTCAAATTGACTCAGCTGGTGGTAGAATTCGAGCTGATAGCATATGTTTGGGTGTAAGTGTGGAAATAAGGGGGATAGCGTTTCCCGCTAACCTTATAGTAATGGGTACTCAGGGAATAGATGTCATCCTAGGGATGAATTGGCTAGATAAGTATCAGGCAGTTATCAGTTGTGATAAAAGGACAATCAAGTTGGTGTCCCCAATAGGAGAGGAAGTGGTGACCAAGTTATTCCCGCCTGAGCCAAAGAAAGGCAGTTGTTATCAGATGGCTGTCGATAGCAGTGAAGCAGGCCCAATTGAGAGTATCAAGGTTGTGTATGAATTCCCAGATGTGTTTCCAAAGGATTTACCGGGTATGCCACCAGAGCGGAAAGTTGAATTCGCTATAGAGCTTCTTCCTGGAACCGCCCCTATCTTTAAGAGAGCTTACAGAATATCTGGACCAGAGTTGGTTGAGCTTAAGAAGCAGATTGATGAGCTGTCAGAGAAAGGTTACATCCGGCCAAGCACCTCGCCTTGGGCCGCCCCTGTCTTGTTTGTGGAAAAGAAAGATGGCACCAAGAGGATGTGTATCGATTATCGAGCTTTGAATGAAGTCACGATCAAGAACAAGTATCCCTTGCCCAGAATAGAAGATCTGTTTGACCAGTTGAGAGGAGCCAGTGTGTTCTCCAAGATTGATCTGAGGTCAGGTTATCATCAGCTCAGGATCCGACCTTCGGACATTCCGAAGACGGCATTCATTACCAAGTATGGTTTGTATGAGTTCACAGTGATGTCTTTTGGTTTGACCAATGCACCAGCGTTTTTCATGAACTTGATGAACAGTGTATTCATGGATTATCTCGATAAGTTTGTGGTGGTATTCATTGATGACATTCTGATTTATTCTCAAAGTGAAGAAGAGCATGCAGATCATTTGAGGATGGTATTGCAGAGATTGCGAGAGCACCAGTTGTATGCAAAGTTGAGCAAGTGTGAGTTCTGGATCAGTGAAGTCCTGTTCTTGGGTCACATAATCAACAAAGAAGGATTGGCTGTGGATCCAAAGAAAGTGGCAGACATTTTGAACTGGAAAGCGCCAACGGATGCTCGAGGAATCAAGAGCTTCATTGGAATGGCCGGATATTATCGGCGATTCATTGAAGGGTTTTCGAAGATTGCGAAACCAATGACAGCGTTGCTAGGCAACAAGGTTGAGTTCAAGTGGACCCAGAAATGTCAAGAGGCCTTTGAAGCGCTGAAAGAGAAGTTGACAACAGCGCCTGTCCTAGTCTTGCCTGATGTGCACAAGCCCTTCTCTGTGTACTGTGATGCTTGTTACACAGGTTTGGGATGCGTATTGATGCAAGAGGGAAGAGTTGTGGCTTACTCGTCCTGACAGTTGAAGGTTCATGAGAAGAACTACCCAATCCATGATCTAGAGTTGGCAGCAGTGGTTCACGCACTGAAGACATGGAGGCACTATTTGTATGGACAGAAATGCGATGTTTACACAGACCACAAGAGTCTGAAGTACATATTCACTCAGTCAGAATTGAATATGAGGCAACGAAGATGGTTAGAGTTGATCAAAGACTATGAGTTGGAGATCCATTACCATCCAGGCAAAGCAAACGTAGTGGCAGATGCTTTGAGCAGAAAGAGTCAAGTCAATCTGATGGTCGCTCAGTCCGATGCCTTATGAGTTGGCCAAAGAGTTTGACAGGTTGAGTCTCGGATTTCTGAACAATTCGCGAGGAGTCACAGTTGAATTGGAACCTACCTTGGAGCGCGAAATCAAAGAAGCGCAGAAGAATGATGAGAAGATCAGTGAGATTCGGCGACTGATTCTAGATGGCAGAGGCAAAGATTTTCGAGAAGATGCAGAAAGAGTGGTATGGTTCAAAGACCGCTTGTGTGTTCCCAATGTCCAGTCCATTCGGGAGTTGATTCTCAAGGAAGCTCATGAGACAGCTTATTCGATTCACCCTGGCAGTGAGAAGATGTATCAGGATCTGAAGAAGAAATTCTGGTGGTATGGAATGAAGAGGGAAATCACAGAGCATGTGGCTAAGTGCGATAGTTGTCGAAGAATTAAGGCAGAGCACCAGAGACCTGCTGGATTGTTGCAACCGTTGCAGATCCCTTAGTGGAAATGGGATGAAATCGGTATGGATTTCATAGTCGGATTGCCTCGCACTCGAGCCGGCTACGATTCTATTTGGGTAGTAGTGGACCGTTTGACCAAGTCAGCCCACTTCATACCTGTCAAGACCAGCTACAACAGTGCAGTATTGGCAGAGTTGTACATGTCTCGGATCGTTTGTCTTCATGGTGTGCCAAAGAAGATAGTGTCAGACAGAGGAACGCAGTTCACCTCTCATTTCTGGCAGCAGCTGCATGAAGCCTTGGGCACACATCTGAATTTCAGTTCAGCTTATCACCCGCAGACAGATGGTCAGACTGAAAGAACCAATCAAATTCTCGAAGATATGTTGAGAGCCTGTGCGTTGCAAGATCAGTCCGGATGGGACAAGCGATTGCCTTATGCAGAGTTTTCTTATAACAACAGTTACCAGGCCAGTTTGAAGATGTCACCATTTCAAGCGCTTTATGGAAGGAGTTGCAGAACTCCGTTGCAATGGGATCAGCCTGGAGAGAAGCAAGTGTTTGGGCCAGACATTCTGCTTGAAGCCGAAGAGAACATCAAGATGGTCCGAGAGAATCTGAAGATAGCGCAATCGAGGCAGCGAAGCTATGCAGACACAAGAAGAAGAGAGCTGAGTTTTGAAGTCGGAGACTTTGTCTATCTGAAAGTGTCACCGATCAGAGGAGTCAGAAGATTTGGAGTGAAAGGCAAGCTAGCACCCCGCTACATTGGTCCGTATCAAATTCTCTCAAAGCGTGGAGAAGTGGCTTATCAGCTCAGTCTGCCAGAGAATTTGTCCGCTGTGCATGATGTCTTTCATGTGTCTCAGTTGAAGAAGTGTTTGCGTGTGCCAGAAGAGCAGTTGCCAGTGGAAGGTCTTGAAGTCCAGGAGGACTTGACCTATGTTGAGAAGCCAGCTCAGATCCTTGAGGTTGCAGATAGAGTCACCCGAAGGAAGACCATCAAAATGTGCAAAGTCAGATGGAGTCACCACTCTGAGGAAGAAGCAACCTGGGAGCGTGAAGATGATTTGATGGCCAAGTACCCAGAGCTCTTTGCTAGCCAGCCCTGAATCTCGAGGGCGAGATTCTTTTAAGGGGGATAGGTTTGTAACGCCCCGAATTTTGCAGTTGAATTTTTTCTTTTCTTTACTCGCCAAAATTCGGGCGTTACCTTTTCCTTTTCTTTTTCCCCTCGCTAAACCTTGACCTTTTCCAAAAGTTTAGCGGGATTCGGTTTGGAATTTCCGTGTAGAAAAACTCTAAAAACTACTTTATGCTGTTTGATGCACCATGCCGAACCTTGCATTTCTTTTGATGGCTTTGAAAGTGCAAATGCATTCATGTAGAAAGGTCGGATTTCGAAAATGAGGAGAAAATCTTTTCTTTCTTTTTCTCTCTCTTTCTCTCTCCTCTTTTTCTCTCTCTCCCGCGCCGTGGGCCGACCCCGGCCAGCCCAGCCGCCCCTGGCGCCCCCTCTTGGGCCTGAATCGGCCCTAGCCGCCCCCCCCCCATCCCCCCTTTTTTTTCCCAAACCCTCTCCCTCTCCCTCTCATTTTCCCTCTCTCTCCCTAGCCGCCATCCCCTACCCCTGCCCTAAGCCGCCGCCGCCCCCTGCTGCCGGCCGCCCCTCGCCGTCGCTCCCCGACGCCGGTGAGCCCCTCCCCTCTCTCCCTCCCCCTCCCCTCTCCCCTCCTTCCCCCCTCCCTGCCCGGCCATGGCCCGGCCGCCCCTGGCCGCGCCGGCCGCCGCCCAGCCCCGCCCGGCCGCCATAGCCGGCCCCGGCCGCCCCCTAGCCCCGCCCGGCCGCGCCATAGCCGGCCCCGGCCGCCCCTGGCCAGCCGCTGGCCGCGCCCTGGCCAGCCCCCGGCCGCGCCCGGCCGCCCCTGGCCCTTTGGCCGCGCCCCCTGCGCAGGGCCGGTTCAACCGCCCAGTCGGCCGGTTCAACCGGGCCGGCTCAGCTCAGCCGCCCTCCCCCGCGTTCGGCCGCCCCGGCCGCCCAGCCCAGCCGCTCTGCCTAGGGCCGGTTCAACCGCCCCCCCCCCTGTTTTTTTATTATTTTTTATTTTTTTATTTTATTTTATTTACTTTCTGTGATCATGATTACCTTATTTTAGGTAGACTAATCATTGTTCATGCTATGGAAATAGGAAGTTTAATTTAGAATTTCGTTGCGCTAGTTGATTCATTTAGTTAATTGTTTATCTCGTGCAATGTTGATCAACTTAAAATGAATAGGTTTTCCGTGAGTGCATATAACAGAATTCTTTTGTTAAGAACCAATTGTAACTGATCATTAGTGCATAAGCTTTAACCCCCCCCCCCTGCGAGACCCTTTCCCTTTTCTTTCTAACCATAACAAATGTGATATCGAATGTCATACTTGATGCATATTCACTTTATTTGTTCCCTTGTATGGTGTACTGTTCTTTTGTATTAAATATGTGGATGTATGTATGTTTGCGCTCGCATAGAGAACGATCCGGTCGAAGAGCCCGAGGAATTCGCAGGAGAAGCCCCTGAGCAGCAGTCGGTTGGTGGAGGCAAGTGTCCTTTGACCTATCTCTGTCCTAATCATTCTTTAATTCACCTCCCGCATTACACATTTATACCTAAGGATTTACTAGCTTTTGTTATCCATGTCCTTGTTTACCTATTTGGGTCAGATTATTACTGCTTAGTTTGATGCTATTGCCCAACTCTAATCAATGAACATGATGTGATTATCTATGATACGCTGTTTTCCCGTTCTTATTTATGATCATATCTGTGACCTTTAAGGGGACTCGAGCGGTTTCTCGAGTGCCTCTCCGTAAGGACCTGTTCAATGGATGACCGCCCGGGAAAACAGTGCAACCATGAGGGTGGAATGGGACGCCCTTAGCTGAATAATTAGAGGAACCGGGGTGTAGTCCGCTTAGCCGTTGTGCCGTCAATGGGGCTCGGTGTATGCGGCTCGCTCTGCCAAGGTTGATTTGTCCCTTGGGGAGGAGTGCGGTACATTTAGGAAACCTAACGGGCGGCTACAGCCTCGGGGAATCTTTGTAAAGGCTTCGTAGTGAATCCCTAGCCATTCACCTTGGGAGTGAATAAGGGTCTTGCAAGCCCGGGCTAGAAAGGGAATCACGGCTTGTGGGTAAAGTGCGCAACCTCTGCAGAGTGTTATGAAACTGATATATCAGCCGTGCTCGCGGTTATGAGCGGCCAAGGGAGCTCCAGAGATTAGTGATACTTGATCAGAGATATTTTGGTACAGGTGGCAATGAGATTGATGGTTCTGATTATGATTATGGTATTGGTAAGTGGTATTCTTTCCGTTTGGAAAGGATACATTGGGCTAATAACTTGGGTTAATGTTAAAATCTGGCTCTCTACTAGTAAGTAATAACCTGACCAACTAAAAGCAACTGCTTGACTTATCCCCACATAAAGCTAGTCCACTACAGCCAAACAGGATGCTTGCTGAGTATGTTGATGTGTACTCACCCTTGCTCTACACACCAAACCCCCCCCAGGTTGTCAGCATTGCAACCACTGCTCAGGAGAAGATGAAGCTGTGGAAGGAGACTTCCAGGAGTTCCAAGACTACGACGAGTTCTAGGCGTGGGTTAGCGGCAACCCCCAGTCGGCTGCCTGTGAAGGCCGTGTTATCTACGTTTCTTTTCCGCACTTTGATTTATTGTAAGAACTATATGGACGTCTCAGACGTATGATGTAATCGACTATTATTTCCCCTTTTAATACTATTTTGAGCACTGTGTGATGATGTCCATGTTATGTAACTGCTGTGTACGTGAATAACTGATCCTGGCACGTACATGGTTCGCATTCGGTTTGCCTTCTAAAAACCGGGTGTGACAGTCCTAAAATGTGCTCTCCTTTTAGAAGCTTGTGAAGATTCTTCATCCCAACATGTGCTAGTCGGTGATGCCAGAGCCAACCCATATTAGTCTTAGCAATTAAGCAAGTGTCAAGTTTAGCTCTATTGAAATCAACTAAGTAATCTGACCCTCTAACACTCCCTCAAAAGCTACTGAATCATCACTTCTTCTAAAGATAGTAACACCTACATCACTAAAAAGATAGTTGTAACCCATTTTGCATAATTGAGATACAGAAAGCAAATTGTAATCTAAAGAGTCTACAAGAAAAACATTGGAAATAGAATGGTCAGGTGATATAGCAATTTTACCAAGTCCTTTGACCAAACCTTGATTTCCATCCCCGAATGTAATAGCTCGTTGGGGATCTTGATTTTTCTCATAGGAGGAGAACATCCTTTTCTCCCCAGTCATATGGTTTGTGCATCCGCTATCAATGATCCAACTTGAGCCCCTAGATGCATAAACCTGCAAAACAATTTAGGCATTATTCTTAGGTACCCAAACGGTCTTGGGTCCTTTCACATTAGAAACAAGCACCTTGGGTACCCAAACACAAGTCTTTGATCCCTTGTGTTTGGCCCCAACATATTTGGCAACTACTTTGCCTGATTTGTTAGTCAACACATAAGAAGCATCAAAAGTCTTGAATGAAATAATAGGCTCATTTGATGCAGTAGGAGTTTTCTTTTTAGGTAATTTAGCATGGGTTGATTGTCTAGAACTAGATGCCTCATTCTTATACATAAAATCATGATGAGAGCCAGAATGAGACTTCCTAGAATGAATTCTCTTAATTTTATGCTCATGATAACTAGTAGGATATAAAATGTAACCCTCGTTATCCTGAACCATGGGAGCTTTGCCTTTAACAAAGTTGGACAATTTCTAGATGTAGTATATTTTGTGGAGGCTCTAGATTTTACCTTCTTCCTTTTGCCATCCTTTGCCATGAAGCATTTGTGGCCGACGTTGGGGGAAAGGAGGCCCTTGTTGACGGCGATGTTGGCGGCGTCCTCGTCGGAGGAGGAGTCGGTGGAGCTCTCATTGGAGTCCCATTCCCGACACACGTGGGCATCGCCGCCATTCTTCTTGTAGTACCTCTTCTTCTCCTTCCTCTTTCTCTTCTTGTCGTCGCCCCTATCACTATCACTAGACATAGGACATTTAGCGATAAAATGACCGGGCTTACCACACTTGTAGCACACCCTTTTGGAATGGGGCTTGTAGTCCTTCCCTTCTTTTGCTTGAGGATTTGGCGAAAGCTTTTGATTATAAGCGCCATTTCCTCGTTGTCAAGCTTGGAGGCGTCGATTGGAATCCTACTTGGTGTAGATTCCTTCTTTTCTTCCTCTGTCGCCTTGAATGCGATGGGTTGCACCTCGGGTGTGGAGGTGTCGCCTTGCTCCAAGTTGATGATTTGTTTGGAGCCTTTGATCATCAATTCAAAGCTCACAAACTTTCCTATAACCTCCTCGGGAGACATTAGCTTATATCTAGGATCACCACGTATTAATTGAACTTGTGTAGGATTGCAAAAAACAAGTGATCTTAGAATAACCTTGACCATTTCATGGTCATCCCACTTGGTGCTCCCGAGGTTGCGCACTTGGTTCACCAAGGTTTTGAGCCGGTTGTACATTGCTTGTGGCTCCTCTCCTTGGTTGAGGACGAACTAACCGATCTTGGTCACCTCGTCTCCTTCGTGCGCGGTCTTGAGCACGTCCCAAATCTCTTTGGCGCTCCACAACCCTTGCACCTTATTATACTACTCTCGACATAGAGAGGCGAGGAGTATAGTAGTTGCTTGAGAATCAAAGTGCTTGATTTGGGCGACCTCATCCGAATCATAGCCTTCATACCCCACGGATGGTACTTGCGCTCCAAACTCAACAATGTCCCATATGCTAGCGTGGAGTGAGGTTAGGTGATGCCTCATTTTATCACTCCACATACAATAATCTTCACCATCAAAAACCGGTGGTTTGCCTAGTGGGACGGAAAGTAAAGGAGTGCGTTTGGAAATGCGAGGATGGCATAGGGGGATCTTACTAAACTTTTTGTGCTTAGAAGTGATGGACGGCGCGTCGGAGCCGGATGTAGAAGGTGACGATGAATCGGTCTCGTAGTAGACCACCTTCTTCATCTTCTTTTTCTTGTCGCCGCTCCGACGCAGCTTGGCATGTGAAGGGGATCCCTTCATTTTGTTGCTGGACTCCCCCGATGGAGCCTTCCCGTGGCTTGTAGACTTGTCACCGCCGGTCACGATCTCCTTCTTGGTGTGATCTCCCGACATCACTTCGAGCGGTTAGGCTCTAATGAAGTATCGGGCTTTGATACCAATTGAAAGTCGCCTAGAGGGGGGTGAATAGGCAGAATTTGAAAATTATAAACTTAAAGCACAACTACAAGCCGGGGTTAGCATTAGAATAAAAATCGAGTCTGAAAGAGAGGGTGAAAAACAAATCAAAGGCAAATGAAGCGGATGACACGATGATTTGTTTTACCATGGTTCGGTTCTTGAGAACCTACTCCCCGTTGAGGTGGTCACTAAGATCGGGTCTCTTTCAATCCTTTCCCTCTCTCAAACGGTCACCTAGACCGAGTGAGCTTTTCTCCTTAATCAAATGGGTCACTTAGACCCCACAAGGACCACCACACCATTGGTGTCTCTTGCTTTGATTACAAGTAGCTTGGAAACAAGAATAGAGGAAGAAGAAAGCGATCCAAGAACAAGAGCTCAAAGAACACGGGCAAAACTCTCTCTCTAGTCACTATTTGTTTGGAGTGGAGATGGGACTTGGAGAGGCTTTGATTCTCTTGAATTGTGTCTTGTATTGATTGTACTAGCTCTTGTATTGAATGAGAAGTCTGAAAAACTTGGATGCTTGGAGTGGTGGTGGTTGGGGGGTATTTATAGCCCTCAACCACCACATAGCCATTGGGGAGGCTGTCTGTCGATGGGCGCACCGGACAGTCCGATGCACCACCGGACACTGTCCGGTGCGCCAACCACGTCACCCAACCGTTAGGGTTCTGACGGTTTTGATCGTTGGAGCTCTGACTTCTTGGGGGCACCGAACAGTCCGGTGCCGCACTGGACAGGCACTGTTCACTGTCCGGTGCACCTTCTGGCGCCTGCTCTGACTTCTGTCGCGAACTGTAGCTCTGTCAGGTCACTGTGCAGTCGACCGTTGCGCTGATAACCGTTGCTCCTCTTGGTTCACCGAACAGTCCGGTGGCACACCGAACAGTCCGGTGAATTATAGCGGATTGCGCCTGGAGAAACCCGAAGCTGAGGAGTTCAGACTGTACGGTCCCTGGTGCACCGGACACTGTCCGGTGCGCCAGACCAGGGCAGCCTTCGGTTTCTTTTGCTCCTCTCTTTTTGAACCCTAACTTGATCTTTTTATTGGTTTGTGTTGAACCTTTAGCACCTGTAGAATGTATCTTCTAGAGCAAACTAGTTAGTCCAATTATTTGTGTTGGGCAATTCAACCACCAAAATCATTTAGGAAAAAGGTTTGACCCTATTTCCCTTTCAGTTCCCACAGACTAACATGGGTATTTTGTGCGCACTTTGTCCTCACTCATGCACACCAGAGAAAACTTCCCGGTCGGTCACTGAAAGTCGCCTAGAGGGGGTGAATAGGCGGAAACTAAAATTTACAACTTTAAACACAACTACAAGCCGGGGTTAGCGTTAGAAATAAATGCGAGTCCGAAAGAGAGGGCGAAAACAAATCACAAGGAAATGAAGCGGATGACACGGTGATTTGTTTTTTCGAGGTTCGGTTCTTGAGAACCTACTCCCCATTGAGGTGGTCACAAAGACCGGGTCTCTTTCAACCCTTTCCCTCTCTCAAACGGTCACCAAGACCGAGTGAGCTTTCTCCTTAATCAAACGGGTCACTTAGACCCCTACAAGGACCACCAGAACTTGGTGTCTCTTGCTTTGATTACAAATATCTTGAGAACAAGAATGGGGAAGAAGAAAGTCAAGCGAAGCAAACAAGAGCACAAGAAAACACAAATGATCCTCTCACAAGTCTAAATGCGCTAGAGTGGATTTTGAGACTTTGAGCGGATTGATCTCTTGAATTGTGTCTTTGGAGTGGTGTCTATTGCTCTTGTATTGAATGTGAAGGAGTGAATGCTTGGATGGTTAGAGTGGAGGTGGTTGGGGGGTATTTATAGCCCCAACCACCAATTCAACCGTTTGGGAAGGCTGCTGTCGATGGGCGCACCGGACAGTCCGGTGCGCCACCAGACACTGTTCGGTGCGCCAGCCACGTCACCCAACCGTTAGGGTTCTGACGGTTTCGACCGTTGGAGCTCTGACTTCTTGGGGCACTAGACAGTCTGGTGTCGCACCGGACAGGCATTGTTCACTGTCCGGTGTGCCTTCTGGCGCTCCTCTGACTCTACGCGAACTGTCAACACACTATTCATGTTTGGAGGCGACCGTTGGAGTTGACCGTTGCGCTGCCCAGTCGTTGCTCCGCTGGCACACCGGACAGTCCGGTGAATTATAGCGGAGCACGGCCTCAGAAACCCGAAGGTGAAGAGTTTGGAGTCGCTCGCCCCTGATGCACCGGAACACTGCCCGGTGGCACACCGGACAGTCTGGTGCGCCAGACCAGAGAGCTCTTTGGTTTCTTTTTGCTCCTTTCTTTTGAACCCTAACTTGAACTTTTTATTGGTTTGTGTTGAACCTTTAGCACCTATAGAACACATAATCTAGAGCAAACTAGTTAGTTCAAATATTTGTGTTGGGCATTCAACCACCAAAATTATATTTAGGAAAAGGTTAAACTCTATTTCCCTTTCAATCTCCCCCTTTTTGGTGATTGATGCCAACACAAACCAAAGCAAATATATAAGTGCAGAATTGAACTAGTTTGCATAAGGTGAGTGCAAAGGTTACTTGGAATTAAACCAATTTATCATTTCAATAGATATGCATGGATTGCTTTCTTTTATTTAACATTTTGGACCACGCTTGCACCACGGTTTTGTTTTTTAGCAAATTCTTTTGGAAATTCTTTTGAAAGTCTTTTTGCAAATAGTCAAAGGCAGATGAGTAAAATTGCAAGAAGCATTTTCAGGATTTTGAAATTTCTCCCCCCTGTTTCAAATGCTTTTCCTTTGACTTAAAACAAAACTCCCCTTGAATTGGAATTCTCCTCTTAGTTTTCAAGAGGGTTTTGGTAGATCCCATTTGGAAATAACACATACCAATTTGAAATATACCAATAAAAATTTTCGAAACACAATTTAAATTAAAAATTAGGTGGTGGTTTGGTCCTTTTGCTTTGGGCTTAATATTTCTCCCCCTTTGGCATTAATCACCAAAACGGAGACTTTTTTAGCCCTTCACTTTCTCCCCCATTGGTACAAGTAAATATGAGAGGAAAGATTGTACCAATGTGAAGTTTGGTGGAGTAACGACGAAGGGTAAATAATACGGTAGAGTGAAGTGGAAGCCTTGTCTTCGTCGAGTACTCCATTTCCCTTTCAATCTACGACTTAGCATAAAAACACACTTGGAAACACATTAGTCGTAGCAAAGAGATAAGATCAAAAGTATATAAATAAGCTATGTGTGCAATGCTCTAATCAAAATTCTAAGAATCAAGAATATTTAGCTCATTCCTAAGTTTGCAAAAGGTCTTCTCATCTAATGGCTTGGTGAAGATATCGACTAATTGATCTTTGGTGTTAATATAGTCTATCTCAATATCCCCCCTTTGTTGGTGATCCCTCAAGAAGTGATATCAATTGTCTATGTGCTTAGTGCGGCTGTGTTCAACGGGATTCTACGCCATGCGGATAGCACTCTCATTGTCACATAGGAGAGGGACTTTGCTCAATTTGTAGCCATAGTCCCTGAGGGTTTGCCTCATCTAAAGCAATTGCGCACAACAATGGCCTGCAGCAATGTACTCGGCTTCGGCGGTTGATAGGGCTACTGAATTTTGTTTCTTTGAAGCCCAAGACACCAGGGATCTCCCCAGAAACTGACAAGTCCCTGATCTGCTCTTCCTATCAATTTTACACCCTGCCCAATCGGCATCGGAATATCCTATTAAATCAAAGGTGGATCCTCTGGGGTACCAAAGCCCAAACATAGGAGTGTAAACTAAATATCTCATGATTCTTTTCATGGCTCTAAGGTGAACCTTGCACACATGCATACGGAAAGCATAATATCTGGTCGAGATGCACATAAATAGAGTAAAGATCCTATCATCGACCGGTATACCTTTTGATCTATGGATTTACCTCCCGTGTCGAGGTCGAGATGCCCATTAGTTCCCATGGGTGTCTTGATGGGCTTGGCATCCTTCATTCTAAACTTCTTAAGAATGTCTTGAATATACTTTGTTTGGCTGATGAAGGTGCCATCTTGGAGTTGCTTGATTTGGAATCCTAAGAAATATCTCAACTCCCCCATCATAGACATCTCGAATTTCTGTACCATGATCCTACTAAACTCTTCACAAGTAGATTTGTTAGTAGACCCAAATATAATATCATCAACATAAATTTGGCATACAAACAAATCATTTGCAACAGTTTTAGTAAAGTGTGTAGGATCGGCTTTTCTGACTTTGAAGCCATTAGTGATAAGAAAATCTCGCAGGCATCCATACCATGCTCTTGGGGCTTGCTTGAGCCCATAAAGCACCTTTGAGAGTTTATAGACATGGTTAGGGTACTCACTATCTTCAAAGTCGGGAGGTTGCTCAACATAGACCTCTTCCTTGATTAGTCCATTGAGGAAGGCACTCTTAACGTCCATTTGATAAAGCTTGAAGCCATGGTAAGTAGCATAAGCAAGTAATATGCAAATTGACTCAAGCCTAGCTACGGGTGCATAAGTTTCACCAAAATCCAAACCTTCGACTTGTGAATAACCCTTGGCCACAAGTCGGGCTTTGTTTCTTATCACCACACCATGCTCATCTTGCTTGTTGTGGAATACCCACTTGGTACCTACAACATTTTGATTAGGACGTGGAACCAAATGCCATACCTCATTCCTTGTGAAGTTGTTGAGCTCCTCTTGCATTGCCAGCACCCAATCTGAATCTCTTAGGGCATCCTCTATCCTGTATGGCTCAATAGAGGAGACAAAAGAGTAGTGTTCACAAAAATGAGCGACTCGAGATCGAGTAGTTACCGCCTTATGGATATCACCAAGAATGGAGTTCACGGGGTGATCTCTTTGAATCGCCTGGTGGACTCTTGGGTGTGGCGGTCTTTCACCCTGCACTTCTTGTTCATCTTCCTTGTCTTGATTTTCTTCATCTCCCCATTGATCATTGCCTTCTTCTTGAGGTGGCTCATCTTCTTGTTCTTCTTCTTTATCATCTTGAGCTTGTTCCTCATCTTGAGTTGGTGGAGATGCTTGCATGGAAGATGACGGTTGATCTTGTGCTTGTGGAAGCTCTTCGGATTCCTTAGGACACACATCCCCAATGGACATGTTCCTTAGCGCGACGCACGGAGCCTCTTCATCATCTAATTCATCAAGATCAACTTGCTCCACTTGGGAGCCATTAGTTTCATCAAACACAATGTCACAAGAAACTTCAACTAGTCCAGTGGACTTGTTAAAGACTCTATATGCCCTTATGTTTGAGTCATATCCAAGTAAAAAGCCTTCTACAGCCTTAGGAGCAAATTTAGATTTTCTACCTCTTTTAACAAGAATAAAACATTTGCTACCAAAGACTCTAAAGTATGAAACATTGGGCTTTTTACTGGTTAAGAGTTCTATGATGTCTTCTTGAGGATTCGGTGAAGGTAGAGCCGGTTGATGGAGTAGCAGGCGGTGTTAATCGCCTCGGCCCAAAACCGGTCCGGAGTCTTGTACTCATCAAGCATGGTTCTTGCCATGTCCAGTAGAGTTCTATTCTTCCTCTGCACTACACCATTTTGTTGTGGCCTGTAGGGAGAAGAGAACTCATGCTTGATGCCCTCCTCTTCAAGGAAGCTTTCTATTTGTGAATTCTTGAACTTCGGTCCATTGTCGCTTCTAATCTTTTTGATCCTTAAGCCGAACTCATTTTGAGCTTGTCTCAAGAATCCCTTTAAAGTCTCTTGGGTTTGAGATTTATCCTGCAAAAAGAATACCCAAGTGAAGCGAGAATAATCATCCACAATAACTAGACAGTACTTACTCCTGTCGATGCATATGTAAGCTATCAGACCGAATAGATCTATGTGGACTAACTCCAGTGGCCTGTCCGTTGTCATGATGTTCTTGTGTGGATGATGGACACCAACTTGCTTTCCTGCCTGACATGCGCTACAAACCCTGTCTTTCTCAAAATGAACATTTGTTAGTCCCAAAATGTGCTCTCCCTTTAGAAGCTTGTGAAGATTCTTCATTCCAACATGAGCTAGTCGGTGATGCCAGAGCCAACCCATATTAGTCTTAGCAATTAAGCAAGTGTCGAGTTCAGCTCTATTGAAATAAACTAAGTATAGCTGACCCTCTAACACTCCTTTAAATGCTATCGAATCATCACTTCTTCTAAAGACAGTAACACCTACATCACTAAAAAGACAGTTGTAACCCATTTTGCATAATTGAGATACAGAAAGCAAATTGTAATCTAATGAATCTATAAGAAAAACATTAGAAATAGAATGGTCAGGAGATATAGCAATTTTACCAAGTCCTTTGATCAAACCTTGATTTCCATCCCCGAATGTGATAGTTCTTTGGGGATCTTGGTTTTTCTCATAGGAGGAGAACACCCTTTTCTCCCCAGTCATATGGTTTGTGCACCCGCTATCAATTATCCAGCTTGAGCCCCCGGATGCATAAACCTGCAAAATAGTTTTAGGCCTTGTTCTTAGGTACCCAAATGGTCTTGGGTCCTTTCACATTAGAAACAAGCACCTTGGGTACCCAAACACAAGTCTTGGAGCCCTTGTGTTTGCCCCCAACATATTTGGTAACTGTTGGAACTTGCTTGGGCATAGCCGGGTCGAGGGGAACTGTTTTCGTACCGTCGTTGCTCTACAGTTGTGCCTTTACTTTTTCATTGGTGGTTGGGCGGGTTGCCTCGGAGACTTCGCGCTGTGTTGTAAGGCAGTGTACGTTCTGTTGACCTAGAACGAAGTCTCTCTCAATGTTGTGCGCAGTCTGCTGGTTACCGTAAACCGATATCACACCTTGCGGGCCCGGAATTTTCATGCAGAGGTACAGTCCGTGTATGGCTGCTTCAAAATTGTTGATGGAGCCCCGACCCATTATGGCGTTGTAGGGGTAGACCATGTCGACGATGTCGAAGGTGACCTGTTCGCTTCGCGCATTGGGTGCTACGCCGAATGACAGGGGTAGCTCTATCTTGCCCACACGGAAAGTGCCCTTGCCGCCGAAGCCATATAGGGGGTTGTCCGAAGGCTTGAGTAAGCTTTAGCTGATGCCCATGCGATCGAAGGCGTGCAGGAAGATGATGTCCTGCCTGGCTGCCGTTGTCGACTAGGACTTTGTGTAGGTCCCAGTCGGCCATGCTGCAGTTGATTACCATTGCGTCAACGTGAGGTGCGCTGCGCAGATCAACATCTCTGGCATCGAAGGTTAGTGGCACGTGTGACCACCTCGTTTGCACCACCGGGCCGGTGAGGGCGACATGGTTGACACTCCGATAGTGATCCCTCTTTTGCCGCTTTGTCTCGAAGTCTATGCTGGACCCTCCGGTGATCATGTGGATGACTCCGCGATATGGCTGATCGGCGAAGTCTTCCTGCTTCGGCGTTGGTGGGTGATTTTGGTGGTGTGGGTTTGGGTGATGCGGGGGTGGAGGTAGGGGTGTAAGGACTTGTACTTCCTGATGATGTTGATATGCATGGTTGGGTGGGTGCTGGATATGGACGTTGTTGTATGGTTGGTGGTGGTGATATGTGTGCGCGACAACTCTTTGATTGTCGGCTGGTTGTGCCCGAGACATTCTGTCCTTGGTGGCCTTTGTTTTTGGGCAATCCCTTGTTGGGTGTGCGCAGTCTTCGCCGTGAAACAAACAGTAAAATCTGCGTGGTTGCTGTGCCCGTCCCCGGCCCCGGCCTCGTGTGCCATTACCGTGGCCCTGGGGGGATAGTCTTGATGGTGGGCGGCTTCGCCGGCGGGGTGCTGGTTGGCTTTGTTGTGTACCTACTGCTCATTGCGGCTGTCCCGTCCGGAGTCTGACTGCAAAGGCCTTGTCTAGGTTCGGCTGGACTGCGGAGGGTCCTTAGGCTTTCTCTGAGACTCGACCTTGCGTTGATGGAGCTCTTCGGATCTGGCGTACTTTTCGAACAACTGATAGAGCTCTTGGAGATTTTTGGGTGGGTCCCTGATGCAGTGACTGTATAGGACACCAGCCCGAAGGTCACTGATGGCGTAGTGTATGGCAATTTGATCGTCGATCGAAGGCAGTTGTGACTTGAGAGTCAGGAACTTGCGGTAGTACTCCCATAGGGTTTCTTTCTCTTGCTGTTTGCAGAGTGATAGCTCGGCCAAGGCATCGGTGTCTGGATGGTACCCCTGGAAGTTGAGTAGAAACTTGTCTCGGAGACTTCTCTAGGAGTTGATGGACAATGGGGGCAACCTGGTGTACCAGGTCAAGGCCGGACCCTCGAGGGCGATGATGAAAGACTTAGCCATTGTGGCGTCGTCCCCGCCGGATGATGCGACAGCGACTTGATAGCTCATGATGTATTGTGCTAAGTCAGTGTTGCCGTTGTACTTGGGGTAGGTCCCTGCCCTGAAGTTGGCGGGCCATGGTGACACTTGGAATTGTGGTGCCAGGGGGCTTCGCTCATCAAGGTAGTTGATGCCTTGGAAAGCTGCGGCATGCGGGATGAAGGGTCCGCGCTGGGGAATGAATAAGTCTCCGGCTGGCGCGCGCTGTTGGAGGGGCGGGCCATGCTGCAGGTCGTGCTGGCCTTCGCTCTGTATGAGCACAATCTCTTGCTCGAGTTCCCGGGCTCTCTACTCCTCGTCTCGTATCATCTGGCGCACCTTGGCTTGCACGGTGACACGTTGGCGCTTGGCCTCGAGGATGTCTTTCTGCTTTTGGAGATTGCGGTTCTTGATGCGCAGGGCCCGTAGCTATAGCTGTTCTTTGGCTGAGACGCCGATGACTTCGCCGTCCTCTGTTGTGTCTTCACCCTCTGGTGGAGCGAAGCCTGGGGGTGGTGCTTGTGGTTGTCCTCTAGAGCTACAGGTGCGTAGGGTGCCTTCGGGAGTGGGTTGGTCGTTGCGCTGTCTCTTGTTGAGAACTTCGTCTTCGCAGGCTTCTTGGGGGATGTTGTCTACGAGGGCCTTGCCCTTTTTCTCGGCTAGAAGCGCTGTCTTTGCTGCTTCGTCGACGGATGGGGCTGCCTTTGAACTAGCTCTCTTGGGTGCCATCACGGGTGGTTTGTTCGTAGCACGAACGGTGGGTGCCAATGTTGGAACTTGCTCTCCCAGGCAAGTTGATCCAACGGGGGAGTGGAAAGCGTGCAAGCAAAGTTTAACACGGGATGGCAATTGCTCTGTTAATCTGGCCTCTCAAGGGCACTGTACGGGGGTATTTATAGGTACTCGAGCGGCCAATGTCCCAAGACAAGGACGTTTATGCCCTCGGGTACCCAGGTTGGCCCCAGAATATTCCCATAAAGGGAGGTTACAAACCGTCATTACAGAAAAGCTATTACAGATTAGGCCTGTAACACGTTTGTCCACGCGGGGCCCATTACAGTGGGGTGAATTCCACGTGGGCCTTTGGGCGAGATGAACCCGCGGGATTGGCAGACTTCGTCGGAGACTTCGTCGGAGTGTAGCCCGTGGAGAGGACGAAGGGCAACCGTACCGATCATCTCGCCTTCGTAGGTGTAGCGGGGCGATGAAGGCTTCGTGCGAAGGGTAGCGTCTTCGCCTTCGCCCCAACAGTAACTATTTTGCCTGATTTGTTAGTTAAAACACAACAAGCATCAAAAGTCTTAAATGAAATATTATGGTCATTTGATGCAGTAGGAGATTTCCTTTTAGGCAATTTAACATGGGTGGATTGCCTAGAGCTAGATGCCTCATTCTTATACATAAAAGCATGGTGAGAAACAGAATGAGACTTCCTAGCATGAATTCTCCTAATCTTGTGTTCGGGATAACCAGCAGGATATAAAATGTATCTCTCGTTATCCTGAACCATGGGAGCCTTGCCCTTAACAAAATTAGACAATCTCTTGGATGCATTAAGCTTGACATTGGTTCCCTGTTGGAAACCAATGCCATCCTTAATGCCAGGGCGTCTCCCACTATAGTGCATGCTCCTAGCAAATTTAAATTTTTCATTTTCTATTTCATGCTCATTAATTTTTGCAATAAGTTGAGCTATGTGATCATTTTGTTGTTTAATTAAAGCTAGGTGATCATGAATATCATCAACATTAATGTCTCTATATCTAGTGCAAATAGAAACATGATCAATAGTAGATGTAGAGGGTTTGCAAACACTTAATTCATCAATCTTAGCATGTAATATGGCATTCTCATTTCTAAGATTGGAAATAGAAACATTGCAAACATTCAAAGCTTTAGCCTTAGAAATTAATCTAGCGTTTTCATCTCTAAGGCTAGAAAGTGTAACATTCAATTTATCAATCTTAGCAATCAGACTAGCATTTTCATTCTTGAGATTGACAATTGAATTATCACAAGTATTTAACTTCTCAAGCTTAGCAATAAAATTAGCTTTCTCAGTTCTAAGGTTGGAAATAGTGTCATGGCATATGCTAAGCTCATTAGTCAATTATTCACATTTTTCTACTTCCCGAGCATAGGCATTCTTCACCTTAACATGCTTTTTATTTCCTTAATAAGGAATTCCTCTTGGCTATCCAAGAGTTCATCCTTCTCATAAATAGCTCCGATCAATTCATTCAATTTTTCTTTTTGTTGCATGTTAAGGTTGGCAAAAAGTGTGAGTAAATCATCTTCATCATCACTAGAGCTGGCCTCATCACTAGATGTTGTATATTTTGTGGAGGCTCTAGATTTTACCTTCTTCTTTTTGCCATCTTTTGCCATGAAGCACTTGTGGCCAACGTTCGGGAAGAGGAGGCCTTTATTGACGGCGATGTTGGCGGCGTCCTCGTCGGAGGAGGAGTCGGTGGAGCTCTCATCGGAGTCCCATTCCCGACACACGTGGGCATCGCCACCCTTCTTCTTGTAGTACCTCTTCTTTTCCTTTTTCTTCCCCCTCTTGTCATCGCCCCTGTCACTATCACTAGACATAGGATATTTAGCGATAAAATGATCGGGACCCTCTTGGAATAGGGCTTGTAATCTTTCCCCTTCCTTTGCTAGAGGATTTGGCGAAAGCTCTTGATGATGAGCGTCATTTCCTCGTTGTCAAGCTTGGAGGCATCGATTGGAATCCTACTTGGTGTAGATTCCTTCTTTTCTTCTTCCGTCGCCTTGAATGCGACGGGTTGCACCTCGGGTGTGGAGGTGCCACCTTGCTCCAAGTTGATGATTTGTTTGGAGCCTTTGATCATCAATTCAAAACTCACAAACTTTCCGATAACTTCCTCGGGAGACATTAGCTTATATCTAGGATCACCACGTACTAATTGAACTTGTGTAGGATTGCGAAAAACAAGTGATCTTAGAATAACCTTGACCATTTCATGGTCATCCCATTTTATGCTCCCGAGGTTGCGCACTTGGTTCACCAAGGTCTTGAGCCGGTTGTACATCACTTGTGGCTCCTCTCCTTGGTTGAGGATGAAACAAACGAGCTCCCCCTCAATCGTCTCTTGTTTGGTGATCTTGGTCACCTCATCTCCTTCGTGCACGGTTTTGAGCATGTCCCAAATCTCCTTGGAAATTTTCAACCCTTGCACCTTATTATACTCCTCTCGACATAGAGAGGCGAGGAGTATAGTAGTTGCTTGGGAATCAAAGTGCTTGATTTGGGCGACTTCGTTCGAATCGTAACCTTCATCCCCCATGGATGGTACCTGCGCTCCAAATTCAACAATGTCCCAAATACTTGTGTGGAGTGAGGTTAGGTGATGCCTCATTTTATCACTCCACATACAATAATCTTCACCATAAAAACCGGTGGTTTGCCTAGTGGGACGGAAAGTAAAGAAGTGTGTTTGGAAATGCGAGGATAGCGTAGGGGGATCTTACTAAACTTCTTGCGCTCATGGCACTTAGAAGTGACGGACGGCGCGTCAGAGCCGGAGGTGGATGGCGACGAAGAATCGGTCTCGTAGTAGACCACCTTCTTCATCTTCTTTTTCTTGTCGCCACTCCGATGCGACTTGTGAGGAGGTGATCCCTCCTTTAGCTTGTTCCCGGACTCCCTCGATGGAGCCTTCCCATGGCTTGTGGCGGGCGTGTCGCCGGTCACGATCTCTCTCTTGGCGTGATCTCCCGACATCACTTCGAGTGGTTAGACTCTAATGAAGTACCGGGCTCTGATACCAATTGAAAGTCGCCTAGAGGGAGGTGAATAGGCGGAAACTGAAATTTACAACTTTAAACACAACTACAAGCCGGGGTTAGCGTTAGAAATAAATGCGAGTCCAAAAGAGAGGGCGAAAACAAATCACAAGGAAATGAAGCAGATGACATGGTGATTCGTTTTTCCGAGGTTTGGTTCTTGAGAACCTACTCCCCGTTGAGGTGGTCACAAAGATCGGGTCTCTTTCAACCCTTTCCCTCTCTCAAACAGTCACCTAGACTGAGTGAGCTTTCTCCTTAATCAAATGGGTTACTTAGACCCCTACAAGGACCACCACAACTTGATGTCTCTTGCTTTGATTACAAATGTCTTGAGAACAAGAATGGGGAAGAAGAAAGCCAAGCAAAGCAAACAAGAGCACAAGAAAACACAAATGATCCTCTCATAAGTCTAAATGCGCTAGAGTAGATTTTGAGACTTTGAGCGGATTGATCTCTTGAATTGTGTCTTTGGAGTGGTGTCTATTGCTCTTGTATTGATTGTGAAGGAGTAAATGCTTTGATGGTTGGAGTGGAGGTGGTTGGGGGTATTTATAGCCCCAACCACCAATTCAACCGTTTGGGAAGGCTACTGTCGATGGGCGCACCGGACAGTCCGGTGCGCCACCGGACACTGTCCGGTGCGCCAGCCACGTCACACCAACCGTTAGGGTTCTGACAGTTTCGACTGTTGGAGCTCTGACTTCTTGAGGCACCGGACAGTCCGGTGCACCTTCTGGCGCTCCTCTGACTCTGCGTGAACTATCCGCGCGACTGTTCACGTTTGTAGGCGACCGTTGGAGTTTACCGTTGCGCTGTCCAGCCGTTGCTCCACTAGCACACCGGACAGTCCGGTGAATTATAGCGGAGCGCGGCCTCAGAAACCCGAAGGTGAAGAGTATGGAGTCGCTCGCCCCTGGTGCACCGGACACTGTCCGGTGGCACACCGGACAGTCCGGTGCGCCAGACCAGGGAGCTCTTTGGTTTCTTTTTGCTCCTTTCTTTTGAACCCTAACTTGAACTTTTATTGGTTTCTGTTGAACCTTTAGCACCTGTAGAACACATAATCTAGAGCAAACTAGTTAGTCCAAATATTTGTGTTGGGCATTCAACCACCAAAATTATATTTAGGAAAAGGTTAAACCCTATTTCCCACGCTTAACTTGGAGGTTGTTTCGAGATAGGCTTCCAAAAAAGAAGATGCACCTTGTTGGTATGGATACTCTATTAATTCTATTAAGCATTGGGTCAGGATATCACCATCCCAGGGGCCAGGACATCACAATCCACCCCCCTTAGAAGACCAACGTCCTCGTCGGTCAACCCCAATCCAGGAACCTCCCCTCTTAGCCACGTCTGTGTGTCTAGTGTCGTCATATGCCATTGCATGTGACCACTCTAGGCCCACATGCGCCATGCGCCATATACCCGAACCCCCTAGCCCACACATGCCCGTGAAACCTCGAGGGTCGGCTCTGATACCACTTGTGACACCCCGTCCAATTATTGGACCTATGGTACTTACTCCTGGTAGCTCTCTAGGATCATATATCGTTCCCACAGACTAACATGGGTCTTTTGTGCGCACTTTGTCCTCACTCATGCGTACCCGAGAAAACTTCCTAGTCAGTCACCCATCCTAAATTGCTCCAAGAGAAGCACGCTTAACTTGGAGGTTCTTTCGAGATAGGCTTCTGAAAAAGAAGATGCACCTTGTTGGTATGGATACTCTATTAATTCTATTAAGCCTTGGGCCAAGATATCACCATCCCAGGAGCCAGGACATCACAGTTAGACATTGCGTCGCTCGTTGGAGCCTGAGATAGCCATTGGACCCTGGCGGTCTGATACACACCAGACTAATGCCCGAGTCTTCTCATCCACCTACAACCTTCTCTAAAAAAGTGGTTTGTCACACTATCGGACTGCTCTGGTGTGCCATTCCACCGAAGACCTTCTGCAGGGTTCTCTAGAAAAGTGGTCCGATGCATCCCAGATAGTTGCACTTTGTGTATTTCTTGACTTTCTTCTCTAAATTAATTTGTTCTCCAAATACTTCTAGTGTCAAACCAGCCGGTCTAAGTAATGTAATTTCACTTATTTTAATTCTCTAACTTAATTTATATTTTTTCTAATTTTAATTCTTGCATACACACTTGTAACACCCTAAATTTGGGTAAATTCAGGTGTTACTCCTTTTCTCACCTCTATAGTTTTTCTTTTCTATTCTCTTTAATAGGATTTTGGGTTAATTATGTGAGAGGTATATTATTGTCTTTAGAATATTAAAACTTAGTGGAGATATGAATGTTTGCATCATGTTGAGCTTAAACCTTGTTTTTGATTGATGCACATGTTTGAAATATTTGAATTTGAATTATGGTTTGATTTGATTTGAATTCCATAGAGAAAATAAAAAGAAAAGGGTGCCCACCCGCGCCTGCGCATCCCCACTCCCTCTCTCCCTCTGCCCGGTGGGGCCGGCCTGTCGTCGCCATACCCCCCTCGCGCGCGCCCCGTTCTCTCTGGCAGTGGGCCCCACCCGTCAGCGCTAACCGCCCATTCACGCACCCTCTCTCATTGGCCCGTGGACCCCGTCTGTTGGACCTGTCCCCCCAAACTGCCCATGCGCACAACCCACGCGTACGTCATGGACACCACGCCCATGACGCACGCTGAGGCTGCGCTCGCCCCCACCCTCGACCATTTCTAGCTGCCCGCACCCACTCGCTCCCCTCCTCCCTCATTCACGCACTCGCAGAACCCCAGCACCTACCTCGCACCGCGCGCACCCAAGAAGCTCTACCGCCGTGGTCTCGAACTTGTTCCACGGCCGCCGTCGAATTCCCGCCGTGTCTGTTGCCTCGGTGAGCTCCGCCTCAACGCTAGCAACCTGGGACACCCCTCGGTTCGCCCCTTCCCCCTTTATCTCTCTGCTCACGCTCATCGGACCTCCACCGTACAGCCGAAGTCCCGCCTCCATTGACCCGAGGCCTCGTCATGTCCTCGCTGTCATTCAAGTGTCTTGAAGCCCTCTCTCGAGGTAACCAACCATCCCCTGCCCCTGATTTCCCTTTTCCTGCCCCTGTGTGCGCGCAATTGCTCACCAGGGTTGAGCTACGCCGCCACTGAGCCATCTCGCCGCGGACCACCACCCTCCGATGCTCCTGCGCCGGTGTCGTGCCCACGGTTGTGTTCGCCGCGTCACCCCAAACCCACCTGAGCCCTTCCCAGCGCTCCAGGGCCCCTGGGGGCCCGCGCCCTCACCTCCGGCAAAGCTCTGCCATGGAGTCGGGCGGCGTCGCCGCTGGCAGCCAGGGAGAGCCGACCAGGGTTGGCCATCTGATCTCATACGCCTATCCTGGATCGGACGACCCTGTTTTTAATAAACTAGATCTAATCCAAACTGTCTGCTCGGGATCCGCCCGCTCGGGTCCGTTCCCACACCCGCACCCCTGCAGCTGGGCCTGGCCGGTGAGCCTGCCTCACCCAAAACCACTGATTTATCTGGCCTATTTGTCATCTCGCACGCGCTCACGCTTCGATCTGATCTTGACCGTCGGTCTGTGATCGGATGGCTGAGGACACCCTGTACCCCTTCGCTTGGTGGTTTTGTTAAAGAGTCCCCCGGTTTCCTAGGAATATAACCGCAATCCTGTTTCTTGCACTCAGGCCCCTGGTGTCTTGCAGAGAAGCCCCTAGCCTTTATTTTTATCACAGAATTGGGTCTAATTTAGTGTTTTTGAATTCTAAAACTTGTGAATTTCATATCTTTTGCATATGAACTCTAAATTGGATAGTTCAAATTGCAAAATGTTCGTAAAATTATTCTTTGTCTATTTAAATTATGATCTTTCACTGTTTGCATGTCTTAATTTTATGACTAGACAATAAGTTATGTTAAAGTGATGGATTATTTATTAAAAGGGAAAATAAAAAGGAAACACTAATGAATAGTTAAGTGGTTAAATTTGTGAAATTAATCCCATGTAATATATGATCACACCCCTAGATTAACTTTTGTAATTTATTAAGATAGCTATAGTTAAGTTATGTAATCCACTGAGATGGGAAGTACTTAGAGAACCACAAACCTCTAGATGTATTAATCTACCCTAGAACCTAGAATTCACTTTTGTGTGTGTACTTTCCATTGAACTTGTGTTCACTCTGTTGCATATGTTTGGTGTATTGTTTATTTGTCATTTCCCAAATGTGTTGAATGAATGATTACTTTGCGTAGATAACGAACAGTCCGAGGTTTCTGAGCGTGTTGTAGGAGACTTCCCTGAGCAGCAACCTGGTGAAGGCAAGTGTCCTCTGACCCATTATGTCCTATTTACTTTATAATTCACTGTCCCGCATTACATAATTAAAACCTAAGGATTGACTACCTTTGTATTTACCTTGTCCTTGGTTACCTTTTGGGTTATTATGGTTAGCTTCATGCTATTGCTTTACTTTAATCAATAAACATAATGAGAACATTTATGATACAATGATGTTATCTTGATTATGATGATGAACTGGTGATACTTTAGGGGACTCAGGCTGTTTCCTGAGTACCTCTCTGTAAGGACCTGTTCATTGAGAGACCACCCGAGATAACAGTACAACCATGAGGGTAGAATGGGATGCCCTTAGTTGATTAATTGGATGAACTTGGGGATGTAGTTGGCTTTGTCGTTGTGCCATCAATGGGGCCAGGGCATAGTGCTTGCGATCCATGGGTATAGAGACTCCCCTTAAATGTGTGAAGCAAGAATAGAATTCTTGAATTGGCATGATATGCCAAATTTCACACATTGAGTTGATGAGGCTTCCTTATATCCATGTATCTTGGGGTGTAGCACACTATGTCATGTAATACCATTATGATGTGAATGATAGTTATGCACTTCAATAAAATCATTGAACATTTTATGTGTGGCACTTCCATGGAGCAAAACTAATGTACAATTTTGTAGCACTACCTCACATATGACAGTCATAGAGAATAAAACAAGCGCCACACGATGGGTTTAACAAGAAATCAAAACAATAAGTTGAATAGCTAAGACAAGCAGTAGATCAAATACATGTCCATATCCAATACATAGAGGTCCATATGTAGCATAAAAGACTATATTACAACCATACAAATAAGAATTTGAAACAAACTCTCAACCACACAAACTACTAGGATATGACATGTAGAAACTCATATGTCTTCCATGGCATCGAAAGTGTCAAAAAATTATACCCCTTTTAATTCCCCTCCTTTATCAAGGACTAAAAGGGGGAGAATAAAAGAAAGAGAATGAAAGAAAGTTAGTCCTCTTGCTCAAGCATGTGTCATACTATGTCATCATCATCATCATCATCATCATAGGAAATCACTACCTTGCTAGCTGAAAGGGAAATAGGGTTTAACCTTTTCCTAAATATAATTTTGGTGGTTGAGTGCCCAACACAAATATTCGGACTAACTAGTTTGCTCTAGATTATATGTTCTACAGGTGCCAAAGGTTCAACACAAACCAATAAAAAGAACAAGTTAGGGTTCAAAAGAAAGGAGCAAAAAGAAACCGAAGAGCACCCTGGTCTAGCGAACCAGACTGTCCGGTGCACCAGGGGAGATCGACTTCAAACTCTTCACCTTCAGGTTTTTGGGACCACGCTCCGCTATAATTCACCGGACTGTCCGGTGTTCCACCGGACTGTCCGGTGTGCCAGCAGAGCAATGGCTAGCGAGCGCAACGGTCAACTCCAATGGTCGCCTACAACGTGAACAGTGCGCGTATAGTTCGCACAGAGTTAGAGCAGCGCCAGAAGGCGCACCAGGACAGTGAACAATGTCTGTCCGGTGCTGCACCAGACTATCCGGTGCACCAAGAAGTCAGAGCTCCAACGGTCAAAACCGTTAGAACCCTAACGGTTAGGTGACGTGGCTGGCGTACCAGACAGTGTCCGGTGGCGCACCGGACTGTCTGGTGCGCCCATCGACAGCAGCCATCCCCAACGGTTGAGTTGGTGGTTGGGGCTATCAATGCCCCCCAACCACTCCACTCCAACCATCCAAGCATTCACTCCTTCACATTCAATACAAGAGCAATAGACACCACTCCAAAGACAAAATTCAAGAGATCGATTTTCTCGAAGTCTCAAAATCTACTCTAGCGCATTTAGACTTATGAGAGAATCATTTGTGTTTTCTTGTGCTCTTGTTTGCTTGGTTGGCTTTCTTCTTCCTCATTCTTGCTCTCTAAGTGACTTGTAATCAAAGCAAGAGACACCAAGTGTGTGGTGGTCCTTGTGGGGTCTAAGTGACCCTTTTGATTAAGAAGAAGCCTCACTCGGTCTAGGTGACCGTTTGAGAGAGGGAAAGGGTTGAAAGAGACCCGGTCTTTGTGACCACCTCAACGGGGAGTAGGTTCTCAAGAACCGAACCTCGGTAAAACAAATCACCGTGTCATCCGCTTCATTTCCTTGTGATTTGTTTTCTAACGCTAACCCTGGCTTGTAGTTGTGTTTAAAGTTGTAAATTTCAGTTTTCGCCTATTCACCCCCCTCTAGGCGACTTTCAATTGGTATCAGAGCCCGGTGCTTCATTAAGAGTTTAACAACTCGAAGTGATGTCGAGAGATCACGCCAAGAGGGAGATCGTGACCGGCGAGAAGCCTGCCACAAGCCACTGGGAAGGCTCCATCGAAGGAGTCCAACAACAAGCTAATGGAGATCACCTCCTCACAAGTCGCATCGAAGTGGCGACAAAAAAAGAAGATGAAGGAGGTGGTCTACTACGAGACCGATTCATCGTCACCTTCTACATCCGGCTCCGACGCGCCATCCGTCACTTCTAAGCGCCATGAGCGCAAGAAGTTTAGTAAGATCCCCCTACGCTATCCTCGCATTTCTAAACGCACTCCTTTACTTTCCGTCCACTAGGCAAACCACCGGTTTTTGATGGTGAAGATTATTGTGTGTGGAGTGATAAAATGAGGCATCACCTAACCTCACTCCACGTTAGCATATGGGACATTGTTGAGTTTGGAGCGCAGGTACCATCCGTGGGGGACGAAGGCTATGATTCGGACGAAGTCACCCAAATCAAGCACTTTGATTCCCATGCAACTACTCTACTCCTCGCCTTTCTATGTCGAGAGGAGTATAATAAGGTGCAAGGGTTGAAAAGTGTCCAAGGAGATTTGGGACGTACTAAAGACCACGCACGAAGGAGATGAGGTAACCAAGATCACCAAGCGAGAGACGATCGTGGGGGAGCTCGGTCGGTTCGTCCTCAACCAAGGAGAGGAGCCACAAGCAATGTACAACCAGCTCAAAACCTTGGTGAACCAAGTGCGCAACCTCGGGAGCACCAACTGGGATGACCATGAAATGGTCAAGGTTATTCTTAGATCACTTGTTTTTCGTAATCCCACTCAAGTTCAATTAATTCATGGTGATCCTCGATATAAGTCTATCTATGAGTCGTAGATAATTTGTAGATCTTTCCGTGGCCGCAAAGAACACCCCAATCGGACATCAGATCAGAAAGTTATTGCAGTTTGATTATAGCAGTTTTTCAGTCTCACAATTCTGTGTAGAATCTGTTCTCTTAAGATTTAGGCAATTTTATCAACAGAATTAAACTTTAGGTTAGTAAAAGAAGTTGTAGATAATTTCATAAGCTTTCCAGATTGTTAAAGAGGGCATTCATATGAATTTTGAAACTCCAGTTATGTTTGTTTTACTGTGGTTATTCCTGTTTGCCTGACAAAAATGAGCGGGTCTATTCACTGGTAGGTTTCATCTAGTAAATGGCCGAATTGGCTCTTCCAACTATGGAGACTTTTGTAGAGGGATAAAAGTTCTTATTCCAGCAGAATTTCATAATTTTTGGTTGAGTAGTTTGGGAGATATCGAATTATAAAGTTAACTATGCTGCTGTCTGAAACAGATTCAATCAGTTATCTTGTCAGATGTTTTAGAACTTATAGATGGTAAAATTTAATTATCCATTGAATACCAAAGTTGTAGAGTATTTTGTGTAGAAACTCCTAGAGTATTTGTTTGATATCACTACTGTTATAATTTTAAAGATACAAAATTAACAAACAGCGCTGCTGCTGTTTGGCATGTGGTTCAGGGTGGGAGTCATTCCACCGGGTCTTGGTTTCAAGTGTAGGAGCGATTTGTTGATTGTTGGAAAATATTTGTGAAATATTTGTATTAAGTTTTATGTCTTGCAGCAGGTGTCTACACTCTGGATCATGCCTAGTACATTTTTGTTCTTCGATGAAGGCAAGTGGATGTAGCGGTGGTTGCTACCGTTTTGACTTGTTGTTTCATTGCCTACACTCTAATATTCAGAATCATCGAATTCTTTCATAATTGAACTCTATGGTGATGCTTTACTTGATTGTATTATATTGATGCTTAATTATATATTGATGATGATGATGATTCGAGTATGACCCACGAGATTAATTCACACCCCTGAAGGTGAATGAAGTATTATTTGAGGTTTGTATTGTATCTGAAGGTAAACGAAGTATTATTTGAGGTTTGTATTGTATCTGAAGGTAAACAAAGTATTGTTTGAGGTTTGTATTGTATATGAAGGAAGTGAAGTATATTGATAAATGCAACATGCCATATACATTGCATGATTCACTTGCATCTGAAGTTTTGTCGTGACCTATGGTCCGACCGTACCGGTACAACTTAGCATCATACGTTGCCCGAGGAGGGGTACGATGCGGCTTCATACCCTTAGAAGTATGAAGGCAGAGGACATATGCATTGCATTCATATGCATTCATTGAAGTGATATTTGCAGATGGTGTGGTTTTATACTCTAAGAGGTATGAACGCAGTGGACTTACACATTGCATTCCTATGCATACATTGAAGTGATATTTGCAGGTATTGTTGACGCAGGAAAGTGTTATACAACCTATTGTGGTTGTTCAAGGAAATGAGATGGCATTGGTTATTTTGGGACTATTGAGTTCTATATCTACAAAAATTTCTGATCTCAATTGTGATCCCTTTAAAATGTTGTTTAATTCAATATTTTTTTGGTTTAAATATCTCGTCAAAACAATTTACTTGCTGAGATGTTTTCATCTCACTCTTGCATTACTCAATGCAGGTACTTGATTCATGTTAGGAATGAGGGAAGTAGCAGCATGTCCACCTTCACTCTCATAATAACGCTGCCCAGGCACAGCCTTGATTTAATTAGAATCATCTTGTCAAGGATGTTGTTTTTTAACTAGTCGTGCACACTAGTTAATTCAGTTTATGTCGTTATGGTTATCTTCCCATTGCTAGCAGATTATTAATGTCTAGTATGTTTTCTTATCATGATATCTGTTTATACTCTATTGCTTCCACGTTTATGCAAATTTTTAAAGGAGATGCTGTCAAAATTTTATATATGAATGTTAGTTGTGTAGTTTAGTAGCATTTCGGGGTGTTTGTGGATCCCGGGGTGTTACAGTTGGTATCAAAGCATAGGCTTTAGATTCTTGGCAATTTGAAGATAAATTTGACATATTTGCACATATAGGAAGGATATGGGTTCAAATATCTTTGATATATGTTAATGTCTTTGAAGTACAGATGAAATGATTTCACACTCCCTATTCCTTTACGGTGATGTGGTAAGTTGTTATAACTTAATGCCTAATATAATTTCTAAATTTTGATATTGTTTTATTAATACGAATGATATCGCTGGTCTTTTGTGAGATTGAAGTTGTTATTATGCTTGTGATATACATGTATGCCTATGTTGTTGTCAACATGCTTTTCATGGTTGAGTTTTATTACAATAATATTGTTATATATGTTTGATTAAGGATGTTTCTAAGAGGAGTGTGAATTGTGTGTTTTAGGTTACAAGGTAACCATCGATTTGGATTTAAGTTGTTGGGCGGTTGGTGGATAGCTCCAACTATCTTTGCAAGGAATGATTGTTTATGTCGAGAAATCGGTTCTAAAAGAAATGAATATTGGTACTTTATATGGATTTTTGGGCGAAGTCTTTACATTGCCAGAATGGCTTACATGTCTCACTTCTATTGTGTGTTTTAGTAGCCACAAAGCCTAGATGTGGTTTAAAGTGGTTGCATGTTAGTCATGCTAATTGTAGAATAAATCTTTGATTTTCTTGATCCATTGATTATATATTAATACGTTGAGGATCTGATGGTTATCTCCCTGATGCATGCTTGTGGATCCATTGTTGGACCACTTATCTATTGGTTTGAATGAAGTCATTGCCTAGCCTAGAGTTGGTTGGGTGTGGTTAGTCACCTATTCCTGAATGATGTGGTTTTTACATCAACTTGAGATGTTTGTCAAATGTGTGAAGGTTTACGGGGTTATTATTGACCCTGTATGTCTGGTACTTTGAGTGCATCGTATGATAGAATGAAATGTAAGTTTCTGAACTACAGTAGATGAAGACTTATATTATGTGTAGGTTAACCTTACTAGTTTGGATATTTTTCTTAGTTGAGTTTTGGATGAAGTATAGTGACATTGATTAAGCAAGTATTGTGTTGTTGTTGTGCTGTCAGTGCTCTTTGTGGAGTTTTGGCATTTCTTCGATGAACTGTGCCGCACAGAATGTTATTGGCTTCTTGTCAGCTTTATTGCTCCATTAGTTCTGTAGACTTTCTCCCTTTTGTGGGGTGCAAAGAATGTGAGATTACATGATTATCTTTTCATGATGGCAAGAACAAGGTTTAAGAAGATTAGGAGTTTTGTTTCAATAGAACCACTTGTTTTATGGTGCTTTGAGGTGAGGTGTTTGATCTTCTTATACATTCATCTGGTGTGGATGTTTCACCATTGAATTAAAATGAATTGTTGAAGCTGGTAAGGGTTGTGCTTAGTGCATGTTACCCCTTCATAAAAGAGTGTTGTTTGAATACATTGATGTTGATGTATAGCTGCATCCAAATTCGAAGGTGTGAAATTGTAGTGTTGATTGCATCTATGACTTGCTTTGAGCTTCATTGCATGTTGATTCATGCTGGATATCAGGTTGTGTAGTTTCCTTAGACAATTAGTCCGAGGTAGAAGTTCTTGTGTTAATTAAGACCAATAATGGATTCATGTTTTGAATGGTGGTGCTATACGGGGTACCATGGATGCTTTCTTGGAGTGGTCGAATTCGAGGACGAATTCTTTTTAAGGGGGGTAGAGTGTGATACCCCAATTTTCTGAAAAGAAGTTAAATTCTTTTTCTCTTTTCTTTCATGTTATGTGGCATTGGGGTTTGGAGTTTTGGGAGGCATTCCTCAGGGAAACAGTAGATCTTTTGGCATTTTTTCTGCTGGGGTCAGGAGCTCAGATGGGAGAGCGAGTTCGGGCCATTGATCTCGATCCGATGGATGGGAGCCCCCCTCTCCTCCCCAACCCTAGCCGACCCCCTCTCCCTCTCCCCAATTGTTGCAGCCGCCCCTCCCTCTTCCTCTCCTCCCCATTTGCAGCTGCCCTCTACCCTCTCCACAACTTCCTCCTCCCTCTAGATCTCCCCCACGCAGCAAGGATCGAGAAGAGGAGGAGCACGTTGAATTGAAGAGGAAGAGAGGATCAAGGAGATGTTCTACCCCATCTTTTCTTGCAGTTTTTCTTGGGGAAATCCTAGGTAAGGATAAGATCCATGTTCCTCCCTGTAATTATGTGTTTTTGGAGGTTGTGAATCATGAGGATTGAAGGATTAGAGGTTGGATTAGATGGGTGGTTAGTTTTTTATCTTGAAATTAGTTTCTGCAGAATGGCAGATTCGATAGTTTCTGTTCATACCAGTTTTCCGTGCCCTTAGTGGCCTCAAAAAAATAAAAAGTCTGTCTATGAGTCGTAGATAATTTGTAGATATTTCTGTGGCCGCAAAGAACACCCCAATCGGACATCAGATCAGAAAGTTATTGCAGTTTGATTATAGCAGTTTTTCAGTCTCACAATTCTGTGTAGAATCTATTCTCTTAAGATTTAGGCAATTTTATCAACAGAATTAAACTTTAGGTTAGTAAAAGAAGTTGTAGATAATTTCATAAGCTTTCCAGATTGTTAAAGAGGGCATTCATATGAATTTTGAAACTCCAGTTATGTTTGTTTTACTGTGGTTGTTCCTGTTTGCCTGACAAAAATGAGCGGGTCTGTTCACTGGTAGGTTTCATCTAGTAAATGGCCGAATTGGCTCTACCAACTATGGAGAATTTTGTAGAGGGATAAAAGTTCTTACTGCCAGCAGAATTTCATAATTTTTGGTTGAGTAGTTTGGGAGATATCGAATTATAAAGTTAACTATGCTGTTGTCTGAAACAGATTCAGTCAGTTATCTTGTCAGATGTTTTAGAACTTATAGATGGTAAAATTTAATTATCCATTGAATACCAAAGTTGTAGAGTATTTTGTGTAGAAACTTCTAGAGTATTTGTTTGATATCACTACTGTTATAATTTTAAAGATACAAAATTAACAAACAGCGCTGCTACTGTTTGGCATGTGGTTCAGGGTGGGAGTCATTCCACCGGGTCTTAGTTTCAAGTGTAGGAGCGATTTGTTGATTGTTGGCAAATGTTTGTGAAATATTTGTATTAAGTTTTATGTCTCGCAGTAGGTGTCTACACTCTGGATCATGTCTAGTACATTTTTGTTCTTCGATGAAGGCAAGTGGATGTAGCGGTGGTTGCTACCGTTTTGACTTGTTGTTTCATCGCCTACACTCTAATATTCAGAATCATCGAATTCTTTCATAATTGAACTCTATGGTGATGCTTTACTTGATTGTATTATATTGATGCTTAATCATATATTGATGATGATGATGATTCGAGTATGACCCACGAGATTAATTCACACCCCTGAAGGTGAATGAAGTATTATTTGAGGTTTGTATTGTATCTGAAGGTAAACGAAGTATTATTTGAGGTTTGTATTGTATCTGAAGGTAAACAAAGTATTGTTTGAGGTTCGTATTGTATATGAAGGAAGTGAAGTATATTGATAAATGCAGCATGCCATATACATTGCATGATTCACTTGCATCTGAAGTTTTGTCGTGACCTATGGTCCGACCGTACCGGTACAACTTAGCATCATACGTTGCTCGAGGAGGGGTACGATGCGGCTTCATACCCTTAGAAGTATGAAGGCAGAGGACATATGCATTGCATTCATATGCATTCATTGAAGTGATATTTGCAGATGGTGTGGTTTTATACTCTAAGAGGTATGAACGCAGTGGACTTACACATTGCATTCCTATGCATACATTGAAGTGATATTTGCAGGTATTGTTGACGCAGGAAAGTGTTATACAACCTATTGTGGTTGTTCAAGGAAATGAGATGGCATTGGTTATTTTGGGACTATTGAGTTCTATATCTACAAAAATTTCTGATCTCAATTGTGATCCCTTTAAAATGTTGATTAATTCAATATTTTTTTGGTTTAAATATCTCGTCAAAACAATTTACTTGCTGAGATGTTTTCATCTCACTCTTGCATTACTCAATGCAGGTACTTGATTCATGTTGGGAATGAGGGAAGTAGCAGCATGTCCACCTTCACTCTCATAATAACGCTGCCCAGGCACAGCCATGATTTAATTAGAAACTTCTTGTCAAGGATGTTGTTTTTTAACTAGTCGTGCACACTAGTTAATTCAGTTTATGTCGTTATGGTTATCTTCCCATTGCTAGCAGATTATTAATGTCTAGTATGTTTTCTTATCATGATATCTGTTTATACTCTATTGCTTCCACGTTTATGCAAATTTTTAAAGGAGATGTTATCAAAATTTTATATATGAATGTTAGTTGTGTAGTTTAGTAGCATTTCAGGGGTGTTTGTGGATCCCGAGGTGTTACAAAGGCGGCACCTCCACATCCGAGGTGCAACCTGTCGCATTAAAGGCGACAGAGGAAGAAAAGAAGGAATCTACACTAAGTAGGATTCCAATCGACGCCTCCAAGCTTGATAATGAGGAGATGGCGCTCATCATCAAGAGCTTCCGTCAAATCCTCAAACAAAGGAAGGGGAATGATTACAAACCCCGTTCCAAAATGGTGTGCTACAAGTGTGGTAAGCCCAGTCATTTTATCGCTAAATGTCCTATGTCTAGTGATAGTGACAGGGGCGACAACAAGAAGGGAAAGAGGAAGGAAAAGAAGAGGTACTACAAGAAGAAGGGCGGCGATGCCCACGTGTGTCGGGAATGGGACTCTGATGAGAGCTCCACCGACTCCTCCTCCGACAAGGACGCCGCCAACATCGCCGTCAACAAAGGCCTCCTCTTCCCCAATGTCGGCCACAAATTCTTCATGGCGAAGGACGGCAAGAAAAAGAAGGTAAAAGCTAGAACCACCCCCAAGTATACTACATCTAGTGATGAGGGTAGTTCTAGTGATAATGAAGAAAACTTGCTTAGTCTCTTTGCCAACCTTAACATGCAACAAAAGGAAAAACTAAATGAATTGATAGGTGCTATTCATGAGAAGGATGAACTTTTGGATAGCCAAGAGGAATTCCTTATTAAGGAAAATAAGAAGCATGTTAAGGTAAAAAATGCTTATGCTCAGGAGATAGAAAAATGTGAAAAATTGACTAATGAGCTTAGCATTTGCCATGACACTATCTCTAACCTTAGAAGTAAGAATGCTAAATTATTTGCTAAGGTTGAGAAGTTAAATGTTTGTGATGATTCAATTGTTAGTCTTAGAAATGAAAATGATAGTTTAATTGCTAAGATTGATAAATTGAATGCATCACTTTCTAGCCTTAAAATTGAGAATGATAAATTAATTGCTAAGGATAAAGATTTAAATGTTTGTAATGATTCTATTTCCAATCTTAGAAATGAGAATGCTATATTACATGCTAAGATTGATGATTTAATTGCTTGCAAACCCTCTACATCTATTGTTGAACATGTTGCTATTTGTACTAGATGTAGAGATATTAATGTTGATGCTATTCATGATCACCTAGCTTTAATTAAACAACAAAATGATCACATAGCTCAACTTACTGCAAAAATTAATGAGCATGAAATTGAAAATAAAAAGTTTAAATTTGCTAGAAGCATGCTCTATAATGGGAGACGCCCTGGCATTAAGGATGGCATTGGCTTCCAACAGGGAGGCAATGTCAAGCTTAATGCCCCTAAGAAATTGTCTAACTTTGTTAAGGGCAAAGCTCCCATGGTTCAGGATAACGAAGGCTATATTTTATATCCTGCTGGTTATCCCAAACACAAGATTAGGAGAATTCATGCTAGGAAGTCTCATTCTGTTTCCCATCATGCTTTTATGTATAAGAATGAGGCATCTAGCTCTAGGCAATCATCACATGTTAAGTTGCCTAAAAGGAAATCTCCTACTGCATCAAACGAGCCTATTATTTCATTTAAGACTTTTGATGCATCTTATGTTCTAACTAACAAATCAGGCAAAATAGTTGCCAAATATGTTGGGGGCAAACACAAGGGCTCCAAGACTTATGTTTAGGTACCCAAGGTGCTTATTTCTAATGTGAAAGGACCCAAGACCGTTTGGGTACCTAAGAACAAGGCCTAAAACTATTTTGCAGGTTTATGCATTCGGGGTCTCGAGCTGGATAATTGATAGCGGGTGCACAAACCATATGACTGGGGAGAAAAGGATGTTCTCCTCCTATGAGAAAAACCAAGATCCCCAAAGAGCTATCACATTCGGGGATGAAAATCAAGGTTTGGTCAAAGGACTTGGTAAAATTGCAATATCACCTGACCATTCTATTTCCAATGTTTTTCTTGTAGATTCTTTAGATTACAATTTGCTTTCTGTTTCTCAATTATGCAATATGGGCTACAACTGTCTTTTTACAGATGTAGGTGTTACTGTCTTTAGAAGAAGTGATGATTCAATAGCATTTAAGGGAGTGTTAGAGGGTCAGCTATACTTAGTTGATTTCAATAGAGCTGAACTCGACACTTGCTTAATTGCTAAGACTAATATGGGTTGGCTCTGGCATCGCCGACTAGCCCATGTTGGGATGAAGAATCTTCACAAGCTTCTAAAGGGAGAACACATTTGGGGACTAACGAATGTTCATTTTGAGAAAGACAGGGTTTGTAGCGCATGTCAAGCAGGAAAGCAAGTTGGTGCCCACCATCCACACAAAAACATAATGACAACAGACAGGTCACTTGAGCTACTCCACATGGATTTATTCGGCCCGATAACTTACATAAGCATCGGTGGGAGTAAGTACTATCTAGTAATTGTGGATGACTATTCTCGCTTCACTTGGGTGTTTTTTTTGCAGGATAAATCTCAAACCCAAGAGACTTTAAAGGGATTCTTGAGACAAGCTCAAAATGAGTTCGGCTTAAGGATCAAAAAGATTAGAAGTGACAATGGGACGGAGTTCAAGAATTCACAAATAGAAAGCTTCCTTGAGGAGGAGGGCATCAAGCATGAGTTCTCTTCTCCCTACACGCCACAACAAAATGGTGTAGTGGAGAGGAAGAATAGAACTCTACTGGACATGGCAAGAACTATGCTTGATGAGTACAAGACTTCGGATCGGTTTTGGGCCAAGGCGATTAACACCGCCTACTACTCCATCAACTGGCTCTACCTTTACTGAATCCTCAAGAAGACATCATATGAACTTCTTACCGGTAAAAAGCCCAATGTTTCATATTTTAGAGTCTTTGGTAGCAAATGTTTTATTCTTGTTAAAATAGGTAGAAAATCTAAATTTGCTCCTAAGGCTATAGAAGGCTTTTTACTGGGATATGATTCAAACACAAGGGCATATAGAGTCTTTAACAAGTCCACTGGACTAGTTGAAGTTTCTTGTGACATTGTGTTTGATGAGACTAATGGCTCCCAAGTGGAGCAAGTTGATCTTGATGAATTAGATGATGAAGAGGCTTCGTGCGTCGTGCTAAGGAACATGTCCATTGGGGATGTGTGTCCTAAGGAATCCGAAGAGCCTCCACAAGCATAAGATCAACCTTCATCTTCCATGCAAGCATCTCCACCAACTCAAGATGAGGAACATGTTCAAGATGATGATGAAGAAGATCAAGAAGATGAGCCACCTCAAGAAGAAGGCAATGATCAAGGGGGAGATGAAGAAAATCAAGACAAGGAAGATGAACAAGAAGTACAGGGTCAAAGACCGCCACACCCAAGAGTCCACCAAGCGATTCAAAGAGATCACCCCGTGAACTCCATTCTCAACGATATTCATAAGGGGGTAACAACTTGATCTCGAGTCGCTCATTTTTGTGAACATTACTCTTTTGTTTCCTCTATTGAGCCATACAGGGTAGAGGATGCACTAAGAGATTCAGATTGGGTGCTGGCAATGCAAGAGGAGCTCAACAACTTCACGAGGAATGAGGAGTGGCATTTAGTTCCACATCCTAATCAAAATGTTGTATGTACCAAGTGGGTATTCTGCAACAAGCAAGATGAGCATGGTGTGGTGATAAGGAACAAAGCCCGACTTGTGGCCAAGGGTTATTCATAAGTCAAAGGTTTGGACTTTGATGAAACTTATGCACCCGTAGTTAGGCTTGAGTCAATTCGCATATTACTTGCCTATGCTATTTACCATGGCTTCAAGCTTTATCAAATGGACATGAAGAGTGCCTTCCTCAATGGACCAATCAGGGAAGAGGTCTATGTTGAGCAACCTCCCGGCTTCGAAGATAGTGAGTACCCTAACCATGTCTATAAACTCTCAAAGGCGCTTTATGGGCTCAAGCAAGCCCCAAGAGCATGGTATGAATGCCTGCAAGATTTTCTTATCACTAATGGCTTCAAAGTCGGAAAAGCCGATCCTACACTCTTTACTAAAACTGTTGCAAATGATTTGTTTGTATGCCAAATTTATGTTGATGATATTATATTTGGGTCTACTAACAAATCTACTTGTGAAGAGTTTAGTAGGATCATGGTACAGAAATTCGAGATGTCAATGATGGGGGAGTTGAGATACTTCTTAGGATTCCAAATCAAGCAACTCCAAGAGGGCACCTTCATCAGCCAAACGAAGTATATTCAAGACATTCTTAAGAAGTTAGGAATGAAGGATGCCAAGCCCATCAAGACACCCATGGGAACTAATGGGCATCTCGACCTCAACACGGGAGGTAAATCCGTAGATCAAAAGGTATACCGGTCGATGATAGGATCTTTACTCTATTTATATGCATTTCAACCGGATATTATGCTTTCCATATGCATGTGTGCAAGGTTCTAAGCCGATCCTAAGGAAGTTCATCTTAGGGCCATGAAAAGAGTCATGAGATATTTAGTTTACACTCTTAAGTTTGGGCTTTAGTACCCCAGGGGATCAACCTTTGATTTGATAGGATATTCTGATGCCGATTGGGTAGGGTGTAAAATTGATAGGAAGAGCACATCAGGGACTTGTCAGTTTCTGGGGAGATCCCTGGTGTCTTGGGCTTCAAAGAAACAAAACTCGGTAGCTCTTTCTACCGTCAAAGCCGAGTATATTGCCGCAGGCCATTGTTGCGCGCAATTGCTTTGGATGAGGCAAACCCTCAGGGACTATGGCTACAAATTGAGCAAAGTCCCTCTCCTATGTGCTAATGAGAGTGCTATCCGCATGGCGGAGAATCCCGTTGAACACAACCGCACTAAGCACATAGACATTTGGTATCACTTTTTGAGGGATCACCAACAAAGGGGGATATCGAGATAGCCTATATTAACACCAAAGATCAATTAGCCGATATCTTCACCAAGCCATTAGATGAGAAGACCTTTTGCAAACTTAGGAATGAGTTAAATATTCTTGACTCTCGAAATTTTGATTGAAACATTGCACACATTGCTCATTTATATACCTTTGATCTTATCTCTTTCATTTTGCTACGACTAATGTGTTTCCAAGTGTATCTTTATGCTAAGTCGTAGATTGAAAGGGAAATGGAGAACTCGACGAAGATAAGGCTTCCACTCCACTCTACCGTATTATTTACCCTTCGTCGTTACTCCACCAAGCTTCACATTGGTATAATCTTTCCACTCATATTTACTTGTACCAATGGGGAGAAAGTAAAGGGCTCACAAAAGACTCCATTTTTGGTGATTAATGCTAAAGGGGGAGAAATATTAAGCCCAAAGCAAAAGGACCGCACCACCATCTAAATTTTAAATTGTGTTTCAAAAATTTTTATTGGTATATTTCAAATTGGAATGTGTTATTTTCAAATGGTATCTATCAAAACCCTCTTGAAAACTAACAGGAGAATTCCAATTCAGGGGGAGTTTTGTTTAAAGTCAATGGAAAAGCATTTGAAACAGGGGGAGAAATTTCAAATCTTAAAAATGCTTATTGCAATCTTACTCATATGCCTTTGACTATTTGCAAAAAGACTTTCAAAAGAATTTCCAAAAGAATTTGCAAAACAAAACCGTGGTGCAAGCGTGGTCCAAAATGTTAAATAAAAGAAAGCAATCCATGCATATCTATTGAAATGATAAATTGGTTTAATTCCAAGTAACCTTTGCACTCACCTTATGCAAACTAGTTCAATTCTGCACTTATATATTTGCTATGGTTTGTGTTGGCATCAATCACCAAAAAGGGGGAGATTGAAAGGGAAATAGGGTTTAACCTTTTCCTAAATATAATTTTGGTGGTTGAGTGCCCAACACAAATATTCGGACTAACTAGTTTGCTCTATATTATATGTTCTATAGGTGCCAAAGGTTCAACACAAACCAATAAAAAGAACAAGTTAGGGTTCAAAAGAAAGGAGCAAAAAGAAACCGAAGAGCACCCTGGTCTAGCGCACCGGACTGTCCGGTGTGCCACCGGACAATGTCCGGTGCACCAGGGGAGATCGACTTCAAACTCTTCACCTTCAGGTTTTTGGGACCGCGCTCCGCTATAATTCACCGGACTGTCCGGTGTGCCACCGGACTGTCCGGTGTGCCAGCGGAGCAACGACTAGCGAGCGCAACGGTCAACTCCAACGGTCGCCTGCAACATGAACAGTGCGCGGACAGTTCGCGCAGAGTCAGAGCAGCGCTAGAAGACACACCGGACAGTGAATAGTGCATGTCCGGTGCACCAAGAAGTCAGAGCTCCAACGGTCAAAACAGTCAGAACCCTAACGGTTGGGTGACGTGGCTGGCACACCGGACAGTGTCCGATGGCGCACCGGACTGTCCGGTGCGCCCATCGACAGCAGCCATCCCCAACGGTTGAGTTGGTGGTTGGGGTTATAAATACCCCCCAACCACCTCCACTCCAACCATCCAAGCATTCACTCCCTCACATTCAATACAAGAGCAATAGACACCACTCCAAAGACACAATTCAAGAGATCAATTCGCTCAAAGTCTCAAAATCCACTCTAGCGCATTTAGACTTGTGAGAGGATCATTTGTGTTTTCTTGTGCTCTTGTTTGCTTGGTTGGCTTTCTTCTTCCTCATTCTTGCTCTCTAAGTGACTTGTAATCAAAGCAAGAGACACAAGCGTGTGGTGGTCCTTGTGGGGTCTAAGTGACCCGTTTGATTAAGAAGAAGCCTCACTCGGTCTAGGTGACCGTTTGAGAGACAGAAAGGGTTGAAAGAGACCCGGTCTTTGTGACCACCTCAACGGGGAGTAGGTTCTCAAGAACCGAACCTCGGTAAAATAAATCATCGTGTCATCCGCTTCATTTCCTTGTGATTTGTTTTTGCCCTCTCTTTCGGACTCGCATTTATTTCTAACGCTAACCCCGGCTTGTAGTTGTGTTTAAAGTTATAAATTTCAGTTTCCGCCTATTCACCCCCCCTCTAGGCGACTTTCACTAGTACTATGAGTCGAAGTTATGAAATGTGTGGGATGTGACAAAGAATGAATCAATGGACCAACATGTGTCTATTTGTACTCCTCTAACTATGTGTCATCGTTATTTGTGAACCCTCAAAGATGTAGTCGAACTATGGAAGAGAGTAATGAGCATATCTCCATGGATGTACTGCATGGTTCTGAAGCTCTCTAATCTCTAGCCTGGCCTTATGTGCCTATGTCACTTCGTAGGAACAAGTGCTAAAATAGCCTTGATCATACGAGTCACCTTGTTCGCTCGACAACATGAGGAAGGATGAGACCTCTATCCTAAAACTAAAGCACATGTAGCTACTCTAGCAAAGGTACAAACAGTATCTCCTGCTCCTGTGTAGTGAACCTTGCTAAATCTATAAGTCCCATGAAGCACATCCTTCACAAAAGTGTATCCAGTCACCCTCTCTATCACAAACATAAGATAATGGACGTAGGATAGCCCCTTCCTAGCATCCTCTAGCACCTACAACTCCATCCATATGAACCTCTAGATAGAGAAAGGGCACCACTTTGACCCATCCTAACAAGGGGTTCTTTGCATAACCATTTACATCTGAAGCTGCATCATCCTTAGGACTAATGGATGTCCTAAACGGATTGGTCAGGATGTTTTAGTAGCTCTTGAGTCCCTTTATCTTGCCATAAGTAGCCTGTATGTCCACATACATGAAGGCAGTGTCTCTAACACTCATATTGCTCTCATCATGTGTATCGTCTTGATGATTGAAATATACCAAGTGAGTAAAGGTGAAGTCCACCTTGTAGTGCCTCCCCTTGTCATCCCATGCATCTCATCACATCATAGTAGAAAGTAGTATGAAACTTGTGGAAAATATGTCACATAGGGTTTCTCGAGCACATAGAAACTAAATATCCGACTGCTGAATCAACCATCTCATGACTGGTGGATCGTCTTATAAGACCGTGTCCAGCAGTTCACCCATATGATCATCTAAAACATTGTTTTGTAATATTTTACACTGCAGTGCACTGTTCGTAGAGTGGAGTTTGAATATGGGTATATGGATGAGTAAACTGTTGGAGATATCCTAAAAGAATCGGTTTGCATGACTCATGCATATAATTTTCAAGCTTACCTGTGCATTTTTTTCTATATCATGCGTCTTGGTCTTGTAATACGTCGGTTTGCACGACTCGTACATAATTTTCTTTAAACACATAGATTTAATTTTTAAGCTCACTCGTGCACTTTTTCTATAGTAGGACGAGCGCTTTTTAAATCTATACTTATTATTATTACTAGGTGGGTGCCCATGCGTTGCAACGGAGACATATAATACCATGATAACTTATATACAAATAGGTATGTGCCCGTGCGTTGCCACGAGGTGGAGAGCATGGAGAGCGACGTCTAGGCTACAAATATTGTATGTACCATGTTGTTAGGTTTGTTCTTCAGTCCTCTCTTAGGATTCCAGTAAACGGGACATTAGTAGGCAACAACCGGTCAAAAGTCAAATCCACTAATCTTAAATTCTCAATCACATATAGGGTGGTAACAAGCTATAAATTTTACACTATAAAATTAAGGGTCAGAATCATGTTTTATTTTTATTCACTTTTGAACTAAAATTAATTAAAGGGTTCAAACAAATTGTGAAAAGACATAATCCATTACCACTCCTAATCACATCTCACGAACCATCACCATTCAAGTGCAGAACGCCAAGATGGCACTTGAGGAGTGATGAGATCACAACACGTGACTCCCCGGGCCCAAAAGCCCAATAAAACCTTCTCATCACAACAAATCCCCAAATTGTCTCCAGGAATTCACTAGCAAGGGAGATTACAAACCAACACTTGGCCACATGAATGAATGCCCTCAAGGCTCTGTCGGATGTAGAGGCCAAGCAAAGCAGATAAAAGTATAAGGCCATGCATTCTAGCTACAGCTAGGAAGCAAGGCACTGACCTGTTAGAATTAGAAAAATATTTAACAGCAATAAGCACAACAAATGCAGGCATCATTTTGCTTTTCAGGTACTACACCACACGGACAGAGGAAAAATAAAAAAGGTTATTATACACATGATTACACCTGCAAACCTCAAATCAATCTATCACTGTTCCCTTAGGACCACAAATCATGATCAAGGATAAGTTCGATCCAAGCATCATTCTAGCTTTTTACGGATCTGCAATGATTTTACACCTCATGCTCATGCTCATGCTGATACACCCAAAAATATAATTCTAAGATATTTCTAAGAAAAAAATATGTATGTTTAGGAGAACCAAATGGGGGACTAAGGTTTTCCTGAGCTGTGTGGCTAATGACATGTATAGATGTGGGACTGATCCTTGTTTCAACACGGTTGTCCAAAGGCAAATGATTAGTTGCGAAACTGCTTAGCTACCCTGCAAAAACAGATCAACCAGTACAGAAACACGTTGTTTTAGGCCAACTGAGGAGTTCCTAGAGTTTTGCAACAAATCACCCGCTATCAAAGTGGTTACCTTTATGTCAGTTTTTGCGCATTGCGCTTCTCAACCATCTGCTGTGAATCCAAACACCCCCGACTGACTATTTTTTTCTCATCTAGCATGCATGTAGACAATCTACGACCCCAGGTATTGTTTGTTCATCAAGGACCATACAACCTGTGTCATTAACGCCAGCTGTGTAAAAAAAGCAAGCAGCATTATCGAGAACGAACCACGACTGCTACCTAAGTTCAAGTAGAAAACAAGCACCAGTCATATGCCTATGTATGTAAGCGAAATTAGTAGAACTTCATTTCTACGGATATGTCAAAATCTCTTCCACCTTGGCTCTAGAGCTTGAATAGCCCATGCTTCATCTTCTGTGGCGGGTACTGAAATTAGCTGGAGGCTGGAGCATGAGCAAATAGTAGGCAACAATAAGCCAGAAGTTCATTCTTTTCATAAGATCTTTGCTAAAAAATCACTGAATATTTGATCTAAAGGATCCATTTTCATGTTCTTGTAATATGTTGCTCCTAATAGAACATCTGTATTTATATCTTCTGAACATTCGCTGCATCTAAGGGCATAGGGTTTACAAATTAAAGGTCTAGATTCCAGAATTCAGTCGAGTCATGAAAACGGCGGCATGGCACCGATTGGTCAAAATGAAGAATTCTGAACGGGCAACTATAGACCAGCAAGTGAAAAAATGCCTCACAGGCTCACCTGGCACGTCTCTGACAACACCCATGCCAAGCTCGGAATTATCCCCGAGCATGGAGCACAGGAACTGCTCTGCCTCTTCAACACTGTCCTTGCGGCCACCAGACCCGTCGCCATCGCTCTCCCCGTCCCGACCCTTCCAAGCATTTGGCATGCTTACTACAGAATTAGTCGCGGATCGTGTGTACTCCTTGCTAATCACGTCCGCGACCATGCCCGTAGCGGCCACCGCAACCCGCGCTTGGGCCTCCGATCAGCCTTTCTTCCACCAGATCCACTGTGCGGCAAGAGATCCAGTGGCGGCGGGGGGCTGCTGCGGGTGCATGTCCTGCGTGGAAGACAGGATACTGGCGGCCACAAAAGGGTCCCCTCCGGCCTCGCGGTAGGCGGAGTCGATCTGGTCGAAGGTGGCACTGGCGAATGCGTCGAGCAGCCAGGCGAGCGCTGATGGCGGACCCTTAGCATGGAGCGCGGATGGCGGGCGAGCGCTGAGAGCGGGATCTGCGCGGGCGAGCGCTGATGGCGGTGGAGGGGATTATCCTGCTCGGTGTGGGCGGCCTGTGAGGTTGGTGGAACCAGGACGGTAGAGATTGGGAGGCGGGGGCATGGACGCGCCAGGCGCCCACTCTCCATGCTTAATTAGTAGTAGGGATAAGTAGTATAGATAATCAATTTGTGATTCTGACCATACATAAATTTTGTTATTTATAATCTATTTGTTTCACCACTACATTGCAACCATCAGTATCATGCAGACTTCGATATATGTCACGATTTGCATGGTCTCATTATTGGAGAGCACGTTTCACACATACCGGAAGAAATTCCCTCGTACATCGTTAGTCAACGGACACGTACCACCATACGCTTTTGCTTAAACAAAAAGGTAAGTTGTGTGTTTGCAAGACTAATGGTCAAACATCGTATAACCATAAAGTTAGAATACTATATTAATATATTAAATAAATTAATCCAATAGACATAGATTAACCCAATTAACATAGGATAAATAAATATCTAATTATAAAAGTATGAAACATGGTATAATTAATGTTGTTACTGCATAGTAAATATTCATACGAGACTAACACAACTGGAACGGTTCAATTTGGAATTAAAATGGGGAAGTTATGAATTTCCAAAGTTTCTATGTATTTGATATAGGATTAATTAGGAAATCAATTTTATTGTTGTTTTCATGATAAAACAGAGGTATTATGTGATAAAAAATAATATTATAGAATTATAGAAATTGGAATGAACTCATTTGGATTTAATATGAAATTTCCATGAATTAAATGAATTTCTGCAATTATTTTTAAACTAAAAATCAATTTCTAAACTCCTTTTCCCTATTTTCTTTATTTCCTGGACTGTGTCCCAAATTCCAGAAAGATCAGGGGCTTTCTAGACTCAGCGAGCATCCAGAGTGGACGGCGGGTTCAACATAAAAGACGTCTTAGTTGAAGTTGTACACAATTTAACATGAGTCACGTTGGCTAGAGGGTGGAAGGCTAGGCATTCTGCTCAATAGATCCAAGGTTTGATCCCTAAGCAGCCACGATTTGATTTTTTTTCTGCGCGCGGAACGGGGGAGGGCAGAACGGCCGACTATTCTTACCTTCTTAAATAAGTAGTATAGATTATTATTATTATTATTATTTATTATTATTAACTAGTACCAATCGCTCTAAAAATGTTTTTTTTGGTTCTGCTTGAGGCTCAGCCGATCAGGCCTGCCCTGTACTTACGCACCCGATCTGCTTGTAGGTGTGTGTGCTGCAACCCTACCCTGCTGTCTTGTTCTATCGCCCCCAGCCTGCGCGCAATCCGACCCACCCACACGACTGGGCCGGCCGTCGCTAACGCCCTACTTCGGCCCCCTTTGCCGGCGACGAGCACCACCACCACCAGGTATGCCCTCCCTTTGGTCTTCCCTTCCTGCGGCGCGAAGCCGTGCGCCCAAACCCTAACTTCTATTCGTAGGTACGCCTTTCCCTTGTCCCTCCCTGCTGTGCGAAACCGTGCGCCCAAACCCTAACGTACTGGTATTCGGATCTGAACTATGCATGTATTATTCCTACTAACTTTGATTGCTTTGCAAAAAAATATCGGGTGTCCATGTGTACACCCAGGTCCGCCCCTGGATGTGATGCTCTTCTGTGTTTCCGGCAGCGCCCTCGCCTGATTTGTTTGATGGTGAGGGATAGTGCCTTTGGATATATCTGGATAGGTTCTTCGATTTTTGCTCCGTTTGCAGTTTCCTCATGGAATCCTGCGATTTAATGGGGTGCCTTTTTGTGCCCTATACAGTGAAATGCCTTGATTTGACATGCTGGTGTTTGATACTTTCTACTTCGGTGGAGTGTAGTGTTCCATTTGTGACCAAATCTTGGCAATGTCATCAGCTATGATAATTTATGGCTGACAGTTGTGTTCTTTATCAATTTGTTGTGCATTATGACCATTGTATTGTCCAGAAAATGTCAGAAGCGAAGACAATTTTTTGTATTATATAGAATTTATAGTTATATTTCATCCAAACACATCATGTAATTATTGCTTTCACTATTATTACTTTATCCCTATGTTATGCTCAAACTGTATAATAGAACTAGTAGAATGTAAGCAACGAACTCTATAGTATGCTTAGTGTTCAGTTGTCCAGAAACTGTAGTTTTTGCAGTAATTGAATTTCTTGTTTATTTTACTCGGATTTGATTATTCTTATTTGTTTCGGATACAAATATTAATGTTATTATTAGTTGATCTAGGTATGTAGCTATTTACTGGACTCCATAGGCTTCAGTTGATGATTAGTTTGTTTATATTTTTTTTGTCAAATGGAATGAATCTTCGACTTGACCAAGAAACAATGTGATTTTGAGATATGATTATGTAGGGCCTGATTTGGTTGTTTTTTTTCTGTTGGTAGTCACCATGTCATCTTATCCTGTGCTAAACAACCGACCAATTGATCAGTGGAGAGTTACTGATTTGAAGGATGAGCTACGTAAAAGGAAGCTTCCTGTTAAAGGTTTGAAGGAGGAACTCGTAAGGCGACTCTTTGACTCCATTCAGAGTGAAAGAGAAGCTGATGAAGCTGATGAGGATGTGGGAGTGAATGTGGATGATCAGTTGCCTGATGCCAATGCTAGCGAGGAAAATACAGTTACCGTTACGGAAGTTCATCAGGAAACTGTGGTTCATGTCACTCAGCAAGTTGAAGATCCTACCACCGAAGCTGGTCAGAAATCCACAATTTCTCCCACTAGAAGGGCCCCCAGTGTCGATGTTGAAGAGGCCTCAGCAGACGAAGGAGCCCCCAGTGTCGATGTTGAAGAGGCCTCAGCAGACGAAGGAGAAGTACCCGAATCAGTTGCTGAAGGAAATATGTCATTTGAAGAAGTGCAAGTGCATACTGAAATTACTAATGAGCCTGTTCATGAGAAGACCACAGACGTTGACACCAATGATACAGTTGTTGTCAATGATGCAATCGATGTGAATTCAGACTTGATGCCTGCTGAAGTCAAGTTTGGTGCTACGGAAGCAAGCAAAATTGAAGAACAGGATTTCCCCCCTGCACCTGTAGATGCCTTAAATTCAGATGCTGCTGGTCCTATGGATACTGATGTTGTCACAGCTGCAACTTCAGATGCTGGTTCTATGGATACTGATGTTGTCACACATGCACCAGTTAGCGATGATGAGAAGAAACTGGAACTCAAGGATGATTTGGGTAACAAGGTGTCAATGTATGATGAAGAGCACAATAGTTCTGATACCATGAATGAGGACTGCAAGCCCATCGTATCAAAACCAAACAATCAGGTACCTGAGGTTTGTCCAGATTTAGGGTCTCAAATTAAGTGTGAGTCGATTTCTACTGATAATCTATCATCTAACAAAAAGAATACTATAAAAGATAATTTAAATGCTAATAATTTTGATTTAGAATTAGAGGTTCAGCCGAAGATGGTCCAACCATCATCCGGCATTACTTCATTAGGTGGAGACTTGCAGCCATTGGATGATGACAAAGAGCTGGTTAAGAACCAGACATCTTTGGAAGACATAGATTCCACAGCTAATGTGGACTCATACAAGAAGGATAGTCCTGAAGGTGGGTCTCCAGAGAAATTAAATCTAGACAGGAGTTCAGGTGATGAGTCAATGGAGGAGGATGTTGTGGAAATTAAACAAGATGAGGCCAATATGAAATCTGATGACCTCGGACGAAAGAATGAGCTTAACTCAGAAGATGTGAAAGAGGTGATCCTCCCTGATTCTGTTGTTGAGGCTTCCAAGGAGGTTACAGCTGAAGAAAAGTCAGCAGCTTCAACAGAAAAGAGAAAACTTGAAGGTTTGTCTCTCTCTTAAGTTCTTTCTGCTTGTTTTTTCCCTGAAATATCTTGATTAGACCCTACAGTTACTTCTGCCTTTAGTGCCTTCAACACATACTTCAGTGTGCAGCTTTCGTGACCTTTCTCAGTCGGGGCTTCGATTGAGCTTCTTAATATAATACCGTGGGGGTGGTCTTTCTCCTACCGGCCGAGTTTAAAGTACCCATCTTGAGTCATAATGCTTGCAATTCTAGTGAGGATGCAAATGCTGCGCGCATATTTATCTTGGCAGCTTTGCTTTATATGCAATGACTTTGCAGCAAATAGGAACTGTTGGGGATGTCAACAGATCATCCAAAAGGAAAATGCCTAGAATAATCACATTGCTTCTCTAGTAGAAATTTGGTGCCTTAAAATGTTTTATTTCCTTTTAGTACTCTTTATATTCACGAAAACCATTTAAATCCTTCAATCTGGGATAATTTGGTCAACGGTATTATATTGTACACTTTGCATTGAGATTAGATTTATTTTAATGTTTGCTTTTTTCTTATCGTTGGTTCCATCTTTATAAATTTGCTTTATGCATGAATGTAACAAGTATATAATCAGCTGGACATGAAGTTTTTGAAATTTGGACATAACCATTGAATGTGCTAGTTAAATGCTAACTCCTAGTTGAATGCACAGATGAAAATATTGCAAACACTGAACCAATCAAGCGACAACGTCGGTGGACTGCAGATGTTGCCAAAGTTCCAGAGAGACAAGCATTGAGTCAAACTGGTCCTGAAACTCCTAAGGATATTTTTCAGCCTGCTTTCAAACGATCTTTTGGGAGGTCTGATTCAACAGCAAGTGTAGATTCTCCTAAGGAACGAATTGGTGAGTCATTGGCTCCTTGCAAGAACTCAGTTTCTGTATCCGTACACTTCATGAGTGACTATCTGTTAACTTTTTTTTATTTGTGTTGTAGTACCACCAGCAGAGAAACCTGCCACAACTTCTTTGAGAATTGACCGATTTGTACGCCCATTTACCCTGAAAGCTGTGCAGGAGCTTCTTGGTAAAACTGGATCTGTACAAGACTTCTGGATGGACCATATCAAGACTCATTGCTATGTGACAGTATGTTTTCTTTGCTAAACCAAGACTTGAGTATCTTAACTTTGTTGTTTATCACATCATTTTGAAATGAACAAAGCTGCCATTCAACTTCATTCATGAAGCAAATTCAGGCTGCATGGGGCGAAAAACATTTTGGACTCCATTTTTAAGCTGTTGGTGTTTGATAAGTAATAAACCATGATAATAATATTAGTGAAAGCATTCAATTATTGTGGTAAACTGGAATTTTACATGTTATTGTGTCTTTATGGAATTGAATTTGTGTAGTGCCAACACTGGACTTTTAATTGAAAATGTTTGTTTCACTGCATGTGTATGTTGACTATGTTCTATGCATATTCTGACTGCGCTGCTAAGCTGACTTTGCCTCATTTGCACTCCAACTTGATAGTTTTCTTCGGTGGATGAAGCAATGGCTACTAGGGATGCTGTTTACAACCTACAGTGGCCCCCAAATAACGGCAATAAGTTGGTCGCCGAATTTGTTGATCCTCTGGAAGTGAAGCTCAAGGTTGACCCCCCTCCCCCGCCAGCTGCTCCTGTTAGCCCAGCTGCTATCACAAGGGCACCTCCTCTTCAACAGACTCAAAGTGTGCCACGCCAGGCTGCTACACCAAAAGAGCAACTGCCACCTCCACCACCGCCTCCCCTTGCTAAGCCACCTATGGCTGACCCGGCGGCTATAGCGAGAGAGAGGCTTCCACCCACTCCGAAGAAGCCAGAGCCTCCTGTTGTGACACTTGATGATCTCTTCAGGAAGACACAGTCCTCTCCAAGGATCTACTATCTGCCTTTATCAGAAGAGGAGGTGGCAGCCAAGCTCGCCGCACAGGGCAAAGGAAAAAAGGAGTAGGAGGTGTTGTCTTCCATTTTCGGCTATCTCGGAGTTTGTTGTGGTATGCTTAAGTTCTGTTGTAATGTGCTTTACTAATCTTTCTTTGGTCGAATAAAATGGTGAGGATATCTCATACAATTGCCCTCCCCTCAGGAACATGGCGTGCGGTGGTCACAGCATCAGACAGGTGCTACTGCTGCAGACCATTTGAAATAACCGGCGGCCGTGACTGCTGCGGCGGAAGAGTAGTCGTAGGGCTGTTTCTGTGGAAAAGGAACTAGTGTAGGAGCAGCAGCAGCGGCTTGTATTTCTTAAAGAGATTATTAGTTTTGGTTGGGTCTCCGACTGCAGTGTGTGCTAAAGTTATTTGAGCTCCATGAGGTTTTGTTTGGGTACTTTAGTATTGATCTCAATCCATGTGTTGAGGTGGATTAGGGTGTAAATTAGTTTAAGTTACACTCTAATCTATCTCAATAGATGTGGATTGGGGTCAATACTAGAGTATCTAAACTAGGCCTGAAGTGTGTGAGGAACTTGGTTTAATCTATGCTGTCAGGTACTGTTAAAAGGCACCAGTTTTAGTGTCGGGTCTATGGAGAATATTGTTGGGATTCCTTGTCTTATTCTAGTCTTTGCCTTGCTTGCTCGCCGTGAGTCTCGGCATGAGCAGGTTGGTGCTGCCGGTTTAAACTGCACGCTGGTTGATAGAAAAATATACTGTATAATCTTGTTGCTGGACCTGTACGCTGCTGGACTGCATTTGCATGGCAGTCAGTAGACGTGAGCACATAAGCCAAGCTGGACACAAGGCTGTCCACAGCCTCCTCCGCCAGGCCGCCCCCCACGGCTCGGAGCCTCCCCCCCCCCTTCCCCGGCTGCAGTCCCCTTCTCTCGATCTCGCGGCTATAGGAGCTCTCCACGGCTGCAGCGGCACCCTCTACAAGGCTCTCTAGCCGGCGGAGGTGAATAGGATTCTGCCACAGACAACGTGAGGAGACTGCCGGTGGAGGTGAACAAGATTCCGCAACGTGAGGAGACTACCGGCGGAGGTGAATAGGATTCCGCCACAGACAGCGTGAGGAGACTAGCGGCGGAGGTGAATAGGATTCCGCAGCGTGAGGAGACTGGCGGCGGAGGTGAATAGGATTCCGCAGCGTGAGACTGCCGGCGGAGGTGAATAGGATTACGTCACAGACAACTTGAGGAGACTGACTCCCCTTTCTCTGTTCACGTGTAGGTTAGTTTTTTAATAGTTGAAAAAATAGTAATAGATGATGAATATGGTTGAATAAAGATATTTTATAGTTATAGTGAGGTATAGAGAGAGAATATAGGGGAAACCGCTGCGTGAGATAAAAAAATAGAGGATAAAATGTTAATGATGTGACGGAAAAAAATGATATAGGGAGAGAAATTTAAAAGGAACTGCTACAGATAGTCTAAGGCTAGGCCTGTGAATTTTATTGGACAAGACCGGATATTAGGGTTATACCAATCAGGCTATGACTATTTGTCGGCGTTTTGGACCCGCGAGGACCCTCAACCTACTAGTGAATTTGACGTTGCGTGTCCCTGCCCAGATGGATTGATGCAAGATGAGACACAAGAGGGGAGATGAGGCTTATGTTATCTTGCACCGGGGTGCTCATAGTAGGGGTTACAAGCTTCGCGAGAGAGGGTTTGGCCTTGAGGTGAGCCGTCTGAATTAGCCCCCTGCCTTTTCTTCCTCCCTCTTGGGAAGGCCCTGGGCATCCCCTTTTATAGATACAAGGGGATGGTCCAGCTGTACATATAGGGATGTAGCTATGTGCTAACGTGGCCGGCGAAGAAGTGCTTGAGCCCTGTAGAAGCGTAGCTGGCGGTGCGGCCCTGGGTCCTGCTGACGTTTCTTTGCCTTCGTAGAGAGCTGAAAACAATCGACGTCATGGACGCATGCAGGGAACCATCATTACCTGTTGCCGGAGTAATCTAGATGTGACACCGGTCTTGTTCTGTCGGCGTTTCGACCCCGGGGGGGGTCCCTGGACCGACGAGTAAATTGTCGCTGCGTGTCCCAGCCCAGATGGGTCGGCGCGAGACGGAGACACAAGAGGAGAAAACAGTAAGGGGGAACCCGCGGCCTCGTGTTGTCCTACGCCTAGGGCGGATGCGCTTGCAGTAGGGTGTTACAAGCGTTCGCGAGGGAGAGAGAGACAGGGGGCGTTAGGTTGCCCGTTCTCCCGTGCGGCCACCTCTTTCGTATGAGAGCCCTGGACCTTCCTTTTATAGGCGTAAGGAGAGGGTCCAGGTGTACAACGGGGGGTGTAGCAGTGTGCTAACGTGTCTAGCAGAGAGGAGCTAGAGGCCTATGTACGTGCCGACGTGGCTGTCGGAGAGGTGTTGGAGCCCTGTTCATGTGGCGTCGTGGCCGTCGGAGGAGCGCTTGAGCCCTGTAGAAGCACAGCTGTCGGGGCTGTCGGATCCTTGCTGACGTATCCTTGCTTCCGTAAGGGGCTGAGAACCACCGTTGTCATGGAGCACGCGGGGTGCCATCATTACTTGTTTTACCGGGGCGAGCCAGATTGGACGCCGGTCTTGTTCCCCGTAGCCTGAGCTAGCTAGGGGTAGGGTAATGATGGCCTCCCCTTGTGGCGTGGTCGGCCCGAGCGAGGTGGTGACTCCTCCGAGATCGAGGCTGAGTCCGAGCCCCGGGGGTCGGGTGAGGCGGAGATCTTCTTCCGGAGTCGAGGTCGAGTCCGAGCCCTGGGGTCGGGCGAGGCGGAGACCGTCTTCCGGAGTTGAGGCTGAGTCCGAGCCCGGGGGTCGGGCGAGGCGGAGATCGTCGTCCGAGGCGAGGTCGAGTCCGAGCCCTGGGATCGGGCGAGGCGGAGATCGTCGTCCGAGGCGAGGTTGAGTCCGAGCCCTGAGGTCAGGCGAGGCGAAGATCGTCGTCCGAGGCGAGGTCGAGTCCGAGCCCTAGGGTCGGGCGAGGTGGAGATTGTCGTCCGAGGCGAGGTCGAGTCCGAGCCCTGGGGTCGGGCGAGGCGGAGATTCCTATGGCGCCCGAGGCTGGACTTGGTTGCTGTCAGCCTCACCCTGGCGGGTGGCACAGCAGTCGGAGCAGCGCAGGCGGCGCTGTTTTCCTGTCAGGTCAGTCAGTGGAGGGGCGAAGTGACAGCGGTCACTTCAGCCTTGTCGACTGGAAAGCGCGCGTCAGGATAAGGTGTCAGTCGATCCTTGCATTGAATGTTCCTGCGATCTGGTCGGCTGGCGAGGCGATCTGGCCAAGGTTGCTTCTCCGTGAAGCCTGCCCGAGCTGGGCCTTGGGCGAGTCGAAGGTGCGCCCGTTGCTTGAGGAGACCCTCGGGCGAGGCGTGAATCTGCCTTGGTCTTCCGTTCCTGCCCGAGGCTGGGCTCGGGCGAGGCGAGATCGTGTCACTTGAGTGGACGGAGCCTTAACCGGAATTGCACCCATCAGGCCTTTGCAGCTTTGTGCTGATGGGGGTTACCAGCTGAGATTAGGAGCCTTGGGGGTACCCCTAATTACGGTCCCCGACAGTAGCCCCCGAGCCTCAAAGGGAGTGTGGGTACTCACTTGGAGGCTTTGTCGCACTTTTTTGCAAGGGGACCGGCCTTTCTCGGTTGCATTTTGTTCCGGTGGGTGCGCGCGAGCGCACCCGCCGGGTGTAGCCCCCGAGGCCTCGGAGGAGTGGTTTGACTCCTTCAAGGTCTTAATGCCTTTCGTGATGGCTCGGCCGGTCTGGTTGTTCCCTCATGCGAACTGGTCGTTGCCCGGGTGCATAGTCAGGTTCCGAGTTCTCGAGCTGGTATGTTGACGCTGTCAACGGTTTGGCCGGAGCCGGGTTCGAGAGAGCAGCCCCCGAGCCTCTACACAGGGCGAGAGGACGGTCAAGGGCAGACTCGGCTCTTTTTATACGCCCCTGCGTCGCCTTTCCGCAAGGAGGAGGGGGGGAAAGCGCCATGTTGCCCTCGGTGGGCGCCGAACATGGTGTCTCCAGTGAGTTGCTAACGGGTGATCCGAGTGGACGCCCGTGCCCCGTTCGATAAGGGTTGGCTAGTGGCCCAGAGGCGCGCTCCAAAAGTACCTCCAGGTGATTTGCCGGACCCGGTCCCGTTCGATAGGGTCCAAGGGCTCGATGCCTCCCTCTGATGGGATTCCGTTACAGAATCGTTCCTGCTGGTCTCGGAAATGTCCTAGGGTACCTCGGGAGCGTAGCCCGAGCCTTGGTTATGTATCGAACGTACCCAGAGTCATCCCTCACTCTGCGTGCTCTGGGGCGACTGTCGAACCCGTCAGGGGGCCAGCCTACGAACCCCTGATCAGTAGTGGGCGCGGAGCCCGAGTGGCCTGAGGCGGTTGTCGAACCCTTCCGAGGGGCCAACCTTCGAACCTCTGACCAGTAGTGGGCGCAGAGCCCGAGTGCTCTGAGGCGGCTATTGAACCCTTCCGAGGGGCCAGCCTTCGAACCTCTGATCAGTAAGGGGGCTCGGGGCCCGCTTCCTTCGCGGAGAAGGATCCCTTTCAGAGTATCCCCTTTCCCGGTCCCTGTAGCAAGAGAGAGAAAGGGGAAGAGGAAAAGGATACGAAATTGAACGACGTGGCACACCTTTTTTGACGTGGTCATTATGGCGGAGGTGAAGCGTCGCCCGCTTCGCCTGCCAAAGGTGTCGCCTGTCCTGCCGCAGAGTTAATGCGACGGGACGAGTGATTTGCGGGGCAGCTGTTGTGCGGGCCGTTCGAGGAACGGGATACGGGCGCGTCATCTTCACGCCGTGGGAGAGAGCTCTCCAAGAGGGGACGTGAGCCTGCAGACGATTTGACTGCTGCTTCCGCCCACCTGCCACCGCCATTACTGCTGGCCCACTTTTGGCCATGTTGACCGTCGCGCCTTTTCCCGTGGCTGACTGTCCCGTGACCGGCGTGCCTGGTTGGCACTACTGGGCTGTGCGCAGGGTTGCCTCGAGTCGCGGCACCAGTTCCGTAGTCGAGAAGGCGCGACGCTGGCGTAAGTGGCGCTACAGTTTTTTGCACGTAGTAACCGGTGCGCCGGTTACATGACGTGTGGGCCTGGGCCTCCATGCTGGATGCGTCGAAGTCGAAAGGGTGCGCCCCCTTGGTGCAGTTGCATGCCGCTTGCATGGCGGTCTGCCCTTTCACCTGCTGGTTTGGGCGAAGACGGAGGAATGCTTGTAACCGCTGGGCGGTTATACGCTCCACGCGCGGCGGTTTGGCTTCTTCTGTCCTGGGGCAGCTCGCATGACGCGTGGGGCCCAGCCCCCGTGTTGTAGGGGGAGGACCTTGAAGCGTGTTGGTGAAGACTTAGTCCGCGATGGCTTGAGGATGCGAGCGGGGAGAGTCGCGTTTAAAAAGGGATCGACCTCCTGGGTGGTAGCCATGCATTCACACTTTCCTCATGCGTCGCATCCTTCCGCCTTCCGAGCCCCCGGATGGGGAGCAACCGCGTTGTCTTCGTCTTGTTGTGGAAGGAGCGCAACCTTGTGGGGGTTGGTACCTTTCAGCCATCGCTCGGCTTCAAGGATTTTCGTCAGGTAGCCCGGCTGCGTCCCCTCACCGATGGTCACCCAAGATGGTGACCACCAGTTCGATGGTGGGGAGAAGCAAGCCGGGCCGCGGCCTCTGCCCCGCCCTCAGCTTCAAGGATCTTCGTCATCCTTGCTGGGGCGGAGGGCGAGCTGAGCCAGAGCTCTACCTCCCGTACGGGCCGGCGGGCCACCTCCTCCTTCAGCATTCATGGGAGAGGGCGCTCACCGGCTTAGCGGAAGGGGCGGACTTCGACAACGCGTGGCCGAGCGACCACAAGCGTCGTCAGCTCTAGCACGCCTGGTTTGCTGGCTCAGCTGGCTCTGGCACGGCTTCCGGTGCCACCTCCCACCACTGGGCGGAGTGCGGCTATCTGCCCGCCGTACGGGCGGCTGTTGCGCCGTGCACACCGGGGGACCGCCCAAGACGTCGCGCACTACTAGGGCGGCGTTCGTGTTCTTGGGCTGTCCTGCCCTTGCTCCGGCACGACACCTTCGCGCGGGGGTCGGTGCTTGCCCGTCCGGGAGGACTTGAGTGGGGATCTGCCGGTGGACAGGTGGTTGGAGAAGTCCTCGTCGCCGACGAGATCGCCGCTGCCATCTGCGCCCCAGGCCTCCAGCTCTTTGGCTTTGATAGCTTGTCCTCGCCCCTCGAGTGGAGACGTGGGCGAGGACCTTGTCGCAGCAGCGTCTGCCCTGAGGTCATAGCTGCTACTGTTCGGCCGCCCGGAGCAGAGGTCGTTGTCGCTGTTGTCGGAGCGGGCGGCGGTGAGCTGCTTGGAGTTCGTCGTCCCGCGGGCCTCCTGGTGTGGAGGTTGTTCGTACCCGCGGGAACGGAACCGGAGTCCCGTTTGTAATGGCACCTTGAGTGCTGGCGTATGTTCATTGCGGCTGTCGGGGCCTGAACATTTGTGTATTTGGGCGTAAAGCCGTGTTTCTTCTCCATTTTGCACACCAGAACTCACCTGTCGGCTAGCTGGACCGCTTAACCAAGCGTGAGTTGCCTTGTGTGGAAGGTGACGAGTGAGGTATCCGTATCCCGGAGGCGTAGGAGTCCCTCGGCTCGGTCGGCCTTGCCGCTCGAGGCTTCTCTTGCTTAGTGAAGAAAACCTCGGCTGCTCTACGATGAGCCGAAGCCGGAGGCAGCGGTGTCAGCATGGACAGAGGCAGAGTTGGCTGGAGAAGAAACTTCGTTGGCCCAGGAGTAGGGGACTTCCCAAGCAGACGAGGCATCGCAGTGGCGGCTGGGACCTAGCCAGGTCGTCCACTGGCGGGACCAACCCTGGAGTCGGGCTGCCGAGGCCATGAGCCGGGTTAGTGTCCTCGGGGGACAGCTGGCTGAGGCTACGGAGCGGCCGGTCCGGCCGTCTGCTTGGGCCGGGTTCCTGGAGGAGACCCTGGCAACGATGGCCTAGGCGCGGTGCTGATATCTTCCTTCGAGGTGGAGATCCTCCGACCATGTTGCTGTCCGAGGCCGGGTCGGATTCCGCCGAGGGTGGAGTCGATGCCGAGGGCGCTGCTGCTCCCCCTGCTGACGTCTGAACCTGCAGGAACAGTTTGTCTGTAGCGTGCGTATGTTTTTTGCGGCCGCCGAGGCCAAAACATACCGTCGTCGTGTCGTAAAGCTGCGTTTCTTTTTCCTTGTTTCGAGTATCAGGACTTGTTTGTCGGTAACAGAATCATTTATCCGAGCGTGAGTTACTTATCGCAGAAGGTGATGAGTGAGGTATCCGTATCCCGGAGGCGTAGGAGTCCCTCGGCTCGGTCGGCCTTGCCTGCTTACGTGTACTCTTACTCGTCCGTAGGATTCTGTTATCGATATAGTCGAGACGGCACGAAAAATCGTTTCGACAGAAGAAGTTTTCGAGCGTTAAGACTCGTTCGGACAGCGAAATCCCTTATCCGAGCGTGACTTACTTATCGCAGAAGGTGATGAGTGAGGTATCCGTATCCCGGAGGCGTAGGAGTCCCTCGGCTTGGTCGGCCTTGCCTGCTTACGTGTACTCCGTCGTTTTCAGGACTCCACTATCGAAGTAGTCGAAAAGCACGAAAGATGTTCTGGCAGAAAGATTTTTTCCGAGGGAAATTTTGACGCGGAGGGGGTTCCCCCCTTCTAGCCCCCGAGGGAGGGTCGGGCTTTGCCGAGGCAAGGCTGGCCCTTCCTTGAAGGTTAGACTTTGCTTGTGTATGTAAACGAGGTACATGAACGACTTGAAAACATCTTAAGGGTAGAAGCGACGTAGCTGTCGGATGTTCCAAGCGTTGCTGTAGACCTCGCCTTGACTGTTGGCTAGCTTGTATGTTCCGGGCTTCAGAATCTTGGCGATGATGAACGGCCCTTCCCAGGGAGGTGTGAGCTTATGGCGCCCTCGGGCGTCTTATCGTAGCCGAAGAACCAAGTCGCCCACCTGGAGGTCTCGGGACCGAACCCCTCGGGCATGGTAGCGTCGCAGGGACTGCTGATACCGCGCCGAGTGTAGTAAGGCCATGTCCCGAGCCTCTTCCAGCTGGTCAAGTGAGTCTTCTCGGTTTGTCTGGTTGCTTTGGGCGTCGTATGCCCTCGTCCTCGGGGAGCCGTGTTCTAAGTCTGTGGGCAAGATAGCCTCAGCCCCATAGACTAGAAAAACGGCGTGAAGCCCGTGGCTCGGCTTGGCGTCGTCCTCAGACTCCAGACCACCGAGGGGAGTTCCTTCACCCACCGCCTGCCGAACTTGTTGAGGTCGTTGTAGATCCTCGGCTTGAGCCCCTGTAGAATCATGCCGTTGGCACGCTCTACCTACCCATTCGTCATGGGGTGAGCTACGGCAGCCCAGTCCACCCGGATGTGGTGGTCCTCGCAGAAGTCCAGGAACTTTCTGCCAGTGAACTGAGTGCCGTTGTCGGTGATGATGGAGTTCGGGACCCCGAAGCGATGGATGATGTTGGTGAAGAACGTCACCGCCTGTTCGGACCTGATGCTGTTTAGGGGTCGGACCTCAATCCACTTGGAGAATTTGTCGATGGCGACCAGTAGGTGCGTGAAGCCCCCGGGTGCCTTCTGCAAGGGACCGACGAGGTCCAGACCCTACACAGCAAACGACCAGGTGATGGGTATTGTTTGCAGAGCCTGAGCGGGCAGGTGGGTCTGCTTTGCGTAGAATTGACACCCTTGGTAGGTGCGTACAATCCTAGTGGCGTCGGCCACCGCGGTCGGCCAGTAGAAACCCTGTCGGAAGGCGTTTCCCACGAGGGCCCAAGGTGCTGCGTGGTGACCGCAAGCCCCTGAGTGTATTTCTTGCAATAACTCCTGACCTTCGGCGATGGATATGCATCGTTGGAGGATGCCTAAGGGGTTGCGGTGGTAGAGCTCCTTTTCGTCACCCAGCAAGACGAACGACTTGGCGCGCCGCGCCAGTCGCCGAGCTTCGACTCTGTTGAGGGGTAGCTCTCCTCGGTGGAGATATTGTAGGTATGGGGTCTGCCAGTTTCGTTTAGGCGTGACCCCATTCCGCTCTTCCTTGATGCGTAGTGCCTCACCCTCGAGGGCTGAGGGTGCCTCGAGCGGGGCCGAGGCTGCCTCGAGCTGGGCCGAGGGCGCCTCGGGCAAAGCTAAGGCCTTCTCGGGCTCGGGCGTGTCGTCGGTCTTGATGGAGGGTTGATGTAGGTCTCGAAAGAAGATGTCCAGAGGAACCGTTGTCTGCCCCGAGGCTATCTTAGCCAGCTCGTCCGTAGTTTTGTTGTATCGTTGAGCGAAGTGGTTGAGCTCGAGCCCGTAGAACTTGTCCTCCAGGCGCCGAACCTCATCGCAGTAGGCTTCCATCTTCGGGTCACAACAGTGGGAGTTCTTCATGATTTGGTCGATGACAAGCTACGAGTCGCTACGAGCGTCGAGGCGTCGGACCCCTAGCTCGATGGCGATGCGCAACCCGTTAACCAGAGCCTCATACTCGGCCACGTTGTTGGACGCCGGGAAATAGAGGCGCAGCACGTAGCGGAGGTGCTTCCCGAGGGGTGAGATGAAGAGCAGGCCCGCGCCCGCTCCTGTTTTCATCAGCGACCCGTCGAAAAACATGGTCCAGAGTTCCGGTTGGATCGGAGCTGTTGGAAGCTGGGTGTCGACCCATTCAGCCACAAAGTCCGCCAAGACTTGGGACTTTATGGCCTCTTGAGGGGCGAACGAGATTGTCTCGCCCATGATCTCCACCGCCCACTTTGCGATCCAACCCAAGGCCTCTCGACACTGGATGATCTCCCCCAGGGGGAAGGATGACACCACAGTCACCGGATGAGACTCGAAGTAGTGTCGCAACTTTCGCCGTGTCAGAATCACCGCATATAATAGCTTCTGAATTTGCGGGTAGCGGATCTTGGTCTCGGACAGTACCTCACTGATGAAGTAGACCGGCCTCTGGACGGGCAGTGCGTGCCCTTCTTCTCGTCTCTCGACCACGATCGCGGCGCTGACCACCTGAGTGGTAGCGGCGACGTAGATCAAGAGGGCTTCTCCGGTAGCGGGGGGCACCAGGATGGGCGCGCTTGTAAGGAGCACCTTCAAGTTCCCGAGAGCTTCCTCGGCCTCGAGGGTCCAAGTAAAGCGCTCGGTCTTCCTTAAGAGGCGATACAGGGGCAGGCCTCTTTCGCCGAGGCGTGAGATGAAGCGGCTCAGAGCCTCAAGGCATCCCATGACCCTCTGTACTCCTTTCAAGTCCTTGATAGGCCCCATGTTGGTGATGGCCGCGATTTTCTCTGGGTTGGCCTTGATGCCCCGCTCGGAGACGATGAACCCCAGGAGCATGCCTCGGGGGACCCCGAAGACACACTTCTCGGGATTGAGTTTTACGCCTTTCGCTTTGAGACACTTGAATGTCGTTTCAAGGTCAGAGAGGAGGTCGGAGGCTTTCCTCGTCTTGACTACGATGTCATCGATGTAGGCCTCGACCGTTCGACCAATGTGCTCACCGAACACGTGGTTCATGCACCTTTAGTATGTCGCACCCGCATTCCTCAAACCGAATGGCATAGTAATGTAGCAGTACATGCCAAAAGGTGTGATGAAAGAAGTCGCGAGCTGGTTGGACTCTTTCATCCTGATTTGGTGATACCCTGAGTAGGCATCGAGGAATGACAGGGTTTCGCACCCAGCAGTGGAATCCACGATTTGATCGATACGAGGCAAAGGGTAGGGAACCTTCGGACATGCTTTGTTTAGACCAGTGTAGTCTACACACATCCACCATTTCCCACCTTTCTTTCTCACAAGCACAGGGTTGGCTAGCCATTCGGGATGGAATACCTCTTTGATGAACCCTGCAGCCACCAGCTTGTGGATCTCCTCGCCTATGGCTCTGCGCTTTTCTTCGTTGAATCAACGCAGAGGCTGCTTCACGGGTCGGGCTCTAGCTCGGATATCCAGTGAGTGCTCGGCGACTTCCCTCGGTATGCCAGGCATGTCCGAGGGACTCCACGCAAAAACCTCGGTGTTCGCGCGGAGAAAGTCGACGAGCACTGCTTCCTATTTGGGGTCGAGCTCGGAGCCGATCCGGATCTGCTTGGAGGCGTCGTTGCTGGGGTCGAGAGGGACGGATTTGACCGCCTTTGCTGGTTCGAAGTTGCCAGCGTGGCGCTTCGCATCTGGAACCTCCTCGGAGAGGTTTTCCATGTCGGCGATGAGGGCCTCGGATTCGGCGAGGGCCTCGGCGTACTCCACGCACTCCACGTCGCATTCATACGCGTGTCGGTACGTGGGGTCGACGGTTATGACCCCGTTGGGCCCAGCATCTTGAGCTTGAGGTAGGTGTAGTTGGGGACGGCCATGAACTTGGCGTGACATGGTCTCCCCAGCACTACGTGGTAGGTTCCTTGGAACCTGATCACCTCGAACGTGAGGGTTTCCTTTTGGAAGTTGGAGGGAGTCTCGAAGCAGACGGGCAGATCGAGTTGTCCAAGGGGCTAGACGTGCTTCCCAGGAACGATCCGTGAAAGGGCGCCGCACCGGCCCGGATCGAGGACAGATCAATCTGCAGGAGCCCGAGGGTGTCGGCGTAGATGATGTTGAGGCTGCTGCCTCCGTCCATGAGGACCTTGGTAAGCCTGACGTTGCCGATGATGGGATCAACAACGAGCGGGTACTTCCCCGAGCTCGGCACGCGGTCGGGGTGGTCATCTTGGTCGAAGGTGATGGGCTTGTCGGACCAGTCTAGATAGACTGGCGCCGCCACCTTTACCGAGCAGACCTCCCGGCGCTCTTGCTTGCGGTGCCGAGCCGAGGCGTTCGCCACCCGCCCACCGTAGATCATGAAGCAGTCATGGACCTTGGGGAACTCCTCTACCTTGTGAGCTTCCCTCTTGTCGTTGTCGGGGGCCCTGCCACCTTCCGCCGGTGGCCCGGCCTTGTGGAAGTAGCGCCGAAGCATGACGCACTCCTCAAGGGTGTGCTTGACGGGACCCTAGTGATAGGGGCACGACTCCTTGAGCATCTTGTCGAACAAGTTGGCGCCTCCGGGAGGTTTCCGAGGGTTCTTGTGCTCAGCGGCGGCGACAAGGTCTGCGTCGGTGGCGTCACGTTTCACTTGCGACTTCTTCTTGCCATTCTTCCTCGTGCCGCGCTGAGCAGACGCTTTGAAGGCATCATCCGGCTGGCACCCCTGAGGCTGCTTGTCCTTCCAGAAGATGGCCTCGACCGCCTCCTGGCCAGAGGCGAACTTGGTGGCGATGTCCATTAGCTCGCTCGCCCTGGTGGGAGTCTTGCGACCTAGCTTGCTCACCAGGTCGCGGCAAGTGGTGCCGGCGAGGAACGCGCCGATGACAACGGAGTCGGTGATATTGGGCAGCTCGGTGCGCTGCTTCGAAAATCGCTGGATGTAGTCCTGCAGGGATTCTCCCGACTGCTGGCGGCAACTTCAGAGATCCCAGGAGTTCCCAGGGCGCACGTATGTGCCCTGGAAGTTGCCGGCGAAGGCTTTGACCAGGTCGTCCCAGTTGGAGATCTGCGCAGGAGGCAGATGCTCCAGCCAGGCTCGGGCGGCGTCAAAGAGGAACAAGGGGGAGGTTGCGGATGATGAGGTTGTCATCGTCCGTTCCACCCAGCTGGCAGGCCAGCCGGTAGTCCGCAATCCACAGTTCAGGCCTCATTTCCCCCGAGTACTTGGTGATGGTAGTCGGGGCTCGGAACCAGGTCGGGAACGGCGCCCGTCGTATGGCCCGGCTGAAAGCTTGCGGACCAGGTGGTTCGGGCGAAGGGCTCCGATCCTCCCCGCTGTCGTAGCGTCCCCCGCGCCTGGGGTGGTAGCCTCGGCGCACCCTCTCATCGAGGTGGGCTCGACGGTCGTGACGATGGTGCTCGTTGCCGAGGCGGCCTGGGGCCGCAGGCGCTGTGTCCCGCGTGCGTCCGGTGTGGACCGAGGCCTCCCACATGAATCGGGAAGTCGCGCCGCGATGATCCGGGGGGTATCCCTGCCTTCGGGAGGCAGAGCTTTCGGCCCATCGGACCGCGGCATCCTCCAGGAGATTCTTGAGTTCTCCCTGGATACGCCGCCCCTCGGTGGTGGATGGTTCCGGCATCGCTCGGAGCAGTATTGTTGCTGCAGCCAGGTTCTGGCCAACCCCACTGGAAGCCGGGGGCAGCCTTGCCCTGGCATCGTCGGTGATGCGGCGCTAGACGTCCTGGGCCAGATGACACACTTCTCCGGCCGGTGCTCGGCCTGCCTGCTCGTGCCCGATGTTCTGCCGGAGCTGCACAAGTTGTCTTGCTTCCTCGTCGAGCCTGGCCTACATCTCGCGTATTTGCTCGAGCTATGTGTCCTGACCCCCCGTAGGGAGTGGGACCACAGCTAGCTCCCGAAGGATGTCAACGCGAGGCGCAGGCCTAGAGGGATCGTCGTCCTCCGGCATACCAAGGTGGTTGCCTTCGTCGAGACCCTCTAGATCGACGTGGAAACATTCGTGACTTGGGCCACAGTCCTCGTCGCCGAGGCTGCGACTATCATCGAAGCAATCGGAGAGGCAGTAGTCACATGCGGTCATGAAGTCCCGCATGGCACTAGAGCTACCGAGCCCGGAGAAATCCCAACCAGAGTCGGGCTCGTCGTCTTCGTCGGAACCTGGGGGCCCGTAGGTCGAGACGGCCGTCAATCTGTCCCAGGTTGACCACATATGGTACCCCGGGAGGTTTGGATATGCCTTTATGAAAGCGTCCACCAAAGCGGGGTCGCTTGGTGGGTCGAAGCTGAATCTAAAAGGCACTGGATGGGAAACGGACGGTACCTCTTGATCGACGGACGGTGACGAAGTCGCGTCGGGGGCGGACTGCACCGTTATCTCAGGTACAAGGCTAACGCCCAGCAAGTCCTTCGCGAGCTTGCTGGCGTCGCCCGTCGTATGCTTGGGGTTGGCGTGTTGCGGGGAAGCGACGCACGTCTTCGTCTCAAACGCGAGGTCAACGCCCGACGTGTCCCCCGCTGGGGCGCCGGCGTCGTCGACTCGCTCGACAGCCGACGAGGCGCTGCCTCCTACATGGCCATGATTGCCCCGCCTCCTTCCCGTTGACGGGGAAGGTGACGGGACAGACTCGGATGTTGTTCTTCCGCCACGCGGGGAAGACATCGTTGATTCCGCGCCGGCGGGCGGGCTGACGACCGCCATTGTCGTTGTCGCGCGGCGGAGGAAGGAGTATCATGTCGTAGCTGCCGTCGAGGGACATGAACTCCAGACTCCCGAAATGGAGCTTCTTCCCGGGTTGGAGAGGTTGCTGGAGACTCCCCATCTGGAGCTTGACGGGAAGCTGTTCGTCAACACGCAGTAGTCCCCTACCTGGCGCGCCAACTGTCGGCGTTTCGACCCCGGGGGGTCCCTGGACCGACGAGTAAATTGTCGCTGCGTGTCCCAGCCCAGATGGGTCGGCGCGAGACGGAGACACAAGGGGGGAAAACAGTAAGGGGGAACCTGCGGCCTCGTGTTGTCCTGCGCCCAGGGCGGATGCGCTTGCAGTAGGGGGTTACAAGCGTTCACGAGGGAGAGAGAGAGATAGGGGGCGTTAGGCTGCCCGTTCTCCCGTGCGGCCACCTCTTTCGTATTAGAGCCCTGGACCTTCCTTTTATAGGCGTAAGGAGAGGGTCCAAGTGTACAACGGGGGGTGTAGCAGTGTGCTAACGTGTCTAGCAGAGAGGAGCTAGAGCCCTATGTACGTGCCGACGTGGCTGTCGGAGAGGTGTTGGAGCCCTGTTCATGTGGCGTCATGGCCGTCGGAGGAGCGCTTGAGCCCTGTAGAAGCACAGCTGTCGGGGCTGTCGGATCCTTGCTGACGTATCCTTGCTTCCGTAAGGGGCTGAAAACCATCGTTGTCATGGAGCACGCGGGGTGCCATCATTACTTGTTTTACCGGGGCGAGCCAGATGAGACGCCGGTCTTGTTCCCCGTAGCCTGGGCTAGCTAGGGGTAGGGTAATGATGGCCTCCCCTTGTGGCGTGGTCGGCCCGAGCGAGGTGGTGACGCCTCCGAGGTCGAGGCTGAGTCCGAGCCCCGGGGGTCGGGTGAGGCGGAGACCTTCTTCCGGAGTCGAGGTCGAGTCCGAGCCCTAGGGTCGGGCGAGGCGGAGACCGTCTTCCGGAGTTGAGGCTGAGTCCGAGCCCTGGGGTCGGGCGAGGCGGAGATCGTCGTCCGAGGCGAGGTCGAGTCCGAGCCCTGGGGTCGGGCGAGGCAGAGATCGTCGTCCGAGGCGAGGTCGAGTCCGAGCCCTAGGGTCGGGCGAGGCGGAGATTATCATCCGAGGCGAGGTCGGGTCTGAGCCCTGGGGTCGGGTGAGGCGGAGATTCCTATGGCGCCCGAGGCTGGACTTGGTTGCTGTCAGCCTCACCCTGGTGGGTGGCACAGCAGTCGGAGCAGCGCAGGCGGCGCTGTTTTCCTGTCAGGTCAGTCAGTGGAGGGGAGAAGTGACGACGGTCACTTCGGCCTTGTCGACTGGAAAGCGCGCGTCAGGATAAGGTGTCAGTCGATCCTTGCATTGAATGCTCCTGCGATCCGGTCGGCTGGCGAGGCGATCTGACCAAGGTTGCTTCTCCGTGAAGCCTGCCCGAGCTGGGCCTTGGGCGAGTCGAAGGTACGCCCGTTGCTTGAGGAGACCCTCGGGCGAGGCGTGAATCTGCCTTGGTCTTCCGTTCCTGCCCGAGGCTGGGCTCGAGCGAGGCGAGATCGTGTCCCTTGAGTGGATGGAGCCTTAACCGGAATTACGCCCATCAAGCCTTTGCAGCTTAGGAGCCTTGGGGGTACCCATAATTATGGTCCCTGACATGTTCCTTCGTAGCCTGAGGCGGCTAGCTAGAGGTAGGATAATGATGTATCCCCTGTAGCGTAGTCGGTCCGAGGCCGAGGTCGGGCGAGGCGATGACTTCTTCTGAGGCCGAGGCCGAGGTCGGGCGAGGTTGTGACTCCTCCCGAGGCCGAGGCTGAGGTCGGGCGAGGCGGGGACCTTCTCCCGAGGCCGAGGATGAGGCTGAGGCCTGGGGTCGGGCGAGACGGAGACCTTCTCCCAAGGCCGAGGCTGAGGCTGAGGCCTGAGGTCGGGTGAGGCGGAGACCTTCTCCCGAGGCCGAGGCCTGGGGTCGGGCGAGGCGGAGCTCCCTGTTGCGCCCGAGGCTGAACTCGAGAGAGGCCGTGACTTACTGTTGTTAGTCTTACCCTGGTGGTTGGCACAGTAGTCGGAACGGAGTGAATAGTGTTGTTTTCCTGTCAGAACGATCAGTTAAAGGGGCTAAGTGACTGCGATCATTTTGACCCTGCCAACTGAGGTGCGCGTGTCAGGATAAGGTGTCAGGTGATCCCTGCATTAAATGCGCATGCGATACGGTCGGCGTTAAGGCGATTTGGCCGAGGTTGCTATACAACAAAGTTTGCCCGAGCTTAGCCTCGGGCGAGCCGAGGGTGCGCCCGATGCCTGAGGAGGCCCTTGGACGAGGCGTGAATCTGTCCGGGACTACTGTCCTTGCCCGAGGCCGGGCTCGGGCGAGACGAGATCGCGTCCCTTGGTAGATGAGGCTTTAACTTTGAGCTGTGCTTACCAGTCTTTACGGTATGTTTTGAAGATGTTTTTCAGCCATGCTTAGGAGCATTGGGGGTACCCCTAATTATGGTACCCGACAGTAGCCCCCGAGCCTCAAAGGGAGTATAGGCACTCGCTTGGAGGTTCTGCTGGATTTTTTGCAAGGGGACTAGCCTTTCTCGGTCGCACCCGTCGGGTGTAGCCCCCGAGGCCTCGGAGGAGTGGTTTGACTCCTCTGAGGTCTTAATTCTTCTTGTGATTCCTCGGTCGGCCTTGTTGTTCCCTCATGCGGCCTGGCCGCAGCCTGGGTGCATGGTCAGGCTCCGAGTTTTTAAGCTGGTTTGTCGACGTGGTCAACAATTTGGCCGTAGCCTGGTGCGAGAGCAGCCTCCGAGCCTCTTCACGGAGCAAGAGGACGATCGAGGACCGTCTCGGCTTTTTATTGTGCGCCCCTTCGTCGCCTTTCCGCAAGGAGGAGGGGGGAACGCGCCGTGCTACCCTCGGTGGGCGTTGAACATGGTGTTTCCGGTGAGTTGCTATTGGGTAATCCGAGCGGACGCCCGAGCCCTATTCGATAAGGGTTGGCTAGTGGCCCAGAGGCGCGCTCCAAAAGTACCTGCAGGTGATTTGCTGGACCCAGACCCATTCGATAGGGTCCGAGGGCTCGGTGCCTCCCTTCGGTGGGATTCCATTACAAACCGTTCCCACTGGTCTCGAAAATGTCTTAGGGTACCTCGGGAGCGTAGCCTGAGCCTTGGCCATGTAACAGACGTACCTAGGGTCATCCCTGACTCTACATGTTCTGGGGCGACTGTCAAATCCCTTCGAGGGGCCAGCCTTCGAACCCCTGATCAGTAAAGGGCTCGGAGCCCGAGTGCTCTGGGGCGGTCGCCGAACCCCGCGGGGCGCAACCTTCGAACCCCTGATCAGTAGGAGGGCTCGGGGCCCGTTTCTTTTGCTGCGAAGGGCTCCTTCGAAATGTCCCTTTTCTCGATCCCTGCGGAGAGAGAGAAAGAGGAAAGGAAGAAAGGAGATATTTCGAAACAGTGTGGCGCACCTTTTTTTGAGGCAGCCATCATGGCGGAGGCGAAACGGTGCCTGCCCGCTTGCTAGAGGAGACGTGTGTCCTGCCAGGGAGTTAATGCGATGGGACGGGCGACTCGCGGGGTATCCGTTGCGCGTGCGCGAGTCGTTCGAGGAACGAAACACAGGTGCGTCGTCTTTATGCTGTAGGAGAGGGCTCCCCTGCCGCTTCAGGGGAGGATGCGAGCCTGTAGGTGGGACCAGGGCCTGGTTGGTGGTTGGACCGCTGCTTCCGCACGTCTGTTGCTGCAATTACTGTCGGTCCGCCTATGGTCATACCAACTGTCGTGTCTATCCCCACGGCTGACTGACCCGTGACCGTCGCACTTAATTAGCACCGTTGGGTCATGCGCGGGGCTGCCTCAAGTCGTTGCACTGGTTTTGTAATCCTGAGAAGACGCGGCATTGGCGCAAGTGGCAGTGCGGTTTCTTTGCACGTGGTAACCGGTGCGTCGGTTACATGACATGTGGGCCCGGGCCTCCATGCTAGACCGCCGGTTGCAATGAAGCTGAAAGGGTGCACAACCGTGGTGCGGTTGCACGCTTCTTGCGTGGCAGCTCGCCTTTTCGACCGCTGGTTTCGGCAAGGATGAGAGAGCGCTTAACCGCGGGGTGGTTGCATGCTTCGTGTGCGGCGGTTCGCCATCTTCGCGTTTCGGGTCAGTTTGTATGACATGTGGGACCTAGCCCCCGTGTCGTAGGGCAAGAACCCTGGAGCACGTCGGGGGAGACTTTGCCCGTGATGCTTTGGGGCACGAGTGGGGAGATCTGTCTTTAAAAAGGGATCGATCTCTCGGGTAGTAGCCATGCCTTTGCTCTTCTCGCATTCATCGTGTCTTTCCATCTTCCGGGCCTCCAGATGGGGTGCACCGGTGTCGCCTTCTTCTTGCTGCTGTTGGAGGAGCACGACCTCGTGGGGGTTGGTGCTCTTTAGTCATCGCTCGGCTTCAAGGATTTTCATCATGCAGCCCGGCTGCAGTTCCCCGCCAGTGGTCACCCAGAATGATGACCGTCAGCCTTGTGGTGGAGAAGAGCGAGCCGGGCTGTGGCCTCCCCCCTGCCCTCAGCTTCAAGGATGTTCATCATCCGTGCTGGGGGGAGGGCAAGCCGAGTTGGGGTCCTACCTTTCGCATGGGCTGGCGACCCGCTTCTTCCTCCAGCATTCGGGGGAGAAGAGCGTTCACCAGCCTTGCGGAGGAGGCAAACTGCCACCTGCTGCCTGGCCGAGGTGTGGCTGTCCGTCCACCGCACGGGCGATGGTCGCGCCGTGCGCAGGTCGGCCACGTCCACAACCTGTCCCGTGCCACCAGCCACACTGGGGGGTCGTACAAGACGTCGTACGCCGCAGGGGTGGTGTCCGCGTTCCTGGATGGTCTTGTCCTCACTTCCGTAGCGAGGACGGGAGCGAGGACCTCCTTGTGCGCGCTGGGGCGACCGCCATTCCCCGGTGCGGCGTTGGTGCGCAGGTGGCCGCTGTCATCGGTGCTGAGGTGGTGGCCTCCATAGGTGAGGCTTCCCACTACAGAGGTGGTTGCCTCCGCCGACGAGACCGTCAGTGCCGCCTATGGCCGGACCTCCGGCTCTTTGGCTTTAATGGCTTGTTCTCACCCCCCATGTGGGGACGGGGGCGAGGGCCTTTCACAGTAGCGTTTGCCCTGGGGCAATCGCTGCTGCTGTCTAGCCGCCCGAGGCAGAGGTCGCTGTCGCTGCTGGTGCAGTGGTCGCCGGTGAGCCGCTTGGAGTTTGTTATCTTGCAGCCCTTCTGGTGGAGGTAGTTCATTCCTGCGGGAATGGAGCTGGGGTCCCGTTTGTAAGGGAATGCAATGGTATTTGCCTGAGAGCAAAATGTAATTGCTTTAAGTACTAAGACATCTGCCGCAGGTCGGGAAAACCGCCGAGGGTGCTGCCGACATCTAAATCTATGTAGCATAGTTATCCTAAGTATGTGTGTTTGTTTTCGGTGGCTGCTGAGGCCTGAACATTCGGGTATTTGAGTATAAAGCCGTGTTTCTTTCCTCTTATTTCGAGCATTAGGACTTGTTCGTTGGTAGCAGAATCAATTATCCGAGTGTGAGCTACCTTTTGCGGAAGGTGATGAGTAAGGTATCCGTATCCCGGAGGCATAGGAGTCCCTTGGCTCGGTCGGCCTTGCTGTTCGAGGTCTCTCTTGTCGTTTTTAGGATTCCACTATTGATATAGTCGAAAGGCACGAAAGTCATTTTGGTAGAAAACTTTTCCGAGGAAAATTTTGACGCAGAGGGGGTTCCCCCTTTCTAGACCCGTGGCGACCGCTCGGGCCGGGACCCTTGCGGAGGGCCTGGCCGTGGCCGTCGGGTCTGCCCGGTCCGCCCAAGCCATGGCCTCACAACAGCGTGCCCGGGCAGAAGGTATGTTTTGCCTACTTTGTGACTTTGTTTTAGCTTCATTCTTTTCCTCGTGTCTGAAGAATATTGTCCGGCTGTCTTCAGGGTTCGAGACGGCTCTTAACGAGTCCGTCAAGAACTGCAGGGCGCTTGCCCAGGCGGCTGAGCAGAAAGAGGCCGACCGCATGGCCATGTCCGAGGCCATCTCGGCCTTCTGCCGGACCTTTGGCCTCGATGACGTCCCCTCCAGCAGCTCCCCCCAGAGTCACCTGCGGGCCTTGGGCGGCCACGTGCGCAGCAGACTCCGAGGGGCGCTGCATCACGGCGTTAGGCGGGCCTTCGCTGTCCTTGCTTCCCACTACAACGTGGATTTGGAGCGGGTCAACGAGGGCTACTGCTTACCCGACGAAGAGGAGGCCGCCCTAGCAGAGGTCCAAAGGCTTGATGCGGCTGCCGAGGGCCTAGGCCGGAGTTGGCTTCCTTTTTTGAGGTGGAGATCCTTCAGCCTGTGTCACCGTCCGAGGTCGGGTCAGATTCCGCCGCGGGTAGGAATGACGCCGAGGGTGCTGCTCCTCCCCCTGCCGACACCTGAGCCTGTGGGGAACAGTTTATTCTAAGTATGTGTATGTTTTTTGCGGCCGCTGAGGCCTAAACATTTTTAGTGTCAGAGTATAAAGCTGTGTTTTCTTTCCTCTTGTTTCGAGCGTTAGGACTTGTTCGGTAGCAGAATCACTTATCCGGGCGCGAGTTACTTTTCGCGGAAGGTGACGAGTGAGGTATCCGTATCCCGGAGGCGTAGGAGTCCCTCGGCTCGGTCGGCCTTGCCGTTCAAGGTCTCTCTCGCTCGTTTTTAGGATTCCGTTATCAATATAGTCGAAAGGCATGAAAGTCGTTTTGGTAGAAAACTTTTCCGAGGAAAATTTTGATGCAGAGGGGGTTCCCCCCTTCTAGCCCCTGAGGGAGGGTCGGTTTTTGCTGAGGCAACGCCGATCCTCCCTTGACAGTTAGACTTTTTATTTATACATGTAAGAGCATCTCCAACAATGCCTCAAACTAGTGCCTCAAATTGAAATATAGGGCTCTACACAAGAAAAACCACTCCAACAGTGCCTCAATTCAACAAATTTTGTCAAAAAACTATAGGGCACCTTCTCAAGTGCCTCAAATATACTACACCGTAGTGGACTGCCCTATAATCTAGATTTAGGGCTTTACTGTTGGAGCAAAGTGTTTTGTTGGTGCCCTAAATTCTATAAAATTTACTTATTTTTAAATTATAAGGCATTTTTATAGGTCACATTGTTGGAGATGCTCTAAAGGGACCGAGATACATGAACGACTTGAAACACTTTAAGGGTAAAAGCGACGTAGCTGTTCGATGTTCCAAGCGTTGCTGTAGACCTCGCCTTGATCGTTGGCCAGCTTGTATGTCCCGGGCTTCAAAATTTTGGCGATGATGAACGGCCCTTCCCAGGGAGGAGTAAGCTTGTGGCGCCCTCGGGCGTCTTGTCGTAGCCAAAGCACCAAATCTCCCACCTGGAAGCCTCGGGGCTGAATCCTTCGGGCGTGGTAGCATCGCAGAGACTGCTGATACCGCGCTGAGTGTAGTAAGGCTATGTCCCGAGCCTCTTCCAGCTGGTCCAATGAATCCTCTCGGCTGGTCTAGTTGTTTTGGTCGTCATATGCCTTTGTCCTCGGGGAGCCGTATTCTAAGTCTGTGGGTAGGATGGCCTCGGCCCCATAGACTAGGAAAAACGGCGAGAAACCCGTGGCCCGGCTCGACGTCGTCCTCAGACTCCAAACCACCGAGGGTAGCTCTTTTATCCACCGCTTGCCAAACTTGTTGAGGTCGTTGTAGATCCTTGGTTTTAGCCCCTGCAAAATCATGCCATTGGCGCGCTCCACCTGCCCATTTGTCATTGGGTGAGCTACGCCGGCCCAGTCCACACGGATGTGGTGGCCTTCGCAGAAGTCTAGGAACTTTTTCCTAGTGAATTGCAAGCCATTGTCAGTGATGATGGAGTTTGGGATCCCAAAGCGGTGGATGATATTTGTAAAGAACGCCACCGCCTGTTCGGACCCGATGCTGGTTAAGGGTCGGGCTTCGATCCACTTGGAGAATTTGTCGATGGCGACCAGCAGGTGCGTGAAGCCCCCGGGTGCCTTCTGCAAGGGACCGACGAGGTCCAGACCCCACACATTAAACGACCAAGTGATAGGTATTGTCTGTAGGGCCTGAGCGGGCAGGTGCGTCCATCTCGCGTAGAATTGACACCCTCGGCAGGAGCATACAATCCTAGTGGCGTCGGCCACTGCGGTCGGCCAGTAGAAACCTTGTTGGAAAGCGTTTCCTACGAGGGCTCGAGGTGCTGCATGGTGACCGCAAGCCCCTGAGTGTATTTCTTGTAACAACTCTTGTCCTTGGGCGACGGATATGCATCGTTTGAGAATGCCTGAGGGGCTACGGTGGTATAACTCTTTTTCATCACCCAGTAAAACGAACGACTTGGCGCGCTGAGCCAGTCGCCGGGCTTCGCCTTGTCGAGGGGTAGCTCTCCTCGGAGGAGATATTCCAGTTACAGGGTCTGCCAGTTTAGGTTTGGTGTGACCCCATTTTGCTCTATCTCGACGCGTAGGGCCTCGCCCTCGGCAGCCGAAGGTACCTCGGGCTGGGCTGAGGTCTTCTTGGGTTCGGGTGCGTCGTTGAGTTTGACGGATGGTTGATATATGTCCCTGGAGAAGACATTCGGGGGAACCGTTGTCTGCCCGAGGCTATTTTAGCCAGCTCATCCGCAGTCTCGTTGTACCGTCGAGCAACATGGTTGAGTTCCAGCCATAGAACTTATCTTCCAAGCGCCGAATTTCGTCGCAGTAGGCCTCCATTTTTCGATCGCGGCCGTGAGAGTTCTTCATGACTTGGTCAATAACGAGCCGCGAGTCGCCATGAGCATCGAGGCACCGAACCCCTAGCTCGACGGTGATGCGCAACCCATTAACCAAGGCCTCGTATTCGGCCACGTTGTTTGACGCCGGAAAATGGAGGCGTATCACGTAGCACACATGTTTCCCGAGGGGTGAGATGAAGAGCAAGCCGGCACCTGCTCCGGTTTTCATAAGCGACCCATCGAAGTACATGGTCCAAAGTTCGGCCTGGATTGGGGTTGTCGGTAATTGGGTGTCGACCCATTCAGCCAGGAAGTCTGCCAAGACTTGGGATTTTATGGCCTTACGAGGAGCGAATGAAAGTGTTTCCCCCATGAGTTCCACTGCCCATTTTGCTATCCTACCCGAGGCCTCTCGGCACTGGATGATCTCTCCCAGGGGGGAAGGATGACACCACAGTCACCGGATGAGACTCGATGTAGTGTCGCAGCTTTCGCCGTGTTAGAATCACTGCGTACAGTAGCTTCTGGATTTGCGGGTAGCGGATTTTAGTCTCAGATAGCACCTCGCTGATGAAGTAGACTAGCCTCTGGATGAGCAGTGCATACCCCTCTTCTCGTCTCTCGACTACGACCACAGCGCTGACCACCTGAGTGGTCGCGGCTACATAAATCAAGAGGGCTTCTCCCGCAGTAGGGGGCACCAAGATGGGCGCATTAGTAAGGAGTGCCTTTAAGTTTTCGAGGGCTTCTTCGGCCTCGGGAGTCCAAGTGAAGTGCTCGGCCTTCCTTAAGAGGCGGTACAAGGGCAATCCTTTCTCGCCAAGGCGCGAGATGAAGCGGCTTAGAGCCGCAAGGCATCCCATGACCCTTTGTACTCCTTTTAAATCTTTGATGGGTCCCATGGTGGTGTTGGCCGCGATTTTCTCTGGGTTGGCCTCGATGCCTCGTTCGGAGACGATGAACCCTAGGAGCATGCCTCGGGAGACTCCGAAGACACACTTCTCGGGATTGAGTTTTACGCTCTTCGCTTTTAGGCACCTGAATGTCACCTCAAGGTCAGAGAGGAGGTCAGAGGCTTTCCTTGTTTTGACAATGATGTCATCGACGTAAGCCTCGACCGTTCTACCGATGTGCTCTCCGAACACATGGTTCATGCACCTCTGGTATGTTGCACCTGCATTCCTCAAACCAAATGGCATAGTAGTATAACAATACATGCCAAAAGGTGTGATAAAAGAAGTCGCGAGCTGGTCGGATTCTTTCATCTTGATTTGGTGATAGCCTGAATAGGCATCAAGGAAAGACAGGGTTTCGCACCTAGCGGTGGAGTCCACAATTTGGTCGATGCGAGACAGAGGGTAGGGAACCTTTGGACATGCTTTATTTAACCTAGTGTAGTCTACACACATCCTCCATTTCCCACCTTTTTTCTTTACAAGTACAGGGTTAGCTAACCATTCTGGATGGAATACTTCTTTGATGAACCCTGCAGACATTAGCTTGTGGACCTCCTCGCCTATGGCTCTGCGCTTTTCTTCATCAAAACGGTGCAGGTGCTGTTTCATGGGTCGGGCACCGACTCGGATGTCCAGTGAGTGCTCGACGACATCCCTCGGTATGCCTGGCATGTCCGAGGGACTCCACACAAAAATTTCGGCGTTTGCGCAGAGAAAGTCGACGAGCACTGCTTCCTATTTGGGGTCGAGCTCAAAGCCGATCCTGACTTTCTTGCTGGCGTCGTTGCTGGGGTCGAGAGAGACGGATTTAACCACCTCGGCTGGTTCGAAGTTGCCGGCGTGCCGCTTCGCGTCGAGCGCCTCTTTGGAGAGGCAATCCAGGTCGGCGATGAGGGCTTCGGATTCGGCGATGGCTTCGGCGTACTCCACGCATTCCACGTCGCACTCGTAAGCGTGGCGGTATGTGGATCCGACGGTGATGGTTCCCTTGGGGCCTGACATCTTGAGCTTGAGGTACGTGTAGTTGGGGATGACCATGAACTTGGCGTAGCACGGTCTTCCCAACACCGTGTGATAGGTCCCTCGGAACCCGACTACCTTGAAAGTGAGGGTTTCCTTTCGGAAGTTGGAGGGAGTCCCGAAGCAGACGGGCAAATCAAGTTGTCCAAGGGGCAGGAAACGCTTGCCGGGGACAATCCCGTGAAAGGGTGCTGCACCGGCCCGGATCGTGGACCGATCAACCCCCAAGAGCTCTAGGGTCTCGGCGTAGATGATGTTGAGGCTGCTGTCTCCGTCCATGAGGACCTTGGAGAGCCTAGCGTTGCCGATGATAGGGTCGATGACAAGCGAGTACCTTCCTGGGCTCGGTACGTAGTCGGGGTGGTTGCCTTGGTCGAAGGTAATGGGTTTGACAGACCAGTCTAGGTATACTAGCGTCGCTACCTTCACCGAGCAGACCTCCCGACATTCTTGCTTGCGGTGTCGAGCCGAGGCATTCGCCACTTGCCCACCGTAGATCATGAAGCAGTTGTGGACCTCTGGGAACTCTTCTTCCCTGTTGCCTCCTTTCTTGTTGTTGCCTTGGTCCTTGCCGCCCTCTACCAAGGGTCCAGCCTTATTGAAGTAACGCCGGAGCATGTCGCACTCTTCAGGGTGTGCTTAACGGGACCCCTATGATAGGGGCACGACTCCTTGAGCATCTTGTCGAACACATTGGCCCCTCCGGGAGGCTTCCGAGGATTCCTGTGCTCGGCAGCAGCGACGAGATCCACGTCAACGGCGTTGCGTTTTGCTTGCGCCTTCTTCCTGGTCTTCTTCTTCATGCCACGTTGGACGGACGCCTCGAGGACGTCTTTCTTCTGCCTTCCCTGAGGCTGCTTGTCCTTACGGAAGATGGCTTCGATCGCCTCCTGACCAGAGGCGAACTTGGTGGCTATGTCCATCAATTCGCTCGCCTTGGTGGGTGTCTTGCGTACCAGTTTGCTTACCAGGTCCCGGCAAGTGGTGCCGGTGAGGAATGCTCCGATGACGTCCGAGTCGGTGATGTTAGGCAACTCGGTGCACTGCTTTAAAAACCGTCGGATGTACTCTCACAGGGATTCCCCTGGCTGCTGGCAGCAGCTCCGGAGATCCCACGAGTTCCCAGGGCGCACGTACGTACCTTGGAAATTTCCAGTGAAGGCCTTGACTAGGTCGTCCCAGTCGAAGATCTGCGCAGGAGGCAGATGCTCCAGCCAGGCCCGGGCAGCGTCGGAGAGGAAAAGAGGGAGGTTGCGGATTGATGAGGTTGTCGTCGTCCGTCTCTCCTAACTGGCACGCCAGCCGGTAATCCGCAAGCCACAACTCCGACCTCGTCTCCCCTGAGTACTTGGTAATGGTAGTCGGGGCTCGGAACCGGGCCGGGAATGGCGCCCGTCGTATGGCCCGGCTGGAGACCCGCGGACCTGGTGGTTCGGGCGAGGGGCTCCGATCCTCCTCACTGTCGTAGCGTCCCCCACATCTAGGGTGGTAGCCTCGGCACACTTTTTCCTTGAGGCGGGCTCGACGGTTGCGGCGGTGTTGCTCGTCGCCGAGGCGATCCCGGGCTGCAGGTGTCTCGTCTCCTATGTGCTCGGTGTGGACCGAGGCCTCGCGCGTGTGTCGGGAGGACGCTGCGTGATGCTTCGAGGGGCATCCTCGCCTTCAGGAGGCAGAGCTCTCGGCTCGTCGGGCTGCGGCATTTTCTAGGAGGTCCTTAAGTTCGCCCTGGATACGTCGTCCCTCGGTGGTGGATGGCTCCGGCATTGTTCGAAGTAACATCACCGTTGCAGCTAGGTTCTGACCGATCCCGTTGAAGGCCGGGGGCAGCCTTGCCCTGGCATCGTCAATAATACGACGCTGGACGTCCCGCGCCCGATGACGCGCTCCTCCGGCGAGTGCTCGGCCTGCCCACTCTTGCTCGAGGTTTTGTCGGAGCTGCACAAGTCGCCCCATTTCTTCGTCGAGCTTGTCCTGCATCTCACGGAATTGCTCGAGCTGTGTGCCCTAACCCCCCGTAGGGACCCGGGCCACAGCTAGCTCCCGCGGGATCTCAACGCGAGACGCAGGCACAGGGGCGTCGTCGTTTCCTGGCATGCCAGGGTGGTTGTCTTCGTCGTGACCCCCCCTGATCAATGTGGAAACACTCGCGAGTTGAGTCGCAACCCTCATCGTCAAGGCTGTGGCCATCGTCAGAGCAGCCGGAGAGGCAGTGGTCATATGCGGATATGAAGTCCCGCATGGCACTGGGATCACGGAGTCCAAAGAAATCCCAACTGAAGTCGGGGTCGTCCTCTTCCTCGGAACCCGTGGGTTCGGAGGTTGAGACGGCCGTCAGTAGGTCCCAAGTTGACCACATATGGTACCCCAGAAGGTCAGGATATGCCCTTGCGAAAGCGCTTGTCGAAGTGGGGTCGCTTGGTGGGTCGAAGCTGAATCTAAAGGGAACAGGATGGAAAACTGATGGTACCTCCTGGTTGGTGGGACGGCGGTGAAGTTGCATCGGAGATGGAATGTGTCGTTATCTCAGGTGCGAGACTAATGCCTGACAAGTCCCTCGCAAGGGTGCCGGCGTCACCAGTCCGCCTGGGGTTGGCACGTTGCTGGGAAGTGACACCCGTCGTTGTCCTAGGTGCGAGGATAACACCTGACATGTCCCCCGCATGTGTGTCGGCGTCGTCGACTCGCTCTGGTCCGACAACCGATGAGGTGCTGCCTCCTGCCTGGCCATGGTCGCTTCGTATCCTCCTCCTCCGGCGAGGAGGGTGGCGGGGCAAACCCGGGTGTTCCTCTTCCGCCACAGGGAGATGTCGTCGTCGAGTTCGCCTCCGCCGGGCGAGCCGACGACCGTTGTTGTTGTCGTGCTGCGGGGGGAGGAGTACCATGTCGTAGCTGCCGTCGGGGGACATGAACTCGAGACTCCCAAAGCGGAGCACCGTCATGGGCTGAAGAGGCTGCTGAAGATTGTCCATTTGGATCTCAACGGGAAAGTATTGCCAACACGCAGTTGGACCCCCTACCTGGCGCGCCAACTGTCGGCGTTTTGGACCCGCGAGGACCCTCAACCGACTAGTGAATTTGATGATGCGTGTCCCTGCCCAGATGGATTGATGCAAGATGAGACACAATAGGGGAGATGAGGCTTATGTTATCTTGCACCGGGGTGCTCGTAGTAGGGGTTACAAGCTTCGCGAGAGAGGGTTTGGCCTTGAGGTGAGCCGTCTGAGTTAGCCCCCTGCTTTTTCTTCCTCCCTCTTGGGAAGGCCCTGGGCATCCCCTTTTATAGATACAAGGGGATGGTCCAGCTGTACATATGGGGGTGTAGCTATGTGCTAACGTGGCCGGCGGAGAAGTGCTTGAGCCCTGTAGAAGCGTAGCTGGCGGTGCGGCCCTGGGTCCTGCTGACGTTTCTTTGCCTTCGTAGAGAGCTGAGAACAATCGACGTCATGGACGCATGCAGGGAACCATCATTACCTGTTGTTGGAGTAATCTAGATGTGACACCGGTCTTATTCCTTCGTAGCCTAAGGCAGCTAGCTAGAGGTAGGGTAATGATGTATCCCCTGTAGCGTAGTCGGTCCGAGGCCGAGGTCGGGCGAGGCGGTGACTTCTTCTGAGGCCGAGGCCGAGGTCGAGGTCGGGCGAGGTTGTGACTCCTCCCGAGGCCGAGGCTGAGGTCGGGCGAGGCGGGGACCTTCTCCCGAGGCCGAGGCCTGGGGTCGGGCGAGGCGGAGACCTTCTCCCGAGGCCAAGGCTGAGGCCGAGGCCTGAGGTCGGGCGAGGCGGAGACCTTCTCCCGAGGCCGAGGCTGAGGCCGAGGCCGAGGTCGGGCGAGGTTGTGACTCCTCCCGAGGCCGAGGCTGAGGTTGGGCGAGGCGGGGACCTTCTCCCGAGGCCGAGGCCTAGGGTCGGGCGAGGCGGAGACCTTCTCTCGAGGCCAAGGCTGAGGCCGAGGCCTGAGGTCGGGCGAGGCGGAGACCTTCTCCCGAGGCCGAGGCTGAAGCCGAGGCCTGGGGTCGAGCGAGGCGGAGCTCCTTGTTGCGCCCGAGGATGAACTCGGGAGAGGCCGTGACTTACTGTTGTTAGTCTTACCCTGATGGTTGGCACAGTAGTCGGAACGGGCTGAATAGTGTTGTTTTCCTGTCAGAACGATCAGTAAAAGGGGCGAAGTGACTGCAGTCATTTCGACCCTGCCAACTGAGGCGCGCGTGTCAGGATAAGGTGTCAGGTGATCCCTGTATTAAATGCGCATGCGATACGGTCGGCGGTAAGGCGATTTGGCCGAGGTTGCTATACGACAAAGTTTGCCCGAGTTTAGCCTCGGGCGAGCCGGGGGTGCGCCCGCTGCCTGAGGAGGCCCTCGGGCGAGGCGTGAATCCGTCCGGGACTACTGTTCTTGCTCGAGGCCGGGCTCGAGCGAGACGAGATCGCGTCCCTTGGTAGATGAGGCTTTAACTTTGAGCTGTGCTTACCAGTCTTTACGGTCTGTTTTGAAGATGTTTTTTAGCCATGCTTAGGAGCATTGGGGGTACCCTTAATTACGGTACCCGACACTATTGACGAGGCAGGGTGCTAGGGGTGAAACAGTGGGATATGAACGGATATTAGTGAAAATGGTTGGATATGAATAGACGGTAGGTTATTCCGTATTATTTCAATTGGATTTGAGATCGAATATGAATAGTTAGAAACTATATGGATACATGAACCAGATATTTATTCGGGCGGATAAGTGACAAATACGAATATTATTTAACCGAATACATACAGATAACATACATACGGATAACCGATAGTTATCGGATAATTCATACATTGCTTACAATTTGCCGGATACGTTGTTTACTTTTTATGGATCTTTACAAATTCAACGCTAAAAACAAGAATATAAATTTACATAACACATGCTATATTATATTTATTCATAATCAAAAGAAAAAATAAAAAAATATTTCCGTACTAGTTTAGTGTCCATGTGTTGCTACAATTTATCTATATCACATAGTTAAAAAGTCCTTTCATACATAAAATTTAAAATTATTTTTTTACATTATGACTACTTCAAATATGAAAAATCATATGATAGTAAAACAGAAAGTATATATTTTTTCATTGACAACATTTATAAAGTAAGCACTTTTTTATAAACGATATTGTTTGTGAGTGTACCGCCGGATTCGGTGACGCGCGCGCTCCTGGCTCTACGTCGTCCATCCGGTGGCTGGTGCAATATACATGCTAAAGTTGACAGATTCCATTGATACACCTACTACCAATGTGAACTGGTAATGGCAACGACATCACTCGTTTATATGGCACGACCCGTGCTGGCGCTGTTCCTGTGCGGTTAGCCTCGTGCACGAGTACGCCTATACTGCACAACGTATAATAAGTGTCGCTTAAGGGATGGTTCGGTTTAAGTGGACTGAGTGAGATTAAATCTTTCATCATTTAAATTTGTATAGAAATTGATTTCATTCTCTCTAATCTTCTCAATCTATTTTTAACCGAACAAGTCATAAAGAATACCAATCGTTGGTACTAATTAATCCCTAACGAAATTGTGCCGCAGTGCCCCTCGAGTAAACAAACACTGAGCACACATCTGTATCACTAGTAAATTTAAAAAGATGCAGATAAATTAATGGTTCCTGATCAGGACATGTATAGTAAAGAGGCACTAAAATGGTTCTCCAAATATAAGAGGTAACTAAAAAAACTATTGTACAATGACGTGTTTAAAAATATAGGCTATTAATAAATATATAAATAAATATGCATACACAACATATCAGGGCATGTATATGTATAGTGAAGAGACACTAAAAGGGTTCTCCAAATATAAGAGACAACTAAAAGACTATTGTATAATGGAGTGTTTAAAAATATAATATATTAATAAATATATAAATAAATATAAATGTATAACATCGGATCGATAGAACAGACAACGAATGTATAATGGGAAGTGAGGTTTTTGTTGTTACCTACGAGTCAGAGACGTCTCTCTGTTAAGAGACGACTCTACGATTTTTTTTTATATAAATACTCCTTTAGAAACCTAAAAACCTATATAAGCGTAAAGGCAAGCATGAGACGAGCATGCGTAACGACGACGACCCAGGCCGTTCCATGTCGTCGTCGCGCATTAAATTAAGGGATGGTCACACCTTGCGTGGCTGGATCATCTAGGCCACGCGCGTGGGTCTAAAAGCCAGTCCGTCCGGCAGTCCCGCGTGCGAGCCGCGACTGCGACTGCGACCTCATCATTTACAGTACGGAACTTGGATATATATCCGGCGGTCAGCAAGCATGCCGGGGTTGGTTGTTCGCTCGTGGTAGCTAGCTGGTCACTCTCGTCTCGCCCGTTTAGCACCCCCAAGATCGCAGGCCTGCTGGCCGTGTCGTAATGATAATGAGCTTGCTTCTGCTTCTGGGTGGAAATGCCAGACCGAAGATCGCAACAGCCAGTCAGTGTCCCGGTTCTCGCAGAACATGCATGCAGCTGTGTGGTCACCGTTTCCATTTTGTTGGAAGTAATTCTGTTTTTGGTCAAGACTCGCAGAATGGTGACCTGTTTCTTCCGTCAGATCCTCTTGAGCTATACATGGTGAGCTTGAGCTGCTTCCGTCGCCATCAGAACAGGTCAACAACAACAACCATCTTCCCAGTCTCCCTCCATGTGGCTTTATTACTCGGCGGGCGGTCTATCAGACAGGGCGATCTCCTCTGTCTCGCGCCCCTGTGCTGCGGCGCATCAGCTAGCTACCCCTACCCTCCTCTCTCCTCTTTAATGGCGGCACCGTCGACCAGCGCTGGACGGCGGCGAGGCGAAGCGAAGCTGCAATATGCAATTTATTAACTAAAACCTGCCGCGCGAGGCGAGACGTGCACTGCGCCGCGGCATGTGCTCGCTCGCCCGGCCCCCGTCGGCCGTCGGTCTCCCCCCGCGTCCCCGCCACGCACATGCGCATCCTTGTCGCCGATAGCTGCAGCCTGCAAGTCGCTGTTGCCTGGCAGACTAGCAAAAGGGTGCACTGTCTGACGCTAGCTTGCAATATCGTGTGCCAAGCAATTATTTTCATCGCCTCCCAACCGCGAAGCTGCAGCTGCGACGACGCGTTCTATTCAACTACAGCCTGCTGTGATCTTCTCCTCCTTTAGGACTAAAGGCGGCCACTTGAAGATACCAGTCTGCACAGACGGCAAGACGAGGACGACCAGACTGGTTCGGCAATGTTAGAATTTACAGTTATTGCGATGACGGTCCTTAGATCCGTTATCGATTTTTCTTTTACGTGTTAATTTTGTTGAGTTAGTTTGAATCTATTCTGTTCTAACTTCATGTATATTATCTAACACAGTAGATCTGTTTTTTATGTTTTATGCTGCTTTATCAAATCTTAAGCTCTGTTATTTTTGTAACATGCAATTGGTAACATGCACGTGTGCAAATGATCAGGGGACTACCGTGGTCTTCTCCCTTTTTCTTCGTTGGGAAATCAGCGTCTAAGTTGATCTCATCCGACTTTGTCACAGAACTAGGTTGGATTCTTAATGCTCTCTTTTCGATGTGTTTCAATAAGGCCCTTCCAACTACTTTCAAGATAGATTCAAAATTTATAAATATAAGAGTTACGATACTTTCAATCATATTGCGTCTCAATTGGTATCATCTCAATTGTGATGATTATTAGGACCAAGCCAAGCAAAGATTAAAAAAGTACAAGCTCACCTTGTTGTATGCAATCATAAAAGGAAAAGAGATAACAATGAATCATTTAATGAAGATGTAGTGGGACATAATCATTTAATATCCTTTATCGTGACTCCAAAGGGATTATGGAAAGATTTAAAGCAAGAGTTGTGGCTAAAGGCTTCACTTAGAGATAATGAATCAATTATAATAAGACCTCACCTATTTCAACAAAATATTCCTTTAGAATAATTATGCTACTTGTTTTTTATTCTGATTTAGAGTTGCATCAGATGGATATAAAGATAGCATTCCTCAATGGTGAATTAGTTGAAAATGTCTATATGGATCAACTCAAAGGTTTCCGATGAAGGGCAAAGAAAAAGTAGGATGTTGTCACTGGTATTGCAAGTTTGATAAGAATATTAGCAATTTAAGGTTTAAGAAAACATAGAGGACAGTTGCATTTATGCAAAGTTTAATAATGGGAGATTCATCTTTCTTGTGCTATATGTGGATGATATCATGTTAGGGAGTAGCGATAAGAATATGCTATTAGAGACCAAAATGTTTTCTATCCTCACATTTTCATATGACAAATCTTGGAGAAACATTTTATGTCATTGGAATTGAGATTTACCAAAATGGAAAAAGGGGTATTAAGTCTATCGCAAAAGACATACATACAGAATGTCTTAAGAAATTTAGTATGCGCGAGGTCCTAGAAACCAATATGAGATCAATCAAATGAAATCAGCTTCATACACTTCAACTATTGAAAGCATAATATATGCTCAAATTTGTACTTGCCATGTGGTAGATCTCAGGAAAATCCAGAAGTAGAATACTAGAAAGTCATAAAGAAAGTCTTGTGATATATGCAAGGTATAAAAGCTCTCATGTTAACATATAGAAAACTGAGTAGCCTTGAAACTATATAATACTGAAAGTCGCCTAGAGGGGGGGGGGGGTGAATAGGCGGAAAATGAAATTTACAACTTTAAACACAACTACAAGCCGGGGTTAACGTTAGAAATAAAATCGAGTCCAAAAGAGAGGGTGAAAACAAATCAACCAAAGAAATAGAGCGGATGATACGGTGATTTGTTTTACCGAGGTTCGGTTCCAAAGAACCTAGTCCCTGTTGAGGTGGTCACAAAGACCGGGTCTCTTTCAACCCTTTCCCTCTCTCAAACGGTCACTTAGACCGAGTGAGCTTTCTCCTTAATCAAACGGGTCACTTAGATCCCTCACAAGGACCACCACAACTTGGTGTCTCTTGCTTTGATTACAAGTGCTTGAAGAACAAGAATGAGGAAGAAGAAAGCGATCCAAGAACAAGAGCTCAAAGAACACGAGCAAAAACTCTCTCTCTAGTCACTATTTGGTTGGAATGGATTTGGGACTTGGAGAGGCTTTGATTCTTTTGAATTATGTCTTATATTGATTGCACTAGCTCTTGTATTGAATGTGAAGTCTGAAAAACTTGGATGCCTTGAATAGAGGTGGTTTGGGGTATTTATAGCCCCAACCACCAAAACAGCAGTTGGGGAGGGCTGCTGTCGATAGGCGCACCGGACAGTCCGGTGCGCCAGCCACGTCACCCAACCGTTAGGGTTCTGACGGTTTCGACCGTTGGAGCTCTGACAGCTTGGGCCACCGGACAGTCCGGTGCCACACCGGACAACCACTGTTCACTGTCCGGTGCGCCTTCTGGCGCTACTATGACTGTGCGTGAACTGTCCACGCACTGTTCACGTTGCAGGCGACCGTTGCGCTTCTTAGCCGTTGCTCCGCTGGCACACCGGACAGTCCGGTGCTCCACCGGACAGTCCGGTAAATTATAGCGGAGCGAATTTCTAGAAACCCGAAGGTGGCAAGTTTGAAGTCGATCAGCCCTGTGCATCGGACACTGTCCGGTGGCACACCGGACAGTCCAGTGCGCCAGACCAGGGTTCTCTTCGGTTTCTTTTGCTCCTTTCTTTTGAACCCTAACTTGGATCTTTTTATTGGTTTGTGTTGAACCTTTAGCACCTGTAGAATATAATCTAGAGCAAACTAGTTAGTCCAATTATTTGTGTTGGCCATTTCAACCACCAAAATCATTTAGCAAAAGGTTTGACCCTATTTCCCTTTCAATCTCCCCCTTTTTGGTGATTGATGCCAACACAAACCAAAGCAAATATATAAGTGTAGAATTGAACTAGTTTGCATAAGGCAAGTGCAAAGGTTGCTTGGAATTAAACCAATTTATTCTTTCACTAGATATGAGTGGATTGTTTTCTTTCTTTTAACATTTGGACCACATTTGCACCACTTGTTTTGTTTTTGCAAATTCTTTTGGAAATTCTTTTCAAAGTCCTTTTGCAAATAGTCAAAGGTATATGGATAAATTTGTGAGAAGTATTTTCAGATTTGAAATTTTCTCCCCCTGTTTTAAATACTTTTCCTTTGACTTAAACAAAACTCCCCCTAGATGAAATTCTCCTCTTAGTGTTCAAGAGGGTTTTACCAATTGAAAGAAGATTAAATATTTTAGATACCAATTTGAAAAATCCTCTTTTAAATATTTCATCATAAGATGCCAATTGAAAACTTCTTTTTAATTTTTGAAATTGGTGGTGGTGCGGTCCTTTTGCTTTGGGCTAATACTCTCTCCCCCTTTGGCATTAATCGCCAAAAACGGAGACTTTGTGAGCCCTTTTTACTTTCTCCCCATTGGTATGAGTAATAAGGGTGAAGATTATACCAAAATTGGGGAGTGGTGTGGAGTGACGGCGAAGGGTAAATGATACCGGTAGAGTAGAGTGGAAGCCTTGTCTTCGCCGAAGACTCCATTTCCCTTTCAATCTATGACTTAGCATAAGAATTTTCTTGAAAATACATTAGTCATAACACATTAAAGAGATATGATCAAAGGTAGATAAATGAGCTATGTGTGCAAAGTGTCAATCAAAGTTCCGAGAATCAAGAATATTTAGCTCATTCTTAAGTTTGGTAAAGGTTTTCTCATCTAATGGTGTGGTGAAGATATCAACTAGTTGTTCTTTGGTGCTAACATAAGCAATCTCGATATCCCCCCTTTGTTGGTGATCCCTCAAAAAGTGATACTGAATGGCTATGTGCTTAGTGCGGCTGTGTTCAACGGGATTATCCACCATGCGGATTACACTCTCATTATCACATAGGGGAGAGACTTTGCTCAATTTGTAGCCATAGTCCCTAAGGGTTTGCCTCATCCAAAGCAATTGCGCGCAACAATGGCCTGCGGCAATATACTCGGCTTCGACGGTAGAAAGAGCTACTGAGTTTTGTTTCTTTGAAGCCCAAGATACCAGAGATCTTCCCAAAAACTGACAAGTCCCTGATGTGCTCTTCCTATCAATTTTACACCCTGCCCAATTAGCATCTGAATAACCTATTAAATCAAAGGTGGATCCCTTAGGGTACCAAAGACCAAACTTAGGTGCATGAACTAAATATCTCAAGGTTCTTTTCACGGCCCTAAGGTGAACTTCCTTAGGATCGGCTTGGAATCTTGCACACATGCATACAAAAAGCATAATATCCGGTCGAGATGCACATAAATAGAGTAAAGATCCTATCATCGACCGGTATACCTTTTGATCTACGGATTTACCTCCCGTGTCGAGGTCGAGATGCCCATTAGTTTCCATGGGTGTTTTGATGGGTTTGGCATCCTTCATTCCAAACTTGGTAAGAATGTCTTGAATGTACTTCGTATGGCTGATGAAGGTGCCCTCTTGGAGTTGCTTCACTTGAAATCCTAGGAAATACTTTAACTCCCCCATCATAGACATCTTGAATTTTTGAATCATAATCCTACTAAACTCTTCACAAGTAGATTTGTTAGTAGACCCAAATATGATATCATCAACATAAATTTGGCATACAAACAAATCATTTGCAATAGTTTTAGTAAAGAGTGTAGGATCGGCTTTGCCGACTTTGAAGCCATTAGTGATAAGGAAATCTCTTAGGCATTCATACCATGCTCTTGGGGCTTGCTTGAGCCCATAAAGCGCCTTAGAGAGATCATACACATGGTTAGGGTACTCACTATCTTAAAAGTCGGGAGGTTGCTCAACATAAACCTCTTCCTTGATTGGTCCATTGAGGAAGGCACTTTTCACATCCATTTGGTAAAGCTTAAAGTCATGGTAAGTAGCATAGGCAAGTAATATGCGAATTGACTCAAGCCTAGCTACGGGTGCATAGGTTTCACCAAAATCCAAACCTTCGACTTGTGAATACCCCTTGGCTACAAGTCGAGCTTTGTTCCTTGTCACCATACCATGCTCATCTTGCTTGTTGCGGAATACCCACTTGGTTCCTACAACATTTTGGTTAGGACGTGGAATAAGATGCCATACCTCATTCCTCGTGAAGTTGTTGAGCTCCTCTTGCATTGCCAACACCCAATCCGAATCTCTTAATGCGTCTTCCACCCTGTATAGCTCAATAGAAGACACAAAAGAGTAATGTTCACAAAAATGAGCGACAAAAGATCGAGTTGTTACCCCCTTATGAATATCGCCGAGGATGGAGTTCATGGGGTGATCTCTTTGTATCGCTTGGTGGACTCTTGGGTGAGGTGGTCTTTGACCCTGATCATCTTCCTTGTCTTGATCAACTTCATCTCCCCCTTGATCGTTGTCCTCCTCTTGAGGTGGCTCATTCTCCTGATCTTCATCTTCATTGTCTTGAGCCTGATCCTCATCTTGAGTTGGTGGAGATGCTTGATTGGAAGATGATGGTTGATCTTGTGCTTGTGGAGGCTCTTCGGATTCCTTAGGACACACATCCCCAATGGACATGTTCCTTAGTGCGACGCACGGAGCCTCTTCATCATCTAGCTCATCAAGTTCAACTTGCTCTACTTGAGAGCCATTAGTCTCATCAAACACAATGTCACAAGAAACCTCAACTAATCCAGTGGATTTGTTGAAGACTCTATATGCCCTTGTGTTTGAGTCATAACCAAGTAAAAAGCCTTCTACAGCCTTAGGAGCAAATTTAGATTTTCTACCTCTTTTAACAAGAATAAAACATTTGCTACCAAAGACTCTAAAATATGAAACATTGGGCTTTTTACCGGTGAGGAGTTCATATGATGTCTTCTTGAGGATTCAGTGAAGGTAGAGCAGGTTGATGGAGTAGCAGGCGGTGTTAATCGCCTCAGCCCAAAACCGATCTGGAGTCTTGTATTCATCAAGCATGGTCCTTGCCATGTCTAATAGAGTTCTATTCTTCCTCTCCACTACACCATTTTGCTGAGGTGTGTAGGGAGAAGAGAACTCATGCTTGATGCCTTCTTCATCAAGAAATCCTTCAATTTGAGAGTTCTTGAACTCCGTCCTGCTGTCGCTTCTTATTTTCTTGACCCTTAATCCGAACTCATTTTGAGCTCGTCTCAAGAATCCCTTTAAGGTCTCTTGGGTTTGATATTTTTCCTGTAAAAAGAACACCCAAGTGAAGCGAGAATAGTCATCCACAATTACAAGACAATACTTACTCCCGCCGATGCTTATGTAAGTGATCGGGCCGAATAAATCCATGTGGAGTAGCTCAAGCGACCTGTCGGTCGTCATGATGTTCTTATGTGGATGATGGGAGCCAACTTGCTTTCTTGCTTGACATGCGCTACAAACCCTGTCTTTCTCAAAGAGAACATTGGTTAGTCCCAAAATGTGTTCTCCCTTTAGAAGCTTGTGAAGATTCTTCATCCCAACATGGGCTAGTCAGCGATGCCAGAGCCAACCCATATTAGTCTTAGCAATTAAGCAAGTATCGAGTTCAGCTCTATTAAAATCAACTAAGTATAGCTGACCCTCTAATACCCCCTTAAGTGCTACTGAATCATCACTTCTTCTAAAGATAGTAACACCTAAATCTGTAAAAAGACAGTTGTAACCCATTTTGCATAATTGAGAAACTGAAAGCAAGTTGTAATCTAAAGAATCTACAAGAAAAACATTGGAAATAGAATGGTCAGGAGATATAGCAATTTTACCAAGTCCTTTGACCAAACCTTGATTTCCATCCCCGAATGTGATAGCTCTTTGGGGATCATCATTTTTCTCGTAGGAGGATGTAGCATCCCAAAAATTCAAATCTCGAAATTTTCTTAAACTCACTCTAAATTCAAAATGAATTTTAAAATTGTTTCAAAATGTTTGTTTGCAAGTTGATATCAACAAATAAATTATAGTGATCTATATCCTCTCCAAAATCTTCCTCAAAATATCCTACAAATATTTCCCCAGTGATCACCCTCAAATTCTTTTCAGAAATACTGTCCAGATATTTCACGAGTAATCCCCTTCAAGTTCTTTCCAAAAATACTGTCCAAATATTCCACCGATATATCTCCAAGTATTTTCCTCTTGAGAAATATCTTCAGAATCATTTTTCAAGTCCCTACAAATATTTTCTTCATAACTTTCCTCATGCTCATACGTATGCGTATGCCTCCAGTGTCATACGGTGAGCTCTACAAGCTAATCTCACTTATACAAGACAAATACATGCTAATCTCCCACTAATCCTCTCATCCTCCCACTAATCCTCTCATCCCTCCCCCTAATCCCCCCACCATGGCTATAAATAGAGGGGCAAGGGCCTCCTCTCATCCCACCCCAAGCCATTTCATGGCAACTCTCTCCCCCCCACACACACCCACTCCATGTTCCACACAAGCACCCACTAGCACAAGGATTGTTCTGTCGTTCTTCGATCGTTCGTCCCCCTGTTCTTAGTTTGTTTATTCGTTCGTCCGATCGTTCGATCGTTCGTCCGATCGTTCATGGTTCATTCGTCCGTTCGTCCGTTCGTTCGTCCAAATAATCTTTTTCCTGCCGTTATGCTGCCGAAATTCCGATCGTTCGTTCATTCGATCATTCGATCGTTCATAGTTCGTTCATAGTTCCTATTCATCGTTCATCGTTCGTTCATAGTCCCTATTCATCGTTCATCCAGATAATCTTTGTCCTGCCGTTATGCTGCCGAAATTCCGATCATTCGTAAGTCCGATCATTCAATCGTTCGTTCGTCCGATCATTCAATCGTTCGTCCGTTCGTTCGTCCAAATAATCTTTTTTCCTACCGTTATGCTGCTGAAATTCCGATCGTTCGTTCATTCGATCATTTGATCGTTCATCGTTCGTTCATAGTCCCTATTCATCGTTCATCCAGATAATCTTTGTCCTGTCGTAATGCTACCGAAATTCCGATCGTTCGTTCGTCCGATCATTCAATCGTTCGTCCGTTTGTTCATAGTTCCTATTCATCGTTCATCGTTCGTTCATAGCCACTATTCATCGTTCGTTCATATGACTATTCACATCACTATTCATCATCGTTACTATTCATCATCGTTACTATTCACCAAAACTATTCACCATCGTTACTATTTATCGTTATTATTCACCGACGCTATTTGTCATCATTACTATTCATCGATGATATCAATAATTACTTTTTCGTCGTTACTATTCATCGTTACTATTCATCGATCATCCGATCACCCCAAATTTCAACTACTCATCCATCATGTTGTCCAGTCCACTTAAGACCAGCCAGACCCATATTCCAGTCATACAAACTCCGGTGACTGTGATTTTCCTTCCAGTAGGGAACTTCCCATCTAGCCACCCATCCCAGGTTTCTCCAAGTTGAGCATGCTTAACTTTGAGATTCCTTCGAACCAGGCTTCCAAACTCAGATTCCAATAATTCTTGATTCTAAATTCTTATCGAATTATTCCCTATCCAACCATGTCATCCCTTAAGCATGGTTCATATTCCAAAAAACTCCCAAAATACTCTTGTCCCATATTCTGCCTATAACTCTCATGTTCATACTAAGTCAGACATTTCATTCGTCACTATTCTCACCAACAGTGAACTTCACTGTGCTACACCATATACACCCAACTATAAATACACTCAGCTACCCTCTCCCTCTCCACACACACTCAACACCCTCAGGCAAGGCAAACACCCCACCCACTCAGTTACCCCGCTCCACCGGCTACACGCATAGTGTCGCTTCGCCTCTAGTCCACCCTTCCGGTAAGCACCTCCGCTCCACCACCAGTAGTATCTCAACACCACATGACACAGATTCTACTCAAGACTCTACCCATCAATATATCGCTATTCTGACCACTATACTAGATATTTGTTGGTATACTTGCTGGTTTGTTGTTTGCTTGATCATGTTGCATAGTTATCGGAGCGTTCGTGCCGTCTCGTGGAGGCCAGATCTGCAAGTCTACGCCAGGCAGTGGAGCTAGAAGCCAGTTCCGCGAGCTCCCCTTCCCCCTTCGCCGGATAAGCACGGCAAGCTCACTAGATCCCTTTGATGCATAAATTACCTATGATTTTTCAACCACAACCCTCAGCCTATTATTTTATGCATGATATGATTTTGAGACAAGTTATTATGGCCACCCAAGCCGCTTGCCGCAATCAATCCTTGATATATTTGTTACAAATGATTTGAGGAAAGGTGTGAGTTTTCAAAAGAAAATGCTTTTCAAAATGTGTATGATGAAGGGTTTTCACCCTTATCACCTTGTGAGTGGGATAATCAGGGACTCCCTGGTTTAGGGGAGGGCCTAAGGTGATGGCTTAGCTGGTTTAGGCGTGAGCAGAAGGATTGCCCCTCGTATAAGGACCGGTTTGTCATCTTTCACTTCCTGTACTCATGATAAGTACAACCACTCGAGACTGTGTGGGTAGTCACTCAATCTGAACTCGTACGGTCCAACCCCAGGGTTATGAAGGCAGGGGAGCACCAGGAGGATAAGGAGGGGGAATGTTTTGTCCGGTTTGGGCATGACGGTGGCCTGACTCCTTCCGGTATAACCATTAAGGTTAGGACGTGCGAGGAAAGAAAGAGATTCGGATTCGGGTCTCATTGGCCATGAGATCGCAGAGCCGGACTAGTGGGTAAAGTGTACCCCTCTGCGCAGAGTTTGAAAATCTATTCGAATAGTCTGTGTCCACAGGAATGGACGAGTCTGGTGTGGTATGGCAATTAGTGTTTGTTTTCAAAAAAAGGTGCTTTTGATAAAAGTGGTTTTTAAAAGGGTCGGTGGTTGAGCCGTGAGCTATGGTGGACGGGAAGTCCAGTAGCTATTTTTGAAAATGAAAACCAGTGGGAAACTGTTGAGATACCTGGATGGTTTAGTCCAGGGGATTTTGTTCTAATATTGAAAAACTTCCTGCTCCTTTTGGAGAGGATGCGCTTTGCAAAATACAAAATGTTTTTCAAAACAACCCTGCATAAAATATTGCTGTTTCTGCAAAATATCCTGAGCTCCACATATTCCATGCATTATATCTGATTTCCCCATTCCGCGGGTGAAGGTGGGTTGCTGAGTACGTTTGTACTCACCCTTGCTTATTTGTTGTTTTTCAGAAAAAGGAGATCGGGTAAGAGTTACGACTGTTCCCAACCTTGCATGTGGCTGTTGGACCGCTGACTTGCTTCGCTGCATATATCGGGCTGCTTCAGCCCCACTCTGATGATATGTCCCGAGTTGTGGACCAACTCTTAAAGTTGATCGCCACCTTTATAGGTTTGTCTCGTTTAAGCAGATCTAGAATCATCTGATGTATAAATGTGTTTACTAGCCTCCTGGGACTAGTAATTGTATCACATTTGAGTCCCAGAGGATCTAGGGCGCTTCAGAGGAGAACATTCTTTTCTCCCCTGTCATGTGGTTTGTGCACCCGCTATCAATTATCCAACTTGAGCCCCCGGATGCATAAACCTACAAAAAAAAGTTTAGGCCTTGTTCTTAGGTACCCAAACGGTCTTGGGTCCTTTCACATTAGAAACAAGCACCTTGGGTACCCAAACACAAGTTTTGGAGCCCTTGTGTTTGCCCCCAACATATTTGGCAACTACTTTGCCTGATTTGTTAGTAAGCACATAAGCAGCATCAAAAGTCTTAAATGAAATGTTATGATCTTTTGATGCAACATGAGATTTCTTTTTAGGCATTTTAACATGGGTAGAATGCCTAGAACTAGATGTCTCATTCTTATACATAAAAGCATGATAAGAACTAGAATGAGACTTCCTAGAATGAATTCTCCTAATTTTATGCTCAGGATAACCAGCAGGATATAAAATGTAACCCTCATTATCCTGTGCCATGGGAGCCTTGCCCTTAACAAAATTTGACAATTTCTTAGAGGCATTAAGCTTGACATTGTCTCCCTGTTTTAAGCCAATGCTATCCTTAATGCCAGGGCGTCTCCCATTATAGAGCATTCTTCTAGCAAATTTAAATTTTTCATTTTCTATCTCATGCTCATTAATTTTAGCAGTAAGTTGAGCTATGTGATCATTTTGTTGTTTAATTAAGGCTAGGTGATCATGGATAGCATCAACATTAACATCTCTACATCTAGTGCAAATAGAAATATATTCAACAGTAGAAGTAGAGGGTTTGCAAGATCTTAATTCCTCTATCTTAGCATATAAAGTAGCATTCTCATTTCTAAGACAAGAAATAGAATATTGCAAACATTTAAATCCTTAGCCTTAGCAATTAATTTATCATTCTCAATCTTAAGGCTAGAAATTGATCCATTCAATTTATCAATTTTAGCAATTAAACTAGCATTATCATTTTTAAGATTGACAATTGAATCATCACAGACATTTCTCTTTTCAACCTTAGCAATCAAATTAGCATTCTCAATTCTAAGGTTGGAGATAGTGTCATGGCAAATGCTAAGCTCACTACATAATTTTTCACATTTCTCTATTTCTTGAGCATAAGCATTTTTCACTTTAACATGCTTTTTGTTTTCCTTAATAAGAAATTCCTCTTGGCTATCCAAGAGTTCATCCTTCTCATGAAAGCTCCTATCAATTCATTTAATTTTTCCTTTTGTTGCATGTTAAGGTTGGCAAAAAGGGCAAGCAAATCATTCTCATCATCGCTAGAGCTACCCTCATCACTAGATGTTGTATATTTAGTGGAGGCTCTAGATTTTACCTTCTTCCTTTTGTCGTCCTTTGCCATGAGGCACTTCTGGCCGACGTTGGGGAAGAGGAGGCCCTTGTTAACGACGATGTTGGCGGCGTCCTCGTCGGAGGAGGAGTCGGTGGAGCTCTCATCGGAGTCCTATTCCCGACATACGTGGGCATCGCCGCCCTTCTTCTTGTAGTACTTCTTCTTTTCCTTCCTCCTTCCCTTCTTATCATCGCCCCTGTCACTATCACTTGATAATGGACATTTAGCAATAAAATGACCAGGCTTACCACAGTTGTAGCAAACTTTTTTGGAGCGGGGTTTATAGTCCTTCCCCCTCCTTTGCTTGAGGATTTGGCGGTTGATGATGAGCGCCATTTCCTTGTTGTCAAGCTTGGAGGCGTCGATGGGGAGCCTACTTGATGTAGACTCTTCTTTCTTTTCTTTCGTCGCTTTGAATGCGACGGGTTGCACCTCGGGTGTGGAGGTGCCGCCTTGCTCGATAATTTGTTTGGAGCCTTTGATCATCAACTCAAAGCTCACAAACTTTCCTATAACCTTCTTGGGAGACATTAGCTTATATCTAGGATCACCACGAATTAATTGAACTTGTGTAGGATTACGAAAAACAAGTGATCTTTTAATAACCTTGACCATTTCATGGTCATCCCATTTGGTGCTCCCGAGGTTGCGCACTTGGTTGACCAAGGTCTTGAGCCGGTTGTACATGGCTTGTGGCTCCTCTCCTTGGTTGAGGATGAATCGACCGAGCTCCCCCTCGATCGTCTCCCGCTTGGTGATCTTGGTCACCTCATCCCCTTCGTGTGCGGTCTTTAACACGTCCCAAATCTCCTTGGCGCTCTTCAATCCTTGCACCTTATTATACTCCTCTCGACATAGAGAGGCGAGAAGTATAGTAGTGGCTTGGGAGTTGAAGTGCCGGATTTGGGCGACCTCGTCCGAGTCGTAGCCTTCACCCCCCATGGATGGTACCTGCGCTCCAAACTCAGCAATGTCCCAAATGCTAGCGTGGAGTGAGGTTAGATGATGCCTCATTTTATCACTCCACATACAATAATCTTCACCGTCAAAAACCGGTGGTTTGCCTAATGGGACGGAAAGTAAAGGAGTGCGTTTGGAAATGCGGGGATAGCGTAAGGGGATCTTACTAAACTTCTTGCGGTCATGGCGCTTAGAAGTGACAGATGGCACGTCGGAGCCAGAAGTAGATGGTGACGAAGAATCAGTCTCGTAGTAGACCACTTTCTTCATCTTCTTTTTCTTGTCGCCACTCCGATGTGTCTTGGTATGTGAAGGGGATCCCTTCATCTTGTTGCCGGACTCCCCCGATGGAGCCTTCCCGTGGCTTGTAGACTTGTCACCGTCGGTCACGATCTCCTTCTTGGCGTGTTCTCCCGACATCACTTCGAGTGGTTAAACTCTAATGAAGTACCAGGCTCTGATACCAATTGAAAGTCGCCTAGAGGGGGGTGAATAGGCGAAACTGAAATTTACAACTTTAAACACAACTACAAGCTGGGGTTAGCGTTAGAAATAAAACCGAGTCTGAAGAGAGAGAAAACAAATCAACCAAAGAAATAGAGCGGATGACATGGTGATTTGTTTTACCGAGGTTCGGTTCCAAAGAACCTAGTCCACGTTGAGGTGGTCACAAAGACCGGGTCTCTTTCAACCCTTTCCCTCTCTCAAACAGTCACTTAGACCGAGTGAGCTTTCTCCTTAATCAAACGGGTCACTTAGACCCCTCACAAGGACCACCACAACTTGGTGTCTCTTGCTTTGATTACGCCCCTGTTTGTTTCAGCTTTTCGCAGCTTCTGGCCACCAAAAGTTGCTGCGAACTGCCAAACACTCAGCTTTTCAGCCAGCTTCTATAAAATTCGTTTGTGTAAAAACCATTCAAAATCAACATAAACATATAATCGGTTGAGTCGTTGTAATAGTAGTAATCCGTCACTTTATAAATCCTGAGTCTCATAGACAACTTTATCTTCCTCCGCACGTAATTCTAATGATACTCAGATTCTCTACACAGCCAGATTCTCCCCACAGCTAGATTCTCGAAAAAGCTGCTCAGAAAAAAGCTGAACCAAACAGGTCGTGCTTGAAGAACAAGAATGAGGAAGAAGAAAGTGATCCAAGAACAAGAGCTCAAAGAACACGAGCAAAAACTCTCTCTCTAGTCACTATTTGGTTGGAATGGATTTGGGACTTGGAGAGGTTTTGATTCTTTTGAATTGTGTCTTGTATTGATTGCACTAGCTCTTGTATTGAATGTGAAGTCTGAAAAACTTGGATGCCTTGAATAGAGGTGGTTGGGGGGGTATTTATAGCCCCAACCACCAAAACAGCCGTTGGGGAGGGCTGCTGTCGATGGGCGTACGCGTACCGGACAGTCCGGTGCGCCACCGGACACTGTCCGGTACGCCCGCCACGTCACCCAACCATTAGGTTTCTGACGGTTTCGACCGTTGGAACTCTGACAGCTTGGGCCACCGGATAGTCCGGTGCCGCACCGGACAGCCACTGTTCACTGTCAAGTGCGTCTTCTAGCGCTGCTCTGACTCTGCGCGAACTATCCGCGCACTGTTCACATTGCAGTCGACCGTTGGAGTCGACCGTTGCGCTTCTTAGCCGTTGCTCCGCTAGCACACCGGACAGTTCGGTGCTTCACCGGACAGTCCGGTGAATTATAGCGGAGCGGCTTTCTAGAAACCCGAAGGTGGCAAGTTTGAAGTCGATCAGCCCTGGGCACCGGACACTGTCCGGTGGCACACCGGACAGTCCGATGCGCCAGACCAGGGTTCTCTTCGATTTCTTTTGCTCCTTTCTTTTGAACCCTAACTTGGATCTTTTTATTGGTTTGTGTTGAACCTTTAGCACCTGTAGAATATATAATCTAGAGCAAACTAGTTAGTCCAATTATTTGTGTTGGCCATTTCAACCACCAAAATCATTTAGGAAAAGGTTTGACCCTATTTCCCTTTCAAATACTCAGACTCAAATTATACAAGGTGTGAAGAAGATAGAAGCCAATGTTAGGTTACATGTTCACACTCATAGGAGGAGCAATATTATAGAAAAACTCAAAATAAATTATCATTGTATCGCCAATAATGTATGTTGAGTTTGTTGCACTTTATGAGACTTATAGGACATGCTAATTTATATGTGATTTAAAAGTGGTAGACAACATGACAAAACTACTAGAGCTATACTATGATAATGAATCAGTAGTATGTTACTCATATAAAAACAAGTCAAGTACTTTTGTCGAACACATTTACATCAAATATTATGTTGTAAAGGAGAGAGTCCATGATAAAACAATTAAACTTGGGCATATAAACAAAGAGCAAAATACATATGGATCCGCTCACTAAAGGGCTTCCACCCAACATGTTTAGAAAACATGTAGCTAGTACGAATTTAATAGAGCACCAATCAGAAAATGACTATGGATTTAAGGGATCATCAACACAACCATGCATCTTGCTCAAGAATTATTTTTATGCTTTGAGGTAGAAACGTGTACTATAGACATTGAGTCCAGTAGCACATACTAGCTATTGTAACGACTTGACTAGTATATTGATCCATTAAGGAGTGAATATTGTAAGTTAAGAAATTAAGTAGTTGAAAAATCAAGTTTTAAGTATAACCGAGTAAGTATAAGATCAAAGGGAAAAGTGTTAGATTGGTCTCATCCAACTCGAAGGGACTGAGTTGGACTCCACGCTCACGCCCTAATTTAGACGCAATAGCTTATTGATTGCGATCTTCTTTCACACCACATATAAAAATAGGGAAAGTGACCTACAAGTGAACCAACATTTATTGTATCCTCTTCCTCTAGACTCTTATGATATTCGATATATCTCGACGCGGCCAGTGAAAGGGAGCCCATCGCCGTCATATGTTCATAGCACCTAGCTCACTAGACTCTGAATCCATGTCTACACCTCCTAACCATGAAGATATTGCTCCCGCCATTCTATTATTTCTAGTGGCTAGATTATGAGCTAAGATCCTTAAATATTTATAATCAGGGCTCCATGTGTTTCGGACTAACCTAATAAACCAGAGAAAACGAACTTTACTAGTACATCCCTAATATAGCAAATAATGAACTATAGCAAGCTAGGTCAAAAATAATGAACAACGAGTAGTAGTTCAGAACAAGTAGTGATAGGTGGTTGACATAGGTGTTCGAAACTCTTGAGATCTATATTATATTTGCATTTTGTATACTAAACTAAGATGGTTTAGATATTCACATCACTCATGCACTATCGGACTCGTCTTCTTTGTCGAGTGTTCCAGACTCAGCAAAAACCATTTTACACTCGGCAAAGAAAACTCGATAAACATTTTAGCGGCAAAGAATTCTTTGTCGAGTATTTTTTGGCACTCGGCAAAGACTTTGCAGGGTATCAAAAAACACTCGGAAAACAAAAGCACTCGGCAAATTAAGAATCACAAAAAAACTAAAAAACAACATATTTTTTAAATTAGGGGAACAACTCCCCAACCACCGCCATTGCCCTACCCGTCGCCCTATAAATTTTCACTATTTTTTAATTTCATTTACATGTTTTATGAATGGTGAGATTTAAACTCGCAACCTCTCTTGCACATAACCTCATCTACCACTACAATAGTATATCAATTATGTCTACATTACGTTTGCATTCCCCTTGTATTATAACAAAACGAGAGTAATTGGATTATTTGAGACACTAAAAGAATTCAATTGAAAATGTTGTCAACTATAAAGTTGCATAACTTTTCAAGATCTACAACTTCTATTTTGATAGTTTCTACGTTTGAGGCCATTTACAAAATTTGAATTCCTAATTTGAAACTCAAACGAATTTTTCTATGACAAGATGATTTCAAATAAAAAATTGTTAATTACAAAGTTTCATTACATTTCAAGACTTACAACTTTTGTTTTGGTGGTTTTTCCATCTGAGGTAGTTTGAAAAATTCTAACATAGTTTTGCATGACAAAATGATTTCAAACCAAAACATTGTCAACTACAAAGTTTCATAACTTTTCATGACCTACAACTTTCATGTTGGTGGTTTTACCATTCGAGGTCGTTTTCAAAATTAAAGTTTATAACTTTTAAAATTCAGACGTAGTTTTCGTTGACAAAATAACTTCAAATGAAAAAGTTGTCAGCAACAAAATTCTATAACATCTCAACGTATACAAAGTTTATTTTGGTTGTTTGGTCATTTATTCATCCCACATGATGGTTGTAACATTATTCACAAATTTTATACATCTCTCTTGTAGTTTCATAAACTATCAGAGAGATATATGTTTTATGAATAAATTTATTTTTATTTTGTCATATAAAGAGATGATTAAAATATAAATTGTACATCTTGATGAGTTATATAAATTTGTAGTTGAATTTTTTTTATTTGAATTAATTTACTATTCGAAATGTGATTTTAAAATTGTCTTTACCTAGTGTTGAAAAAAACACTCGGCAAAGAAGCTTTTTGCCGAGTGATAAAAAACATTCGATAAAGAGATTTTTAAAAATTGTCTTTACCTAGAGTTTCTTTGCCGAGTGTTTTTTTATCGAGGGTTTTTTGTTTGGCACTTGGCATAGAGTTTTTTTTGCCGAGTGCCTGAAAAAAACACTCGATAAATCATTTGGTACTCGATAAAGAGTCAAATTCCGGTAGTGACGTGAAAACATTCACAATTTTTTCCAACGAGACCTCATCATACTCACATGAGAAGGTAGGTAGCATGGGACGAGAGGGGATCACTAAATACTAATAACTCACATCCGATTTCAGCTGCGAGGGGCACAATTTTTTTGCAAAATTCAGTGAATTGTTATGTGTCTAAGCATTGAAAATATCCAACTATTTCCTTTGTTGCACTATTAGTTGTTGTTTAGAACAACAACACGGTATCCAAAATATAACTTTGACCAATGTTTTTTCATTAAAATACAAATAAAGTTTTAATACATTTAAACTTTTATAAAAGTACTTGTTAAAACAAATCGGTGCATATAAAGATTATGTTTCAAAACTACATAATAAAATAACTAGGTATGTGCCCATGCGTTGCGACGGCGTACAAATTATTCGATAAATTTTAGTGCACAACATTTACATAGATACCACGTTGTTGCGGGTTTTATATATCACATAGGTGAGTGCCCATACGTTGCAACGGGACATATAATACTACAATAACTTATGTACAAACATGTGTTATACTGTTATGCGAAAAGATTTCGTAATCCATTTATGATCCTAACCATACATAAATTTTGGTATAGTACAATGCTCATGTCTTGCGATGGAACATAAATTATTTGTTGAAATATTAGCGCACAACTATTACAAACGAACAATACATATATTATCATCGACCTTAGTATCTCACAAAATCTTTACCAACAACCAATATAGAACAATACTGATACAAAGATCAAATTTAAAGTTTCATTCAACATGCTCGTACGTTGCTACAGAATCAATATGATAAAAATCAAACTTCAAAGATATAAAATAAGATTACACCAATTATGAATAATAGCTACATAAAATAAATCTACATGTTGAGATGAATCTGTTGGTTCGAGAACCACTAAATTATGAGGTAAAACTTGAAAGATATAGGTGTTCGAAGCTTTTAGATTTATTTTTATACTAAAAATCAACCTTCGGAATTATTTTATCAAAAACAATGATCTAGGGACTGCATGTACTAATTTGGACAAGCTTAGGGTATATTCTGCAAGAAAAAGGACTTGTTGTGATGATTATATAACTAACGTGGATGGTGGGTCTATTTTGAAGTTCGTTATGGACTCTTTAGCAAATGTGTCAAGGCTGGTGAACGCGCGTGATTTGTAGCCATCAGAACGCGGATCTGCGATCTAGATTTCTCGAGCGAAACAGAACGTTGGACTTCTAATCCTGGCCACCAAGCCCCCGATCAACGACGTAGATTAAAAATACCGAAGGGGTATTGTATGATGTAATCTTGGCCACCCACGAGAGAATCAACGATTCCGGTTCATCTCCCCTTATCTCTGCTTCGTCAAGGAATCAGCATGGCGGCGCCGATGCTTCACTTGGTGGTGCCTTCACCGGGATCCCTAATCTCATAACCTCGCGCTCGAACTCCAATCAAGATGGGGCTACGCGTAGCGGAGATGAAGGAGAATGACTCGGAGGGGTTGTTACTGGTGGTTAGGACCATGAAGACGCTTGCACACGTTGCACGATAGCTCGTCTATGAGCTTTGAAGTTTGGTGAGAAATCTCCTGGGCCCCACTTGATCCTCTCGCTCGATAATGTTGCGCACGCGTTCCACAGCTCTGGCAAACCTTCTCGGTTGCCCACCAGAAGTAGTACGATGGTGGGGCATGAGCCTGGATGCAACGGCTCTCTCTCCCCTCTCTCTCCTTTGCTTGCTCGATGATGGCTTCTTTGCTCTCGGCGGCAGCAACACTAACGATGATGCCACAAGGGGGGACCGACGATGCCCACATATATATACATGAGGGAGGCTGGATGGGAGGAGAGAAGGGATTGAATCCTCCCTAAATTCGCACAACAGAATAACAGAATCCATTGGGGACAAAGCTTCTGGTGGTTTGGTCCCATCGAGACTGACAACCGTGTTTTATGTTTCTCTTCACTATTGCAGGAACCTTTTGCAAATTCATACTTGGTTAAGCTATATTCATACATTCTTTTTTACTTCCATACAAAAATAGTGCACAAGATAATGTCTATTGAGGACATTGTTCTTCATATTCAAGTGTTGTCTGAAACTAAATGTACACGATGAAATCAGCACTGGTAACTAAAGAAAAATCATAGGTATGCTAGGTGATGCTGTTGTCTGATCGATCAGCAAGAGAGTACACTTAACTGTAGGCTGTAGCGCTAGATCTTAAGTTACATGATCAAGATGTACTGTAATTGCAAGCATCTGTAGGCATACAAAACTCACCATCACCACTGCTACGCTCTCACCATCCACCGTAGACACCCCAAACTCTTCAAAAAGGAACTTTCTGTACTCGACATTGTCAACAAACATGTCAGCTGCCGATCTTCTTTGCCCGTAGACAATCTGTGAAGCTGTCGGTAAGCAGAAAGTGTCATTGCATCTTTAAAGTTTGACCTACAGAAATTTCACAAAAATGTAATAGTCTGATTCGATTAGTTATTATGCTACTGAATATTTTGCAGTTATTATGGTACTGAATATTGTGTGGCAGTCACCATCGGTTGTTCTACAACTCTGAACCATACTGAATGTACAGTTAGCTAGAAAACCTCTTCCATGGGCTTGTCGACTGAATTAAGCTCCTCGTTTCTTTATTCCAGGGATCCTAGCAAATCGAGTTGAACCATACTGAATGTACAGTTAGCTAGAAAACCTCTTCCATGGGCTTGTCAACTGAATAAAGCTCCTCGTTTCTTTATTCCAGGGATCCTAGCAAATTCTCCCCTCGGTTTGGGATGTTATATTCTCCAAAGCTTAGTTCCACCGATGACTCTCTCAGGACCTATTTGGGAACAAGAGTAATTGAGAGGATTGAAAGGGCCAAAATCTCTTACTATTCAATTCTAAATAGTAAGGGAATTTGACCTCCTTTGAATACTAAGGGATTTTGACCCCCTCAATTCCCTCCATTATCCTTGCTCCCAAACAAACAATCAGTGACCTAAACTTCTGCAACAATCAGGACTCCAGAGATCATGTGCCCTTAACTCTGTTCATTCAGAGTTAAGTAGTTAGTGCACAATATAATCAACCTTCAACTCCACCAGTAAGACAGATTTACAAGATTAATTAATATAGTGATTCCAATATAATCAACCTTCAACTCCACCAGAGTTAAGTAGTTAGTGCACACTTGGTGATTACCTCCTGCAACGGAACATCGATGAAAACAATGTCAAGAGTATCATTAGGACAAATTTATTTCATACTTCATGAAATGACATACCTATCGGAAGACCACAATCCAAGGTAAATGCCAGATTCAGTGAGGATAAAATACGGGCCAAATTAGAGCACCACCTATTGCAGTGAAGAACACTTTCTAGTTCCTACCATTGAATCAGCAAGACAAGAACTCCAATGAATTTGGTATTGTTAGTCGACAAATATTAGTTTCTTTTCTTTGTAATGCTATTAAGAACTCTTCGGATCCCACATGGAAAATGATATCAACCACTCTATTAGTTAAGTCGACCCCACAAACCAACAAGGCAAACTAAATTAAAAATAAGTGTTATGTATGCTCAAAATCAATTAAAAATAGTGAGTCACATTGTAGCTGAAACATAGTTTCATGGTTGTTTCAAGCTGCCAGATGTCCTACCCTAATCAAGCTAGCCAAGCAGTGAACTGCAATGTCCCCAGGTACCATACCTCTAAATAACCTCAATCCTTTTGATGCCAGTTGGGGCATGGAGCCATTGTAGACACACTCACTCTAGCCCGAAATCACAGACTAATATACGCGTATTTGAAACCTGCGCAGGCATATGCGAGCCATATAGAATGTGTAGTCTTAAATTTGTATTATAAATTTATCTAAGCTCCTTTAACACTTAATTAATTCTTGTTTCAAAAGATTCATTAGTCAAAGTCAGAGGCACCAAAAAAAAGAATGATGATTCTAGCAGAGGAATGTACTCTAAACCTCTCACATGAACACTGAAGCAAGCTAAAACACAAGCATATGCAAAAGCTACATGTCTCGGTTACTCTATACCTGATTTTTGCCCATTCAAATTATGAATCAGAGTTCTCTCTGGTTATCCATATAGCGAAGAAAAAATATTTCCCTCTTATAGAATAATATCTACCTATTGCTTGCACACATACTTGTCTTCTATTATTAATCTATATAATAAACAGTAGGAGCCTACTCCTCATGTTTCCTAAAAAACACGTAGTGAATTGTGAAACCAGCAGACCACAAACCTTTCGCAGAATCTTCTACAATCTCAAGGTGCTTCATCCAGCTAGTTATCTTTTCATTATCAGCTCCCGCAGAATACCAAAAGTTCACCCTTATCTGTATATGTTTTCTCTATGACCATGGATGTTTTCATCTAACACTTCATGTTGTTCCCCAGGTTGATCATTGATAATTAATTGCATTTGAGAGCTAAACTGGAGATATCTGGCATACACCAAATCAATAGTTCAACCAAATATAAGTTGTCCAGAAAAAAGGAAACATAAATTAGCAATAAAATAAAGAGCTAAATTTAATACAAGGTATCGAAAATATTAGGTACATGTTTCTCAAAAAAATGAAAACAATGCAAATCTTTAACCTACAAACGAGTTTATGCCACATACTCATGAGACATATCAATCCCATCATTGAACAAAAAAAGAAAATTTTCAGCAGCAACAGGTGTAAACAGTGATCTTTATTTTGTTCTTTTCTAGCTTTTTCCTCACAAACATTGCTAGAGCTAGTTTGCTAATCAACCACACACACATGTGTACGATATTAGTGAAGTAAAGAAAACGATAATAGCATGTCACTCACCACCCTCCCTCTTTATTCTAGAACATCCTCTTTTGTTTCTCAATAATGTTTTTAGCCAAATTTATTTTATCTCAAATAATCAAGCAAGCATAGAATTGACCATGGGATGGGTTGTCACATGTCAGAGGGGACAAGGGAAGGATGATAGCTTGGCCATGACATGTTAGCATAGTATAGGTAGTACATCACAAGCATAATAACGGAGATGGTAGATGAGCAAAGTGTTTCCTATATCCCCTCATGCAGATATAATTGTAGAAACGCCAATAACAGAGCATCTTGTCTTTCTTCCGAGCACGGCAAAGACTCTTCTAAGGTGTTGCTGCAGAAAAAAGGGTGGTAGGCCTTTCTAGAAAATAGAGTTAGATCTACAGACAGAATCAATACAAGACCACACTGGAGTACTCACTATGTAGAGGTCTGTTGCCAGCGTCCTACCCACCGATAGCCAGGATATGATGATGGTATTGCTGAATTCTGCATCACAGTTTCCATTCTAGTAGTTCAGTAGCCTGATATCAGAATTCTAGAACTAACATGTTCCTCGGTTCAGCCTACCTGCAGCTGTTGTGCTCTACTGCACTGATTCATTCATCCACCAGAGCCCAGGAACTAACCAATGGCTCTATGTCTCTATAACTAGCATCACACGTGGAGCCTCCTTCACATACTCCTGCATGGTTGAAAGGAATGTTTGTGGTGGCTGAAAATAAGATAAATCAAACCCGAGTATCCAAGGAATTTAGGATAAGTCTTATGTAGCGCTAATTTGCACCATTTGATCTGTACAGGGGACACATGAGGAGACGTTGCGGACGTGGCAGGAGAAGCGGGAAAGATTGGTGGCGAGCGCGGGACTACACAAGGCATCTCCAGTGGCTACCACCACGACAAGAGATGGATTGGATGTCCCTGCCAATTCGGTCATGGTGGCCGCTGGTTCCTTCGAGGTAGCTCCCTTGCCTGAGAGGGTTCTTCGACCAGAGGGCCGACCACGTCACAGATGGCTGACGTTGGCGTCACCATGTCTAGGGTGCTGGTTGGTGGCGTGAGGCCTATGGTTTTGTGAAATTGATGAGTAGAGCGATGATGGCTCGGAGGAAGGATGGCTCGCGGGGCTGGAGGTAGCAGTAGATCTGCTGAGGATGGTGGGCGGGGGGCAAGGACTGATATGGGGGGTGCAGTCGCATTGTTCGATTTAGGAGTAGGAGATATGGCCGACCTGGGGGGAAGAGAACCAGGTGGTGCCGACCACCACACACGCCGGGGGACTCCATCACCACTGCAGGGCACGAGGAGTGGAGGGGAACCCAGAGAGGTGGAGGCGCCGCCGAGTGTGTTGATGAGGATCTGCCGTCGCGGTTGGGGGAGGTCCTCTTACGTTGCACGGGTGTGGGCGAGGAGCATCGCATCGGGCGGCACCGCACCCAACTCCATCCCTGTCACTGTCGGCTCCGCTGGGAGGAATGGGAGATGAGGAGGTGAGAGGAGAGGAGGCGACCATGTCGTGGTGGAGCGGTGTAGGCTGGTCTAGGAGATGAGGACGCATGGAGCAGAGGCGGATGGGTAGGCGGTGAGGGCTCCAAGCATAGAGACGGAGGAAGGGAGTGTACACGAGGTGAGAGAGGGGCAGGACGACGCTTGACTCGGCGGCTCGGGGTGCGAGGGCATCATGGACGGAAGACATGGGCGAGGGCGGGGGCACAGAGGTGTGGACGCCCTCCTTACCTTCTTAATAGAGTAGTATAGATTATGTGTAGTCAAAATTTTATAAATTTGACTCAAACCATATACAAAACAACAACTAATAGGACACCGGAGGGAGTACTACATAGCCCAGATGCTTTTATTTGTTTCGGATATCGATGCATGCATGTGCTGCTGGCTGGCTACAACGTCGAACGGTATCAACTCCACTTTTTAGTCGAGCTTGGTCGGTTGAGCTGGAACTATCGGTCAGCCGATACCAATCACGTTAAACCAGAACAAGTCGATACCGATCTAAGCTAGTCGGTAACGATTGACTTTAGTGATGCGAAGTATTTTGATTGGAATATGTGTGCCACATCAGCTACATATGTTTTAAACTATTTGAAGTTAAAAAAATTCAAAAATTATAGAATCTAATCTACAGATTAGATTTCACTTTTAGTTTTTAATCTTTATGTTTATGTTATGTAATTTTATTTATATGTTATGTATTTTTTATTATTATGTTTGGGTTATGTAATTTTTAATTATTGTTATGCATTATGTAATTTCATTCGCTAGGTTACGTAATTATATGTATTTGTATTTCAATAAAATATCGTGTTTTATGTCAACTAAAAGTTTGTAAAAGAAAAGCAAATGTGTCGATGAGGTGGCTGCAAGGTGATGCTAAAGGTTGCACACTACAGTATTACGGTAGATAAGGACTGATAATGGTCGATATAGATCGGTAGATAGGGATGAAAATAGTTTTTAGAATTTTTCAGAATTCTAGAAACCGTTTTCAAATTTTTTCGTTCAAATTCATTAGTAACGTTAATTTCGAAAACAAAATCAGTTATCAGAATTTTGTATAGGAGCCGGTATCGAAAATGGTGTGGCATTTTACCGATCATTTCCTTCGGTTATCGAAATTCGTCGAAACTTTCCAAAATTAGGTCTCATAAATTTTTGGAAAATGGTTTTAGAATTTTTCCAAATTCGAGAAACCGTTTTCGGTCGGATTCATTAGTAAAGGTAATTTTCAGAAATGGAATTGGTTATCAAAATTTTGTGAACTTATTATATTGTGTATTGTGAACTTGCGGTCTTTGTAAACTTATCAACTTGTGAAATGTAAGTATGTGAACTTATTATGCATGTGAATTGTGAATCTGTGATCTTTGAGAACTTGTTAATTTGTGAATTGTGATCTTTATGAACTTGCAAATTCTGAACTTATGATCTTTATGAACTTTTGCATTGTGAACTTGTGATCTTTGTGAACTTGTTTTATTTTCAACTTGTGATAATTGTAATCTTATTATGTTGTGAACTCGTTATATCGAGATATTTTCATATTGATATGTTTATCTATTGCATTTTTAAATTCTGACCATTAACGATGTATTTTTTCTACCGAACTTTCGTTTCCGAGGTTTTCTAAATATTGATTTCATTTCCATTTCCGGAGTTACCGTTTTCCATTCTGTTTCCAATAAAAAAATATAAAAACAGAAATGGTTCTAGCGTTTACCGATTGTTTTCATCCCTTTTGGTAGATACAATTTAGAAAGGTTGAAATCAGCCTTATGGAGGCAAAGTGCAATTTGTTTTGTGTGATATACTGGCCCCTAGGATGGTGATATCCTGGCATAAGGCTTAATAGAATTAATAGAGTACTAATATTAACAAAGTGCATCTTCTTTTTTAGAAGCCTATCTCGAAAGAACCTCCAAGTTAAGCGTGCTTGGCTTGGAGCAATTTAGGATGGGTAACCGACTGGGAAGTTTTCTTGGGTGCACATGAGTGAGGATAAAGTGCGCACAAAAGACTCGTGTTGGTCTGTGGAGACAATATATGATCCTAGCGAGCTGCCAGGAGTAAGTAACGTGGCACTCAACGTACAAACATGTTTGTTTGTTGTTTGGTATGGCCTCTCTACAAGCTTGGTGAGCTATTTGAAGTTGCTTTTGTATTAATTAAATCTTCTGCTACCAACTTCAAAGGTGAAAAAAGAGAACTATGGGCATGCAAAACTCCATTTAATATGTGGTTTCTTAAGAGGTTTATAGGAGGTTAACATAAAAAGAGTATAAAAGACGAGCTCTTCGCGAAGAGTCCATCTCTACATGACTTTCTATACATATTATCTCTTAACTATTTTATAATATAGGGGTTCATGGTTGTATCATGCAGTCTCATACTTGAAAATCGATCTAAATTCTGGTTGTACATGGCATGGAAACCTATTCTCACGTAGTATTGTTCTATTGGAGCAGGGTCACCCAACTTCATCTTGCACCGGCCAGCCCTAGCACCTATCACGGAAAGGATGACTTCACATCAGCACTGTTGAACGCCAAATTTGGCACCTAGAAGGTCAAATGGTCCGCAAGAGTAGCTCGTATCGTCTGCGTTCAGATTAATTCAAGCTTGAATTTTTATCTCATGCATGGCTATCCTAACAAACTCACGAGAATCTATTGGATATCGCATAGGAATGAGTCTAGACCTCCACCCTATATATATGAAGGGGTACGACCAATTGCAAACACACACAATCCAATCGAACCAATCTATTTACACTATTTATCTTCATGCCTTAGGAGTAGATATAGCATAGCTCTAGTTGTAGTTTCTCAATCTCAATCTTCACCTCTCTTCGTCTCTACATCGTCTATAGGTGCTTTAAGTGGTCTGCCAATCCCAAAGCAACCCTGTGATCTCTCCTCGCTGACGGGGTCCCTCTAAGGAGGTGAGATCTTGGTTCCACACGAATCCCTCTTCGCCATCGCGGATGGTACGCCGCCTACACACGAACGGTTCATTTACCCTTAGAGAAGATTGTAGTTATCTGCTCCATGGTGACCTACACATGGACTGTTCAACCCCTCACACAGAGGTCCCCAAGGTCTTGACTCCCTACGAGCGGGATCTAGGGATCATTGGTGTTTGACCCCAAAAGGCGCAAGCACGCTTTTTTGGCGACTCTGCTGGGGATGACTTCTTTTCTGATCTATTAAATCAGCATCAATGGTTGGTTCCAAGGATTGCACCAACGCCACCCCAAGTAATATCGTCAGGCTAACTATGGAAAGTCTAGCCGTCGAGGAGCAGCAGGGGTTCGAGGATCTCATGAAGTAATGGGATGACGACGCGCTACTGCGACACACCCAGTGCAAAAGTGAAGGAAAAGTCCTTGCCGCACTTCACGATGGATCAACACGGAAGATTGTTAAGCAAGACAAGATCATAGTTGACTCCCTCATACCATCGTTCCACGATAACAACGCAAGTAGTTCCGGTGATGATCAATCTATTAAACAACTTGTGGAATTACAATGTGATTAGTTAGAACAACGAATAGGAGGAATAGAAAATACACTCAAAAAACCCACACATACATTTGAAAAATCTAATATTCCTAGCTTTCCATCTCATAATGTCACAATAGAGGCAACCTCGCTAGATGCATCGGCAACAAATGAGCCTATCTAGTCCCAACCATTATACAATATGCAGACGAACTCATACTCATGGCAACCACTATCCCCACAAACCCTATGCGAGATGTCAGCAGCCCTAACTATGGTCGGATCGTCCGAGTATAATCTCGGACCGTTTAGTGACCAATCACAGATCGTCCGACATCATGTCAGACTATTTAGTGACCTATATATCATGGTCCGTTCATCCCACCGAACCATCTGTTGTCCTACCACGGATCGTCTAGCATCTCGTCGGACCGTTCGGTTACCTACCGTGGACCGTGTGATGTACAACTCTAGGATTAGTACAATATGCACAACGTGCAATCACATCCTATGCCACAACAACACTACCCTACTCCAGCTTCAGCACACCAAAGCTGAAGCATTCCTACGCTTAGGGTCGAGCGCCAATGCATATGCAATTAGAGGGTCTCACACCACCACACACGAATTATCCTCATACGGATAACCGGCATGATGATGCCATCCACTAGAACTCCATTTCTCAGGATCCAGTCCTATACCACCGGCTACTATCGATAAATTCGAGAAGAAATAACCAAATTATTCTAAGGTAGGCTAGAAAATAGTACGTCTGCATGACACTGTCATATCAGAAGCCATATGATCACCGATTTGACTCCTTCCCATACCCACAAGGGACTAGGATACCGAATTTCTCCAAATTTTCTGGTGAGTGTGGCAAGAGCACGTATGAGTATGTAGGCCAATTTATAGCACAACTAGGGGAATTGGCCGATAGGAAGGCTTTCCGCACTCGTTTATATTCTTTATTTGCTTGCACTGATTTTACATGGTATGTTGCCTTGCCACCTAATTCTATTAGCTCTTAGGGTGTTTTAGAACAAAAGTTCTATGAGCATTTCTTCTCCAGGGAATATGAATTAGAGTTGGCTGATCTGGCATCACTTCGACAGGGATGTAATGAATCGGTTCATGATTATATCCTTCTAAGATACTAGAAACCGATGTTTCCAGATCCAGGTCATAGATAAACAATTAGCAGGGTTAGCTTTTAATGGGTTATGCTTATATTTAAAAGAGAAATTAGATGGAACCTAATTCTTCTCGCTAGTGCAGCTAGATCAGCAGGCTTTGGCTTGTGAGAGCCGAAGCAAAGAAATTTCAAAAACATCTCATCATGATATGCATCACGATGACTTAGGCAACGAGTCAAGGGATGTATATACCGCTTAACTTGTTTGGCCTGCTAAGGCTAAATCTCTAGTTTGCTCTTCTTTACAGTCGATTCAAAAGAATCGACAAGAGGAAGTCAAATTTACATTTAACGTTGCCAAATGCAACAAAATATTTGATGAGTTATTTAAGAGCGACAACATTAAATTGTCTCACACAATTCCTCTAATAGAAGAATTGAAAATGTGTGCTTATTGTAAATGGCATGGCTTTTTTCTCATGCCACCAATGATTGTAATGTATTCCGTCGGCAAATACAACTAGCTATAAATGAAGGACGGTTTGGCTTTCAGGAAACGCAGATTGATAGACAACCTTTCCGTATCAACACATTAGAGCCGATGAACAAGAAAGTCTTAGTTCGAATGGATGTAGCCGATGGAGGCAAAGGCAAGAACATTATCATCGGTGATCCTTGCACGTCGAATCTATCATGAGAAGTGGTTATTCAGAAGGCTTCAGACAAGAGAAAGACTTGTAAGACCAACGATGTCGGGGGGAGGGGGGCAAGCACGATCGGATATCCGATCACGGTCACCAATCATGTGTGTGCTGGACGGTCTAGACCACACGCGGACTATCCGAGGACCACTAGAAGAAGCATTGTCCTTGGACCTTCAGACCACGACATCCAGAAGTAGGTACGTACACGCAAAATACATCTAAAGCATTTGGCCAACTCATTAGTGTCGACCCGACTTTTGATTAGCTTCCTTCTAAATATGTGAATAAAAATGCCATTTCACGTAATCAGTTAGCAGAACGATTGACATCGTCTACAAGAAGGAAGCGACCTATGCAGAGGCAAAGTCCGATTAAACCATCCCAAGAAGTGGTGCGGCAAATGTCGTGCACTCATTTGTCTTCGTGAATGTTGTGGTACTTTCCACCTATCTACTCATCGCCAATGTTTTGTCCTACTAACATGTGGGAACATACGATGATGAATCTGTATCACATGCATAGTCCATTTGCTTATTCAGGCTTGGGGCACCGCAGTTTTGTCCCTTTTGGCATATTGATAGTCATGGTTGAAAAAGATGCAATCCTAATGAACATAGAGGAGCCTAGATGGTGTGTGTGGGGCTAGGCACAACGTCTCGCGCATTTAGATGGAGACAACCATGGTGGCGCGTAGGGGGCGAGGTTGGCCCTGGCGGAGTGGCAACACCATAAAATTCTAGTGGTGTGGGCAGTGGGTGGAGGGACGCGGGGGTGACGCAAAGGCGTCGGGAGGACGAGCAATGTATGTAGAAAACAAAAGAAAACTGAGGTTCTAAGTGAAGTTTCTAAAACTCCAAAATATGCGACAGTACAAATTTTCTCTTGTAGCAACCAAACATCTCCCTGTATAAATGATATGGTATTCTCACATAATGTGCTATACATAGAAACTCCAAAAGTACTTTGTTGTCAAACACCCTTAGTGTGTTAAATAGAGAATTAGGAGATGTTTGACATGGTTTTAAAGCAAAATTCCAAGAGGAAGCTAGTCAGAAACAGCCGAACACCTTAACTTTGAAGTTGCAAACTCTACGAAGTTTTGAGAGCTGCAGTATAAATTATTGGAGTGCATCTTTTGCTGCTCTGAAATCTTCAAAAAACAATATAGACATAAAGTTTGAAGTTATTTACCCGCCATTGTCATTTGTTATAATAAGACAAAATCTAGATTAGTGAGCAGAGTAATTTAGAGATTTAATAGAGGCTTGGTTACAGCTCTTTCTCGAGCTGTCCTAGAGTAGCCATGGCATACACCCTAGCACTAGGTGCGGTCTGCGTGCGAGCATGTGCTTGCAAAAGGTCCTCCTATCCTCCATGCCGACATCGCTGTTATTGCAACTGGTTCCGAGACTTGAAGAGGCTTGGTTACAGCTCTGTCTCTTTGTATGCATGGTTCAATTGAAGCAGGAGTTCTATAGTAGAGTAGTAGCTAGGTTGCAAGCATTGTGCATAAACACGGCATCAAATAAAATTCGGAAGCATTGTGCATAAATAAGGCATGCATCATCAGGATGCTGCCTGCATCCCGGATCGTCCCGTCGTCCTCCGTTCGGCTCTGATCCAATTAATGGGCCGGGCAAACAGAAAACCATATCAAAAGTCACCATCACCCCGAAATCGCTATGAAAGTGGTAGTATCTTCTTTCTCAAAGTTCAGCGGGTAAAACTACACTTGATATTGTTTGTTCTTGCAATCGTTTCTGTATACATGGAGATCCGATCTTCTGTTCTAAAAAAGCTATATATGTTTTTTTTCCTTTTGCTATAGAAAACAATTCAGAAGAAGAAGAATATATTGTGCTACTGCTGCATCAGGCTACACATATATAATTGGGTGGTAAATAAATAGGGCTATTGTTCAGAACGACAGGCCCAGCAAAACCAAGGGCACAAATACACCTACGCAGGCTGCAAGCATCACCGGCCCTGTCGTTCTGAACAACAGCTAGCCTGCTTTTTACTGCTTCCGCCGTTGTCGTGATTTCCGCCGGTGGAGAGCGGTTCATTTCATGTAGTAGTGTAGCATGCAGGCATCTACCGTCATCTGTACGACTGTACCAAATGCCCAAACGGTCCTCGATCGTAAACCGTACCGTTAGAGCATCAGGGTGTCGCCGTCGACATCGTTGATCCAACCGAACTTGTCCAAGTACGGGTTGGCGAGCTTCTCCGGCGGGTAGGCGTCGATGCAGTCGGCCCACGCCCCCTTGTCGGCCATGTCGCCGGTCACCTCCCACACGCAGCTGTTGCACTTGAACCCCGACCCGAACGTGACCATGAGCACCCTGTCCCCGACCTTGAGCCGCCCTTTGGCCTCCATGTACGACAGCACGTACCACAGGCTGCTCGCCGACGTGTTCCCCCACCGGTGCAGCGTCATCCGCGCCGGCTCCACGTCCTCGTCCTCCAGGTCCAGGCTCTTCTTCACCGCCTCGATGACGGCCGTGCCGCCGGGGTGGAGGCAGAAGTGGTCCACCCCGGCCTTGAAGTTGATCTTTGGGGCCGCCGCCGCGTCGCCCTTCTGCTTGCCGCCCGATGGGTGCTGCTGACGCAGGTGCGGGGACGTGAAGAGCCTCCGGGCGAGGAGACGCGCGGCGAACCGCGCGAGCTCGCCCACGGGGAGCACGCGCGGCGCGAGGCGGCGCAGGTTGACGGCGAAGGCGCGCACGGCGGCCTTGGGGAGCGCCTTGCTCAGGCTGATCCCGACGCGGCCCTCGCCGTCCTCGCGCTGCATCGCGCACGCGTGCGCGTCGTCGCTGGCGCCGATGTTGGCGCGCACCAGGCAGCTGAGCTCCATCTTGGCCTGCCCGCGCCGCGCCGGGTCGTTGGTCACCAGCACCGCGGAGCCGCCGCTGCGGAACAGGCAGTTGGCCAGCATCATAGTCTTGTCGGTGCCGGAGTACCAGTTGGGCGCGATGGACTCGGACGACACCACCAGCGCCAGCGCCCGGGGACGCGTCCGGAGCGCGTTCCGGGCCAGGTCCAGCGCGATCAGCCCCGCGCTGCACCCCATGCCCGTGAGGTTGTACGCCGCCACGTCCTCGCGCAGGCCGTAGCGGCGCACGATCCTGGACGACAGCGACGGCGCCGGGGAGAGCATGGAGACGTTGAAGACGAGCACGTCGACGTCGCGGGGCGCGAGGCCGGTCCGCGCGAAGAGCTCGGCGATGGCCTCGTCGAAGAAGGCGTCCATCTCGTCCACCGCGTCCTGCAGGGTGGGCGAGTCCTCGCGGCCCTCCAGGATGTTGCGCGGGGCGTAGGTCTCCTCGCCGATGCCGGAGCGGACGATGACGCGGAGGAGGAAGCGGTAGTCGGTGAGCCCCAGCCGCGCGTTGCGCTGGATCACGTTGCCGGCCGTCTCCGTGGACAGCTTGCGGTCGTCGCTGGGCTTGTGGCAGACGTAGTCCAGGAGGTAGCACCGAGACTGCCGGCGCCGCGCGGCGGCCGTCCAGGCCAGGCAGGCCAGGGCGTGCGCAAGGAGGAGCCACGTGAGCAGAGGAAGCAGCTCCATCGATCAATGGATCTTGCCTGGTCGGTCTCTTGAAGCTAAGATACGCTACTAGGCACGTCGGTCTGGCACCATAAGCCGAGGAGCTGATGGACTTGCATGCTTATGTCAGAGCCCAGAGGCGGGGGTGTTTATATAAGGCGCCGCGTACCGCATGCGCGCGTCCAGCCCAGCGCGGCAGCGCCCGACCCCGGCTGGCGGCTCCACAGCTGGGCCAAGGGGCCTGGCTCGGACGTATCCGGGCTTTGCTGAGCTATTCTGTACTTGCGACCTACTCCTACTTTTTAGGTATTCTATAATTTTTTCTTATATATCGACAATTTAATACTTTATTTTCTTTTTTATTTATCGAGAACGACTAACTTTGAGCTGCCACCGGCTTCATGCAACTGTTCAGATAGATGTGTCCATTTATTGTGATTCAATTAAGAGTTAGATCTAATTAAAATAGAGCCTTCAGTTGCAAATACATAAAAAATGGTTCATAAATTTTTATATTATAATATGATTATATATATTGGACATAGTGGAATGACTTCATGCAAATGTTGGTTTATAAATAACTAAAATATTTTTGATAGGATCAATTGGGATGGCTTAATGTAAAATTTCTAACTCAACAATAGTGGAATGACTTAATGTTGTATTTTTTTAAACTGATTGAATGACTTAGATGGGGTTTTATTGAAATTTATAAAAATGTTTTACGACGTGTGTATGATATTAGATGATGATTTAATGTTGAAATTCTTTTCCCAAAACAATAGAATGGCTTAATGTTGCGCCATTTTTAAGTTTTTTTATTGAAACTATAATGATCCAATGTTTGAAATGTGTTAAATTACTTAATGATTATGAGTAGAATATATGAGTTTAATAATAGAATGACTTAAGTATATTACATTTTTAAATAACTTATTTTTTTATCTTTTCCTTGATATCTTTAGGAACATGTAAGAAACGAATGTTCTGATCGATGTTCTAATTGTTGTTTCTCTTATGTTAATCAAAACCATCGAGAAAGCCCTAGAGAAAAGAGAGCGCAAGAGCGGGGAGCGAGAGACACAAAGTGCAAGTAATGGGGTCAAAAACATGACCTAATAAGAGGTGTATATATAAGGAAACTGTCATCCAACTGAATCAACGCTCGGACCCAATAAGCGGGTTGTGGACCTGTTTTGCGATCTAGTGGGTTGGTCCAACCGAACAGTCGATTAGCTAGTTCAGTTGGACCGTACGTTATAGGTGATGCACTGATCGATTCATCACCTTAGGTGACAATTAGCTTACTGATACATACTTGCATCTCATGCAGTCGTCATCGTCGCTGAAACCCACTCGCGCCTCGCGCAGCCACCACTGACGTTGAAACCTTAATCTCTGCAGTCTCGGGCAGGTTTTATAGACGGCATAGGGCCTGAGAGCACCTAGAGGGGGGGGGGTGAATAGGTGATCCCGTGAAACTTGAAAACTTAAGCCACAAAACTTGGTTAATCGTTAGCACAATAATTGCCAAGTGGCTAGAGAGGAATCTTCAACAAAACACAATAACCAACAAGGATCAATCACAGAGATGGCACGGTGGTTATCCCGTGGTTCGGCCAAGACCAACGCTTGCCTACTCCACGTTGTGGCGTCCCAACGGACGAGGGTTGCAATCAACCCCTCTCAAGCGGTCCAAAGACCCACTTGAATACCACGGTGTTTTGCTTGCTTTTTCTCAATCCCGTTTGCGAGGAATCTCCACAACTTGGAGCCTCTCGCCCTTACACTTGAAATTCACAAAGAAGCACAGAGCAAGGGAGGGATCAGCAACGCACTCAAGACAAGAAATCACAGCAACACCACGCACACAAGTCGCAACGAGAGCTCACAACACAACTCAATGAGTTCACCACTCAACAAGAGCTCTAATTGCTATCGCAAAGAATCAAAGGCGCGGAATTGATGTCTTGGTGCTTAGGAATGTTGTAGGAATGCTTGGTATACTCCTCCATGCGCCTAGGGGTCCCTTTTATAGCCCCAAGGCAGCTAGGAGCCGTTGAGAGCAATCTAGGAAGGCTGATCTTGCCTTTTGTCGACTAGCGCACCGGACAGTCCGGTGCACACCGGACACTGTCCGGTGCCCGATTTCCTTCCATAAATGGCGTAGTCGACCGTTGGCAGCCTGAGAGCCGTTGGCGCACCGGACATGTCCGGTGCACACCGGACAGACCGGTGCCCGCATCTAGCCGTTGGCTCGGCCACGTGTCCCGCGCAGATCGCGCGGCCGACCGTTGGCCCTGCCGACCGTTGGCTCACTGGACAGTCCGGTGCACACCGGACAGTCCGGTGAATTATAGCCGTACGTCGACGATGAATTCCCGAGAGCGACGAGTTCGCCTGTGAACGGCCCACCGGACAGTCCGGTGCACCACCGGACAGTCCGGTGAATTATAGCCGTACACCGCCGTCGAAGTCCCGAGAGCAGCCACTTCGCTCGAGCCAGCCTGGCGCACCGGACACTGTTCGGTGCACCACCGGACAGTCCGGTGCTCCCAGACTGAGCATACTTTGGCTGCTCAAGCCAAGGCATTTTCAATTTGATTTTTCCTGTTTCCAGCACTTAGACACAATACATTAGTCCATAAAACAATGTACTAAGTCTGAGAAACATACCTTTATCCTTGATTTGTACTTTGTCCACCATTTTACACTTAGGCACTTGTGTTGGACACTAAACCACCAAAATACTTAGAAATGGCCCAAGGGCACATTTCCCTTTCAATCTCCCCCTTTTTGGTGATCTATGCCAACACAACATAAAGCAAGTAGAACAAGTACAAAATCACTTCAAATAAGAACTCAAATTGTTTTGATTCAAATTTGACATATATGGATCACTCTTTGCCACCACTTGGTTTGTTTTTGCAAATCAAACTCAAATTTCTATCTCTAAGTCAAACACACATGTTAAGATATAAAGAGAGTCATTCCAAGAGAAATTGATTCAAGATTTCAAAAACTCCCCTTTTTCCCATAATCAATACTTCTCCCCACAAGAAGCCAACTTTTGACAAGAGAGACAATAAAAGAGTTTGACAAACCAAAAACTCTATTCTACTATTTTCAAAATCTCTCAAGTGGTAGCTGATCCATTTATCGCTTTGGCCTTTATTTTCTCCCCCTTTGGCATCAAGCACCAAAACAGGATCAATCTTGGCCCTTTAACCCCATTGCCTCACCAAAATCTTCAACTAAGAGCAAATAGGCAATAAGAGTATAAAGATGAACTTGGAAAAGTTACTCTTTTCATCGGAGTGCAGTGGAAGTCTTGCATGGTCCAAGTCCACCTTTTCCCTTTCAATCCTCCTTTGAGACTAAAACAACCAAACTCAAGTACATGGTTAGTCTCAAAGGGTCAAGTTGTAGCACAGCTCCCCCTAAATATGTGCATCACTTGCAAAAAGGACTTGTGAGGTCCAGGGAGTGTTTGTACAACTTGAGCACCACAATAAGCAACAAAATGCAGAATGAACATGATCAAAGGCATAAACACATGTATGCCATAATTCAATCCAAGTTCCGCGAATCTAAGACATTTAGCTCACTACGCAGCCTGCAAAAGGTCTTCTCATCTAGAGGCTTGGTAAAGATATCAGCTAGCTAGTTCTCGGTGCTAACATGAAACACTTCGATATCTCCCTTTTGCTGGTGGTCTCTCAAAAAGTGATGCCGGATGTCAATGTGCTTTGTGCGGCTGTGCTCAACAGGATTTTCCGCTATTCGGATAGCACTCTCATTATCACATAGGAGTGGGACTTTGCTCAGATTGTAGCCAAAGTCCCTGAGGGTTTGCCTCATCCAAAGTAGTTGCGCGCAACACTGTCCTGCGGCAACATACTCGGCCTCAGCGGTGGATAGGGCAACGAAGGTTTGTTTCTTAGAATTCCATGACACCAGGGACCTTCCTAAGAATTGGCACGTCCCCGATGTACTCTTCCTATCGACCTTACATCCAGCATAGTCGGAATCTGAGTACCCAATCAAGTCAAAGTTAGACCCCTTTAGATACCAGATCCCGAAGCAAGGCGTAGCGACTAAATATCGAAGAATTCGCTTCACGGCCACTAAGTGACACTCCTTAGGATCGGATTGAAATCTAGCACACATGCATACGCTAAGCATAATATCCGGTCTACTAGCACATAAATAAAGCAAAGACCCTATCATGGACCAGTATGCTTTTTGATCAATGGACTTACCTCCTTTGTTGAGGTCGGTGTGTCCGTCAGTTCCCATCGGCGTCTTTGCGGGCTTGGCGTCTTTCATCCCAAACCACTTTAGCAAGTCTTGTGTGTACTTCGTTTGGGAGATGAAAGTGCCATCCTTGAGTTGCTTCACTTGGAACCCAAGGAAGTAGTTCAACTCGCCCATCATCGACATCTCGAATTTCTGCGTCATCACCCTGCTAAACTCTTCACAAGACTTTTGGTTAGTAGAACCAAATATTATGTCATCGACATAAATTTGGCACACAAAAAGATCACCATCGCAAGTCTTAGTAAAAAGAGTTGGATCGGCTTTCCCAACCTTGAAAGCATTAGCAATTAAAAAGTCTCTAAGGCATTCATACCATGCTCTTGGGGCTTGCTTAAGTCCATAGAGCGCCTTAGAGAGCTTACACACGTTGTCGGGGTACCGTTCATCCTCGAAGCCAGGGGGTTGCTCCACGTACACCTCTTCTTTGATCGGCCCGTTGAGGAAAGCGCTCTTCACATCCATTTGGTACAACCTGAAAGAATGGTGAGCGGCATATGCTAGCAAGATACGAATTGATTCTAGCCTAGCCACAGGAGCAAAAGTCTCCTCAAAGTCCAAACCTGCGACTTGGGCATAACCTTTTGCCACAAGTCGAGCCTTGTTCCTCGTCACTACCCCGTGCTCATCCTGTTTGTTGCGGAACACCCACTTGGTTCCCACAACATTTTGCTTGGGACGAGGCACCAGTGTCCAAACTTCATTGCGCTTGAAATTGTTGAGTTCCTCCTGCATGGCCAACACCCAGTCCGGATCTAGCAAGGCCTCTTCTACCCTGAAAGGCTCAATAGAAGAGACAAAGGAGTAATACTCACAGAAATTAACTAATCTTGAACGAGTAGTTACTCCCTTGCTAATATTACCCAATATTTGGTCGACGGGATGATCCCTTTGGATCGTCGCTCGAACTTGGGTTGGAGGTGCCTGAGGTGCTTCTTCCTCTTCAACTTGAACATCCTGTGCTCCCCCTTGATCATGCGCCTCCACTTGAGGTACCTGTTCGTCATCTTGGGTTGGGGAATGCACCATAGTTGAGGAAGACGGTTGATCTTGCTCCAATTGTTCCTAAGGCCGTACATCTCCAATCGCCATGGTGCGTATCGCGGCCGTTGGAACGTCTTCTTCATCTACATCATCAGGATCAACAACTTGCTCTCTTGGAGAGCCATTAGTCTCATCAAATACAACGTCGCTAGAGACTTCAACCAAACCCGATGATTTGTTGAAGACCCTATACGCCTTTGTATTTGAATCATAACCTAATAAAAACCCTTCTACAGCTTTGGGAGCAAATTTAGAAGTTCTACCTTTCTTCACAAGAATATAGCATTTGCTCCCAAATACACGAAAATAAGACACATTGGGTTTGTTACCAGTTAGCAGCTCGTAAGAAGTCTTCTTGAGGAGGCGGTGAAGGTAGACCCTGTTGATGGCGTGGCAAGCCGTGTTCACGGCTTCCGACCAAAAGCGCTCGGGGGTCTTGAACTCTCCAAGCATAGTCCTCGCCATATCTATGAGTGTCCTGTTCTTCCTCTCTACCACACCATTTTGCTGAGGTGTGTAGGGAGCGAAGAACTCGTGCTTGATCCCCTCCTCCTCAAGGAATTCCTCCACTTGAAGATTCTTGAATTCGGACCCGTTGTCGCTTCTTATCTTCTTCACCTTGAGCTCAAACTCATTTTGAGCTCTCCTTAGGAAGCGCTTGAGGGTCCCTTGGGTTTCAGACTTATCCTGCAAAAAGAACACCCAAGTGAAGCGGGAAAAGTCATCAACAATAACTAGACCATACTTACTTCCTCCTATGCTTAGATAGGCGACGGGTCCGAAGAGGTCCATATGTAGCAGCTCCAGGGGTCTTGATGTTGTCATCACATTTTTGGTGTGATGAGAGCCTCCCACCTGTTTCCCTGCTTGACAAGCTGCACAAGGTCTATCTTTTTCGAATTGCACGTTAGTCAAACCTATCACGTGTTCTCCCTTTAGAAGCTTGTGAAGGTTCTTCATCCCCACATGTGCTAAGCGGCGATGCCACAGCCAGCCCATGCTAGTCTTAGCAATTAAGAATGCATCTAGACCGGCCTCCTCTTTTGCAAAATCAACTAAATAAAGTTTGCCGTCTAGTACACCCTTAAATGCTAGTGAACCATCACATCTTCTAAAGACAGACACATCTACATTTGTAAATAAACAATTATATCCCATATTACATAATTGACTAACAGATAGTAAATTATATCCAAGAGACTCAAATAAAAACACATTAGAGATAGAGTGCTCATTTGATATTGCAATCTTGCCTAAACCTTTCACCTTGCCTTGGTTCCCATCACTGAATATGATTGAATCTTGGGAATCCTTATTCTTGACGTAGGAGGTGAACATATTCTTCTCCCCCGTCATATGGTTTGTGCATCCGCTGTCGATAATCCAGCTTGAACCCCCGGATGCATAAACCTGCAAGGCAAATTTAGGCTTGGGTCTTAGGTACCCAACTCTTGTTGGGTCCTACAAGGTTAGTCACAATTTCCTTAGGGACCCAAATGCAATTTTTATCACCCTTGCATTTTGCCCCTAATTTCCTAGCAACTATCTTCCTATCCTTTCTACAAATAGCAAAGGAAGCATTTAAAGCATGATAAATTGTAGAGGGACCATTCATGACTTTTCTAGGAACATGAACAATATTCTTTCTAGGCACATGATGAATATTTTTCCTAGGCATATCTCTACCATGCATATAGGAAGAACTGGAAGCATACATAGCATAAGAATCATAGGTATGTGAATCAAAAGCATTACAACTCCTATGAGACTGTCTTCTATCGTTGTACATAAAAGCATGGTTCTTTTTAGTACTACTTGCCATAGGGGCCTTCCCTTTCTCCTTGGTGGAGATGGGAGCCTTATGGCTTGTTAAGTTCTTGGCTTCCCTCTTGAAGCCAAGCCCATCCTTAATTGAGGGGTGTCTACCAATCGTGTATGCATCCCTAGCAAATTTTAGTTTATCAAAGTCACTTTTGCTAGCCTTAAGTTGAGCATTAAGACTAGCCAATTCACCGTTTAACTTTGCAATAGAAGCTATGTGTTCACTACAAGCATCAATATCAAAATCTTTACATCTATTGCAACTAACAACATTTTTTACACAAGTTGTCGATTTACTAGCTATTTCTAACTTAGCATTCAAATCATCATTAATGCTCCTTAAGCTAGAAATTGTCTCATGGCAAGAAGATAATTCACAAGAAAGCATTTCATTTCTTTTAACTTCTAAAGCATGAGATTTTTGTGCTTCTATAAATTTGTCATGTTCTTCATACAACAAATCTTCTTGTTTTTCTAAAAGCCTATTCTTATCATTCAAGGCATCAATCAATTCATTAATTTTATCTACCTTGGTTCTATCTAGGCCTTTAAATAAACATGAATAGTCTATTTCATCCTCATCACTAGATTCGTCCTCACTTGAAGAAGCATAGGTAGAGTCTCGAGTACATACCTTCTTCTCCCTTGCCATAAGGCATGTGTGACGCTTGTTGGGGAAGAGGGATGACTTGTTGAAGGCGGTGGCGGCGAGTCCTTCATTGTCAGAGTCGGACGAGGAGCAATCCGAATCCCACTCCTTGCCAAGATGTGCCTCGCCCTTTGCCTTCTTATAGTTTTTCTTCTTTTCCCTCTTGCTCCCTTGATCCTGATCACTATCATTGTTGGGACAGTTAGCTATAAAATGACCATGCTTACCACATTTGAAGCATGAGCGCTTCCCCTTTGTCTTGGTCTTGCTCGGCTGCCCCTTGCGACCCTTTAGCGCCGTCTTGAATCTTTTGATGATGAGGACCATTTCTTCATCATTAAGTCCGGCTGCCTCAATTTGTGCCACCTTGCTAGGTAGCGCCTCCTTGCTTCTTGTTGCCTTGAGAGCAAGGGGTTGAGGCTCGGTGATTGGACCATTCAATGCGTCGTCCATGTATCTCGCCTCCTTGATCATCATTCGCCCGCTTACGAATTTGCCAAGGACTTCTTTGGGCGACATTTTGGTGTACCTGGGATTCTCACGAATATTATTCACCAAATGGGGATCAAGAATGGTAAATGACCTTAGCATTAGTCGGACGACGTCGTGGTCTGTCCATCGCGTGCTTCCGTAGCTCCTTATTTTGTTGATAAGGGTCTTGAGCCGGTTGTATGTTTGGGTTGGCTCCTCGCCCCTTATCATTGCGAACCGTCCAAGCTCGCCCTCCACCAACTCCATCTTGGTGAGCAAGGTGACGTCGTTCCCCTCATGAGAAATCTTGAGGGTGTCCCAGATCTGCTTGGCGTTATCCAAGCCGCTCACTTTGTGGTATTCATCCCTGCACAATGAAGCTAGAAGAACAATAGTAGCTTGTGCGTTCTTATGAATTTGCTCATTAATGAACATGGGACTATCCGTACTATCAAAGTGCATTCCACTCTCTACAATCTCCCATATACTAGGATGGAGAGAGAATAGCTGACTACACATTTTGTGGCTCCAAAATCCGTAGTCCTCCCCATCAAAGTGTGGAGGCTTGCCGAGAGGAATGGAGAGCAAATGTGAATTTGAACTTTGCGGAATACGAGAGTAGTCAAAGGAAAAGTTCGAATTAACCGGTTTCCTTCTCTCGTAGTCGTTGTGGTCGTCGTCCTTTTGGGAAGAAGTAGACTCATCGCTGTCGTCGTAGTAGACGAACTCCTTGATGCGCCTCGTCTTCTTCTTCTTCCCTTCTTTCCGTCTATGGCCCGAGCCGGAGTCGGTAGGCTTGTCGTCCTTCGGCTCGTTGATGAAGGATTCCTTCTCTTTATCGTTGATCACGATACCTTTCCCCTTAGGATCCATCTCTTCGGGCGGTTAGTCCCTTTGTGAAGAGAACGGCTCCGATACCAATTGAGAGCACCTAGAGGGGGGGGGGTGAATAGGTGATCCTGTGAAACTTGAAAACTTAAGCCACAAAACTTGGTTAATCGTTAGCACAATAATTGCCAAGTGGCTAGAGAGGAATCTTCAACAAAACACAATAACCAACAAGGATCAATCATAGAGATGGCACGGTGGTTATCCCGTGGTTCGGCCAAGACCAACGCTTGCCTACTCCACGTTGTGGCGTCCCAACGGACGAGGGTTGCAATCAACCCCTCTCAAGCGGTCCAAAGACCCACTTGAATACCACGGTGTTTTGCTTGCTTTTTCTCAATCCCGTTTGCGAGGAATCTCCACAACTTGGAGCCTCTCGCCCTTACACTTGAAATTCACAAAGAAGCACAGAGCAAGGGAGGGATCAGCAACGCACTCAAGACAAGAAATCACAGCAACACCACGCACACAAGTCGCAACGAGAGCTCACAACACAACTCAATGAGTTCACCACTCAACAAGAGCTCTAATTGCTATCGCAAAGAATCAAAGGCGCGGAATTGATGTCTTGGTGCTTAGGAATGTTGTAGGAATGCTTGGTATACTCCTCCATGCGCCTAGGGGTCCCTTTTATAGCCCCAAGGCATCTAGGAGCCGTTGAGAGCAATCTAGGAAGGCTGATCTTGCCTTCTGTCGACTGGCGCACCGGACAGTCCGGTGCACACCGGACACTGTCCGGTGCCCGATTTCCTTCCATAAATGGCGTAGTCGACTGTTGGCAGCCTGAGAGCCTTTGGCGCACCAGACATGTCCGGTGCACACCGGACATGTCCGGTGCCCCCATCTAGCCGTTGGCTCGGCCACGTGTCCCGCGCAGA